>OU342746.1:345669888-346869888 GCA_910589775.1 Avena eriantha | reverse complement strand
TCCGCAACTGGTTTGGCGATCGTAAGATCTGGTTGAACAAGAGTCAAGCCCGGGACATGCTCTTCGAGCCATGGCAGTACCTGCAGGTAGTTGTGTTTCTGTTTTACTGATTTCTTGACCTTCATCTATTTCATGTTGTACTAATACCTGTACCTTGTGGATGTAGAACCCTCCTCAGTTTGTCGGTAATGACGCGAGGTGCTACACGGCGATGGTAGCGTGGTGGACACACATCGAGTACCTCAAAAGACACGAGGGCGCAAAGAAGCGGCGAGAGGAGATGAAGGGTGGATCACACTGCCAAGGCAGCATCCCCCTCGCCCTTGTCAGGCAAAAAGAGGTGAGCAAATGCTTTCTTTATTTTTTCTTTTCATGTTATTCTTTACTCCACAAGGGAGTCCCCCTTCACTTATCTTTGTCCTCTCA
The DNA here is from genome assembly GCA_910589775.1 of Avena eriantha. NCBI lineage: Eukaryota > Viridiplantae > Streptophyta > Magnoliopsida > Poales > Poaceae > Avena > Avena eriantha. The sequence goes on along the minus strand of OU342746.1, from coordinate 346,869,462 downwards.
TTTGCAGAAAGTAAAGACAGGTGTGGAGCCGTCCATGTTTGCCATTTGGAAGAAGATGCGCACCTTGGACGAGCCTGTGAACGGCTCCCCGTGGATCAATGAGGGAGCCAAGATCCGGGGTACGAAGTACCCCGAGAAGTACAAGCAAGTGCACGGCAAAGATTCCAACCCTGACACCGCCCCCTTCGATCCTGAGGTTGCCGTGCTGGCGGGACAGGGCCAGAGGAATGGCCGCCTATGGATTGCTGACGGGTCCGTCGAGCCTAGCACCGTTCCGTCTATGCGCCAGATCCGGCGTGGCAGGACGAGCTCCATGCCTTCCGTAGAGACCCGTCCACAGCCTTCGGTTATAGCTGTTGACCAGTTACGGGTATGTTCTTCTTCCTCAGTCATCTTTGGTTTACTACATGTTTTACATTGCAATGTTCATGATATCGCGGCTACACGACGTAGGAGGAGATGGCCGCTGAGAGGGCAAGCAGAGAGGCAGCCGAGCAGCGGCAGCTACAGCTGGAGCAGCAGCTTAGGCAGCAGCAGGCGATGCTGGAGCAGCAACAGCAGATGACGCAGTGGATGGCAAACCAAATGCTCATGACTGCTCCACCAGGGTCTCTTCCTACTCCTCCTTTCGCCTTCCCGTGGGTAAGTGATCACATGTCTTTATTGTCTAATGCTCGTAATTTTCAATATTTTCTTATTGTCTAATGCTCACAATTTCCCATCATGTAGATGGCTAATTTGATGCCGCCTGCTGGGTCGAACAACCAGGCACCGCTTGCTAGGTCAGACGGTGGATCCAACAACCAGTCGCCTTTCACCGTCATCAATCCGTCAGTCGTCCGCAGGCTGGATCAGAGTCCTCCTGGTTAGTTCTCCTACACTTGACCTTGTGCATCACTCGATATCGGTACTCGATACACTTGGAGAGTCTCATGATTGTGCTTTTGACCTTGTAGGAGGGCTTTGAGGTTGTGGCTATCATGTGTGCATCACGGTTAGTTCTCCTACACTTGTCAAATTTATCCATGCCATCACACTTGTAGAAAATTTAGCCATGCCATGATACTTGTAGAAAATTTAGCCTTGCCATGACAGTTGTCAAAATTTACTTGTCATTTTCATCAACTTGCCATGAGACTTGTCAAAATCACATGTAATTGTCATTTCCATCAACTTGCCTTAAAAGTTGATCAATACTAGTTTTGTATGCTATTGCTAAGTTGTATATTTCTATGTTGCTACATTGCCACTACTACACTTGTAAAAATTTAGCCATACAATTTGTCATGCGAATCTCACTATTTTGCTTTCGACCATGTAGGATATGGATATGTGGTGGCCATCGAGTGCATCAAGGACATGTGCTGTGTATGTGGTGGCCATCGAGTGGATATGTGGTTTGGATCATATATTTGCTTGGATCATATGTTTGGATCATGTGATGTGTATGAGTGCTTGGATCATATGTTTGGATCATGTGATGTGTATGCGTGCTTGGATCATATGTTTGTGATGTGTATGAGTGCTTGGATCATATGTTTGTGATGTGTATGAGTGTTTGGATCATGTGTATGTTTGCTTGGAGCATAGTTGCTTGTTTGGATCATATATTTGATGTCATATATATCAACTGTTGTTTTAAATGCAGGGATGTAGAAAAAACAAATAAAAATGGGAAATAAAAGGGCCTTTGCCGTGTGTATACACACGGCAAAGTGCCAAATGGTAACTTTGCCGTGTGTATACACACGGCAAAGGCGACAGGTGGCAGCAGCCTGTACACTCCTGGGTTGGCTCGAAGGGCCTTTGCCGTGTGCCTTCTACGAAAGACACACGGCAAAGGTGGCTGCGTTGCCGTGATGCGTATCCCACGGGCACACGGCAAAGAAGGCAACTATGCCGTGTCTTTCTTCCCAGAGGCACACGGCAAAGGGTACTACTGTGTTGTGTGTGTATCCTTTGAGGCACACGGCAAAGCTTCACTACACGGTAACCAAAGGACACACGGCAACGAGTTACCACACGGCAAAGCGTAAAAAGCACACGGAAAAGAATGAACACGACAAAGGCTCGCTGGCTCCGTTAAACGGACGGAGGCGTCAAGTTGCTTTACTGTGCCGTGTCTACGCGTAAGACACATGGCAAAGGGCCTTTGCCATGGCAAACGTTGCCGTGTGGCTTTTGCCGTGTGTATACACACGGCAAAGCCTTTGCCGTGTTCCACGTTCCCTTTGTCGTGTGTGTTTGACCACACGGCAAAGAACTTCTTTCCCGTAGTGCTTGGACTGGATCGAGTGTCGGAAGTTCTGTTTGCATTGTCTCGGCACTGCAAATTACAATATAAAGTAGTGCATCTCGTTGCAGGCGCCGTTGTGTACATCGAGTTAAGAGAGTACTCCATTTGCTCGTGCTTGCACGTGTGATTCGATTCCATTTGCTCGTGCTTGCTTGTGTGAGCATACAGCTGTGTGCTTCCATGTGTGAGCATCCCTAGTTGGTGCAGAGGCCCGGGAAGTAAAATTCTCCTCCCATTTAGAACTGCAGCTAGAGTCGTCTGTACTCCATCTGCAAAAGGATGAGAGGCTGGCGGTGCTTCACCCTAGCACCGGGGGACCTATCGCCGCCGTCTTCCGCATCGCCGGCAAGGGCAAGCTCTGGTTCTAGGTTTCAATGCTTGGGATCTGATTCGGAGGCGAAAGGGGAGACGAGTTTGGAGGATAGGGTGGTGCTCGAGGCCCTCGACGATGCCACCTGGGAGTTGGGCTGGATGACTATGTCCCGCCGGCGTCGGCAGACGGATGCCGAGCTCCGTCAAGATTTCCGGGAGGAAATGGGTTTTCCAACCCCGGATTCCAGGTTCTAGGAGCACTAGTGGAAAACGGGCCTCCAGTCCCGGCCCGTAAGGGGCTTTAGTCCCGGTCTTGGTAACCGGGACTGGAGCGGCGCGACTAAAGGCCCACCCATTAGTCCCGGCCCCCTTACCAGCTGGGACCAATGGGCATCCATGTGGCTGTCTCTGCGGGCGTTGGGTGCCCCCCATTAGTCCCGGTTCGTATTATCACAAAAAAAGCCCATGATCAAATGTCTTGTTTGAGGTGGCACAAAGACGAAAGTAATTAGTTCAACAAGGCCGATGATAGAAGGGCTGGGCCTAATTAATTGTTCTGGTATAGAGATGAATGAGAGGATGGAGATAGCGCATTGAATGGTTTGAGGTAAACAATGATCCAATTTGGCACAGATAATGCGGGATGAAAGTTCGATATGTTTCTAAAAATATGCTAATTTGAAAGGCTGTAACATTACATGCAGGTCCTTACCCCAAAATGCAAATTCTAAAAACATGCATACACAAAAGCACATAAACATGATACCTAATGTTACAACATCCCACCTAATTTGAGTAGTTAGTATCTTTATAAAGAGAGGTATTAAAGGTTACACGTTGGCGAACAGTACTGGAAAGGCGGTCATTGCTCAAACAAAGAATCCTCTTTTTTCTTTTAGAGCATTGATCCTGGCTGATAGTAGTAGTTACGGTGAATGTCACAATTCCTCTCAATGGGAAAACTGGAATTTATATCCTCTCCAGATATTCTGATAGCAGTTTTCCTCCTTCCACCCGCCCCCCTCTAAGGGGAACATCTGCTCATGTCGCGATGGTTCGTATGGTTTGGTGAATCATGCATCCATCTTGGATTTGGATTCGGTTCTCTGCCACGGCAGAATTTTAGGCACTTTCTCTGCCGCGACAGAGAATTTAATTTGTATTCTTTTTTTTTCATTTCAAAATAGTTTTCTACGCTATCACATACCGTACATATTCGTGCATACATAAGATAACTTCTCCTAAGATCGAGCATACAAATATATACATGATAGTTACACATGGAGATCACAATTATCGGGACTAGAGCCCGTCTATTCAATTACACGGTCGGGGATCATCGATGCCTATTCACACTAAATTCTCCGGCGTCATCTATCATCTCGTTCATCAAGAATCCTGCCAGTTCTTCAGCAATTGCTACTACGCGTTGCTGTGGTAGGAGCTGATCCCGCATTTTCTCGAACTATATAAGAAAAGGAGATCAATATGAATATCAATCATGATAACAAAAAGTGACGGTAATAAAAATAATGTTATGAATGTATTGTTTACATCGACTCTATAATCATTCAGCTCACTGGTAAACGTGCCAATGAACTCGCAAACGTAGAATCCACATAGATTCGTCCCCTGTGGCTGCCTCGTGCAATTTACGAGAATAGAATTCAATCAAAATAATAATTCAGCATCATAATTGTATTGAAACTAGAAGTAAAGAGATGCGTCTAATACTTACCGAGACCGGCTTAAACGTCAGCTTCTCAGTAAAGTCACCCGTAACCGCACTCTTGAACTGGTTCCAAACCCTACCCGGTAAAGAAAATGAATGAGTTATTTATTACGTGATATCTCAGGAAATCAACGAAAGAGACCGCTGTAGCGCGAAAATTACCTCTGGAGCATGTCCTGCATGTCACTAAACTGTTCCAGGGGTCTCTTTAATGGGTCCATGACTTCAACTCTTCCCTTATCAAGTTGAATGTCCATGAGAATCCAGTGGAAACTGTACACGTTTATATATACATCAGTAACTCATCAATTACACTTAACATCGAGTAAGCAAAAGAGAATGTGTACAATAGAGTAAGACACTCACGCAAAATTGTAAGGAAACAGTATGTGGTCACGGAAATTTTGCTCCGTTAGAAACCTTAGAAGGTTTTCCTGTGTGTCCTCGGGTTTATCCTTTAGCGTTCGACAATGTATTTTATTTGGGTCAATGAACCCAACACTGAAGATTGACCTTCTTTTACATTCCATGATCTTCATTCTGCATAATAATAGAGTACAAAAGGATATAATTAGGATAATTACATGCAATGAACTGAACAACTAAAAAAAATGAACAGCTTATATATAGACAATGAATTCAACAACTTACAGACAATAGCAACTCATGAGACTTTTGTCGAGGGCGTCAAAAGTGTATAACTAGAAGAGTTCTGGAAACTCAACATGGACCTCTTCTTCTCGGAAGTAGTAGTCATGTGGGACTTTCGCCACGATCATTATTCTCTCCTCCTTTATGGCTTTCAAGTACCATTTATGTAAACTCCGCATTTGTGTTGGCAGTTGTTGGAACTGCTCAAAGCTGACCAGAGGCTTCCCGGGGACATATGTAGGGACTACCTGAGCCTTGGGTAACTTGTCATCCTGGGAACCTAGCAATTCCTCACCAGTCACATTCATAGCGGCCGCAAGCTTCTTAGCTTCTTCCATATCCTGCTGGGGAGTGTCATAGGATACCACCTTGAGGGGTGGGGTCGATTTTTTGGCCTGTTCCCCGAGCTAGGGGACGTCCTTTCTTTTCCCGGTTGCACTTTGACTTGATGATTTGCTCCCGCTTGCACTTCTACTTGATTTGCTCTTCTTCACTTCCTTCTGAAGTGTGCGTCGATAGTCATCTGGCTTATGGTGCAAGTCATATTGCGATTTTGTGTTCAGAAAAGAAAGTGCATACGCTTTTTGCTTCTCGGTGTATACCGGGGCGGGCTCGGGTTTCTTCTTTTGAAGCTGCGCAACACATTCGGCCTTTACGATCATGTTGGTTTCCTTGTCAGTACGATCGTAAGGTCTGATAGGAAGATTCTTATGAGGTACTCTTGGGAGGGGCGGCATTTGTTGTTTTGGGCTCCTGCATCATTTAGTACTAATCGGAGGCTGCGGCGGAGATCGAGATGGACTCGGGCTGTGGTGGTCGTAGTCATGGGGTGGGCTTCTTGGAGGTGATGGAGGTGAAGGTGACATGCGACCACTCGGAGGCGGTGTTGGCTTTGGCGTCCAGCCTGGAAGCTTGATGTTGTTCTTGTCCCATAGAATGATACCACCCAGTACTTCTCCGAGTGTCATCTCACCTTCAGGTCCAGGGATGTCAAGCTCCATTGAGTCCCACCCCATTGCGATTTCATCCACACCAACTTTAGCATAGCCAGCTGGAATCTCACGGCCATGCAAGCGTGCGCCAGGTGGACAAGGTAAAGCACATCCGACCGCCACCTTGATGGATAGGTTCTTCACCTTCTGATGGAGCTCACAAGATGCATGCTCCTTGATTCCATCCACGGGGTAGCCAGGACCGCCATCTACCATACGTGCATCGTCAGAAGGGACCTCCGATTCAGCCACGCTGCTTTTCCGCTGAGATGGGACGGCGGTAATATTGAGTACGGGATCTTGCAGGCGCGCTGCTCCTCAAAGTTTGTCAATCTGTTGCTGATGCATTCGAAGTGTTCCTATCAACTCGGTGAACTTGTCTCCCTCCTCCTCCTGCCGTCGCCTCTTTGCTCTCTCTCGGCTCCTATAAGTATCTCTGTCTTTGGGAAACCCCATCTCCCACGTATAACTAGGGCCAAGGCCTCGTACACGTCCTCCGCGTTCGTCATTCCCGAGGACCTTTGTCAGCAAGTCTTTCTCTCTATCAGGACGGAACTTTGTTATCCCCGCTTTAATCTCCTTCACCACTTTCTGCCATGTATCCCGGGGTATCCTAATCCTGTCACTGCAAATAAGGTCCCCTGTACTTTCGTCATACTCACTCCCATGCCCAAGGAACCAATTCCTTGCCCTCAGATCCCATTCTTCGCGTATTGGTTCTGGAGTGATCCCTTTAGCAAGCAGCTCATTCTCTTTAGCATCCCACTTTGGCATGGCAGCCGCGTAGCCCCCTGGCCCCAGGTGATGGTGATATTTCTTCATCGCGGCATTTTTCTTGTTTTTTCCGACATTTCCATAGCAGGTTGTGACTCCTTGTACTTCACAAATGCATCCCAGTTAGTCTGCTGCTTCGTTAGATAGCATTCAAATTTAGGAGTCTTCTTCGTCTTTTGATACTTTTGCCATAATGCTTTCTTCCAATTCTTGAATAGTTCGGCCATCTTCGTAAGAGTCCACTGCTTGACTTTCTTCCTCAATGCAGCTGTGTCGGCATCATCCTCACATTCTAGCAGGGTGAAATGTGTCATGAGGTCATTCCAAAGACCCTCTTTGCACCTGTCGGACACATACTCACCCTCTTTCGCCCCTTTGGTCTTATTCCACTCTCGAACGGTGATCGGGATGCGATCCCTAACCATAACTCCGCATTGTTGTTTAAATATAGTTTTAGCCTTTTCGGGTTCGACCGGTTCACCCCGTCGTGATACCCGCGTAATTGTATAACGCGTAGATGCGTCCAACTTTTTGGCCGGGCCTCGTTTGAAATATTTTTTGCTCGATATGGAGGCCTAAGAGAAGAAACATCCGTCAATTTATATATATATACAACTCAGTTAATGCATCTACTGATCACCATACTTTATATATATACCTCGTCGTCGGCTTCTCCACCACCGGAGCCGTCGGCTTCTCCTTGATCATTTCGGTCGACCTCCTCTCCCTCACCGGAGGGGTTCAGATAAATCGACGGAGATTCGGGTGGATCAACATGGGGGGTGTCGTTGATCATATCCTCGAGAATTTCTTCCTGTGCTAGGTCTCTCTAGATTGGATCCATAGTTTTCTACAAATGCACACAATAACATTAGCAAAATTCTAGTGATGCCCTAACCCTAACCCTAAGTCTGGGCGGCCCGCAAGCACCACCGAGTCATCGACGCATCGTCGACAACCGATAGTGCCGTTGGCCTCTCACCATCATACTATATATACTCCATATATACTATACACATATATTACTATACTCCATATATACTATACACATATATACTATACTCCATATATATACAATATACTATATCTATTATATTACAATATTCTATATCTAAAAGATACAAGAAATAAAAAAACATATATATACTATATACATTCTATTACTATACACAAACATATATATATATATACTATATATATATCTATACTAGTAATAATTATTAACATATAAAAAAGATACACGAAAGAAAAAAAACATATATACAATATACTATATATCTATAATATACTATAAAATATACTATATACAATATACTATATCTACAATATACTATAAAAAACATATATACAATATACTATATCTATAATATACCATAAAAACATATAATATATATACAATATACAATATACTATATATATAGTATACTATAAAAAAAGATACACGAAATTAAAAAAAGTGGCCGGGGCCGGCGGGGACAGAGCTGGAGAGGCGGCGCGCGGTCGGGGGCGCCGCCCGGGCTCGTCGGGGCCGGGGATGGAGGAGGCGCGACGCGCGGCGGGAGGAGGGAGGAGGCGCGGCGCGCAGCGGGGCGGACGTTCGTGGCGTCTGGAGAGGCGGCGGCGTGGCGGGGCGGCTGTGCAGACGGCTGGAGAGGCGACGAGAGGCAGTCCAAATTTTGGCAGCCTGCCGGCGTTGTCGTCGTCCTCGCGCGCGTCTGCAGAGTGTGGAGATGGAGATTAGGGGAATGAAACGGCACGTATTTCAATGGATGAACCTTTAGTCCCGGTTCGTGGCTCGCACCGGGACTAAAGGGCCTTTAGTCCCGGGGCGAGCCACGGACCATGACCTTTAGTCCTGGCCCGTGGCTTGCCCCGGGACTAAAGGCTTTTCGGCACTGCCCACGGGGTGCGCGCCAACAGCACCCTTTAGTCCCGGGCCATGCCACAACCCGGGACTAAAGGCCCCTTTTTAAAAAAAATTGACTACAACCTCTGTTTCCCGCCTTATTGCATACTATGTTATTAAAATAAACTACTATATATCAATATTATTAAATCTGATAAACGTTTACAATATTTTAGGGTTTAGGGTTTAGGGTTTCGGGTCCCTTTTTCAAAAAAAATCACCCTGGGGCGCGCCTGTTTAAAAAAAATTCAATTAGCATATTATTTAAACATTTGAATTTTACAGTTTTTGCATACTTATGAATTTGAGAAAAAATTCAACACGAAAAGTTCTTGAATTTGAATAACTAATCCAAATCTATTTTCTGTTTTATAAAATAAATATTCTAACTAGTGAAACTAATAACCATTTTGCCATTTCCAATTTAAAAATGCATTAACTATTATATTTTGGATATTTTTAACATAAAAAGTGCTTGAATTTGAATCAGAGATTCAAATCCATTTTCTGTTTTATAATATAATTATTCTAACTAGTCAAACTATTAACCATTTTGCCATTTTCATGTGATTCCGACGCTCCGGTGTTCTTCCTCTAGTGAAACCCTAGACTGGGGGCCTCAGATCGTCTACCCCTATAGCTTTCTCCGTACGAGGGTAGCCTCTTTAGGGTTTAGGGTTTAGGCTTGGTCGTTGCCATAGCACATCTAGACTCATATCTGTCGCCTCTCTCCACTCTATCCCATGGCTTTCACCATACCTCTAACCCCAGGGAGGGGGAGATGGAGCCTTTCACGGGCTAGCAGGAAAATATTTTCCGAGGCGGAACTTCCAAAGATGCCATAGGGCGTGTGCACCAAGGGCATCTTCGAGAAATTCCGCCACGGGAGATTTCCCAACCCTTTCCTCCATCCATGGGGATGAAACTCTCCATTCATGTTGACTTGGTCGTTGCCATAGCACATCTACACTCATATCTGCCGCCTCTCTCCACTCTATCCCATGGCTTCCACCATACCTCTAACCCTAGGGAGGCGAAGATGGAGTCTTTCACGGGCTAGCAGGAAAATATTTTCCGAGGCGGAACTTCCGAAGATGCCATAGGGCGTGTGCACCAAGGGCATCTTCGATAAGTTCCTCCACGGGAGATTTCCCAACCCTTTCCTCCATCCATGGGGATGAAACTCTCCATCCATGTTGGCTTGTTGAGTTTCTTGCCATGGCGTATCGATGCTCCTTTTATAGGCATGGCGCCGCTTCTGCTTTGTCTTCTTCCTTCGACAGGGCGTCGTGCGCTACATGCTTTATCTCATCGAGCAGTGCGTCCACCCACGCGTCCTTATCCTACCGACAGCTTTAGTCTCGGTTTGAGCCCCCACCCGGTACTAAAGGTTACCCACGCGTCCTTATCCCACCGACAGTTTTGTTAGATGACACAAAAACCACCTTTAGTCCTGGTTGCACCCACCAGCCGGTACTAAAGGTTAGCCACCCCCCAGATAAGGCCCTCCCAGATAAGCCTCCCCCAGATAAGGCCCCCCCATCTTTTGTCCCGGTTTGAGCCCCCACCCGGGATGAAAGTTTCCCGCGCCACTGCGTTCTCGCGCTTTCCACCGGTTCCCACCTCTGTCTCAAATAAAAGGTTTAATACATTACATAGATTTATGTCTCAAATAAAAGGTTTAACTACATAGATTTATGTCTCAAATAAAAGGTTTAATACATTATTACACATCACCAACATCTAGTGTTGTGGTTTTCTTCTACACCGTAGCCATGGAGAATCTTCATCACTAAACAGGATGATTGGGTCAGTTTTCACTTTGAAGGGCAGAATTTCATGAAACTTATTGTAATCTTCTGACATGTCTGTCTTATCATCCACTCCCACGATGTTTCTTTTCCCTGAAAGAACTATGTGGCGCTTTGGCTCATCGTATTTTTTACTCTTTTGCTTATCTTTCCTTTTTCTTGGTTTGGTAGACATGTCCTTCACATAGAAAACCTAAGCCACATCGTTGGCTAGGACGAATGGTTCATCCATGTACGCAAGATTGTTGAGATCCACTATTGTCATGCCGTACTTTTCGTCTACATGTACCCCGCCTCTTGTCAGCTTGACCCATTTGCACCGAAACAAAGGGACCTTAAAAGTAGGTCCATAGTCAAGTTCCCATATCTCCTCTATGTACCCATAATATGTGTCAATCTGCCCATTGTCATCTGTTGCATCAAAGCGGACACCACTGTTTTGGTTGGTGCTCTTTTTATCTTGGGCGATCGTGTAAAATGTATTCCCATTTATCTCGTACCCTTGGAAAGTACATATAGTCGAAGATGGTAACCTGGCCAACGAGTACAACTCATCTCCAACAGTGGTGTTATTCATGAGATGTGTCTGCAACCAATTGCCAAAATACTTCTCGTGTTCCCCTTTAATCAAGGTTTCAGACTTCCCCGGGTTTTCGGAGCGTAGAATATTCTTGTGTTTCTCGATATACGGAGCCACCACGGTGGAATTGTGTAGAACTGTGTAGTGTGCTTGAGCGAAAGAATGCCCGTCCCTACATACCATTGATTTCCTTCCTAGTGTGCCTTTTCCAGTCATCCTCCCCTCATACCGAGATTCAAGAACACCAATCGGCTTAAGGTCAGGAAGAAAGTCAACACAAAACTCAATGACCTCCTCTGTTCCATAGCCCTTGGAGATGCTTCCTTCTGGCCTAGCACGGTTAAGAACATATTTCTTTAAGACTCCCATGAACCTCTCGAAGGGGAACATATTGTGTAGAAACACAGGACCGAGAATTCTAATCTCTTCGACTAGGTGAACTAGGAGGTGCGTCATAATATTGAAGAAGGATGGCGGGAACTCAAAGCTGACCAGACATTGGACCACATCAATCTGTAATCCTGATAGACTTTCTCGATCGATTACCTTCTGAGAAATTGCATTGAGGAATGCACATACCTTCACAATGGCTAGTCGAACATTTTCTGGTAGAATTCCCCTCAATGCAACCGGAAGCAATTGCGTCATAAGCACATGGCAGTCATGAGACTTTAGGTTTTGAAATTTTTTCTCTTTCATATTTACTATTCCCTTTATATTCGACGAGAAGCCAGACGGGACCTTGATACTGAAAAGGACTTCAAAAAAGATTTCCTTCTCTTCTTTGGTAAGAGCCGTAGCTGGCAAGCCCTTGAAACTGCCCTGGATGCTTGCCGTCTCGTCCTTTATGATGTTGCTGGTCCTCCCGTGCTACCGAGTATCTTTTGACTTCCCATACAAGCCCAGGAAGCCTAGAATATTCACGCAAAGATTCTTCGTTAGGTGCATCGCGTCGATTGCAGAGCGGACCTCATGCACTTTCCAATAGGGTAGCTCCCAAAATATAGATTTCTTCTTCCACATGGGTGCGTGTCCGGTAATGGGGTCTTTCGGAACATGTTGTCCTCCAGGACCCTTTCCAAAGATTACATACAAATCCTTGACCATACCAAATACATCAGCACCACTACAGGGGACAGGCTTCGTCCGAGTTTCTGCCTTGCCATTGAAATGCTTGCCTTTCTTCTTTAAGGGATGACTGGGCGAAAGAAAACGACGATTGTATGGGTACACATTCTTTCTATATTTATCCAGATATATACTTTCAGTCTCATCTAAACAGTGCGTGCATGCATTGTATCCTTTGTTCGTCTGTCCTGAAATGTTACTAAGAGCAGGCCAATCATTGATGGTTACGAACAGCAACGCTTGTAGGTCAAATTCCTGCTGTTTGTGCTCATCCCACACACGTACACCTGGTTTGGCCCACAACTGTAGAAGTTCATCAACTAATGGCCTTAGGTACACATCAATGTCGTTGCCGGGTTACTTCGGGCCTTGGATGAGCATTGGCATCATAATGAACTTCCGCTTCATGCACAACCAAGGAGGAAGGTTGTAGATACATAGAGTCACGGGTCAGGTGTTGTGACTGCAGTTCTGCTCTCCAAAAGGATTCATGCCATCGGTACTTAGACCAAACCATAAGTTCCTTGCGTCACCAGCAAAGTCCGGAAAGTCTCTCTCGATTTTTCTCCACTGCCGACCATCAGCAGGGTGCCTCAACATCCCGTCTTTCTTACGATCTTCCATGTGCCATCGCAACAACTTGACATGCTCTTTATTTCTAAACAAACGTTTCAACTGTGGTATTATAGGAGCATAACCACATCACCTTGGCAGGAACCCTCTTCCTGGGTGGCTCACCCTCAACATCACCAGGGTCATCTTTTCTGATCTTATACCGCAATGCAGTGCATACCGGGCATTTATCCATATTCTCGTACTTCTCACCGCGGTAGAGGATGTAGTCATTAGGGCATGCATGTATCTTCTGCACGTCTAATCCTAGAGGGCAGACAAGTGTCTTTGCTTCGTACGTACTGGAGGGCAATTGGTTATTTCTTGGAAGCAGCTTCTTCATTATTACCAGCAACTTTTCAAATCCCGAGTCAGTCATACCAGTCTCTGCCTTCCACTTCAACAATTCCAGTGGGCTACCCAGCTTCTTCTAGCCATCTTCACAAGTTGGATACAACAATGTGTTGTGGTCCTGTAACATCTGCTCGAACTGCAACCTCTCCTTTTCTGTGTCGCAGTCTCGCCTTGCATCACTAATGACCCGACCAAAATCATCAACTGGCTCATCTGGTTCCCGTTCTTCACCCCGTTCTTTTTCATTATCTTCAACTGCGGTATCATCGTATTCAGGGAACATAGATCGTTAGTTGTCATCATCGTTCTCTTCTTCATCGCCGTCTTCCATCATAACCCCTCTTTCTCCGTGCTTGGTCCAAACATTATAGCCGGACATGAAACCGGACCGAAGCAGGTGGCACTGAATGACTCTTGAGGAAGTGTGAGCCTGCTCATTCCGACATTCAACACATGGACAACACATAAAACCATCCCGCCGCTTGTTCGCCTCGGCCACAAGGCGAAAAGAACGCACACCTTCTCTGTAAGCGTCAGAGCGTCGGTCACCGTACATCCATGGGTGGCTCATCTGCATCATACAAGCATGCATATATATCGAACGCAATCACGATGCTTAAATTAGTACCGCGTAGTCAAAACGAGAAAATAGTTGCTAACCTTTTAGGACACTTCAAAACAAAGAGGAGAAACCTTAAGTGTCGCTCTGGCACCTCATATCATATTTTGCCTTGCGTGAACTCAAGTGGCATCGCTCTAATAGGCATTTCACTGAACACCTCTAGTGCATATGAAGAAAAAAAGTTAGCACAAAGTTTATACCCACCTCTCACATAGGAAAAAAACAGGAGAGAGTGGAGGGCTGGGTGCATATATATAGGGCCAGGCCATTAGTCCCGGTTTGAGATACAAACCGGGTAAAGGTTCTGCCAGGAGCACGCGCGCCGGCCCAGACCCATTTGTCCCGGTTTGTATCTCAAACCGGGACTAATGGTTCCTTACGGACCGGGACATAGTGCCTCGGCCTCCTCTGGCCGTCTGGTTTGGACCATTAGTCCCGGCCCCAGCCACGGCCGGGACTAATGGCCCAAACCAAAGGCCCATTTTCTACTAGTGGAGAAGGGTTTGACCGCGTCGTCCCGAAGCTCGGTGTCGCCAGCCAACATATATTTGTTGGGGATGGATCTTGCGGTGGCGCGAAGATGGTCGTCCTCGCCATTGCGCCCGCCCGTTCGGTGTGGAGCCTCTGTATCACCAACTAGGATCGTCCTCTCCCGTGCTCGTAGGGTCAAGCCCTGGTGGGGGCCCTACCATCGAGGTGAGTCTCAGTGCCACCGTTCCTTGGGTACTCATGGCGGCGGCATTGCATAAAGATCAATCCCGACCGGTGTCCGATCCGAATTCTATGCCTACTGCTGACGTGTCACTAGGTGTGGGGCCCACTGAGCTAGAATCAGAAGGGTTCTCGTGGACCGCGGTGTCTCATAGACTAAGTTCCGCGTGGAATATGGTCTCCGTATCGCGATCATCAGGTTCGCTTTGCTCCCCGCCTTCCCCTTTCCCGACGCCGCCTTCCTCTTCCATGGCTATGTTGCTCACATGGGTGTCTACACCGTCGGTGGCCTGTCCGGCCGACCGCGCCCAGCGGCGTGACCCAAATGTCCGTGCCTGGCCATGGGTCGTGCCGCTGGGAGACCGCGCCGCAACCCAAATGTCCGTGTCTGGCCATGTGTCGATCCGGATGGGTCGTGCCGTTGGGAGACCGCGCACGCCACGCATGTCCGCGCGGACGCGTTCGGACGCGGCCGGACAGGTTAGGTCAGGTCGATGGAGATGCCTATCCCACGCGTGACAAGGAGGTCACATGTTCGAACCTCCCTCCCGAAGTATATTTTTCTCAGCCTTAAAGTCTTCCACCGGTGGTTTACTGAGCCCGGTTTGTTTTTTCAAAACCACCGATCGGGCCGTGGTTCGGACAGTTTTCACTGGTTCGTGTGCGCCCCCGGTCCAATGCGCTTAAACTTGCCCCTTAGCCGGCACCGCAGCAGTATGGGTAACCACATACGCGTGCACCTAGTTCATATGTTTCTCCGTATCTAGCCCCTGTACATGGGATCCAGTTTTAGGCTCCCCCGCGGGGCCAACCTCGGTAGATTGTCACTCCCATTGGGCAGTTGGTAATTCCGCTTGAAACTACCACCAGTAAGAAAAATAAAAGTTACAAACTCCCTCCTCTCATCTTCCCTCCTCAACCCTACCTAATGGAGGGGATATTTCACCATCTCCCAAAATATACAAGTTCTTGTTCAAGTAGATCATCTACACCATCATATAGCTAACATAGGTAAGCAGTACGATGAACATTGATGCATAGGCAGACCCTCCTCTTAGTAGTTCCAGCCAAGCCAACACCTTAGCCATTTCCCTCTTCTCACGGATAGGCATGGAAGTGTAAAACTGACCTTGGATCTTGTTATCGGCAACGTGGTCCATGGCCATGGTCAGCTTGTGGGTGGTGTACAGATTCTTCTTAATGAGAGGCTTGGGTGTGAAGATGAGCTCTATCTGAGTATAGTATGGAAATAATGATAGGTGGCATACCTCTTTCGAGGCACACCTTGCATATTAATTGTTGGGTTCGCAACATAGAAAACATAATGCGGCTTCCTGTCTCGTGGGCAAACACGGGATTCCTCAGGCAGAACACCAATGGCTGGAAGCATCCCTGTAGCTTCTTCTTAAACTTCCCTCCAAAAGAAGTTGGATGGCGGCAAGAGGAGGCACTGCCAACTTCGTCTCTCTTCTCTGGTCTCTCCATGGCCTCGAGCTGGCATAGCTGAAGGATGTCAGTGTTAGAGTATATATTTCGATATTGTAGTTTCCCCATATGTTAGGGGGTTTTCTATATATTTGCACCTGTACATGTACTATATATTCTGGCCTTTGGCCCTCTAGTAATACAAGCATCTATTACCCTAACATGGTATCGGAGCCATAAGGCTTTTTTCCCCTCGCAGCCACCGCTGCCGCTCGCCTCGGCATCCCGCTGCCGCGCCCGGCCGCCGCCGCCGCTCCCCTCGAAGCCGCCGCCGCTCGCCCCGGCCTCCCGCTGCCGCGCCCGGCCGCCGCCGCCGCCTCCATCCCCGGCCTCCGCCCGGCCGCTCCGTCACCGGCCGCCCTCCATCCCCGGCCGCCCCGGATCCGACCCGCCGCCGCTCGCCCCAGCTCTCCGCTGCTGCGGCCGGCCGCCCAGTCTCTGTCCGATCTCGATCTGTTCTGAGAAAAAAAATATCGACAGAGCTATGTCTTCCTCGTCGGGCTATGTTGCGATTCCTTGCTGCCCGGTGATTTTTGATGGCGCGAATTATCCTGATTTCATTGCCTTCATGCGCGTCCACATGCGCGGTCTTCGCCTTTGGCGTGTGCTTTCCGGTGAGGTCTCCTGTCCACCGCGCCCCGTTGCGCCTACGGCGCCTATTGCACCGACGCCCGTTGCCCTTGCCCCCGATGCCACTCAGGCGGTCAAGGATGTAGCCTAGAGTGCTGATGATACTGCTCGGGATGATTATGATCGGAAGGTCCAGGAGCATTCTACTGCTGTTGTGACCTACCGGCTGGATCTGGCTGACTACACTCAGTGGATAGATGAGGATGCTCGTGTTGTTGCTGTTCTCACTTCTAGTGTTCTGCCTCAGTATGCTGCTGAGTTCATGGGCCTTCCCACTTCTGCTGCTCAGTGGGCTTTTCTTTGTCAGCGCTATCAGCCGTCTGGAGATGCTCTTTATCTGTGTGTGGTTCGTCAGGAGCATGATCTTAAGCAGGGTGATTCCACTTTGATGAGTTCTATACTCAGAGTGCTGCTATTTGGCGTCAGCTTGACTCTCTTCGTACAGCTGTGTGTAACACCTGTCCCTGCTATCTGATTGTGCACGTGGATCTGGAGTTTCAGCGCGTCTTTGAGTTCTTGCCGCGGCTCCGCAAGGAGTTTGAGCCGCGTCGTGCCCAGCTGCTTGCCCGTGGTCGTGTTCCGCTCTCTGAGGTACTGGCTGAGCTTCATGCTGAGGAGACTCGTCTTCGTGGTGCTGGTCTTCTTGAGGTTCCATCTGTTCTTGCTGCTCGTGGTCCCCCCGTGCCACCGGCTTCGTCGTGGTCTCTAGCACCGCCGCTACTCTCTGCTCCGCCGGCCTAGGGTCAGAGTCAGCCTCAGCAGCCTCGTGGTTCTCGTCCTCCCTGCGCCCACTGTGGCAAGCCTGGCCACGATATCTCTGGCTGCTAGACGAGGGATCCCCGCTTACGTCAGCAGTACCTTGCTCGTCGGCAGGCTGGTCCTTCAGGATCTTCTGCCGTTGCTTCTGGACCTCCTACTGGTGCACTGTCTGATCAGGATATTATCTGTGGTCTTCAAAGTCTGCTCGCTGCTACAAGCTCTTCCTCGTCGGGTACTGCTAGTTCTGTGCCTAGCTCTTCTGGCACCGCGCGACCATCACCTTCTACACAGTCAGGTACGTCATCCCCGTGGTATCTGGATTTTGGAGCTTCTTTTCATATGACTTCTGCGTCTTATATTCTTTCTACTCTTCGCTCTCTTATTTCTCCTGTCCGTGTTATCACGGATGATGGTACCTCTCTTCCTGTTTCCAGTCGAGGCACCCTCTCTACTTCCTCTTTCTCTGTTCCTGATGTTTCTCATGTTCCCAGTCTTAAGATGAACCTTTTCTCTGCTAGTCAGCTTACTGATTCTGGTTGTTGTGTCATTCTTGACGCTGATTCTTGTGCTATTCAGGACTGTCGTACACAGGCTCTGGTTGGAGCTGGCCCTCGCAGCCTTGAGTCTCCGGGGCTATGGGAGTTAGACTGGCTTCGCGTTCCTTCTGCTGACACTTCCTCTGCCAGTTCTTCTGCGGTTGCTGCTTCTGTCACCGGCTCGTTTCAGCAGTGGCATCATCGGCTGGGTCATCTTTGTGGCTCCCGTTTATCGTCATTAGTTCGTCGTGGTCTTCTGGGGCCTATCTCAGGAGATGTGTCTTTACATTTGTGTCAGGGTTATAGGTTAGGCAAACAGATTCAGCTTCCCTATCCTACTAGTGTGTCTGTATCTCAGCGACCTTTTGATTTAGTTCATTCAGATGTTTGGGGTCCAGCTCCCTTTGCTTCAAAAGGGGGCCATCGATACTATATTTTGTTCATTGATGATTTTTCACGGTACACCTGGTTGTTTTTTATGCGCTCTCGCAGTGAGGTGCTTGCTATTTATCAGCGCTTTGTGGCCATGGTTCGTACTCAGTATTCCACTCCTATTCGTGTGTTTCGTGTTGATTCTGCAGGAGAGTATATCTCCCAGCACCTGCGTGGCATCCTTGCTGAGCAGGGCACCCTTGCTCAGTTCTTGTGTCCCGGCGCCCATGCTCAAAATGGTGTCGCCGAGCATAAGCATCGCCATATTCTTGAGACTACCCGTTCTATGATGAATGCTTCCTCTCTTCCACCGCATTTCTAGGCCGAGGCTGTCGCTACGTCGACTTACCTCATTAACATCCAGCCTTCTGCTGCTCTTCAGGGTGGCATTCCTCTCGAGCGTCTCTCTGGTACCTGTCCAGATTACTCGACTCTACGTTTATTTGGTTGCGTTTGCTATGTCCTTCTCCCTCCTTGCGAACGCACCAAACTGACCGCTCAGTCTGTTGAGTGTGTTTTTCTCGGCTACAGTGATGAGCATAAGGGCTATCGATGTTGGGACCCCGTTGGTCGTCGGATGTGCATCTCTCGTGATGTCACGTTCGATGAGACGCATCCTTTCTATCCTCGCCCCACCTCTGGTACTTACCCAGCGGATGATCTCTCTTTTCTTCTTTTTCCTGATACACCCCCCACTGTCCCTTCTCCTCCACCTCCTCCTTCTGATGCGCCTCCTTTGTTTTCGGCGCCATCCTCTCCTCCGTCTAGTTCCCCTAGTTCTCCCCGTTCTCCGGCTTTGGACCCTTCTTCCGCTTTTCCTTCTTCCTCCTCTTCTGATGAGTCATCTTCCGCGGATGAGCTTCCTTCTTCACGGCCTGTTCGTCAGCGTCGTGCTCCAGACCGTTACTCTCCTAGTCAGTATGGTCTCTCTATCGTCTCCGAGCCGACTTCTTATCGGGATGCCGCGTGTCATCCTGAATGGCAGCTTGCCATGGCTGAGGAGATCGCTGCGCTTGAGCGCACTAGCACCTGGGATCTTGTTTCTCCCCCTTCTGGTGTTCGTCCTATCACGTGTAAGTGGGTCTATAAAATTAAGACCCGCTCTGATGGATCTCTTGAGCGCTATAAAGCGCGTCTTGTGGCTCGTGGTTTTCAGCAGGAGCACGGCCGTGACTATGATGAGACATTTGCCCCTGTGGCCCATATGACCACTGTGCGTACTCTTCTTGCTATTGCTTCTGTTCGACGTTGGTCTGTGTCCCAGCTTGATGTTCATAATGCTTTTCTTAATGGTGAGTTGAGTGAGGAGGTTTATATGCACCCTCCTCCTGGGTATTCTGTTCCCGATGGGATGGTTTGTCGTCTTCGATGTTCCCTTTATGGCCTGAAACAGGCCCCTCGTGCCTGGTTTGAGCGCTTTGCCTCTATGGTGACTGCTGCTGGTTTCTCTCCTAGTTTCATGATCCAACGCTTTTTGTTCACACTTCTCCTCGTGGACGCACTCTTCTCCTTCTCTATGTTGATGATATGATCATTAGTGGTGATGATCCTGAGTATATTGCCTTTGTCAAGGCTTGTCTCCGTGATCAGTTTCTTATGACTGATCTTGGTCCTGTTCGCTACTTTCTTGGGATTGAGGTTTCCTCCATTTCTTATGGCTTTTCTATCTCTCAAGAAAAGTATATTCAGGATCTTCTTGCTCGGGCTGCTCTTGCGGATAAGCGCACCGTTGAGACTCCTATGGAGCTTAATGTTAAGCTTCGTCCTACTGATGGTGATCCTCTTCCCGATCCCACTCGTTATCGCCATCTTGTTGGGAGTCTTGTTTATCTTGCTGTCACTCGTCCTGATATCTCTTATCTTGTTCATATTCTGAGTCAGTTTGTCTCAGCTCCTACCACTGTTCACTACAGTCATCTCCTCCGTGTTCTTCATTATCTTCGTGGCACGATTACTCGTCGCCTTTTCTTCCCTCGTTCTAGCTCTCTCCAGCTCCAGTGCTACTCGGATGCTACGTGGGCGAATGATCCTACGGATCGTCGTTCACTTTCTGCTTACTGTGTGTTTCTTGGTGATTCGCTTGTTGCTTGGAAGATGAAGAAACAGGTAGCGGTTTCCCGTTCGAGTGTTGAGGCTGAGATGCGGGCTATGGCTTCGGTGACCGCTGAGGTGACTTGGTTACGGTGGTTGCTTGTAGATTTTGGTTACGACACCCACTCCACTTTTGTCAGACAGTACATGTGCTATCAGTACTGCACGTGATCCGGTCAAGCATGAGCTGACCAAGCATATTGGTGTTGATGCTTTTTATACACGTGCTCAGGTGCAGGATCAGGTTGTTGCGCTTCATTATGTGCCTTCAGACTTGCAGTTCGCAGATTTCTTTACAAAGGCACAAACCCGCGCACAACATAATTTCTTACTCTCCAAACTCAATGTTGTGGATCTACCATGAGTTTGAGGGGGATGTTAGAGTATATATTTGTATATTATAGTTTTCTCATATGTTAGGGGCTTTCTATATATTTACACCTGTACATGTACTATATATTCTGGTATTTGGCCCTCTGGTAATACAAGCATGTATTACCCTAACAGAGCTTCCCCACCCACGACTTGACGTTCTTGTCGGTGATACGTCTTCTTTCCGCGTCAGTGAGGTAGTCCTGGAGGTGTACGACATTGTCGTTAAGCTTCTGGATCTCAGCTTCGACGCCCAGCAGCATGCTCAATTCTTCATCTGCCAATTCGGCGATCATCTGCTTCACATAGGGTGCCAGAGCATCTAGGACAACCGCCATATTTCCTGCATCCAGATTCGTCCATACATATATACGTAGGATCTATTAATGGCCACTACTCAATAGTACATAAACAGAAGGTAGATGTACGTATCATAAAAAGAGGAACGAGTAAGCAACTGATGGTCACCTCAGTTTGCAGACCGGATCCGAGAGGGAGGGGGATTTCGGCGCTTTCCAAGTGGAGTATTGAGCGGTGAAGGGAGAGAGATGAGCAGTCCAGCAGGCACCGTATCTCGTGCTCGCTCCGTTTTAAATATAAGATGTTTTAATTATATAAAAGAAGTGTATCTAGATTCTTTTTAATCTATAGGTTTATATAGGTTTAGAGTGAACCTACACACTAAAAAGGATCTAGATATTTTTTTTCACAAAACTAAAACATTTTATATTTTGAAATGGAAAGAGTACGAGCGAGTGCTGAAAGGTTTACACTCTCCAAGGGAAGATGCACGCAACGCAATTGGTTAAACATGACTTGATTCCATTTGCATGTGAGGCTGGTCTGGATCTTGACAAAAGGAGTACTACATTAGTACATTGTACGTCTCGATGGCCGGCCCTGGCTCACGTGACCGGCCATTGTGCAGCGCACGCCATACGCCGTAGACTCCAGTCTCGGAAGTTTTGTTTGCACTTGTCTCGGCCCTGTAAATTGCAATAGTAGTACTCCCTCCGTCCAAGGCTTAAGACATATAATTTTTTTTAGTCAAGCTACGGATAGTTTGACCAATTTTTTTGAAAAAACTAACAAGAACTATGATATTATATAGATACCACGTGAAAATATGTTTTATAATGTATCTAAGAATATATATTTTATATTGTAAATATTAATATTTTTTTCTAAAAACTTAATCAAACTTTATATAGTTTGACTTTTTCAAAAAATTATATGTCTTAAGCCTTGGGACGGAGGTAGTACTATAAAGCAGTGCATCTTGTTGCAGGCGCCGTTGTGTACATCGAGTTAACAGAGTAATCCATTTGCTCGTGCTTGCACATGTGAGCATACAGCTGTGTACTTACCGCGATAGTCTACGCACTGACGCAGCCGTGGACAGGTCTAGGCCACTGGTTTATTACCAGCTCGTTCACCACAATACTAGTAGCAAAGGGAGCTGCGAGTACGTGCTTATGGGCGCGTTTGGTAGCCTGTTTTCTCGATCCGGTCCGATAGTGCTTAGATGGGTAATGTTAGGCATAAACAGCCTCTGGACTTGCTTCTGTAGCCTATTTGTTAGCTTATATACAATTTTTTTTGCATATAAGTGGAGAACAACGACACATGTGTTTGGTTGTCTGCATCAGACCACTGAGTACATAGACACATTTGTTTGGTTGCAACATGTGGTAATCTCTCACATTGTAGTAGTAAGGATAAACACAAGCAATTCATCACAATCACATGACATAGAAGCAGTTCATCAAATCAGATGACATACAAGCAGTTTAGCAAAGGAGATAACACACAAGCAGTTCATCATTCGAGGGGTTATTATGTACCATCTCCGACCACAGTTTCATTAACCCTACCTAATGGAGGGGATATTTCACCATCTCCCAAAATATACAAGTTCTTGTTCAAGTCGATCATCTGCACCATCATATAGCTAATATAGGTAAGTAGTACGATGAACATTGATGCATAGGCAGACCCTCCTCTCAATAGTGCCGGCCAAGCCAACACCTCAGCCATTCCCTCCTCTCACGGATAGGCATGGAAGTGTAAGACTGACCTTGGATCTTGTTATCAGCAAGGTGGTCCACGACCATGGTCAGCTTGTGGGTGGTGTACAGATTCTTCTCAATGAGAGGCTTCGGTGTGAAGATGAGCTCCATCTGAGCATAGTATGGAAATAATGAAAGGTGTCATACCTCTTTCGAGGCACATCGAGTGTGTTAATTGTTGGGTTCGCAATATAGAAAACAAAATATTTTTCTACGATGTGAACAACTAAGCACCAAGATCTATCAACCAAGATATAATCAACGGATGGATATACATCCATAGAGAATTTATCCTCGAAGAGCGACAAAGCCTTACCAGATCGATCCCATGGATGATGTAGTCGTTCACTTGCCGATCTCAAGATCGTGAGAAAGTCCAGCACCACAACTCAGCAGTGCATCCGTGATCGCGCAGACATCCGGTCCTCCGAAAGCCTCCGCGTCCTCGCTCCAGCAATGCAGCAGAAGAAGCAAATTCTTCTAGACAAAGCCACCGGGAACATGTACTTCGCTAATCCGAAGCCATGGGGGAATATTCTAGAGGGGGAGAGAGATCCTTCACGAGGAGGTGTGAAGTGAGAGGAAGAGGAGGAGGAGGCCTTTTATAGGCGGAGGGTGGCAGCCCCTCCCATGGTCGGCGGCTAAGGTGGTGCCCCCACCTCTCCCTTCATTCATGTGGGTGGAGCTTCCACTCACATAAAATTCCTCCACTCACACTTCCACTCACTTGCATTAAATTTCCACCAAATTTAATGTATCTCTCATTTAATAAAAGAGAAGCTATGGATCAAAGACCTCGCATTAGCATGGATGAAGGATCTGGAGAAAACTCCGTCGAACCATAGGATCACATGGATCTCGGAGACAATCCCGACATCCAGATGTCCGAGAGTACAATAGAAGCTTAACTCTAGGACTCGGAGCCAAAGCCATCTTTGCTACCAGCGCAGCCAAGCAGGCAAAGAAGAAGAAGAAGACTCCAGCCAAAGACCTTCCAACTTACCAGCTTTGATCCCTGATGAACCAAAGGAGACTCCGTTCGATGGACACGTGGTTACCCATGGTGCCTGTAAACTCCTTGGAGAAGCAATTACCACACCTATCCCGACAGCTGCAGAACTTACACCTGCAGAATTAGAGGACAGGGCACAGGCCCTAGAAGAGCATCGTCAAGTACTCCTTGAGGAAACTGCAAATATCCTCGAAGAGAAGAAGCGCATTGCAGCTGTGGGGCAGCCTAGCATCCGGTAGCATCAGAAGACCCGGAATGGCCCTTAGTTGGCTAACAAAAATCTGGATGTTCACAAAACCCTTTTTGAGGGAGATATGGCTGTAGGGAAACCTCAGATCGACAGCAAGGGCAACCGGGTGTATGGCACGTTGGTAGAAAATATTGATGCGGCTCGAGATCTCTTGGCAAACAACCCAAGCCTAGACCAGATTCGTCTAAGCGTGAAGCTGCTCGCAAAGGGCCTGGAATAGCAGAAGGTTGCCACATCCGGCAGCGGAAAGCTAGTCTCCAAGGCAGACCAATGCCGCACGGACACGGGTCGACACCAAGATACAAGGCCCCGATGGGAGCCGGAGCAATGCTACCATTCCGACCCTCAGGAGGACAACTATTCAAGAACCGTATCTTCAGGACACTGGCAGAGACCCGCACGAAGCAGGAGCAACGTCGCTCCGGTAGCAGAGCAAGATGTCGTTGCTTCTACGGTACAACCTCCCCAGCGACAGTCGAATACTCGGAGGGAAGACAAAGATGCTCAACATCGAGAGCAGGACCGACAAAAGATGCCCCCTCCTAGACATGCAAGTCGTCCGGCTAAGCCGCGTCACAATGACGGCAATGAAGGACGAAGGAACGATGAACATCGCGCTAGAACAAGCCGGCTTAGTGGCCGTCATCATGATACCCCGGCTAGGGGTAACAATCCACCACCACCTTCTCCGCCAAGCAGTAACCATAGCGGCTCTGATGGAGGCCAGGGGGCGCCATGGTGGAGGTGGTGGCAGAAGAAGAAGTCCGGCTCATAGGCAGCGCTGTGAACAACCAAGACAATGTGCCCTATCACCAAGTGACGCCAGGCACCAGATCAACTAAAACATTGAGGCACGGCGCTACGAATCGGACAACATCTACGTGGGTCCAAAATTCTTTGGACCGCGTGTATGACAAACAAACTTTCCTGAAGGGTTTGCCATCTCAAGGCACATCCAACCCTACGACGGCCTGGCCTGAGCAGACACTGGCTCCAGGACTTCTTCCAGGCCCGCTACATCGCCAAAGGAGGAAATAGCTTGGTCGCGACCCGGTATCTCCTGCTTATGCTGAGGAAGACGGCTCGGTCATGGCTCAATGAACTCCCAGAAAACACCATCCACAACTGGTATGACATGCAAAGTGATTTCTTTTAGAACTTCGAGGGAACATACAGGATGCCCTGCACGGTCGGAAACCTGCAGCGATGCACCCAGAAACCCGGAGAAACATGCTGAGATTACCTCGTACGATGGATCGACAAGAAGAACTCATGCGAAGGGGTAAATGATCAAACTGCGATTGAAGCATTTATCACGGGTCTCCCAATTGGTTTACTACTTCATCGCTTAAAGTGTGACAAAGTGACTGATTTGGGGGAGATGGTAGAGACAGCAAGCAAATACGCGGACGTCAATGATGATGCGGAGGGACTTCTCAATGTGTTGGTTGTTCCACAGTCTGCAAAATAGCCAAAGCAGCAGGCCACAAAATGCAAGAACACCTCGTAGGAAAAACCCAATATGGAAACCGCAATAGTCAATGCAACTTTCAGGTCTGGTGGACGAGGAGGCCGCGGAGGCGGCCGGGGACAAGGTTGTGGAACTTCCAGAGTCCAAGGTAGAGGAGACTATTAACTTTGCAAAACCTACTCTTAGGCCGACATTGCCAACAATACGTGTGTGCATCACCCGGATGGCAATGGGGGCTCGTCCCACACCAATGTTGAGTGTTGTTTCAATGACGACATCAAGAAAGAAGAATCCGCTGGCTATAGGGCCAAGCGACAAAAAGGAAAAAAGAATTCCAACAAACAGAAAGAGTCCAAGGAAGATTCTGACATGGAGGACACAGAAGCTTCAAATCCCAAGTCGGATGGAAAGAAAACCTTCCTAACCAAAAAAGTAACTTATGTCACCTTCCTTGGATCCCAACCAGCTAAGGTCAAAAAGGCAGTAATGCATTAGCTCAACGCAATTGTTCTTCCTCTCCCTCAGTTTTTGGATTGGTCTGAAGTTACAATCACCTTTGATCAAGGTGATCATACGCCTAAGCTACACAGGCGACGAAAGTACGCTCTGGTCGTGAATACACGTATTGATAGATATGGATTCTCCAAGACCCTCATGGATGGTGGTAGCAGCATCAACATCATCTACGTCGAAGTGGTCCCGTTCAAGAGCGCATATCACGCTATCTATGGGCGTCCGGCTTACTGGGCTTTTATGCTTGCCCTTGTTACATTTAAAATATGATGAAAATTCTAGGTCCCA
The DNA here is from genome assembly GCA_910589775.1 of Avena eriantha. Taxonomy (NCBI): domain Eukaryota; kingdom Viridiplantae; phylum Streptophyta; class Magnoliopsida; order Poales; family Poaceae; genus Avena; species Avena eriantha. The sequence continues at coordinate 346,843,073 of OU342746.1, read as the reverse complement.
ATGGCATCATCACAATTCGGGGAGACCTGCGAGGACGGAAATGCCACCTTTGTTGAAGCCGTACTGCACACTAGGGAGTACCAGGAGATCAAGGAGAACATCAACCCGTCTGAGATGCCCACAATGAACAAAGAGGTGACAAAGCCAACTCCGGAGTACAAGGCATCAAAAGAGATGAAGACGATGTCGTTGAAGGATGATGATCCCTCCAAGGTTACCCAAATAGGCGTAGGTTTAGACCACGCATAGGAAAGTGCGCTCGTCGAATTCCGCAAATCAAATAAAGATATCTTCGCATGGTAGCCATCTGACATGACTGGAGTAACTAGGGAACTTGCCGAGCACAATCTAAATGTATATCCAAACACTAAACCCGTCAAACAGTCCTTATGATGTTTCGGTGATGAAAAGCACAAAACAATAGCTAAGGAACTAGCCTGGCTCAAGTTAGTTGGATTCATAGAAGAGGTCATCCATACTGATTGGTCAAATAATCCTGTAATGTTCCCTAAAAAGGACACCAGTGGTTTAAGGATGTGTCTTGATTATACTGCCTCGAACAAGGCTTGTCCCAAAGATTCGTTCGCTCTACTTAGAATTGATCAAGTTATCAATTCAACAATAGGCTCGGAACTCCTATGTTTTCTCGACACATATTCTAGATATCATCAAATTCAGATGAAGGAGTTAGACAAGATAAAGAATTCGTTCATCACACCCTTTGGAACCTTCTGCTACGTAACAATGCCTTTTGGGCTCAAAAATGCAAGAGCTATGTACCAGCGCACTATGCAGCATTGCCTCCACGATCAAATCGGATGCAATGTACATGCATATGTGGATGACATAGCTATGATGTCGAAAAAGAAGGAAACACTAACTTCCGACTTGGAGGAAACATTCAACAATGTACGAAAAACAACTGAATGCTTAACCCAAAGAAGTGCTTCTTTGAAATACCAGCCGGAAAATTGTTAGGTTTCATTATGTCCCAGAGAGGCATAGAAGTGAATAGTGACAAGATAACTTCTATACTCAACATTTCTAGGACAACTCGCCCGAAGGACGTACAATGACTAACTAGCTGTATTGCTACAGTCAGCCGGTTTGTAAGCCGGCTCGGCGAAAGAGCCGCGCCATTATATAAACTCTTGAAAAAGACCAAAAATTTCATCTGGACTGATGAATCTGAAGCTGCACTTCAGGATTTGAAAGTCGTACTCTCGTCTGTCCCTATTCTTGTAGCACCGGAGCCACATGAGCCGATGTTGCTGTACTTAGCTGCGACAAATAGAGTCGTCAGTGTTGTCATGGTGGTGGAACGACCTGATGTCTACGCAATTCTATTCTTGTAGACAGTTGTTGGGCCTCCAAGTGCAGAGGTTTGTAGAACAGCAGCAAGTTTTCCCTTAAGTGGATCACCCAAGGTTTATCGAACTCAGGGAGGAAGTGGTCAAAGGTATCCCCTCTCAAGCAACCCTGCAATCAAGATACAAGAAGTCTCTTGTGTCCCCAACACATCCAATACACTTGTCAGGTGTATAGGTGCACTTGTTGAGCGAAGAGATAGTGAAATACAAGTGGTATGGATATAAGACAACGGTGCGAGAAAATAGATTGATGGCGTGGAAGAGACTAAAGGCAAACTGAAATAAAGATGGTAAGAAGCAAACATGTAACAGATCTAGTTGCAAACGGTGTTTCAATGCTTAGAAACAAGGCCTAGGGATCATACTTTCACTAGTGAACACTCTCATAAAAATATATTCTTCTTTATGATACTACGCTGAACTACTCTCCGGTTGGACACTCTAATCGTTGGTAGGGCTATAACAGCACACCTCAAAGTAAGCCTTTCCCATCTAGATAACCCCACACTGTCACCTTGAGCACTAGATGGTTCCAACAAACACCACAATTTTATAAAGACATCCAACGCCAAATATAACTCATAACAAGTATTAGTAATCTCTAGCCTAAGTGCCACCATGGTGTGCACACTGTCAACTTCACACACATGGGGAGAGCAGAGATCTATTAAAGCACTTGAGTAGCAAGGTAGATCTATAGATTACAAGCTCATGATCACAATATGATCATGCATAGAGAGAGAGATGAACACATAGGTACCGGTAGAACCCTTAGCCTCGAGAGAGAACTACTCCCTCCTCATCATGGGAATCATCAATGGTGATGGAGATGGTGGTGGAGATCAATGGAGATGGCTCCGGGGGCACTTCCCCGTCCCGGCAGGGTGCCGGAACAGAGACTTTCTGTCCCCCGAATCTCCCCTTCGGTGGCGCCGGCGCTGCAGAACTTTTCGTGGCTGGAGGCTTGATGATTTAGGGTTTATGCATCGGGAGGCTCTTATAGGCAAAAGATGCAAGGTCGGTGGCCGGCCAGGGGGCCCACATCATGCCCTGGCGCGGCCAGGGGGACCCGCGCCATGGGTTGGTGTGGCCACCCTGTGGCCCCTCTCCGTCTCATATTCTGGCTCCATGAGTCTTCCGGTAAAATATCAACTTTGGCTTTTGTCCTCTCCAATTCCAAGAATATTCATTTTCTGACTTGCTGGAACCAAAAAGAGAAAACAGGCAACTGGCACTGTGGCTCTTTGTTAATAGGTTAGTCCAAGAAAGTGTATGAAAAGTACTCCAAAGTTGGAACAAAACATAAGAAAGTAGATAAAACCAAGCATGGAACATAAAAAATTATGGATACATTTGCAATGTATCGACATCCCCAAGCTTAACTCCTGCTCGTCCTCGAGTAGGTAAGTGATAAAAAGAAAGAATAATTTTTGAGGTGACATGCACCATCATAAACTTGATCAAAGTATTTGTAAAACATTCAAAGCTGGGATCATAGTAATTCAATCATAACATGAAAGACAAAGTTCTAGCAATAAGACAAAGAAACTATGATGCAACATGAAAAGGCACAAACAAAAGGTTCATGAATAACAATGCTTTGCAAGACGTTTGCTTGTTTCACATAAAGAAAACATAGCATAATAGTATTCAGCTTGTCCCTCATAGAGTAGCAAATATAAATGCATAGGACACCTTCAAAGTTCATAAGAGTGACTAGATACAAATAGTTTAAAACAAGCAATATCAAAGCTATGCATCAATCAACAAGTCTTGGGACAATGCACATAGAACTAAGAATGACCATTATGCTCTCAAAGTAGGTGCATAAAGGTAGATGGGGGAGACTCAATATAATGGTGGAAGAAAGGCCTTCATAGAAGGAAGTAGGGATTCAAGTCTCATAAAGAGCTTCCAAAAATTATGGTACTTATAGCTTTCAGCTCTCATTGCCCCTATCATAAGCATCTTGAAGGTGATTAAGGTTAAAGTGACACAACTAAGAGGATATGCTTGACAAGTTATAAACCGAAATCTCATGCCCCTTACTTACGAAGACCGTACCTCATGCTACTCAACTTTAGTCACGAGTAAGCTCTTGTCATTATAAGTACATATGCATCATAAAGAACCGCCAACGGGGTACCCCTTGCACATGATACAGGAGCTATCCCATAATAAAAATGACAAGTCAAGAAGACAATAAGCATCTCAGCGATCTTTTTATTTGCTATTTGCATAGGTTTTTATTGAGGATGCTTCATAGAGTGCTCATTATGGTGATGCTGCAAGTTTCCACCATGATTAGGCATGTCTTAGGCTAGCGGCCTAGGCATTTCTCTAACACACATACAAACTCCATGATCTTACAAGTTCCACTTTTCTTTCACACCGCCCGGATCCATAAGCAAAAGAACATGATATCAACGGGGTACAAAGTACAAGTGCAATGCTGAAAGCGTTCCCCATGATACATGGTTCTGCTAATTTCAACTTATAAAGCGCAAGCATATACGCAACAAAGAAGGACCCAATGGTTCAACTTTATTAGATGCAAAAAAGTAAAGTGTGCCATCAAGTTCATGAGAGCTTCAATCACTAGTTTTCTCATAACAAGTTTAATTTGGAAGATAAACAAAAGCATGAATATACTTGGAATAGCATATGCTAGTAGGTAGGTATGGTGGACTCTTTGGAATAACTTGGTTTCGGGAGTTGGATGCATGAGTGGAACTTATACTTGGTTGTGGAGGCTAGCAAAAGACTGGGAGCGACAAACTAAGAGAGCAATAATGGCCATAATCATGCAGCGCGACAAAACATCATTAATCAAAGCATAAAGTGATACTACAAGTTGAAAACTAAAGGATCATAATGGCTATGGTGACTTGAGATAGTCATAACATGGTGTGAGCATGTGCCAAGTCAACCCAAATAAAGCATCAAAGGAGAATACCACTATACTATGCTTTAATATGCTAAAACAACGCATGATTCATCCAAGGCACATTAAGCAATCTCAATTGTTTATAAAAAGTCATGCTACAGCAAAGAATACTAAGCATAGAGCCAAAACAATATCAAGCATGGCATGAAAAAGCATAGGCCATAGTCAAAAACAAGCTCTCTTTAACACTTAAGCATGAACTTTCCTACTCTTTTCCAAACCAAACGAAACTATTTGAAAACCAATGTATGAAAGAGGGGGTCCAACCAATTTATTCAGAAAACTAAGAAAACAAAGCAAACTAAAAACCAAAACGAAAACGAAAAAGAAGACGCTCCAAGAACAACACAACTGTGCATGAAACAATAAAAATGAAGCGTTTGGAAGAAACCTAGGATTTTTATTGATGAAGAAAGGGATGCCTTGGGCATCCCCAAGCTTTGACGCTTGTAATTCTTGGATATTTCTTGGGGTGACACACGTGGCATCCCCAAGCTTGAGCTTTAGTCCATCCTTCATCTCATTATTCATTCCTTCCATACACCTGAAAATTTTCCTTCATACGAAACTTCACACAATCTTTATTAGCAACATTAGTGCACTCAATATAATAGGTCTTTAGGTTCAGTTCCAACACCAATAAAACTTCCATTAAAACACTAGCTATTGTATCACTTCTCTCAACAAGCTCAATTCCCCAAAAGAACTCAAAAAGGAACCAACAAGAAGCAAATGCAGAAAATGGCAGAAATCTGTTAGAACAGACCAGCAGGTAAAGACGAATTTTTTCGAAGACCTTCTGCTGCTCAAATCAAAAAGTGCTGAACTAACGAAAGGTAGATAACAACCTAGGGCAGAAGCACAAAATGCACGCCTCAAAAATACGTACAAGGATTTTACACTAATTTTTACGGTGAAGCACAAAAATCTATTTCGGGACAGGAACTTTCCCAATCATTACTTCGCTCTCATTAGAGGTTACTCTTGGCACAAAAAGCAAATAAAAAGGATAAGGAGAGGTTATTGCTGAAGTAATAACTTCCAAGACTCATCTAAAACTTTTGGGTTATCTCCCAATAAGTACTTTTCTTCAATGCCTTTAAGTTAGGCATGATAGTTTGAGAAGATGCTCACATAAGAATATGAATTGAAGTAAAAGAGAGCATCAAGAAGGAAATTCAAAACACATTTAAGTCTAACCCACTTCCTATGCATAAGAATCTTGTAAACAAACAAGTCATGAAAGCACAAAGCAACAAGCATAGTAAAGCAAAACAAGTGCAACTTCAAGACTTTCAACATAAAGAGGGGAAACCTAATATTATTGAGATGCATATAACCATGCTTCCCTCTCTCATAATAACTTTCAGTTGCATCATGAATAAAATTAACGATATAACTATCACACAAAACATTCTTATCATGAGCCACATGCTTAAAAGAATTAATACTCCCCACATAAGCATAGTCATTCTTATTGATTGTAGTGGGAGCAAATTCAACAAAATAGCTATCATTATTATTTTTTCATCACCATAATCATCAAATATCGGAGGCATATTGTAATCATAATTAATTTTCTCCTCAATAGTAGGTGGACTGAAAATATCATAATCATCATTGTAATCATCATATATTGGAGGCATAGTATCATCAAAGTTAATTTTCTCCTCCACACTTGGGGGACTAAAAAGATCATCTTCATAAAAACTAGCTTCCCCAAGCTTAGACTTTTCCATAGCATTAACAATAATGGTGTCCAAAGAATTCATACTAACAACATTTCTATTAGCATGCAAATAAAGTTCCATAGGTTTTTTAATTTTCTCTTCAAACACTTCATGTCCTAACTCAAGATAAATACTATAAAGCTCTCTAATTTTGTTGTTGTTTTCCATTAAGCCTAACTAGTGAAAACAAGAAACAAAAAGACAAAATTGCAGAATCTAAAGGAAATAACTTCGAGCACTCATACCGGAGGATGTGAGTACCTTTTACCTTACCTCCCCGGCAATGGCGCCAGAAAATAGACGTTTGCCGTGGGAGGTTCTTCTTATTTAATCCTCCGGTGTGAATACCTTTTACCTTACCTTCCCGGCAACGGCGCCAGAAAATAGCTTGATGTCTACGCACTTCTATTCTTGTAGACAGTTGTTGGGCCTCCAAGTGCAGAGGTTTGTAGAACAACAGCAAGTTTTCCCTTAAGTGGATCACCCAAGGTTTATCGAACTCAGGGAGGAAGTGGTCAAAGGTATCCCCTCTCAAGCAACCCTGCAATCAAGATACAAGAAGTCTCTTGTGTCCCCAACACATCCAATGCACTTGTCAGGTGTATAGGTGCACTTGTTGAGCGAAGAGATAGTGAAATACAAGTGGTATGGATATAAGACAACGGTGCGAGAAAATAGATTGATGGCGTGGAAGAGACTAAAGGCAAACTGAAATAAAGATGGTAAGAAGCAAACATGTAACAGATCTAGTTGCAAACGGTGTTTCAATGCTTAGAAACAAGGCCTAGGGATCATACTTTCACTAGTGAACACTCTCATATAAATATATTCTTCTTTATGATAGTACGTTGAACTACTCTCCGGTTGGACACTCTAATCTTTGGTAGGGCTATAACAGCACACCTCAAAGTAAGCCTTTCCCATCTAGATAACCCCACACTATCACCTTGAGCACTAGATGGTTCCAACAAACACCACAATTTCATAAAGACATCCAACTCCAAATACAACTCATAACAAGTATTTGTAATCTCTAGCCTAAGTTCCACCATGGTGTGCACACTGTCAACTTCACACACATGGGGAGAGCAGAGATCTATTAAAGCACTTGAGTAGCAAGGTAGATCTATAGATTACAAGCTCATGATCACAATATGATCATGCATAGAGAGAGATGAACACATAGCTACCGGTAGAACCCTTAGCCTCGAGAGAGAACTACTCCCTCCTCATCATGGGAATCAGCAATGGTGATGGAGATGGTGGTGGAGATCGATGGAGATGGCTCCGGGGGCACTTCCCCATCCCGACAGGGTGCCGGAACAGAGACTTTCTATCCCCCGAATCTCCCCTTCGGTGGCGGCGGCGCTGTGGAACTTTTTGTGGCTGGAGGCTTGATGATTTAGGGTTTATGCATCGGGAGGCTCTTATAGGCGAAAGATGCAAGGTCGGTGGCCGGCCAGGGGGCCCACACCATGCCCTGGCGCGACCAGGGGGACCCGCGCCATGGGGTGGTGTGGCCACCCTGTGGCCCCTCTCCGTCTTGTATTCTGTCTCCATGAGTCTTCCGGTAAAATATCAACTTTGGCTTTTGTCCTGTCCAGTTCCGAGAATATTCATTTTCTGACTTTCTAGAACCAAAAAGAGCAGAAAATAGGCAACTAGCACTATGGCTCTTTGTTAATAGGTTAGTCCAAAAAATTGTATGAAAAGTACTCCAAAGTTGGAACAAAACATAAGAAAGTAGATAAAACCAAGCATGGAACATCAAAAATTATGGATATATTTGCAATGTATCACGGCTGGAAGAAAAACAGGAACACATGGTGCAGCGTCCGACTTTTATCTCAGCGAAGTTTTGACTAAATCAAAGAAAAGGTATCCTCATTACCAAAAGTTAGCCTATGGTGTATTCTTTGCATCCAGAAAGGTACGACACTATTTTCAAGAGCACAAGATTACCGTGGTGAGCATAGCTCCCATGAGAGACATACTAAACAATAGCGAAGCTACATGACACATTACTAAGTGGGGAATAGAGCTAGCATCTTTTGATATTGAGTACAAACCACGTACAACAATAAAGTCCCAGATTCTTGCTAACTTTATCACTGATTGGATAGAGACCGTCGAAAACACAGGTCTCCCAGAAACAGAAGTTTGGCGTTTACACTTTGATGGGTCTAAAGCGCTCGGGCGCTGGTGTGGTGCTCAAGTCACCCAAGGTGATAAATTGTTCTATGTACTACAGATTCACTTCACAGCAAAAACAACATCGCCAAGTATGAAGCCATGCTGCATGGAATTCGAATCACAAAGGACATCGGCATTCGCTGACTGATGTGTTATAGAGACTCAGATTTAGTTGCTTAGCAAGTATCCGATATCTATAATGCAAACAAACACATGGTAGCTTATAGAGCCGTCGTGGATGAATTATCTAAATCTTTTGAAGGGTTTGAAGTCCAACACATTCCCCAAACAGAAAATGAGGAAGAAGATGCTCTATTAATAATAGGCTCTATGCAGAAACAGGTCTCAGACGGTGCTTTTTTAGAGCACTTGAGAGTTCCCTCTATCACAGGAGTTGATGAGGAGTATCCGACCAAATCCGACTCACCACTCACATCAGTTCTGGCTGTGATTCCCATCTGGACACAACCCTACCTTGATTATTTGGTAGATAGAAAGTTACCTAAAGATGAAGTGCTGAGCCGATAGATCGTCCGACGAGCAAAAGCCTACACAGTGGTGGGAGGTGAGCTCTATAAACGTAGTGCATCTGGGGTATTTAGCACTGTGTTTCTCCGGAAGAAGGCACGGAAATCCTAAGGGAAATCCAGGAAGGCGAATGCGGACATCACCCCACAGCCAAATCTTTAGTGGCAAAGGCCTTTAGACATGGATTTTTCTGGCTCACCGCTAAGGAAGATGCTGAATGGTTAGTCAAGAAGTGCAAAGGTTGCCAGAAATATGCCAAACAATCCCATGTTCTGGCTGATCAGCTGCGAACAATTCTGATTACATGGTCGTTCGCAGTCTAGGGGCTTGACATCGTAGGACCGTTTAGACGGGCTCAAAGTGGATATACTCACCTTCTTGTGATGGTGGATAAATTCATGAAATGGATAGAGGCAAAACCTGTCATAAGTTGTGATGGAGCAATAGCCAAAAAATCCGCCGAGGACGTGATCATCTGATTCAGGTATCCGCACAATATTATTACAGACAATGGGAGTAACTTTTCCATGGGAGAACTAGTCGAATTCTGCAATGAAGAAGGGATCTGACTTGATATTGCATCAGTCGCACATCCACAAGCCAATGGACAAGTCGAAAGGGCAAATGGTTTAATTCTTCAAGGCCTACGACCAAGACTCGAAGCACCACTATATCATGCTGTGGGGGCATGGGTGGATGAACTACCATCCGTGATATGGAGTTTAAAAACAACTCCTAACAGGTCAACCGGATATACACCATTCTTTTTTTTTGGAGACTTGGTCGCTGCGTTTTATTCAGGTGTTCACAGAGTCATACAATAAAATAGATACAAGAAACTCAGGGGGCACCCCAAACCAGGTTTTGTTACTCTTATTCACGCATCTATCCTTAGCAAGACGATGGGCGGCGTCGTTCCTTGTACATCGCTGATGACCCACAAGTATAGGGGGTGTATCGCAGTATTTTCGAGGGAAGTGAAACCCAATTTATTGATTCGACACAAGGGGAGCCAAAGAATATTTATAAGCCTTAACAATTGAGTTGTCAATTCAGCGGCACCTGGAAACAATCTTGTTCACAACAGTTTATCAGTAGCAACAGTTTTGTAGTAGCAATAGCAAAGTAATAGCAGTAGTAAATGTAAAGACAGTAGTAACAATTGCACTAAACAATAGTATTAAAGCTCGGTAGGCATAGGGATGGATGGACGGGCGTTGCATGGACAAGGCAATTCACATAGCAATCAAAACATAGGGCATTTGCAGATAAATAAGATAAAGCATCCAAGTACTAAATAATCATAGGCATGTGTTCCATATATAGTCATATGTGCTCGCAATGAGAACTTGCACAACATCTTTTGTCCTGCCAACCCGTTTGTAGCGGGGCCTCAAGGGAACTACTGGAAATTAAGGTGCTCCTTTTAATAGAGCACCGACGTAAAGCCTTAACACTCTGTGAACACATGTGATCCTCACATCAAAGCCATTCCCTCCGGTTATCCTGATGGCTATCACTTCGGGGCCTTTGGTTCCGGACAACAACGTGTGTATACAACTTGCAGGTAAGACCATAAACAATACTATCATAATGAATCAATAACGTGTTCAGATCTGAAATCATGGCACTCGGGCCCTAGTGACAAGCATTAAGCATAACAAGTTGCAACAAAGTCAAAAGGCACTAATAATAGATACTATGCACCATGCCCTAACAATCTGATGCCATTACATGAACGATCTCATCCAATCCCTACCATCCCCATAGTCTATAGTGGGGGATTACTCACTCATAGATGGGGGGAATGGATGGTCGATGGAGAAGCGATGGTGGTGATGATGGCGATGATCTCCTCCAATTCTCCATCCCGACAGGGTGCCAGAATGGAGTTTTTGGTTCTGATTTGCGGAATCTAGTGGTGGCGGCGTAGCGGAACTCTTTCTGGAAAAACATTGAACCCCCCTCGGGTTTTAGGTCAAGGGCCATTTTATATGCTAAAAGGGAGGCCGAGGGGGTAGCCGAGGCAGCCACACCATCCCCTGGCGCAGCCAGGCCTGGCTCGCGCGGCCAGGTGGTGTGGGCCCCTCGTGGCCCTACTCCGTCTTGTCTTCTCGCTCCATGAGTCTTCTGGTGAAATAGGATTTTTGGCATATTTTCTAGAATTTTTCTTGATAGTTGATTTTCTGCACAAAAACTAGACACCAAGGTATTTCTGCTGAAAACAGCGTCAGTCCGTGTTAGTTGTATCCAAATCACATAGTTTAGAGGAAAAACAATAGCAAAAGTGTTCGGGAAAGTAGATACATTTTGGACGTATCAACTCCCCCCAAGCTTAGCTTATTGCTTATCCTCAAGCAATTCAGTTGAAAGCTGAGTGCGATAAAAGAAACTTTCACGAACACATTTGCTTCATATGATGTATATATTCTCAGCATATGATCAAGTACTTAGAGAACTCATAATAAGGAGTATGCAAATAAGGTTACTCAGTAGTTATTACAAGCTATTTTTTGAGGTGAAACAGTAGGGAAAAAATCCCCACTGCAATTTTTATTATTAGATATAGGTATATTACAATGAATAAAATTATCTAAGGTAGATCAAAACAGAATTAAGCATTCTAAGATGGGTAAAGTTCACCCTATCCCTGATCTAATTGCTGGTTAAGCCAGGCTTTGAATTTCTCCTTGTATTTTGCTTTGATTCTGAATTGTAACCATCTCATTTCTTGATAGAAGATTGCTTTCCATCTCTCAATTGTGCGTCTTTTGTCATTAAAAATCTTCTCATTTCTGCATATCCAGATACCCCAGGTAGTCATGATAATGATCTCCATTGCAAATGGTAAGTGTAATTTTTCTTTGATGTCTGCAATAGCTTCCAATCCAGTTAGGTTTACAGCTCTGTTTCTATAAATATGGTCCCAGCATTTGTTTGCAAATGGACATTCCCAGAATAGATGACTTACTGATTCTTCCAAGTAACAGTTGGATCTTACACAATTGTAGTCAGGTAGGATGAACTGCTTTCTTTTCAAAAGATTCCTTGTATTCAATTTGTCTAGAAGCAAAAGCTAGAAGAAGAACTTGTGTTTATTTTGGCAGGAGGTTGCCCATACCCAAGAGAAGTGTGGTGGTGATGGTGAATATCCAATCATGGCAGAGTAGGCCTTTTTTACTTCAAATTGTGTAACAAGCTATGAAGAGATTTCAACGTAAAAATAACAAGTAGCATGGAACATAAACATAAGCAACATTGCAATGCTCATAAAACGGTATGATAGAGTGGTATCTCGCTTGCCTTTGATTGTAGGGCAAACATAAATGCCAAGGCACCTCTGAAGTTTAAGTGAAGACTATAAGTAAAGATATCAGAGATACAAGCATCAAAGTCATGACACAATTAACCAAGTTTTGAAACAAGCATATTATACTAAGAATGACAACTATGCTCTCAAGAAAGTGCTCATAGAATATGTGGAGACTCAACAAGGAAAATGAAAAGGTTTTGAAGAGTTTGAAAGGCTTTGAAATGCTGAAAGTATGGCACTCATTAGCTTTGAGCTCTCATTGACCCTATCATAAGCATATTTTAGGTGATTAAGGTTAAAGTGACACAACTAAGAGGATATGCTTGACAAGTTATAAGTTGAAATCTCATGCCCCTTACTTACAAAGACCGAACCTCATGCTACTCAACTTCAGTCACAAGTAAGCTCTTGTCATTGTAATTACATATGTATCATAGAGAGCCGCCAACGGGGTACCCCTTGCACATGATACATGAGCTATCCCATAATCAAAATGAGAAGGCAAGCAGACAATGAGCATCTCAACGATCTTTTTATTTGCTATTTGCATAGGTTTTTATTGAGGATGCTTCATAGAGTGCTCATTATGGTTATGCGGCAAGTTTCCACCATGATTAGGCATGGCTTAGGCTAGTGACCCAAGCATTTCTCGAGCACACATACAAACTCCATGATCTTACAAGTTCCCCTTTTATTTCACACCACCGGGATCCATAAGAAAAAGAATCATGATATCAATGGAATAATAAGTGCAATGTTGAAAGTGTTCCCCATGATACATGGTTCTGCTAACTTCAACTTATAAAGCGCAAGCATATACGCAACAAAGATGGACACAATGGTTCAAGATTATTAAGTGCAAGAAAAGTAAAGTGTGCCATCAAGTTCGTGAGAGCTTTACAAACTAACTTTCTCATAACAAGCAAACATTTTAGTCGGAAGAAAACAAGGCATACTTAATATGCACGGAATAGCAAATGATGCTAATGGGTAGGTATGGTGAACACTTTTGGCAATATTGGTTTTGGGGAGTTGAATGGATGAGTAAAGCTTATACTCTGCACAAAGGCTAGCAATAGAAAGGGAGCAACAAACGAGAGAGCAATAACTGTCATAATCATGCTTGCAACAAAACAGAACTAATTATGGCATGAAAGTGATTCAAGAACCCTGAGGCAAAATAATTTATCGAGGCTTAACTGATTATTTCAGTCATATGCATGCATGAGCATGTGCCAAGTCAATTCAAGTGAAACAATCAGAGGAGGATACCACAGTGTCATACCAAGTTATGAATAGAACAATGCAAGCAAACATTCATATGACATGCTACAAACTATTAGCAAGCTGGAGCTAATCATAAGAAAGAAAGAACTACTAAGCATCCATAAATAACATACACCTTGCATGAACGGACTAAGCATGCCCACAATGATGAGTATATGTACAAAAATGAAAACAAATAGAGTTCGTTACCAGCCTCTTACCACACCTCAAGTTGTCATTAGTCTTCATTATTGCTCTTCACTTGTGTGGTTTGAATAATAACATGAAACCAAACTCCACTGAGGACTGCTGAACCCTGCAACAAACTTCACAAAACCAAAGAAGGACAACAAATGTTTTTGGTTTTTTTTAAAAGGCAAGAACCAAAAGAAAGAAAAAGCTAAGTGAAATCTTTTTTGTGTTTTTCGAATAATCAAAACAAAGCTAAAAGTAAAAAAGGCAAACCAAGGCAAAAAGAAAAAGAAGCAAACAAAGAGAAGCAATGAAAATATTTTTGGTCTTTTTGTGTTTTAGAAAGCAGAAACAAAGCAAGAACAAAAAGTAAAAAGAAAGCGAAACATGGATATACAAATTGTCGACTAAACATGATATGTAGATGAGTGTGGTGTCGGTGTACCTCCCCCCAAGCTTAGGATTTGTCCTAAGTGGGTATCAATCCTAAGCTGGTCAAGATGGAGCGCCTCCGTGGTACGGCGAGGAGGTCCCTTCGTCCTGGTACGAGCTCGAGGATGCCCCTGCGTAGTGCGCAGAATAGTCATAAGAGGGCACATCTTCTTGATGCTGCCTGTGGAAACCCAACAAGCGGAGCTGCTCATCCACCTCCTCCTTGGAATGCGACCATGGCCTCCTGTGGATACTGAACAAAGTGGATTGTGGCAAAGGAATTTTCCTCTCGTCTCCGTCACTAAACAACATCCTGTATACTAGATTCTAGGTACTAGAGTCAATAGTAACAAAGTGATGCGTTTTCATAGCAGCAAGATCAAGCCTTTGTGGTGTCAACACAATATCATTAGGATCAACAACAAGTTCCAGAGCAGCTACCATGCGTGAGGCAATAATACCCCCATAAAATAGGTCCTCTGGCGGCTAGGCGGCGAGCAATGAGAGAGCCAAGATTATACTTGGTATCATTATTAAGAGCAGCAGTGAGGAAGGCTAAATGATAATTGGAAATATTACTAGTGTTCTCCCTACCAAGTATGCTAGTGGCAAGATAATAAGAAAAATATCTAAGAGCTGGGAGTTGAATGTTCCTTATCTTCCCGCGCTGAGCTACGCGGTCATCATCATTTGTCACACTTCGGTAGAGCTCCAGCAAATCAGCGGGCTGGCCTTGGATATTCTTCACTGTCCCAGTCATGCATATGCCTATAATACTGCAAAATCTTTCCAATGACATGGTAATAGGCAGATTATAAATTTTGAACGAAACAGTTGACTGATAAGGGGTGTTAGTCAAAACGAAACTCTCAACGAAAGTTTTGGTGATCACGGCATATTGACCAACCCTCTGAACCGGTAGTAAGAAATCATTGAGGATCCCTGCAGCTTGCAAAAAGGTAACACAAGGGAAGGTAGATGGGTGAGCATCTCCCTCATCTCCTTCATTGCCAAAGCGTGGTGCAATAAGATCTTCATTGTATGATGGCCTAAACTGAGAGGCTGATCTTGAGGGCCTTGCTCTCCTAGGTGTGTCCCTCTCAAATATTTCTCCAAAAGTGTGGTTGTTCATCTTTGATATTCTGAAATTTAAACACCATTATACAAGTGATTGCAAAGTGAATACATAATGAAGGGAACTACTCATAGGGACTTGTAAGGGGCCTAAACATGCATCGAAATAATTTCTCTAAGCATTGAAAAAGCTTACAAGCTAACAAAACCTGCCACCTACAGTAGAAAAATACTCAAGATATAATCCACTAAACACAAATCTACTTGGACAAGCGGAGGAGTCACATACCGGAGAACAAATGCTCCAAATTTCAGCACCAAAGATGGGCTGAGCAAGGAGATCGAAAAATCATGGGCAAGAATAGCAAGAACGCGATTTCGAGCAATGAACTACTACCTCCGTCCCAAGGCTTAAGGCATATAAATTTTTTCAAAAGTCAAACAAACTAAAGTTTGACCAAGTTTTTAGAGAAAAATATTAATATTTACAATACGTAATCCATACCCTTTCATACATCATAAAACATATTTTCACATGGTATCTATATAATATAATAGTTCTTGATAGTTTTTTCTAAAAGTTTGGTCAAACTTTACATGGCTTGACTTTTCAAAAAAGGTATATGCCTTAAGCCTTGGGATGGAGGGAGTAGTGTTTTTTTGGGAGAGAGAAGGAAGTGGCAAGTGAGAGAGTGAGTGGAGGGCCAGGGGTGGCCCACACCATGGCCAGGCGTGCTCCTGGGATGGCCGTGCCACCAGGTGGTGTGCCTGCCTGGTGGACCCCCTGGTACTCCCCAGGCACTTCTCTGCCCCTTTTTTCACGTAAAAATTTAATATGAATTTTCTGGAACTTTTCGAGACACTTTATTTTTGGGCAATTTTCAGGTATTGATGAATGACTTTTCTGCAGAAAGATGATTTTCAAATGATGCAATAACAAAACAAAACCTAAAACTTCAGAAGTTCTAAGACACTCTAATGTGCAAGCAACTAGCAAAAGAAAAGAAAACTAAGCGAAAGCAAAAACTAAAATGGATAGAATAAAAGGAAGCAAAGGTAATCATGGTGAAAACATTGTTTTGTTCATTAAAATCCCTTTGTTAACAAGGTTGATCAGGTCTTGTTACCAAAACAATTTTGTATGACACAAAACTTTGTATTCCACTAATGATTATGTTACCTCAACCTTGATAGCAATGGTCCCAATCATAATAATTTCATATTTTTCTCTTGGTATGGGACAATATATTTCTCCAACTTGAATGGCCTCAACATTTTCAACATCTTATTGGGGAAATAGACAGTATTCTCCTTGTCATTAACATTAAAAGTCACCTTTCCTTGATTACAATTAATAACAGCTCCTGCAGTATTAAGAAAAGGTCTCCCAAGAATAATAGACATATTATCATCTTCAGGCATTTCAAGCACAACAAATTCAGTTAATATCAAGCAATTATGATCAACTTGAATAGGTACATCCTCACATATACCAACAGGAATAGTAGTAGATTTATCAGCCATTTGCAAAGATATATCAGTTGGTATTAGTTTTTCCAGTTGAAGTCTCTAATAGAGAGAAAAAGGCATAACACTAACTCCTACTCCAAATCACACAAAGCAGTTCTTACATAACTATTTTTAATAGAGCATGGAATTGTTGGAATCCCTAGGTCTCCAAGTTTCTTTGGAACCTTACCATTAAAGGAATAATTAGCAAGCAAAGTAGAAATTTCTTTATTAGGGATCTTCCTTTTATTAGAGACAATATCCTTCATATACTTTGAATAAGGAGGCAGTTTAATAGCATCAGTCAGAGGGATTTGCGAAAATAAAGGTTTCATCCACTCACAAAACTTATTATATTATTCATCTTCCTTTAACTTATGTTTCTTATACAGGAAAGGCATAGGTTTTTGGACCCAAGGCTCTCTTTCACTACCATGTTTCTTAGCAACAAAATCTTCTTTAGTGTATTTAGTATTCTTAGTGTGCCTTTCAGGTTCTTCTTCAACTTTTTCTTTATCAGGAGCATCATTTTCCTCATTACCACTTTCAGTTTCAGCATCAGAGACAGATATACTATTAGGATCTACAGCAGGTTCAGGAGATTCTACTATAGTTTTACGTTTCTTTTTCCTTTTCTTAGGAGAAGTACCACTATTTTCAATTTGCTGGGAATCTTGCTCAATTCTTTTAGGATGCCCCTCAGGATATAGAGGATCCTGGGTGGCAGCACCACTTCTAGTTGTAATTTCATAAGCATGTTTTTCTTTAGCAGCATTAACTAGCAAGTCTTTTTGTACTTTAATAAGCTGATCAATTCGAGTTTGAACAATTTGGAAATGTTTAACAAGCATTTTAACATCATTAGAAGTTCTTTCCACAATATCTTTTAACTCAATAATAGCTCTTGAGTTTTCCATTAGATGACTTTGCACCCTTTTATTAAAATTATCTTTCTTAACAATAAAAATGTCAAATTCTTCTAAGCATTGATCAGGAGGTTTAGAGTAAGGAATATCACCTTCATCAAAATGTTGGAGAGAGTGTACCTCAATAGTGGATGAGTGGGAGATTGGCTTACATAATTCTTCTATAGGAGGTAAATTCTTGACATCTGCAGCTTTAATTCCCTTCTCCTTAAGACACTTCTTAGCTTCCTTCATTACTTCATCATTTAGTTCAATAACTCCCCTCTTCTTCGGTTTTGGTGTTCGTGTTGGCTCAGGCACAGTTGACTCAGGTGTAGTTGTCTTAGGTATAGCTGGTTCAGATGAAGTCCAGTCTTCATAATTCTTGCTTATTTTAGCCATTAATTCTTCAGCTTCCTTTTGAGTCCTATTCCTGAAAACACAATCAGCCCAACTATCCAGGTATGTCCTAGATTATTCAGTTAGTCCATTATAATATATATCAAGAAGCTCATTCTTAGGTAATGGACATCCAGCCTGTGCATGAATCAAAGCACAAAAGCTTGCCCATGATTCAGGCAATACCTCTTTTTCTCCCTATTTAAAATCAAAAAGTTCCTGCAAAATAGCATGTCTAGCACTAGGAGGGAAATATTTTTGCAGGAAAGTACTAATCAAGCAATAAGGGCTATCAATAGATCTAGGAGGTAAATTATTAAACCAAGTTTTAGCTTCTCCCTTCAGTGAAAAAGGGAAAATTTTAGCAACAAAGTAGGTGCGCATCTTAATATCATCAGAAAATAAACCACTCATGGTGGAAAGCTCAGTCATATGTGCTACAACACTTTCATTCTTAGACTCACAAAAAGGTTCTTTCTCAACAATAGATATGTATGATAAATCAAGAGAGAAATCATAATCCATATCCTTAATGTTTATGGGAGATGTAGCAAACTTAGCATTAGGAGATAATTTAGGTTTTATAGTACGCCTCTAAAGGAGACTCTTAATAGAACTTTTACCATGAGTATTTTGACATTCTTTAATAAATTCATCATTCATTTCTATATATCCGTCTTCAATATCATAGCTCTCTATAGACTCACGCGAACTGACAGGTGTAGTAGTGTCTTCATTAGGAGTTTCAGTATTTCCAGCTATAGTTCTAGCAATCGTAGCATCTAGGAAAGGACCTAATGAACCACTCTTATCAAGCACAGTAGAAGCAGCATCATAAGTATCAGAAGTTTTAGATTCAGCAGTAGTAGCAGTGTATGTAGCATGTGTATGTGGTGGTGTAAGGAGCTTACTCATAACAGATGGTGAATCAAGAGCAACATAGGTGTTCAGAACCGTACCTCTCCTTGTAGTGGGTGGTAAAATAGGAACCTTGCCATCACGACACTTACCCATGATGGATGGATGGCAGCGAACAATAGTGATTCCAAGTGAACTTGATAAATAGAGTTATGCTGCCCAAGAACGGCACTAGAAAATAGTCTTGATGACCCACAAGTATAGGGGGTGTATCGCCGTATTTTCGAGGGAAGTGAAACCCAATTTATTGATTCGACACAAGGGGAGCCAAAGAATATTTATAAGCCTTAACAACTGAGTTGTCAATTCAGCTGCACCTGGAAACAATCTTGATCACAACAGTTTATCAGTAGCAACAGTTTGTAGTAGCAATAGCAAAGTAATAGCAGTAGTAAAAGTAAAGACAGTAGTAACAATTGCAGTAAACAATAGGATTAAAGCGCGGTAGGCATAGGGATGGATGGACGGGCGTTGCATGGACAAGACAATTCACATAGCAATCAAAACATAGGTCATTTGCATATAAATAAGATAAGCAGCCAAGTACTAAATACTCATAGGCATGTGTTCCATATATAGTCATACGTGCTCACAATGAGAACTTGCACAACATCTTTTGTCCTGCTAGCCCGTTTGCAGCGGGGCCTCAAGGGAACTACTAGCAATTAAAGTTCTCCTTTTAATAGAGCACCGGAGCAAAGCATTAACACTCTGTGAACACATGTGATCCTCACATCAAAGCCATTCCCTCCGGTTATCCTGCTTGCTGTAACTTCGGGGCCTTTGGTTCCGGACAACAACGTGTGTATACAACTTGCAGGTAAGACCATAAACAATACTATCATAATGAATCAATAACATGTTCAGATCTGAAATCATGGCACTCGGGCCCTAGTGACAAGCATTAAGCGTAACAAGTTGCAACAAAGTCAAAAAGCACTAATAATAGATACTAGGCACCATGCCCTAACAATCTGATGTCATTACATGAACGATCTCAGCCAATCCCTACCATCCCCATAGCCTACAGCGGGGGATTACTCACTCATAGATGGGGGAAACATGGATGGTCGATGGAGAAGCGATGGTGGCGATGATCTCCTCCAATTCCCTGTCCCGACAAGGTGCCAGAACGGAGTTTCTGGTTCTGATTTGTGAAATCTGGTGGTGGAGGCATAGCGGAACTCTTTCTAAAAAATGTCGACCCCCCCTCAGTTTTTAGGTCATTGGGCATCTTATAGGTGAAGAGGGAGGCCGAGGGGGTAGCCGAGGCGGCCACACCACCCCCTGGCACGGCCAGGCCTGGCCCACGCGGCCAGGTGGTGTGGGCCCCTCATGGCCCTACTCCATCTCGTCTTCTGGCTCCGTGAGTCTTCTGGTGAAATAGGATTTTTGCCATATTTTCCGAGATTTTTCCTGATAGTTTATTTTCTGCACAAGACTAGACACCTAGGTAATTTTGCTAAAAACAACGTCAGTCCGTGTTAGTTGTATCCAAATCACTCAAGTTTAGAGGAAAAACAATAGCAAAAGTGTTCGGGAAATTAGATACATTTTGGATGTATCAATCGCACATGCTGAACCCGAGAGGCTTCGAAACCTCCCATAAGGTCCTTGATCTCTAGCAACAGTGGGCCATGGACGGAGCGATCCAGCTCCTTGTTCTACAGTTTTCCCTTGGCTCCATGGACGGAGCGATCCAGCACCAGTTTAGTCACCCCGACCTCCTTCGCAACTTGGCAAGCTCGTCAACATGTCAACAGCTCCGTTCCCTCTGCATCCAAAACTGACGGGAAAAAAATGGTTGGTTGCTGCCACAAACCTACCATGATGATCTCTGATGATCACACCGACTCCACTAGCCATCGTATTTAGCGGCAAGGCGCCATCAACATTCGCCTTGTGCCAACCCTCCTCCCGCGCCTCCTATTTGGTGACTTGGGTGGACATGATGGCCTCCTTAGGCACCTTCAGTGCTTTCCATTCCTAAGTGAGATAGACTACCTGACTCGCCGTGTGCTCCGGATTCACAATCCTCCCTTCTTCGTAGCCTCATTCCTAGCAACCCATAGGTGATACATCGACATTAGTCCAAGCCGTTCGTCGTCATCATTCATTTTCGTGATCCACTCTAAGGTCCAGTGACCTAGTGCCCGGTGACCGATGACATCTGCTGCAGGGGTGCATATTCTGAAGCCTGTTCTTTCCTCTATTCTATCCCACACCATCTTAGTATGGGGGCACGACCAGAACCTGTGTTCAGTCGTTTCCTCTTTGTTGCAAGCTATGCATGTAACTCCTTGTTTCACCTTACGTCGCTACAATTCCGCGCCCACCACGATACCATTTTTGATCATCCACCAGCAATGTATCTTTATTTTACCTAGCATATCCTATCCCCACTCTGTGCCCATGACATGAGGCTGAGGTCCCAACCGACCCCCTGCTCACCTCTTTCAGCTGATTCATGAGATGGTATGCCAAACGGACTGAAAAAACCCCGTTTTTTGGTGTAGTTCCAAGCTAGATAGTCATCGGTTTGGGCTCGACCTGCGGGGATTTTCAGGATATCCTCGACATCCGACTCAAAGAATATGTCATTTAGTTTATCACGATTCCATCCTCTTCCACCTGGCAATAATAACTCATGGACATAATGAACCATTTTATCTAGTTTGTGACCTAGTGGTCGCTTAACCGACGCCCGTGGAATCCAGTTATCTTTCCAAACATTCACCTTCTTCCCATTGCCAATCTGCCAAATTAGACCCTCTTTTAGCAAGTCACGGCCATGAAGAATACTCCTCTAAGTATAAGAAGCACCCTTAGGACAGATGGCCTCCATAAACTCACCATCCTCGAAGTATCGTGATTTGAGTACTCTGGAACAAAGCGGTGTAGGTTTGGTGACCATCCTCCAAGCTTGTTTAGCAAGTAGTGCTTGGTTAAAACCTTAGTAATTCTGAAATCCCATGCCACCATTCGATTTGGGTGCACACATATGGTCCCAGCTGATCCAATGAACTTTCCGCTACCCATCCGTTGCACCCCCACCAGAACCGCGAAGAGATAGAGGTAAGCTGTGAACACTCACCTTGCGTGAGCTGAAAGCAGCCCATCACGTAAGTTGACACAGCTTGTAAAACTGACTTGACCAACACTTCACGACCTGCCTTCGATAGCCCCTGCCCCTTCCAACGTCCAACTTTTCCTCATGATCTGTCGGTGATGCTCCGAAACGCCCCCTCCTTGGACCTGCCGACCACTGTAGGGAGGCCTAAATACTTTTCCGACAAGGCTTCACACTCAATGCCTATAGTCTCCTTCAACTCCGGTCGTAGCCCCTCCCCACTGCCCTTCCCAAAGAAGATGGAAGACTTCTTCATGTTCACCTTCTGACCTGAACTGACTTCATACTTCTGAAAAATAGATCCTAGGGCCTGCATGCTGCCAAACTTGCCTCCAAAAACACAACACTGTCATCTACAAACAAGAGGTGAGTGACAGTACTTGCGACTCGGCCTGTGCCTGTCTTAGCAACGCTGAGAAACCCTCCACACAAAATAGGAAGAGGTATGGAGAAAGAGGCCCCTGCCTCAGGCCCCTAGTGGGAAAGAAAGGATCAGAGACTATACCATTTAACTTCACCAAGAAACGCACCTTGGTCACACATCTCATAATCATCGCCACCCAAGCTGGAGAGAAGCCCATTTTCAACATCATTTCCTTCAGAAAGGACCACTCAACACGATCGAAGGCCTTCATCATATCTAGCTTAACAGCACACAGTGGTTTCTTCCTCTTCTGCTTTCTGATCACATGGACACATTCATAAGCAATGAATACATTGTTAGTGATCAACCTCCCGGACACAAAGGCGCTCTGTTCTTCTGAAATCAAAACAGGGAGAATTTTCTTTAATATATTCACCGCTGCCTTGGCCCGTCCGGGCCAGGAGCTTTTGTGGTCCCCATTTGAAATAGAGTTGTCTCAATTTCCAAATCAGAAAAGTGGGCAGTCAATGAAGCGTTCATCGCCGGTGTGACAAGCAGTTCAATTAAATTCAGAATTATGTCTGAATCCGACGACCCTTCGGACCTGTATAGCTGCTGGTAAAAGCCCTTTGCAATCTGGCCCATCTCCTCATTCGATTTGCGCAACACACCATCCGGCCCATGAAGCCCATGAACCCAGTTTTTATGCCTCCTGTGTGACGCTCTGTTTTCGGAAAATTTCGTATTCTTGTCTCCCGATTTTAGCCAGTCCTGGCGCAACCTTTGCATGTACATCACTTCTTCACGCTCGTACATCTCGTGCAGTTTCTGCTCAATCGTGATGGCCTCCAGTGAGGAACCAGATGAGAGAGCACGCTCCCATGCCCCTTGTACATGTACTTTTAGCGTTTTAATCTCATTCTAGACAGTCCTGAACTGCTCGTAACTCCAGATTTCATATCAGAGGACATCTCTCTCAATTTCTGCCAAAACCCATGGAAGGAGCGGCGGTAAGTACCACCTGCCTCCCAGGAATGGTTTAACATATCCTCAAAACCCTCATGTCTTTGCCACATTTCTTCAAAATTCAAGCCACGGTCAGCGGATATTCTTTGAGGTACATCACACTGAACTTTGACAAGGAAGTAAGGTGATCGGACTCCTCAGTGATCAGATGGTCAACTTGAGTTAGTGGAAACAAAGTAAGGAACGGCACGATCGCCGTTCCTCTATCAAGGAGACACTAAATATTCTCCTCCCCATCTCTCTGATTGCTCCAGGTATATTTGTACCTGTTAAACCCTAGGTCCGATAGCCCACAATTGCTAAGATAGCTGCTGAATGCATCCATGAGGTACTCTCTCCTTGCATTTCCTCCCACTTGTTCATCACTATGGAGGATTTCATTGAGATCTCCAACACAGAGCCAAGGAAGATCACTTTGCCATTTCAGATATCTCATAGCATCCCATGTTTTGCTTCTCTGATCTGTTTTGGGCTCCCTGTAGATTCTAGTGAATCTCTAGGTCCTATTCTCCTCCTTGATGGTAGTGTCAATATAACATTGACACCAGGGGTGCACGTGAACACCTACCCCATCCCTCCACCAAAGAGAAAGACCGCCAATCCTCCCAACACAATATACAGCCACACCATTGGAGAAGCCGAGGATCCATTTTAGCTTGTTCATATTAATGGCTTTCTTTTTTGTTTCACATAAAAACACCACCGCTGGATTGCTAGACCTGCACAAGTCTCTCAGCTCGCATATTGTCTCTTCCAATCCCACTCCACGGCAGTTAAGGCTTGGGATATTCATTGTGCTCGGTGGCCCTGGCCGACAGGGTCCGCTGCTAGATTCTCAATTCTGTCAAAAACTGATCCTGAGTGTTGTCCGCCTTGTCCCCCGCCACATTCTCAATTCTTTCAAAAAACGGAGTTTGTGCACTGCCTCTTCCCACCTGTCTCTGTAGCTTCGTCATTCACCACTTGCACATTAATAGGGAGCCACACCTGCTTGGTACCCCTCTTTCTCGGTCCAGCACCCTGTGGTTCCTGGGACCGTTCGGCCATATTGACATCAGTGTGCGTCCTCGGGCGTCTAGTGAAGGTACCAGCTCTATTCTTGCCAATGTTAGAGCTTTGTCCATCTTGCCAACCTTGCTCAGGATCATGGGTCTAGACCCACGCAGAACTCGAATACTCCTCGTAACCTTTCCTTCTGTCATACCTGCCAGTGCGAGATGATTCAGAGTGAGAGAAATCACGTGAAAGATTCCTCCTAGGAGGGATGTCACGTACAGTGATTCCTCCCTGCCTTGAATCCCAGAGCTCGCCGTGTGTGCGCTGTAATTAAAACTCGTCGACAATACTGAAGGCCTCACTACTGGGGGTGGCCTCTAGTTTCTCCTCGGCAACGCTCAAAGCCACTCTACCCATGCTGCACCTCTGCCTTTGCAGCAAGACAACCCTCTTCCGAGTGTATCAAACAACCATAGTCAAAGCAGAAATGTGGTATTTTCTCGTACTTGATATTGAACCAGGTGCCGCCAATTTTTTCTTCCTCCTCTGACCCCCTCTTCTTCACCTCTTTGCCTTTGGAATTATTTGGGACATGCTCTTCCTCCTTCTCCTTCAACCTGACACCCCACAGAAGGGGCTGGGACACTTGCATCTCAACCCTAATGCGCAAATCAAGGACCCATGCCAAGCCATCCTCATAAACCTCAAAGATACAAATTTACCAATCCAACCTATAATGAGCTTACCATGGGTAGAATTCATCATGTCCATTGGAACATCCATCACCCTAGCCCATACCTCCATGAAGTCGAAAATCATGTCGGACGGCCGGGTAGATCCGTCGTAGTCTTTTACCAGAATAGCATGGAAATCTAACTGCCATGGGTCGTTCCTCAGCACGTGCCTCCAATCCCCTTTAGATGAGAACCGGACAACGAACCTATTGTCCCCCAGATCCTTGAAGTGCGCCTCCCTGTGAAGGCCCCACGCCCGCTGCATCGCCCTCTCGAGCGCGATGAGCACTATCTTCCTCGATGAGCACACTTTTCCAACCACCGCCCACTTTGGAGGGGGCACCTGCGTCGTGTCGATGCCGGTGATCACCAATCCCTGAGACTCCTTCTTAGTCAAGAGGAGCTCCCCCATCTTTGCTAACAAGCCGGCTGCCAGATCATCCACTCCTCTCTTCGCTAGTGACCTTGAGGGCGTCCCAGACGCCCTGCTGCCATGCTCCCCAGAACGGATCGGAGTCTCCATCGCCTCCCCCGATCACACTACACTCAGCACAGAGCACCAGGAAGGGAACACCACACAACCGCACGGATTAGTTCTCGCCGTCGAGATCTAAGCCACCGTGGATAACACCACCCAAGATGGAAAACCCTATCCCTAACACGATCGCCTCCCTGATCACCTCTAGAGACCTAACCGGTCTTGGTGGACCCGCTTATAGTTTCATACACCCTTCTTATTGGTTCACGGTGTAGACGATGTCATTCGAAGTGATCTTATTCATAACTCTCCCCGGGTCACTTCGTATGTCAAAGAGGATGCCGAAGTTGCTCGACAAGACGACCTCGATATGCTCGAGGAAGTTTGCTTCGTTGCTGAATAGAGATCTATAGCCTATAAGCAAAAGTTACGCAGATATCATAGTGAGAAATCAGTCTTTCAGAAAGGGTAATTTGGTTCTTCGGCTAGTGCAAAAAAAAGAGCACAAACTTGCCCCTATATGGGAAGGGCCCTTCATGGTTAGTCGAGTATTACACAATGGTTCTTACTACCTAACTGACATGAGGCCAAAAAAAGAGAGACCTACTACTAAGAAGAGAAAGAAAGCTGGAGGCAGTACAAATCCGAATGAGATAGACCGTCCATGGAATATTTCTCAGCTACGTCCCTTTTATTCTTAAAATTTTCTTTCTTTGAAATCATATACATGTACATGTTCAAAGTGAAATAAAAGTATTGGTCGCCTCAATGTTTTTTCTGAGATGTTTTTACACCATCTTATTTCCGAATAATTATGTCATAGTCGGAAATCCTAGAATACTTGAAAGTACATTATGCGAATGTTTGTTCTGGTTAGATTTCCGATTCTAAAAATGCTACCTTCAGGTATAAGTCTAAATTTTCTAGTTTATACTTGGATTTTTTGACTGATCGCTGGACGCGGGTATTTTCCGAGTAGTGAATTGTTGGTATTGGAAGCCGTCTTTGATTCCGGGTTTAAACTGGATTAGCAATTGAGCTCCATTGCTCGGCAAAATTTCTGTGCTGAAGGTTTGCCGGCTCATGAAAGGGACGAGGCAGAAAGCCAAAAATGATAAGTGTAAACAAAATAAAGTGCTTAAGTATTTTTCAAGCACAACAAATAAAAAGCCAAAAGTGCTAAAATAGGTAAAGCATAAGTTCTTACAATCTTAGCACCAGCAAAATTATAATTTACTTATTACAATTAGATTGTCTTCAGAATAACACATTGTTTTTCTGGTACATTCTATGATGCAGGTGAAGACGTAGGATTTGCCGGCTCGCTGGACACATCACCCGTGTCACCTTGATATCTGTCCGATACAAGTAAGTCAGACTCAGTCTGCTCATCATCCTCGGAGACTTCAGCAACTACTTCCTTGGGGGTGGTGGCACTTCAACAGGCGTGAAGAACGGCTCATCATAGCTGGTCAACTTGGCCACACGAGAAGTGTATCCAGCACAAGAATCCCAGATCTTCTTGATGTTCTGATCATTGCCGTCTTCATCGACAGTCGAATAACCCTTGGTAACTTGCTATATTTCCATGCTTCTATGGTGGCTCATTACAATTGTTAGGGCATTCTGTGCCACCGTACGGGCATAGGACATGTTCCAATCCTTGACGAGCTTGGGCATATCCTTCGCCTTGTCTCGTAGCTCAAAGGCTGACATTGAGTCTAAGACAGAGATTTGGACGGATTCGCCAATTTCTTCCAGATATTGGCGGAAATCGTGAATCAGGTCCCTAACGGCAATGGGCCGACTGGTATGAGACTTGGATGAAGAGGCATTAAGAAGGTTGAGAGGAACTATAAGAAAGAAAACAATGTCAACAATATATCCGAGTCTAACAATTCGGAAAAAACAATAGCTCAGGGACAGACAAACTTACCGAAGATAGCATCATCTACTTTGGTCTTCTCCTCTCGAAGACTTTGGAGTTCATTCCGGAGAGCTTTAGAGGTGTCCTTCTCCCTGTCCAAAGCATTTTGCAAGTCTGAGATTGTTTGGTCTTGTTTGGCTATTTTGAGGTCATGCTCTTCAGTAGCATGATTACTAGATTCAAGAACATTTGCAATGCTGGTCTCATGATCTATTTTGAGTTTTTCCAGCTCTACACGCAAGTCAGCATTCTCCATCTCCAAGACCTTATAATCATCAGCTTGTTCAATCATTTTGCAGGACTATTTCACAAGTTCTGACAACAACAAGACATAAAAGCCGGATAAATATTTGGCAACAGATCAAAAAATACACTATGAAAATGAGGTCTGAAATGTTTACCTTCAGCTTCATCCTTTGCAACTTTAAGTTGCGCATTTTAATTCGGAGAACTCTGATCTCTCTCTGCTTGTTGCAAATATTTTTCAACAATTCCTGGTTAAAATACTTAACTTTCTATAAGTCAGAATGCTAACTAGAGTCGGAAGTCTACTAAGACGGCTATTATTTTAACTAACTTAAATATCAGCACGAGCCTTGGGGGGCTATACTAGTTCATTCTTTGGCATCCTATAAAATCATACATTCGGATTCCTATTCAACTTCATGCTTGGGGCTAGAGGATATGATATGAAATACAGTAAAAGAAGAGTCGGATTATGACTTACATAATAGTCGTGAGTCAATTTGTTGAGTCTCATGTTCACATCAGAAGAACCTTCTAAGCAAGAGTCAGAGGAATCACTAGTGGTGGCAGGGCCACACCAGCCTTCAACTTCTCGTCGCAAAGATGAACTTGGTCAAGAAGCTCGACGAGTTTGATGTCCTCAGATTCTTGCGCCTCCTCCTCTGTTGTGATATTCTGGGTCTCCAGGCAATGGAGAGCTAGCTTCTGGATCTCTTCTGCGCTCTTCCGAGTAAGGCCAAGTTTGGAAATAACTGGATTCTGCAGAAGGTTGTCCGCGAAGGTTTTAGCCAAGGGATCATTACCCTTTGAGGGTTCACCCTTATGAAGTCCCGAGTCACCCACGGTGACGTCAGTTTGCAAACCAAGGTTCGCTGGCTCTAAAGAATGAGCCGAAACATCTTCAATGCACGGAGGGAAAGTACCGTTCGACAATGATGATGGCTTTGGGGTAGGAGTAGGAGGCGGGGGAGTAGGTGAGACCAGAGTCAATTTCTGCAGGCACAGAGTCTTCCCCAGCTTTCCGTTTGCCTTACCCTTGGCAAGTGCTTTAGCCCTGGATGGTAATAGAGTAAGATCGTTGCAATCCAGAGAGAATGCGAGTTAATATTTGAAACCTTGTGAAGAAGTTTACCTGTTCACAACAGGAACCTTTTGGATGCCCACAGTGACAATCAGAGTTTTGTGCTTCCGGGTAAGCTCCTCCGGCAATAATTCAAGTTCTTCATCCTCCTGAGGAACCGGATCCTCAGGTGTATATCCCTCAAGAGGAGCAAGCTCCAACTCGGGAAGGTTAGCAAGTTGAAAGAGACATTATCTTAGTATTGCAAAGCTAAAAAGTATAGATGAGCAAGTAATTGAGTATGAAGGAAACATCCGAAAAACTTACTGGTGTTAAAGGTTCATCAGCAGTGTACATATCCAGAGAGAGATCTGGAATCTTCCTCTCAGCCCGCTCCTTGATCAACCATTTGATCTAGGTCTCATATTCTTTGTTTGGGATTGAGAGCGGGCTGATTCTGAGGCTGTCCTTTTTGTTCTTGGTGACTGGTACATGAGCCGGTCACCATGGTATTGAAGGGGCTGAATCCGGCGTGCCAGCCATCAATGGATCAGGTCGGATCCCTTCAGACCCTTGTGCTTCATCAGGTATTCGATCCTCCTCTTGGCGAGGACCAGATCATCAGAAAGAGCCGGAGCATCCACATCCCAGGACTCTTGGGGCGCGGCGGCACCGTCAACAAAAGCCGGCAAAGCAGATTCTTTGCCGGGAGCCAGTTTGTCCTTATGGTAAAAGAACATGGACGACCATTTCTTCACCGACTCGCTAGCTTTAATCTTGGGGTAGGCTCGGTCTCTCCTAAGAGTCAAGATAAGAGTTCCGGTAATGTAGGGATTATCAGAAGTGATGGAATTTCTCCTGGTATCAAAGTAGTATCAGAACAAGACTTGGTTTTATTCCGAGATAACCCTCACACAAGGAAGCATAAGTGCTAAGTTCTAAAATCATGTTCAGGGGAAGTTGTGGAATTGAACTCCATAATAATCTACAATCTCAGAGAAGAACTCTAAGGAGGGGGGAAGCTTAAACCTCTATCGAGGTGAGTGCCAAAGTGAACCCTCTCGTCAACGTGAGGAGTGGGACGACCTCGTCAAAGCCGCTCCGCCAGTCGGCGGCGAGGAGGAGACCTTCCTTCTCGATGACACGTAACTTCTCGTCATCGAGGATGCATGAGATCTACACTCCACGGAAATTCTCCTTCTCCACCGCTGCAGAGGTCGCCGTCGTGGTCGCTGCCGTACCAGATGAAGACGCGTCAACCATTTTGGTGGTAGTGGTGGCTTTTCGATGGGCGACACTGTACGATTTGGGGGAAGGAAAAGGAGGGCAAGGACGTAGTGTCATTGGGAGGAAGAAGGCAAGGACGCTGGTGAGGAAGAATAAGGATATATAAACCCCTTATATGCCTCGCTTGTGTCAAGATTCGTGTGAAACAAACAGTGAACGTGCCATGCATCGTCGAAGAAACTTAGTAACCTCTTCGAGAAAATTACGCCTCCTCGATCTCCGTGCATGCATTAAATGACTCCTCGGTTCTGTGATAAACGGACCCATCAACGGTCACACTATCAGAAATGTCTGTCAGTGACATTACTTGACTTTAACTGATGTCAGGTTACGTCAGAGACCAAGTTCCGGCTCAGTTTGAATTTCAAGTTGGAAAACCGAATGACATATTCATAGGTCCAACACAATTTGAGACTCGGATACTACTTTTTATTTTGAGTTTCAGGAACCCTTCAAAATTCTGCAAGCCGAAGATAGATCAAGCTAGATGATGAAATCCAACTCTGGATCTTGGAGGCTTCCAGGGGCTACTGTTGGGGATATACTTTCCAGGTATACCCACTGTGACTCACTGACCAGGGTGGCCCACTTCAGGTTAGAGCTTTGCTTCACGGGCGGCCTAGTCAGGGAGAGAAGACGGAGTTCTATCTGGCTACAGGAAGGCCTAGAGGACTTATCGACTTAGGCATGCTTAGTTACTTGTAGTTCAAGATGTACTCTATAACTGACTCTTAGTCGTAGCCAGATAGGTCTCTCCTGTAACCCTAGGTCGGGTATCGATATAAGCCGTCCTAGCGACCAGCCTTTGGGCACCCACAATCTACAATCTCAACTCGCACAGACGAACCTCTCTTGTAATCTGTACTTCTGGCTCTGCAGTATTACTGGATTGCTAACAGGAGTAGGATTCGTCCAAAGCTGGCGGATTCGAACCTGGGTAAACCTTGTGTGCTCACCGTCCCGAATACCGTCGTCTCACACCCCCCTTTCACCACATGCCTCGAGGACCCCCTCTCGGCGTACATGTCTTCAATCCAACGACACACATTGGCCTCGATCTTGTAGTTATCCATCTCCACGACATGTCACACGTCTGGCACCTTTGCCGTCTCGCGCTATGAGCGCCTCGAGAGGCATTAGCGACCAGTCTTTGGCTGGTGGCGCATTGTCCATCGATGGATCTCGTGCGATTAGGAAATCGAAAACAGCCCAAGCACCTCTTCTCTGGTAGCAGGTTCAACTCTCCACCGTCGAGAAGGTTTTCTAAAGCTCGATCTAATAATCCAAGTGGCTTACTCTCAATACTCATATTGTATTCATGGGGACTAATATAGAACACATGGCCATACATTGGCCTTAGTTCTTTGAAACAAGATTTTCTGAGCAGTCACTCAGGTGTACACCCCTATCTGGGTCGTTCATAGATGCATCTAGATCCGCGTTAGCCTTTTTTTCCTCTGAAAGAATTTATCTTCTTTGTAACTCTCATACCATACAATGTTTGTACTTGAAACTTTGCAGTTAGGTGGAACATTTGAGATAGAATGTGAGAAAAATACTTCGGGATTTTTATGCTATTAAATATGTGTACGTTTAAAAAATTATTTTGAATTTGAGATATTAAAAAAATGTAAATTGCACAAAACAATTCTGAACTATTGTTCTCACATTCTAGTTGTCTTTTTTCAGTAACCAATAAAATTCTGAATATGTCCAATGTACTTGTACGATTATTCTGAATATACAGACAGGCCTCTCTGACTATCTGTTGTTTATAAGTACTGAAAATAAGGAGATGAAAATGAAGATTCCTTTTGTATAGGAAAAGTTTAAGCGTAATCTAGAATTAGACCATCCTGATTTTGAATGGCATACTGTAGGAAGAATCGATCAGGACCTTGGCAAGGCAGCAGCTCTACGCAGCCGGACGGCCTGACCACAAAGTTGAACGGGAGCTGAGATGAGGCGCTCACGATGCTTCTTCGCTCACCCTCCTCTGCTCCGCCCGGAGATTTGGGGTGGTCGTTGTCTCGGCCACCCTACCTTGATTTGGGGTGTGTCCTCGGACCCCGAGCTGCTCGCCGCGCGCACATAGGTAAAAATTTCGTCACGCTGGGGACTTGCTCGCACCTCAAATCCTGAACAAAACGAAATAAATTTTCTTCTTCCATACTAGTAATCCACAAGTATCTCTGCAAAAATTCTTGTTTTCATACCGACCGGTGAGCAGGTAAATAGCTCCCTCCAATATATTTCTGTGCTCTAACGCCGACCTTGTTGCACAGGTGTGGTAGACTCAGCTATATATGCAGCGATACAATAAACAGGGACAAGAAAATAAATCAATGGTGCCATATGTATTAACAGCAGCAAAATCAATCAACGGAAAAGTTTATATCGCCTCTACAATATTTTTGATATGCATGAGCAGCAAAACAGGTTCTAATATGATAATCACAAAGGAGACAGTACATACTTGCATTACAGTCTTTAGCACGTGAACAGCAGCATGGCACGGTTGTGAACTTGTATATCTTCCAAGTTGAGCATCATAGACTAACTTTTCCATTAGGTAGTTGGTTGCAGTTGGATAGACACCATAGACTAACAAACCTCAAGCTCTTGAAGGCAGTAGTTGCTGGAGCTTGCATCCAAATTGGCAGTCGATGACCAAAGTATCACTGGTGGAAAAATAGCCTCTAGTCCTGGTTCATAAGGGCCATTGGTCCCGGTTCCAGAACCGGGACCAATCACTCGGGACTAATGCTAGTCCCGGTTCGGCGCACGAACCGGGACCAATGGGTCTCCACGTGGGCGGGCGAGCTATGAGGGGGGGTGGATCATTGGTCCCGGTTCGTGGGAAAAACCAGGACCAGTAGGTCCCCACGTGGCAGCACCAGAGACGGGCGGGGGTAGATCATTGGTCCCGGTTCTTGGCACGAACCGGGATCGTTGGTCTCTGTGCCGCGGCAGGATTTTCGGGCTATTTTTCTGCCGCGGCAGGATTTCGAGCTATTTTTCTGTCACGGCAGGATTTTTTTTATAAATTTAATGGTACTACATATATACAGCAATAATGAAACCACGATATATATATTACACATCATGCATGATCACAAATATATACACCGTCTCATCCGTCTTCTTGGTCGAAACATATATATTATAATTACAAACGATACTCTCACACGAATTTGATCTAATTTACACTTCTTTTATACACTTCACCCTTCCAAATGAAGTGGGTAATAGTATTCTCCTCTCGGATCTATGACTTGTTCTAACAAGAATCCGGCAATTTCCTCTTGAATTGCTTGCACGCGTTCTTGTGATAGAAGACCGTCCCGCATCCGTTCGATCTAATATAAAGAAGGGGATCAATATATATGAATGAAACTAAACACAATTGGTGGTAATAAAATAAAGTTGTGATTATTGTTTATCGTACTTCAATTTTTTTGATGTTTCGGTCTGCCCCCTTCTCTTTGGTCGTCTGGCGAATGAACTCGCAGACATAGTATCCACATAAGTTATTCCCGGCTTTCTGCCTCAAGCACTTTACGAGAACGGAGTTCAATCAAAATAATAATCAAGCATGATAATGGTGGTATTGAAACTAGAATCAAAGAGATGCGTGGATCTAGCAAGTAGTACTTACAGGCAATGGTTGAAATGTAAGCTCTGGCTTCCAAACACCCCTAGTTTTGGCGGTGAACCGTTTCCAAGCCCTCTGGAGGCATTCCTGCATGTCCGCCCACTTTTCTAATGGTGTGCTTTTCGAGTCCAGGACTTTTACTACTCCGGTGTCAACAGAAATGATTAAAAGAATATAGTGGAAGCTTGACACACTAACAAAATATAACACGAGTCAATTATACGCTTAACATCGAGTAATCGAAAATAGAATGTGTACAAGACAGTAACACTCACGCAGCGTTGTAAGGAAATAGTATTTCCCTTCTATTGCTGAAATACTTCAATGCTTCGAACAAGTTATCCTCTGTCTCTTTGGGATTTGTTTTTAGAGTAACTTCATGAACGAAATTACAGTCAACAAACCCAAGGTCAAAGATTTGTCCTTTGTTGCATTCTTGAATCTTCATTCTGCATATATAATTAGTATAGTGATTAGTAAGCTTATACAAGCAACGAATGAGATGAGCTAGAAAGACTTAATTACAGAAATTAATAATACTTACAAACAATAGGCACTGACGATAGCTT
The DNA here is from genome assembly GCA_910589775.1 of Avena eriantha. Lineage (NCBI taxonomy): Eukaryota > Viridiplantae > Streptophyta > Magnoliopsida > Poales > Poaceae > Avena > Avena eriantha. Next base: position 346,808,825 of record OU342746.1, on the reverse strand, counting down.
TGTCGAGGGCGTCTTGTTGGTAAAACTGAAATAATTCTGGAAATTCAATCAGTATGAAGCCATCTCCATGACCGTAATGGTGGTGTTTATATGCAGCATAGATCTAGTTTTTGGAATCAGCACAGGCTTGGATGTACCATTTATGCAATCTTCGCATTTTTGTTGATAGATCTTTGACTAACTCGGGTTTGACAAGAGGAGCCCCGTACTGGTACACGTATGCTGTTTCTTGGTATCCCTCAAACTCATGCATACGGCTCATGTATTCAGTAATAGACAGTCCATATAATTGGGTTTTTTCTCCGTACAGTCGAACAAACTCCGGATCAATGTTCGGATCATGCCGCTCCTGGATCATCCACTCATTGGTATGTACACTTTGAGCGGTTCGATCGATTGATTTTTCTATTGTTCGAGCTGGGCAACTTCTTTCCCGACTCTCCGCTCTTTTGCCTCAGCCGACTTGGTAATAGAGCGATTATAGTCTGATGTGAGCGCTATGGGTTGGTGAAGCTGAATCTTAAGCGCGGCTGCTTTGGCTTTATCTTCTGCGGTGACCGGGAAAAATGCCTCTATCGGCTTTTTCTTGTTAGCCATGTCAATCTTCCACTTTTCATAATGGGCAGCTGCGGCCGCATCAGTTTCCTCATCTGTCTTCTCGCAAGGTAGCTTCTTCATATTCTGATGAGGTACTCTTGGGAGGGGCGATTGCTTACGTTTCGGTGATCGGAATGAGCTCTTGCTGTTGCTGGTGGTGCTGCCCCCCTTAGTATACTTCCGCTTTTGTCTCTAAGGCTCAGGGGACGGAGACGGCTGACGCGGCGATGGAGACGGCTGAGGCGGCGATGGAGACGGTTGCGCTGAGCGGTGAGGCGGTGAAGGCGACGGTTGCGCTGGAGAATGGTGAGGTGGCGGCGAAGGTGGATTGCTGCTCTGAGGAGTGGGTGGCCTTGGCGGCACATAATTTGGAAGCATGATGCGCTCCTTTAGCCATAGAATAGTCTCCCCTTTGGCTTCTCCTAGTTGAGTCAACTCCATATCTTCCCCTGCAGGGTGGTCTAGCTTCAGCTCCTCAAAATCTTCCTTCACCTCATCCACCGTGACGACAGTGTACCCTTTTGGAACCGGTCTGCAATGCCAAGTTGGTTAGGCCCAATTGGTACCGCCATGCCGATCGCCGCCATCACCCTTAAGTTCACAACCTGCACCTTTAGCTCACAAGCTGTTGTCTCCGTGATATCATCCACTGGGTAGCGTTTAGGAGGAGATGTCGTCGGTGCATCATCATCAACATCATGGAGCTACGTGGAAGCGACGCTGCTTTTCTTATTCGATGGGGCGCCGGTACCCTCGAATGTAGCTTCTACCACGTGCCGCTGAGATTGGCCGCTAGTACCTTGCTGGCTAAGTATGTCGAGTTGATCCTGGTGCCGCTTTAATAGTTCTTCTACATTACGCAGCCGGTCTGCAGCGGCCGCTTTCTCAGCTGCCTCCCTTTCATTTCTCCTCTGATGGCTTTTATCGGGATATCTCTTCATTTCCGGGGGGAAGGCAACCTTCCACGACTTGGAGCCTGGTGTGCCTCGTGCTCGTCCGTCGTGTTCAGGATTTTTAAGGGCCCGTGTGAGCTCGTCGTTCTCTCTATCGGGAACGAACCGTCCCGCTGCAACATCATCTACTACATTTCTAATATCGTCGATGGGCAGTAGGGGATCATCTTTGTGTTTCTGATTATATATTGCCCTCCCTTCTTTGTCCAACGTGCCCCCATGGCCGTAAAACCAGTTTCTCGCCCATGGTGTCCATGTTGCGGGCTCTGGTCTGATCCCGATAGCTATGTAATTGACCTCAAGTTCATCCCACTTAGGCATGCAACCGGCATAGCCAGCAGGCCCCATGTTATGATGGTATAGTTTCTTAGCAGCGTTCTCCGTATTTATCCTAGACCTTTCCTTAGCTTTCTCCGATGTCTTGCAGTTCACAAAATCCTCCCACTTGTGTCTTAACTTAGCATAGCCGGCTTCATCGAAATTCGGAGTCTTCTCTACCTTGACAAAGTTATGGTACAGTTTCTTCTTCCAGTTCTTGAATGCATCGGCCATCTTGCTGAGAGCAAACTTCTTGACTCTTTGCACAAGCTCCCTTCTTGCTCTCTCCTCCTCATCTGGAGTCACATCTGGTTCCGGCAGGAGGAAATTAGTCATGAGCTTGTCAAAAAGCTTATCTTTGGCGTTGTCGCCGACATACGGGACTCCATCCCCGCTTGGCCGATTCCATTCTTGAACGGTGATCGGGATGTAGTCCCTCACAAGAACTCCCCATTGTTTGACAAATTTTCTTGCGACATCGACGGGAGCTTGCGGTTCGCCATCTACACCGATATATGTACTACCCGTGCAAAGCACCTACACTATGCCACCAATATCCAAAATACATAGAAGATGCAATAACATGATCATCATCGTCCACATATAAACATATGTGTACTACCCATGCAAAGCACCTACGCATAGATCAGGCTCTGATACCACTATTGGGACCGCAACATAGAAAACAAAAAATTTCCTACGGTGTGAACTACACGCCAAGATCTATCTACTAGGTACAAAGCAACGGGTGGACATACATCCAACGAGAACTTACCCTCGTAGACAACGAGCTTTGTTAACGAGTAGGAACTCGTGGTTGATGTAGTCGTACACTTGCCGATCTCAAGATCGTGAGGAAGTCCAGCAGGTCCGACTCCAGCACGTCCATCAGATCCAACTCCAGCAGCACCGAGTCCAGCACCGCAAAGCAGCGGTGCATCCGTGATCGCACACACGTCCGGTACCCCGACAACCTCCGTCCCTCGCTCCAGCAAAGCAGCGGAAGCAGCAACTCCTTTCCAGATAAAGCCACCGGGAACATGTATCCCGCTAATCCGAGACCATAGGGAAATAATACTAGAGGGGGAGAGAGATCCTTCACAAGGAGGTGTGTGTGTGACAAGTGAGGAGAGGATGGCCTTTTATAGGAGGAGGGGGTGCCCCTCCTTCATGGCCGGCGCATGGAGGAGGTGTCTCTTCACCTCCTCCATTCATGTGGTGGTAACCCCTCCACATTAAAATGCCTCTTCACATTCCCTTTTAAAGTCTCCACTTTAAATGCATTAAATTTCTCCAAATTTAATGCTCTCTCATTTAATAAAACTCTTTTATTATTTTTTATTTAGAATTTTGTTAATTACTTTAATTAACAAACATTCACATAAAACCCCTTGCAACATTTCAATATTACATGCAGAACCAATTTCAGCAATTTCACCCGAAACAGTTTCGGTGTCTACTGAAATAATTCTAGCGCTTTCTTAAATCTTTATCTGAAAAATATTTGCTCCAAATGGTGTCGGTATCCCTTAAGTGTGTCACCCTATGGTTCGCGAATAATGCAGACATGATCGAGACCCCTCTCAGATCAATAATCAGAAGCGGGACCTAGAAATCCATACTGACTCCTACACATTCAACGATGACATCTGTGATCGTGAGAACCTTTAACACTAGTAACTAAATCCCTTTGTCTCACGATATATTGCATGTCCGAGATTCGATCATTGGTATCTCCATACCTAGTTTGATCTCGTTACCGACATGTACTCTTTTCTCGTTCCCGTGATATAACATTCTAGTGATCACATCACTTGCTTGCAAGCTATTTCAATGTGATATCACCGAGAGGGCCTAGAGTATATCTATCCGTCATCGGGATTGACAAATTCCACTCTTGATCCATGAGCCTCAACATAACACCTTCGTAGCACTGAACCCATCTTTATAGTCACCCTGTTACGGTGTGACGTTTGATGTTATCAAGATACTCTTCCGGTGTTAGCAATTAACATGATCTCATGGTCTAAGGATAAAGATTACTTCGTATGATATTATAGCAATATAAACACAATGACTTTGATTGTAATGCTATACTTCGGATGGATGTTCATCACATCATTCCACCAATGTTGTGACCTCGTTATTAACAACATCCAATATCCATGATCAGGAAACCTTGATCATCTTGTTAATCAATGAGCTAGTCTATAAGAGAGGCATAACTAGGAACCCTTTTTGTTTATTAAACACACATGTATTGATGTTTCCGATCAATACAATTCTAGCATGTAAAATAAACAGTTATCATAAACATGGAATAAGATAATAACCACTTTATTATTGCTTCTCGGGCATATTCACTTCAAAAATGAGATAGAATACTGTCCTTATTTATCAACTGTGTTTCTACTTTTCTGTATAGCAGCAAGTATGGTCCAGTATTCCAGTACAGCTGACTGCAAAGAAAATAAATTGCCTCATCAGCCATATAAGTCAAATAGACAAGTGTCAAATGCTAGTCTGATAAGACAATATCTAAATGGTGTAGACAGCACAGAACTACATCTGTAGCATTTCTACAAATGGATAGATATGCGCAAACTTGATTGGCTACCAAAAGGTTTGGACAGATATTCACTGACCTTCATCAATTTTTTTCACCAATCTAAAGGTTATATCCTTGTTATACATAAATCTTATCTAAATTGACAAAGCAATTTCCATGAGCACACCGAATCAAAAAGAAAACAATAATGCCAAAAACACGCAGATGGAGTAGTTGTAATGTAATCAACACTGATATTTTCCTTAGTTCAGAACAAAACTAAACTCGGGATCAAATTAACCATGTCGTCCTGGAGCAGGAAGACGAAGCTAGGGACAGTCAACCAGTAGAGCCCCGACCATGTAATCAGGCAATTAGCATTGATCTTTTCCTTAGATGGTCACATAATTCGAGCTTGACATCGACTAAATATCCATAAAATCGTTGAAGCCGTCTTGGGATGTGAAATTGCAAAACAATAATGCTTTCTGACAATTCTTTACAAGAAATATATCTTCTAAAAGGCTAAGTACTCACTGTTATAAAATTTGCAATACTTTGTTAGTAAAAACATATCTACTCATGCATGTCTCATTTTCCCCTTTTTAAGTTGTGCTAGAATCCATCAGTAACATCTCTCCGATTTCCTGCACATGAAGAAATAATCACTGCCCCAAGTGAACAATTCCATACCTTATAATTGACAAAATTATTGGAAATTCAGAAAATATGCAAAATATCCTATTTACTGACCTAGGTATCTGCAGTCTTTGACAGAGCATGACTATTATCTCCACTACTACATGTGACCTGGCAAAGACATCCTTTGCAGTCTTTGCGGTTCGCCATCTACACCGACCATGTCGATCCTATACCTCATAGTGTCATCCAACTTTTTTGTTGGGCCTCGTTTCGTTCTTACGGAAGAAGTTCTCGATCCGGAGGGCTAAAAGAAGAAAGAGTGTTAATATATGCATGTATATATAGACAGCAGCATTTTAATTACAAAAATACATATATACACCTCGCTGGTGTTTGCGAGATTTAAGGTTCCGTCGGAGCCGTCGCCTTCTTCCTTATCGGCTTCTCCCTTGTCCCAGGCTTCGGCTTCTACCTCACCGGAGCCGTCTCCTCGGTTGAGAGACTCATCTCCCTGACCGGAATCGTTCAGAAACTCACTCGTGACATCGATATCGATATCGATATCTTCATTTTCACAGATCATCCCTTGGAGGATGTTTTCCTGATGTGTTGGATCCATAGTATCTGCAAGTTAAACAATCAACACATGGCATCGATAATGATATGACAAGTTAAACATAGTTAAAATTTAACCCTAAGGCATGCTTGGCAATTTAAGTGGGATCCGAATGGTCCAAACCCTAGTACAGGAGAGACCCCAAAATCACCTACGAGGGGTTGATTTCAATCTCTTATTAAACTTGTAATTAAAGTTGTTGAACAATGCATGATTATGAGTCTATTGTGTAGATCTCATTTTTCTGAACATTTTGATATTTTATACATATTTTTCTGACTTAGAAATAATTAGTTATTGAATTTATAAGATTAAACTCTTTTCTGAAATTATTTAAAAAAATATTAAACTTTTATTGCGTCAGCATAGGTAAAGGCTGACGTCACCTAAGGCCGGGAACCTTTTCTCACAGATGCACTGCCTACCCACAGTGACTGACTAGTGGGGCCAGGGCCACGTCGGGCTGCCACGCTGGTAGAGCTTACTCGACGCCCACGTCAGGGCGCCACATGAGCGCCACCTTGGCGCCACATGGGCTCGTCGGAGGGCACGTCGGCCGGCGGTGGTTAGCGGCACTAGAGTGCTTGCTGGAATGCGCAGAAGGTCGGGTTCGAATGAGCGCGTCGCGAGGAAGCTAACGGTGGTCGCGCCGCCCCTTATTGGCCATCGGAGCGTCGTCTGGGACGGCGGCCGACGGCGGCGGACAGTGGCGCTCGGCGACAGACGGTGGTGGAATGAGAGAGAGAGAGAAAGGAGAGGTCCTAGAGGACCAGCGGCTCACCACAAAGACGATGGACGGGTCGACAAGGCCGGAGGAGCTCGGAAGCAGCGGCAACCGCGACGGCCGGAGTCGGAGCAGACGGTGACCGTGGCATCGATTTCCAGCGTGCGCGGTCGATTCCTCAGACGGTGGTGGCGCGGCGCCGGCGGGCATCGACGGCGTGAAGTGGCAGCTCTGGATTTGGGCGGCCTGCCGGCGTGATTTTGCTCCGCCGCAAATTTTCCTTAGCCACGCGTCGATGTGCTCTGTGAATTGGGGGAGTTGGGGAGGAGAAAGGTCGGGGCTGTTAACTGTATAGACCATTGGTCTTGGGTCATCCCAATAACCGGGACCAAAGTATCAACGGTCCCGGTTCGTGCCACTAACCGGGACCAAAGGTCTGGGGCACGAGCGTTGCTGTGCTGCCACGTGCACGGCCGTTGGTCCCGGTTAGTCCTACCACCCGGGACCAAAGGATCAACGGTCCCGGTTCGTGCCAACAACCGGGACCAAAGGCGTGTTAATGGCAGCGCGCGCATCCAAGGATCATCGGTCCCGGTTCGTGGGACGAACCGGGATCGTTGACCCGTTTTTTCAGATTTTAGCAAACCTTTTGGTATTCCCGCCGTTTTCAAATTTGTTTCTTCTTTAATTAATAAGATGTTTCAATGTAAGATGATTATTTATTTGAAATTTTAAAAAACTTTTAACAGGAAAAGTGCTTCAATTTAAATAACTAATCAAAAACCATTTTCTGTTTTCAAATATTTTTATTTGAACTATACAATTGTACTATTTACAATTAAAATTGCATTAACAAAATATTTATTGCATAATTTGGAATTTTAAAAAACTTTTAACAGGAAAAGTGCTTCAATTTAAATAACTAATCAAAAACCATTTTCTGTTTTCAATTTTTTTTATTTGAACTATACAATTGTACTATTTACAATTAAAATTGCATTAACAAAATATTTATTGCATAATTTGGAATTTTAAAAAACTTTTCAAGATTTGAACTACAAGTACATGATATAATGCTTGTGAATTTTTTAAAAAATCATTTATAGGTTCACAACATGCTATTTCATCAGAGATCCACTTCAAGTTCAGCGAGGCTCAGCCCCGGGCTAAGAAGCTTCATGCCCGCCGTTCTGAATATAGTTTGAAATGGGCATAAGAAATTCAAAAATGATCCAAACAATGTGAAACCTTCGCGTGGTGTCATATTATGTGTCACAGTTGCAAGGAAAAATATTGAACTTGAAAAATTGCAAACATCATAAAAAATCCTTCACAAAATGACCTATCATGTTCGAGGTTTCATGGCATTTAGGTCAAACCACCAATGTTATAGCTAGAATCAGGGCATAGTTTGTGATAATGTGCCCATATTGTGCACACATGTGCATCTTGGGATGGCTTACGATGTTGCAGGAGGAAATTTTCCCTTTCAACACACGAAAAAGCCAATTTCCATTTTTGAGGTGCCGAAATCGGGGTGTTTTGTGAAGCAACCACCAAATTAAAGTTTGGCATTGGTACCAAACCATTTTTCAAAAATACTATACCACCTTATATGGACAATTTCCCAACCGGTGTATCTGGAACCTTTCTGTCCATCCCTCATGAAAAAGACAAATTCCTGCCGAATCGGTAGGAGGTTGCCAAGATTTGAACTACAAGTACCTGATATAATGCTTGTGAATTTAAAAAAAAATCATTTATAGGTTCACAACATGCTATTTCATCAGAGATCCACTTCAAGTTCAGCGAGGCTCAGCCCCGGGCTAAGAAGCTTCATGCCCGCCGTTTTGAATATAGTTTGAAACGGGCATAAGAAATTCAAAAATGATCCAAACAATGTGAAACCTTCGCGTGGTGTCATATTATGTGTCACAATTGCAAGGAAAAATATTGAACTTGAAAAATTGCAAACATCATAAAAAATCCTTCACAAAATGACCTATCATGTTCGAGGTTTCATGGCATTTAGGTCAAACCACCAATGTTATGGCTAGAATCAGGGCATAGTTTGTGATAATGTGCCCATATTGTGCACACATGTGCATCTTGGGATGGCTTACGATGTTGCAGGAGGAAGTTTTCCCTTTCGACACACGAAAAAGCCAATTTCCATTTTTGAGGTGCCGAAATCGGGGTGTTCTGTGAAGCAACCACCAAATTAAAGTTTGGCATTGGTACCAAACCATTTTTCAAAAATACTATACCACCATATATGTACAATTTCCCAACCGGTGTATCTGGAACCTTTCTGTCCATCCCTCATGAAAAAGACAAATTCCTGCCGAATCGGTAGGAGGTTGCCAAGATTTGAACTACAAGTACATGATATAATGCTTGTGAATTTTTAAAAAATCATTTATAGGTTCACAACATGCTATTTTTCATCAGAGATCCACTTCAAGTTCAGCGAGGCTCATCCACGGGCTAAGAAGCTTCATGCCTGCCGTTTTGAATATAGTTTGAAACGGGCATAAGAAATTCAAAAATGATCCAAACAATGTGAAACCTTCGCATGGTGTCATATTATGTGTCACAGTTGCAAGGAAAAATATTGAACTTGAAAAATTGCAAACATCATAAAAAATCCTTCACAAAATGACCTATCATGTTCGAGGTTTCATGGCATTTAGGTCAAACCACCAATGTTATGGCTAGAATCAGGGCATAGTTTGTGATAATGTGCCCATATTGTGCACACATGTGCATCTTGGGATGGCTTACGATGTTGCAGGAGGAAGTTTTCCCTTTTGACACACAAAGAAGGCAATTTCCATTTTTGAGGTGCCGAAATCGGGGTGTTCTGTGAAGCAACCACCAAATTAAAGTTTGGCATTGGTACCAAACCATTTTTCAAAAATACTATACCACCTTATATGGACAATTTCCCAACCGTTGTATCTGGAACCTTTCTATCCATCCCTCATGAAAAAGACAAATTCCTGCCGAATCGGCAGGAGGTTGCCAAGATTTGAACTACAAGTACATGATATAATGCTTGTGAATTTTTTAAAAATCATTTATAGGTTCACAACATGATATTTCATCAGAGATCCACTTCAAGTTCAACGAGGCTAAAGATGCCGGTGGGATAAGGACGCGTTGGTAACCTTTAGTCTCGGCTGGTGGGTGCAACCGAGACTAAAGATGCCGGTGGGATAAGGACGCGTGGGTAACTTTTAGTCCCGGCTGGTGGGTGCAACCGAGACTAAAGATGCCGGTGGGATAAGGACGCGTGGGTAACCTTTAGTCCCGGCTGGTGGGTGCAACCGAGACTAAAGCTGTCGGTGGGATAAGGACGCGTGGGTAACCTTTAGTCCCGGCTGGTGGGTGCAACCGAGACTAAAGCTGTCGGTGGGATAAGGACGCGTGGGTAACCTTTAGTCCCGGCTGGTGGGTGCAACCGAGACTAAAGATGCCGGTGGGATAAGGACGCATGGGTAACCTTTAGTCCCGGCTGGTGGGTGCAACCGAGACTAAAGCTGTCAGCGGGATAAGGATGTGTGGGTGGACGCACTGCTCGATGAGATAAAGCATGTAGCGCACGATGCCCTGTCGGAGGAACAAGACAAAGTAGAAGCGGCGCCGTGCCTATAAAAGGACCATCGATACGCCATGGCAAGCAGCTCAACAAGCCAACATAGGTAGAGAGAGTTTCATCCCCATGGATGGAGGGTTGGGAAATCTCCCGTGGCGAAGCTTCTCGAAGATGTCGTTGGTGCACACGCCCTATGGCATCTTCAGAAGCTCCGCCTCGGAAAAATTTCCCTACAAGCCCGTGAAAGACTCCATCTCCTCTAACAGTGTTGGGGAAAGGGTTGGGAAATCTCCCATGGCGGAGCTTCTCGAAGATGTTGGTGCACACGCCCTACGGCATCTTCGGAAGCTCCGCCTCGGAAAAATTTCCCTGCAAGCCCGTGAAAGACTCCATCTCCTCTAACAGTGTTGGGGAAAGGGTTGAGAAATCTCCCGTGGCGGAGCTTCTCGAAGATGTCGTTGGTGCAGACGCCCTACGGCATCTTCGGAAGCTCCGCCTCGGAAAAAATTCCCTGCAAGCCCGTGAAAGACTCCATTACATAAAGTTTCGATACATCACATAAAGTTTCCATACATCACATAAAGTTTCCATACATTACATAGATTTACATAGGGTTTAGGGTTTAGGATATGAATCCTTCGTTGCGTATGTCGATCCCTTGCCTATGATCGCTTCTTAGGCCGTAACCATGGAGCATCTTCTTTGCTTAACGGGATGCTTGGGTCAGTTTTCACGGTGAAGGGCGGAATTTCATCAAACTTATCATAATCTGCTGACATGTCTGTCTTGTCCTCGACTCCCGCGATGTTTCTTTTTCCTGAAAGAACTATGTGACGCCGGGGCTCATCGTCTGATGTATTCGTTTCCTTATTTTTTCTTTTTTGCGGTCTAGAGGACATGTCCTTCACATAAAAAACCTGAGCCACATCATTGGCTAGGACGAATGGTTCGTCTCTGTAACCAAGATTCTTGAGATCCACTGTTGTCATTCTGTACAGCTGGTCTACCTTTACCCCTTCTCCATTCATGTTGACCCAACTGCACCGAAACAATGGGACCTTAAAAGTAGGTCCATAGTCAAGTTCCCATATCTCCTCTATGTAACCATAGTATGTGTCCTTTTTCCCATTCTCGCATGTTGCATCAAAGCGGATACCACTGTTTTGGTTGGTGCTCTTTTTATCTTGGGCAATCGTGTCAAATGTATTCCCATTTATCTCGTACCCTTGGAAAGTCAATACAGTCGCAGATGGTGTTGCGGCCAACAAGTAGAGCTGATCTCCAATAGTGGTGTCATTCATGAGATGTAATTGCAACCAAGTGTGGAAAGTCTCCATGTGATTTTTTTAATCCAGTAGTCATCCTTCCCCGGGAACTTGGAGCGTACAACATTCATGTGTTCCTCGATATACGGAGCCACGAAGGTAGAACTTTGGAGAACTATGTAGTGTGCTTGATTCAAAGAATGTCCGTCCCTAAATATCATTGCTTTCTTTCCTAGCGTGCCTTTTCCACTCAGTCTCCCCTCATACCGTGATTCAGGAACACCAATCGGCTTAAGGTCAGGAAGAAAGTCTACACAGAACCCAATGACCTCCTCTGTTCCATAGCCCTTGGAGATGCTTCCTTCTGGCCTAGCACGGTTATGGACATATTTCTTTAAGACTCCATGAACCTCTCGAAGGGGAACATATTGTGCAGAAATACAGGACCGAGAATGTAAATCTCATCGACTAGGTGAACTAAGATATGCGTCATAATATTGAAGAAGGACGGGGGGAACACCAACTCAAAACTGGCAAGATATTGGACCACATCCTTCTGTAGCCTTTCCAGACTTTCTCGATCGATTACCTTCTGAGATATTGCATTGAGGAATGCACATAGCTTCACAATGGCTAATCGAACATTCTCCGGTAGAAGCCCTCTCAATGCAACCGGAAGCAACTGTGGCATAATCACGTGGCAATCATGAGACTTCAGGTTCTGAAATTTTTTCTCTGCCATATTTATCATTCCCTTTATATTTGACGAGAAGCCAGCCGGGACATTGATACTGTAAAGGACTTCAAAAATATTTCCTTCTCTGCTTTGGTAAGAGCGTAGCTACTTAAGTATTTACGTCCTTTATCAGTATGCTTATTGTGTGGGTCTTTGATACGTTACTGGTCCTCCCGTGCTTCTGGTGTATCTTTTGTCTTCCCATACACGCCTAGGAAGCCTAGCAGGTTCACACAAAGATTCTTCGTCACGTGCATCACGTCGATTGAAGAACGGACCTCTAGGTCTTTTCAATACTCAAGCTCCCAAAATATAGATTTCTTTTTCCACATGGCCGTGTGTCCGGTAATGGGGTCTTTCGGAACAGATTGACCGCCAGGACCCTTTCCAAAGATTACTTCTAGGTCCTTCACCATACCAAATACATCAACACCTTTAGGGAGCTTAGGCTTCTTCCGGTAATCTGCCTCACCGTTGAAATTCTTGCCTTTCTTTCTTACTTGATGATTGGTCGGAAGAAATTTACGACACCCCAGGTACACAACCTTCTTACATTTATCCAATTATGTACCTTTAGTATTATCTAAACAATGCGTGCATGCATTGTATCCCTTGTTTGACTGTCCTGAAATGTTACTAAGAGCAGGCCAATCATTGATGGTTACGAACAACAACGCTCGTAGGTCAAATGGCTCCTGTTTGTGCTTATCCCACACATTTACACCTGGTTCTGCCCACAACTGCAAAAGTTCATCGACTAATGGCCTTAGGTACACATCAATGTCGTTGTCGGGTTGCTTCGGTCCTTGGATGAGCACTGGCATCATAATGAACTTCCGCTTCATGCACAACCAAGGAGGAAGGTTGTAGATACATAGAGTCACTGGCCAGGTGCTGTGACTACAGCTCTGCTCCCCAAAAGGATTCATGCCGTCTGTACTTAGACCAAACCATAAGTTCCTCGTGTCACCTGCAAACTTCGAGTACTTTCTCTCGATGTTTCTCCACTACGACCCATCGACAGGGTGTCTCAGTTTCCCGTCTTTCTTACGCTCTTCTTTGTGCCATCGCAACAACCTAACATGCTCTTTATTTCTGAACAGATGTTTCAACCGTGGTATTATAGGAGCATACCACATAACCTTAGTAGGAACCCTCTTCCTGGAGGGCTCGTCATCGCCCTCAACATCACCAGGGTCATCTTGTCTGATCTTGTATCGACATGCATTGCATACCGGGCATTTATCCATATTCTCGTACATCTCACCGTGGTACAGGATGCAGTCATTAATGCATGCATGTATCTTCTCCACATCTAATCCTAGAGGGAAGATAGTCTTCTTTGCTTCGTACGTTGTCTCGGATAGCTCGTTATCCTTTGGAAGCTTCGGCTTCATTATTTTCAGTAACTTCTCAAATCCCTTGTCAGATAAGCCAGTCTCTGCCTTCCATTTCAGCAGTTCAAGTGTGGTACCGAGCTTTGTGCTGCCATCTTCGCAATTTGGGTACAACAACTTTTTGTGATCCTTTTGCATGGCCTCCAACTTAAGCTTCTCCCTTTCTGTATCACATTGTTGCTTTGCATCAGAAATGACCCGACCAAGACCATCAGCGGGCTCATCTGATGCCCGTTGTTCTTCTTCATTGCCGCCTCCCTCTTCTTCATTGTCTTCCATTGCAGTATCACCGTATTCTTCAGGGGACATAGGATAGCTGTCATCATCCTCCTCTTCTTCATTTTCTTCTAGCCTAACCCATCTTTCTCCGTGCATGGCCCAACAATAATATCCGGGCATGAAACCTCTCTGAAGCAGATGGCTTTGAAGGATTCTCGGGGCAGAGTGCTCCGCCACGTTCCTACAGTCGACGCAGGGACAAGGCATAAAATTATCCACTTTGTTTGCCTTAGCCAAATCGATAAATTTATGGAGGCCTGCAATAAAATCGGAATGGCATCGGTCGCCATACATCCATCGCATCCGTGCATTGATCTGCGTCATAATAATTAACCATTACAATAACATCGTGAATAGTAAAATGACCATCCTACATGGACAGATGCAATATTTTTGTATCAGTTACAGATAAAGAAGATAAGGTTGCTAACCTCACCCGAGGATACCGTGTTGTGCGAACTAAAGAGTGGCTCGGACATTTCGTCGAATACCTTGTGTGCAATCAAAGAAAAAAAAAGCTAGCACCCACTCCTCACACACAATCCAGCAAAATTTGGTGAGCAAAGGGCTGGGCTTATATATAGCCAGGGGAGGATTTTTGGTCCCGGTTATTTCCACGACCCGGGACCAAAGCCCCTCCCGCTTGACACGTGGCGGCCCAGCAGCTCGCACCACACCCAGGTCATTGGTCCTGGTTGATGGTACGACCCGGGACCAATGACTTCGGTGGGGGGCGCGCTGCTGTGCCGCCACGTGTCGCTCGGGAGGGGCTTTGGTCCCGGGTCGTGGCAATAACCGGAACCAATGACTCCGTCGCTTCGTCGTCCCCGCGCATAAATATGAGGCCACAGCGCTCGCTTTCGCCATCGCCTCTGCCTCTATGCAGTCCCTCTCCACCCCACCACTTTGCCTCTCCACCGCGCCATCGTTTCGCCTCCCCTCCCTCTCCAATCTCCACCGCGCCGTCATGCAGGTGCCCACGCTCAGCCATTACGAGGCGGCGCAGTTTGCGATCTACGGCATCCTCGCGCCGCCGCGCGCGACCCTTCCCGCCGGATTTCGCATCAGCGAGGGGGGTGTGCCGGTGGCTCCGCTCCTCAACCCCCGCGGATACGAGATGGAGTACGTCATCGCGGAGCATCGCCGCCAACTGCCCGCGTGTATTAGGGTGTTGCCCCGGTACGCGGCGGGCAGCGAGTATTGGCCCCGGATGTTCAAGAAGGAGCGGAAGGCCAAGCTTGGCAACCGTTTCGTGGACGGGCACCTGGTGCACCCGGATCGCCGCAACCAAGAAGGACGGGAGTTGTTCTGGTCCGTCCCTGGACGGACCATCTACACCGCCATCGACGCCGCTATGCGCGCAGATGAGCTCCGTCTCCCGAACAACGCCGAAATCATGGAGATTTCGTCCGACGACAACGAGGAAGCCGGCGGCACGGAGGACAACGGCTTGGAGGACAGCGGCAGCGGAAGTGTTGTCGACTAGAAATTTATAAAGTCGCATCTTTATTTGTATGGAAAAATTTGTGGTCGAATAAAAAAATGTCTCAATTTAGACCTTTGTCTCGATTAATTCGTGAAAGATTTGTTCAAAATAGTGATCAATTCAATTTCTACCTCGAATTAATTTCTGCGCCGAATTTATTTACATTAATTCCTTACCCGCAAAAAAAATTACATTAAATCCTGGACTGCTGACCGTCGCGGGGTTTTTTGTCCCAGTTCTTGGCATGAACCGGGACCAATGCCTCGCAGAGAGCCACGTGTGCGTCGCGGGGTCATTGGTCCCGATTCGTGCCACAAACCGGGACCAATGCTTACAGATGAACCGGGACCAATGCCCTGGCGGCATGAACCGGGACCAATGCCCTGGCGGCATGAACCGGGACCAATGCCTCGCAGAGAGCCACGTGTACGTCGCGGGGTCATTGGTCCCGATTCGTGCCACAAACCGGGACCAATGCTTACAGATGAACCGGGACCAATGCCCTGGCGGCATGAACCGGGACCGGTGCCTGGCATTGGTCCCGATTACGGAAACGAACCGGGACCAATGGAATTTGGGCGCTGGACCAAAGGCCCTCTTTCTACTAGTGTATCTTGTCAAGAATAAAACCTCAAGGGAAGGTGGAGGGCACAACCCATTGAATACTTCCTCAATTTGTTGTTCCTCCTCCTCTGTAGTTTGTTCCTCTTCTGCCTTCTCTCTCATATCATTAAATCTGTAACAGCTCAAGTGCAAATAGACTAGACACGTCTTGTTGCTAATCATGGCCCTTGCAGCTGTTGGACTGTCGGGCACATTTTCTAGATTCATTATTGAAAGATACCTCAGATCACAAAGAGGCCCCAACTCTTATAAATTACACAATCCTCATACATCTTTGCTGGGAAACAAAAGACCACTGTCAATTTTTTGAAGGCACCAAACCCCACTGGTAGAACATCAACATTGCACCCACTTAATGACAGAAATCTCAAACGCTCTAGCTTTGTAATGCTGTCAGGAAGCTTGTTGAGCCTCATGCAGTTGATGAGCGCTATGTGCTCAAGGAACTTCATCTTATGAATGTCTTCTGGCAGTCTAGATACCTAAGGAGTGTCAGGTACCTAAGGAGCCTCAACTGACACAAAAAACGATGATCCAGTCACACTCAGCAGATTCTATACTTAGCACACGTAAGCTGGTAAAACTAGCCAATGAACCACCAGGTTTAATTCTACAGTTTATCAGTAATGTTCTCAGTGATTCTAGATTTTCTAGGATTCTCCACTCTAATATTGAATCTTCTAGTGTTATAGACAGGCGTCGTACATTTTTGATTGTCAAAAGAAGATTTGTAATGTCAGTTTGCTCCTTATGAACCACAAGGGCTTCTTCCCTAGCAACAAACTGAGCAAAGGAACAAACAAGCTCCAAAAGGTTCCTAGCGACCAATTCTCGGTGGAACTCAGTTCCTATTTCTTCTAGATTAGGCCCGCTTGATTCTGACCTCCTGTTACCTTGAATGAACCCTTCACTTATCCACATGCTAATAACTGTAATGATGCTAGGTGCTGAACCCTTAACAAAAAGTGAGTAATGTAGAAAGCATTGCTTCAACTCTGGAGATAAATCATCATAGCTCAGGTGTACCGATGAGTTCAATTCCTCATGCAACCCGTTTTCTTTCCATTCAATAATTTTATAGATAATATTTTCCCACTCAAGTTTACTTGGGCGTCTTGTGCTTAAAAGTCCTCCCATCACTTTAATAGCAAGTGGTAAACCGTCACATTTTCTAATAATATTCACCCCGATATCTTTTAGATGATCAAAATTACTTTCACTTGTAACCTGCAAGCAGTATAGAGTACTTCATTATTGAAAGATATATAGATGCACGTACACATATTCATATTTAATGGGTACATTAGGTTAAGACTAAACAATTATAATCTAAAAGCATGTATTACTAATGTAGTGAACTATGATTCTATTAAAGGTTATGTCATACACAAAAATCACATATAAAATAGCTCACTTCAGCAATAAAATCATAATAATGCATGTGTGGTATCCACAAATAATGGAAATTTGTTGGACAAACAAAACTGTGATTCCATATTAAATAAAAAATGGACTTCCCTCAAAACTGTTTGCCACATCCAAATATAGAGTAAACTTAGAATTAATAACCCATGAACATAGAAAACAAGGCAAAATAAATTTGAATGAAAATGTAGAAACTTTAGAAATAATTATAAACCACAATTGTTTTCAAATATTCTATTCCTATACCATAAGAAAATGGTCAAGTTGGGTTTTTAGACAACTCATACTATATCCATAAATCTCATTAAAGGCTTATGAATTATGTTTTCATTTTTTATTAACCTGTCATGTGTCATGTAAAAATTCTGCTCCTGGTGCGATAAATATTTTCAAGGACCCAATTAATTACGCTAAACAATGTCACCGCCAAGCCCCATGGCAACCACACCCCACTCACACACACACACAAACTCTCTCTCTCTCTCTCTCCCAATTTTTGCAGTTGGTGGTTGAATGGGAGATTGCAGCATAAGGATCTACAGCTTAGAACTCTACATTGATATTGGCGGGTAAGTTTTATGATCAAGATCCGTTGAAATGGTATCCAATTTTTGCAGTTGGTGGTTGAATGGGAGATAGCAACTTTACAGCAATCCAAAAGCTACCAATTTAATCTTGCAAAATATAGGTTAATTTGAGTGTGTATATGTATGCATTGCATTCTATAGGAGATCCCTTTCAAACACATATATTTTGATGTGTGTAAGCCTGCCACAATGTTTTAACTTTTCCATTCATTTCCTCGAAGTTGTGTGTTCAGTTCACTGTTCTTTCATTTCCTATTTATTCGAAAGGAACCACATGCAACTGCCAAATCATCAAATGAATAGCTGGCATGCGCCATTGTGGTCTAGTATCGGGGCATTCATGTTGATAGCCGACAATCAGTTTTCAGCAGCAACTGGAATATATTTTTTAACTTCTTGACCTAAGTAAAATGTAGAAGTCCACATGATATATGGTGGAATTGTTCTCTTGCCACTAACAAAATTAGTTGGATTTGAGAACCAACCTGTGGTTGGATGGTTAGGAGGGCAGTGGTACCCCCATTCCACTAGAGTTCAAACCCAAGGTTTGATGCTTTGGTGTCTCATAAAGGCAGAATATTCTTTTATTGGGAGGCGACGTTCCCGTCGATAGCGAGGCGCCTGCGGTGACTATGTCAATTTCAAGACCCGGCGACTCAGTCTCTCGGAGGTGCTCATAGGGGTAGGGTGTACGTGCGTGTGTTCATAGGGGTGAGTGTTTATACGTATTGTGAGCGTCTGCGTTTGTACTGTGTTTCAAAAAAATTAGTTGGATTTATTACTAAATAGTGTAAATTTACAACTGTTGTCCTAGAAGAGCTATTTGAAATAAAATTGATTTATGATTTGCAAAGGGGTTTGACTACCAAAGGATTAATTGTTGTATTGTGTGGGCTGGAATTAGTTATGGTGATGCGAACATTACTTTTACTTTTTAGTATAGTATAATGCTCATGGTGAATTCATAATGCTTGCGCGATATAGGTGAGTGCAATTATATTTTATGTCACGTGTGATGTCTCCTCGTGTCAAAATTGATAGACTCCTCTTAGCACATACCTTAACATTTATATAAAAAATTTGGAGCAGGATTCTAATATATTTTTAGATGTAATGCCTAGTAATGACATAGTGAGCTTGAGTTAATTTTAGTCCCATCGAATTATATAGATTCTTTTGTGTGATGGAATGGTAATGGATACACCAATAACATAAAATTGACTAAGATTTTCAAAACTACATAGTAAAAAAGTTGAATGGGGTATTGTTTAAGATTGATTTCGAGAAGGCTTACGATAAAGTTAAGTGATTTTTCCTTTAGCAAACGCTCCGTATGAAAGGATTTTCAGTGGAGTGGCGAGATCTTATTCAATCCTTTGTATCAGGAGGGAGCGTGGCCATCAAAGTCAATGATGATGTTGGCAAATACTTCTAGACAAAAAAGTATTGAGACAGGGTCACCCATTATCACCAATACTATTTAATATAGTGGCTGATATGTTGGCTATCTTGATCAAGAGAGTGAAGGCCGATGGCCAGATTGAAGGAGTAGACTCTCCATTTCAATATGCTGATTATACAATTTTATTTATGGAAAACGATTTGGAAAAGGCCAAGAATCTGAAGTTAATCTTATCAGTATTTGATCAGCTTTCTGGATTGAAGATAAACTTCCATAAAAGTGAGTTGTATAGTTTTGGCGAGGCCCAGGACGAGGCTCACCTGTATGCCGATCTCTTTGGCTACGGGCAAAGTCAGTTTCCAATCAACTATTTGGGTATCCTCATTCACTATCAGAGACTTACAAATGCTAATTGGAAACTCGTCGAGGAAAGACTACAAAAAAGGCTTAGTAGTTGGAATGGAAAATTGCTATCTCTGGGTGGAAGACTTGTACTCATAAACTCACGAATATGGTATTGTATATGATCTCGTTTTTCCACTTATCAAAGGGAGTCTTGAAAAGATTGGATTATTTCCGTTCAAGATTCTTTTGGCAAGGAGATAGTGAGAAAAATAAATATCGACTGGCCAAATAGAGTGTGGTTTGCCATCCAAAATACCAGGGTGGTATTGGTATTCACGACCTACAGGTCAAGAACGCCGTTCTTCTGGGTAAATGGCTTTTTAAGCTACTCACAGAGGACGGTGTCTGGCAAACCATTCTTTAGAGGAAATATGTTGGCTCAAAAGCGGTGTCTCAAGTGCTATGAAAGCCTGGAGATTCACATTTTTGGCTGGCCTCATAGCTTCTAAAAAGAATTTCTTTCAATTTGGGACCTTTAATATCAAGGATGGATCACATATACATTTTTTGGAGGATAAATGGCTTGGTCAGGTTACTCTCCTAGAATAATATCCTGCTCTATACAATATTGTGCGACACAAAGGAGTTACAATTTCCATTGTGATGGAATCGAAACCTCCAAATGTGACGTTCAGGCATGATCTCATTGGTCCTAGACTAGTATCGTGGAACGATCTTTTATTTAAATTAACCACGGTACAATTGTCTGAGGGTTATGATGTGTTCAGTTGGAATTTACTAGAGAGTGGTAAATTCTCGGTAGATTCAATGTATAGGACGTTGATTCAACCAGATGTTCCAGTTGATGATAATAAGAAAATCTGGAAGATGAAAATTCCTTTAAAGACGAAAGTATTCGCATGGTACTTATGTAGAGGAATTATTCTCACAAAAGACAATCTTATAAAACGAAATTGGCGAGAAAGCAAGCAATGTGTTTTTTTTCATCAAGATGAGACAATTAAACATTTATTATTTCAATGTAATTTTGCTTGTTCTATATGGTCAATCATCCAAATAGCGTCTGGATTATCTCCTCCCCATTCTGTTGCCAATGTATTTGGTAATTGGTTATATGGGATTGCTGATAAATACTGAATTATGTTTAGTGTGGGAGCGCTTGCCATTATTTGGCCGCTATGGTTATGTAGAAATGAAAAGATTTTTAATGATAAAATATCTTCTAATTTGCAGGTTATCTACCGGAGCATGGTTACTCTCCGTCTATGGTCCTCTTTACAACGTGTGTAGTTTCGAGACCTATTTATAGAGTGTTGTACATGATTAGAGGATACGGCGAGATATATTTTTTCCGTCATGGATGGCAAAGTAATATGAGGATTGAACTTTCATCTTCCTAGATGTTTCGTTTAATCAAACGATTATGTACTTCTCGCCTAGTTGGTCTATTTTTGTGTATAATTTTGGATGGTTGTCGGCTGTGTGCATCTTGTTATGCAGAGGTCGGGTGTAATGTTACTATTATAGTAATAAAGCATCCATTTCCAAAAAAAACATCAAATTGACTAAACAATCTATTGATTCAACATATATATTAATATTTTTCAAAAATTATAATATTAAAAATAAATTAGTGAAAATTTATATCACATAAACTGTATTAGTGTACATCATATGAATTTTGTAATTTATGCATATTTTGCATCTTGAGAGTAAAGATTAGTGCAAAATCACAAAACTACTTCTCAAACCTATACTTTATTATGCATATAGGCACCTGCATGCATGCTGCAGAGTCCTCCCTATGTTTCAGAATTGAAGTATTTTCGAGTTCACCTAAGTTTGGTCAAGTTTATAGTAAAATGTTATGATCAAGATACCAAATTAGTTCTATTAAGTTCATCATAAAACATGTGTTCTTGTATTACAAACAATTGGTATATATATTTGTGTTCGTCCTAGTCAAAATCTAACAAAACGTAACTTAGACAAAACATACAACTACTGCACAACCATGAAAGATATATAGAGAGTACTCCAAATGAACAAGCAGTAAAGAGAAAATTAATTAATCAGTTTCGGTGTGTGTATCAAGTACTGAGCTACGTACTGACCTGATCTGTCTGCGGCAGCTGTTTCTTGAGCAATGACCAAGCATCTTCATCGTCTAGTTTTCTGACACGCGGTAGGTCGCCTCTGGAGGCTCCCATCGTCTGAACAATATCTTCCATTCTAGAGGTGACCAAGACATAGCTTCCCGACTGAGTACAACTGGCGTTAGCAATGGGGACTTGTAGCATGTCTTTCCATGCTGTGTCGCTCCATACATCATCCAAGACTAGTATAAACTTGTTTGTCGACAGGGCCTTGGTGAGGGTCCCCTCGAGGATGGACTCATCCCTCTCTTCATTGTGCTCCCCCCCCCCCCCCCGGCGTGGGTGATGGCGGACCTTAGCAGGTCCACCTTGTCGAAGTGTTGAGTGATGCTCAACCATATCTTGGTTTTGAACTCGTCCTTAATGACCTCGCTTGCGAAGATCTTCTTGGCGAGGAGACTCTTTCCTATGCCACCCTGCCCAACGATGGCCACCACCTTAAGGTCCCTGCCATCCTGGGTGATTAGCTTCTGCACAAGATGCTCTGCATCCCTCTCGATGTTCTCTCCCACAACTTCCAATACATTGAACCCCGACGTCATCTTTTTGCTCTTAATATGAGTCGGATCTGCCAGCTTGAACGCCACTAACTTCATTTTTCAAATGCCACCAAAAAATGTTTCCCTACTAGTAGGAGGTAGGGGGTGGACGAAGCTGCGAGGGAAATGCTCTTTGACGGAACACTGTATATTTTTAGCTAGTAGAGATCTGCAATACATTCTAAAATTAGAATTATCGAAGGAGGATTTGTTAAAATCTTTTATTACATTTAAGCATGGGGACAACCATATGGCGCATGCTTTAATTTGCGGACTCATGAGTGGATTTTTTCAGCATGTTTATGTTATGTTTTTATATGACTAATATAAGGATTTTGGTATTTTACCGGACTCACACACATATTTTATGCATGTTTCACAAGGATCCCATGATTAAAGGAGTTGATGGACAACACAATTAAAACAATATTTTTTGGGCACAAATATGCTGATTGAAATCCGTAAAAACCTTCCAAAGAATTATTCACGCACTTGGGAGAAATGCCAAAGATAAAATTTCTAGATTAATCATATACTAGAGGATATTTCTAGTTGATTATAGTGTTGTTAGATAAAATGGATCGTTTGTTCTTATAATAGAGGATATGTGTAGTTGATTATAGTGTTAGATTCATCATATAGTGTTAGATAAAATGGCTAGGAACTTTATAGTTCACACTTATTTTCTTGTATAGGATATGTCGTCATGTCAAGTTTGTTTCAGTGATTGCAGTGAGGAAAGTGTGTCAGTTGGCTCACTATTCAGTCTCTGTCTTAGGTTCGATCTGAGCATTATGTACTATGTATAATTTTCCATATATACATTCATTCAATTTTCCTTTTATACTATTATCATTTATGTAATTTGTGATTTTGATGCACAGACTATCCCATGCAATGTAAGGTTGGAATTCAATAAAATAACAAGATGTAGCATAAACTTCCGGGCTCTTAAGCAAACATATGATGTTTATGCACACAAAAAGCGAACAAGAACTCACATTGAAGGTGTAGAATGGAGGAGGTTCATTACCCAGAACCAATAACGTCGCAGGTGTGTACTTATTTTTTTGTAATAGGATCTCCTAGAACAAGGATCATTGTCGTCTATTTCGATGAGGGTGGCGATGAGGATGTTGGAGAAGGTGATCAACACCCATAGGATTCTGCGATATATCTCAAAGATACAAGATTACCTATACTAAAATACCTCATCAATAACTTTCCTCCAACAATTTCCTTCATCGGGCTGCCATTTTTCACTCGCTTGATAAGGACGAATATTGAGATACACGATATTGTATGTTTTCCAAGTTACTATTCTTTCTTCATTTCTTGATGTATTCGTACCGTGTGATGGTGCTCTATCTAACATCCAACTATTGCATCTTCGAAATTACCATCGAGGATGGTTTCTTCTCTTCCAATTCATCAAGATGGCTTGGTTGGAGTATGTGTTGGAGCATGATACGTCCATTTTGCATCACTATTCTATGTCTTAATTCACTATTATTTATTGATATATTTCGTATTTAGAGGTGATACTTATGTTATTTCATCTGTTTTTGCATGGTTGATGACTTTTGGAGCATGGACCGCTGCAGTCAGGATTCTGATCGAAAAATTGCTGTTTGGAGGCAAAATTCGCGAAGATCAGAAAATCCGGGAAAATATACGGAAAATCCTATTTTTCGAGAAGACTAAGGATGCCAGAAGACGGAGTGGAGATGGGCCACAGGGGGCCCACACCACCCCCTGGCGCGGGCAGCCCTAGGCCCGCGCCTGGAGGTGGTGTGGCCACCCTGGCCCACTCTAGCCTCTCCCCTCTGATACATTGCAAATGTATCTATAATTTTTGATGTTCCATGCTTGGTTTTATTCACTTTCTTGTGTTTTGTTCCAACTTTGGAGTACTTTTCATATGATTTCTTGGACTAACCTATTAACAAGAGACACAGTGCCAGCTGCCTGTTTTCTGCTGTTTTGGTTCCAGGAAAGTCAGAAAATGAATATTCTCGGAATTGGACGGGACAAAAGCCAAAGTGCCTATTTTTCTGGATGTCATCAAGTGCCATAATACGAGACGGAGAGGGGCCAGGGGCCACCAAATGACCTGGCCGCGCGGCGAGGCCTGGCCCGCGCCAGGGGGTGGTGTGGCCGCTCCCGGCACCCCCTCGGCCTCTCATTACGCCTATATATTGCCCTCGGGACAAAAACCCTATGGACCCGATCAAAAATCCACGAAAGAGTCTGTATCCGCCGTCAGCTCCATCTCTAGATCGGGAGGGATCTAAAGCTCTTCCCGGCACCCTGCCGGAGAGGGGAATTCACCCTGGAAGCCTTCTTCATCACCATGCAAGCCTCCGGTGTGATGCGTGAGTAGTTCATCCTTGGACTACGGATCCATGTAGTAGCTAGATGGCTGGTTCTCCTCCTTTGTGCTTTCATGTTTAGATCTTGTGAGCTCCGTTCATGATCAAGATCATCTATTTGTAATTATGCATGTTGTGTTTGCGGGGATCCGATGGATATTGAGATACTATTTCAGATTGATTGTTGATTCTATCATGTCTTTGTTATTTGTGATCTTGCATGCTTTCCGTTGTTAGTAGCTATCTTGGCTAAGTAGATGCTAGAAACTCCAAGAGTTAGTATTTATGCTCGATAGTGGGTTCATGCCTCTGGTAATCTGGGGAAGTGACGGAAATCTCTAAGGTACTAGATGTGTTGTTGCTACTAGGGAGAAAACAACAATCCTTTGTTCATAGAACAATCGTATTGTTTACTTTACACGCAGTTTGTAAAGCAATAATCTGTTGCTTGCAACTTAATACTGGAGGGGGTTCGGATGATAACCTGAAGGTGGATTATTAGTCATAGATGCAGTTGGATGGCGGTCTATGTATAATGTTGTAATGCCCAATCAAGTCTCAAATGAGTCAAGATGATTAGTATATGCATGTATTGCTTTCTCGGTGTTTGTCAATTGCCCCGCTGTAATTTGTTCACCCAACATGTTATCTATCTAAGGAGAGACACCTCTAGTGAACTATGGATCCTAGTCCTCTTTCTCTACATACAATATATAACTGTTTACTTCTTTATGTTTACTTTCTGCAAACTTTTACTTCTTTCCATTCGATACGTTTAATCCTTTGTTTACCGCAAAACACGGTGAGATTGACAACCTCATCGCAAGTTGGGGACAAAGTTTTGTGGTTGTGTTGTGCAGGTCTCCACGTTGCTACTAGCACCGGTAGTGCTCCCTGCCAAAGTTCAGCTAGTAACACCTTTGGGGTGTTTCCTTGCTCCTACTGGTTCGATTAAACCTTGGTTTCATACTGAGGGAAACTTGCTGCTGTGCTCATCATACCTTCCTCTTGGGGTTCCCAACGAGCTCTACATCAACACCGCCATCAAGCATTTTTCTAGGCGCCGTGCACTGAGCCATCAAGAATTTTTCTAGCGCCGTTGCCGGGGAGTCAAGGACATCTTCACAAGGGGAGTCCCTCATAACCAATCTCTTTACTTTGTTGTTTTTGTTTTGCTTAGTTTTCTTTTTGCTTTGTTTGCTTGTTTTGTTATCAAAAAACACAAAAAAAATAGTTTTACTAGTTTGCTTTCTTATTTGAAAATCCAAAAAAATGACTACTCTTGAAAACACTAAGTTGTGTGACTTCACTAGCAACAACAACAATGATTTTATGAGCACACATATTGCTCCACCTATACCTGAAAATACTTTCTTTGAGATAAAACCTGCTTTACTCAATCTTGTTATGAGAGAGCAATTTTCTGGTATTGGTAATGAAGATGCTGCTTCCCATCTAAATAACTTTGTTGAACTTTGTGAGATGCAAAAGCATAGGGATATAGATGGTGATATTATTAAGCTGAAATTGTTTCCTTTCTCTTTGAGAGGAAAAGCTAAAGAATGGTTGAATTCCTTAACTAGGAATAGTATTGATTCTTGGACTAAATGCAAAGATGCTTTTATTGGAAAATACTATGCTCCTGCTAAGATTATATATATGAGAAGTGAAATAATGAAGTTTAAACAACTTGATAATGAACATGTTGCTCAAGCTTGGGAAAGAATGGAATCTTTGGTAAAGAATTGTCCCACTCATGGACTGACTGCTTGGATGATCATCCAAACTTTTTATGCAGGATTGAACTATTCTTCAAGGAACCTATTGGATTCCGCTGCTGGAGGTACCTTATGACCATCACTTTGGGTGCTGCAACAAAACTTCTAGACAATATGATGGTTAATTATTCTGAATGGCATACTAAGAGAGCTCCACAAGGTAGGAAGGTAAATTCTGTTGAGGAAACTTCCTCCTTGAGTGATAAGATTGATATTATTATGTCCATGCTTGTTAATGGGAAAGCCCATATTGATCCAAATAATGTTCCTTTAGCCTCTTTGGTTGCTCAAGAAGAGCAAGTTGATGTGAACTTAATAAGAAATAACAACTTTGGCAACAATGCTTATGGTAATAACAATTAGAGGCCCTACCCTCCTAATAATACTTATGGCTATAATGGTAAACCTGGATTACCTAGTGAAGGAAGAATTTTAGAAATTGAAAGAGCCACTAAAAACTTCATGCAAATGCAATATGAGCAAAATAAACTATTCACTAAAACTATGGAGGAACAATCTACCATTTTGAAGAACATTAGCCATCAACTTGAGAGTCTAAATAGAGAAATTCCTAGTTTACAATTGAAACTCTCTAATGCTGAAAGAAATATATCATCTTTGTCTGAAGCTCAATCCTATTTGATCAATAAAATGGATGCTAAACCTGAAACTAATGATAATCCCTTTGCAGCTACTAATGCTATACAAGTAAGAATTGATGAAAATGTTAGACTATTAGCTGAATTACATGCTAAGTAGGAAAGAGAAGATGAAATTGCTAGAAACATTAGTGTTTCTACTATTACCACCACTAGTGTTGAGACTATTAATAGTTCTACTACTTTAGAGGATAAGTATGGTTTTGATCTTGATGGTTGCAATATCTCTGGAGTTATTAAGTTCCTACAAAAGCTTGCTAAAAGTCCTAATGCTAGTGCCATGAACATGGCCTTTACAAAACACATTACTAATGCTCTCATAAAGATTAAAGAAGAAAAGATGAAACATAAAGCTTCTATTCCTATAAAACAAGAAGATGGTTGGGAACCCATCATTAATATGAAAGTGAATGACTTTGATTTCAAAGCTTTATGTGATCTTGATAGTAGTGTTTCTATTATGCCTAGAAGGATTTATGATATGCTTGATTTGCCTCCTCTTGAAGATTGTTATTTGAATGTCCCACTTGATGATAATGCTAAAAAGAAACTCATGGGGAGTCTTAATGATGTTCTTATTATGGTTAACGATTCCTATGTCCCCGTTGATTTCTATGTTTTGGATGTTGAATACAATGCTTCTTGTCCTATTACTTTGGGAAGACCTTTTCTTAGAACTGTTGGTGCCATCATTGATATGAAAGAAGGCACCATTAAATATCAACTCCCATTCAAGAAAGGTATAGAACACTTCCCTAAAAAGAGAGAAAAGATTTATTTTGCTTCTCCCATGAAAACAAAATTTGGTCTTAATGCTTCTTCATTTGAGAACACTTGATTCTTTTTCTTGCTTCTTATGCCTAACTTAAAGGCATTAAAGAAAAGTACTTATTGGGAGATAACCCAAAAATTTTAGATGTGTCTTGGAAGTTATTACCTCTGTAATAACCTCTCCTTATCCTTTTTATTTGCTTTTTGTTCCAAGAGTAACCTCTAATGAGACAAAAGTAATGATTGGGAAAGTTGCTGTCCCGAAACAGATTTTTGTGCTTCACCGTAAAAATTCGTGAGACAGCTCTGTATGTCGGATTGAACTGTAATTTTTTTTCTTCTGCCCCAGTTTGTTATCTAACTTTCGTTAGTTCAACACTTTTTGATTTGAGCAACAGAAGGTCTTCGAAAAAATTCGTCTGTACCTGCTGGTCTGTTTTGACAGATATCTGCCATTTTCTGCATTTGCTTCTTGTTGGTTCTTTTTTAAGTTCTTTTGGGGAATTGAGCTTTTTGAGGGAAGTGCTACAGTAGCTAGTGCTACCTAAACCAAGTTATTCCAAAGAGTCCACCATACCTACCTACTAGCTTATGCTATTCCAAGTATATTCATGCTTTTGTTTACCTTCCAAATTAAACTTGTTATGAGAAAACTAGTGATTAAAGCTCTCACGAACTTGATGGCACACTTTGCTTTTTGCATCTAATAAACTTGAACCATTGGGTCCTTCTTTATTGCGTATATGCTTGCGCTTTATAAGTTGAAATTAACAGAACCATGTTTCATGGGGAACGCTTTCAACATTGCACTTGTACTTTGTACCCCGTTGATATCATGTTCTTTTGCTTACAGATCCCGGCGGTGTGAAATAAAAGTGGAACTTGTAAGATCATGGAATTTGTATGTGTCTTAGAGAAACGCCTGGGCCGCTAGCCTAAGCCATGCCTAATCATGGTGGAAACTTGCAGCATCACCATAATGAGCACTCTATGAAGCATCCTCAATAAAAACCTATGAAAATAGCAAATAAAACGATCGCTGAGATGCTCATTGTCTGCTTGCCTTGTCATTTTGATTATGGGAAAGCTCCCGTATCATGTGCAAGGGGTACCCCGTTGGTGGTAATTAATGATACACATGTACTTACAATGACAAGAGCTTACTCGTGACTGAAGTTGAGTAGCATGAGGATCGGTCTTCGTAAGTAAGGGGCATGAGATTTCGGTTTATAACTTGTCAAGCATATCCTCTTAGTTGTGTCACTTTAACCTTAATCACCTTAAAGATTCTTATGATAGGAGCAATGAGAGCTGAAAGCTATAAGTACCATAATTTTTGGAAGCTCTTTATGAGACTTGAATCCCTACTTCCTTTTATAAAAAGGATTTTCTTCCACCATTATATTGAGTCTCCACCTTCTATATTTATGCACCTACTTTGAGAGCATAGTGGCCATTCTTAGTTCTATGTGCATTGTCCCAAGACTAGTTGATTGATGCATAACTTGATATTGCTTGTTTTAAACTATTGTATCTAGTCACTCTTAGGAACTTTGAAGGTGTCCTATGCATTTATATTGCTACTCTATGAGGGACAAGCTGAATACTATTATGCTATGTTTTCTTTATGTGAAACAAACAAACGTCTTGCAAAGCATTGTTATTCATGAATCTTTTGTTTGTGCATTTTCATGTTGCATCATAGTTTCTTTGTCTTATTGCTAGAACTTTGTCTTTCATGTTATGATTGAAGTACTATGATCCCAGCTTCGAATGTTTTACAAATACTTTGATCAAGTCTTTGATGGTGCATGTCACCTCAAAAATTATTCTTTCTTTTTATCACTTACCTACTCGAGGACGAGCAGGAGTTAAGCTTGGGGATGTTGATACATTGCAAATGTAGGTATAATTTTTGATGTTCCATGCTTGGTTTTATCCACTTTCTTGTGTTTTGTTCCAACTTTGGAGTACTTTTCATATGATTTCTTGGACTAACCTATTAACAAGAGCCACAGTGCCAGCTGCCTATTTTCTGTTGTTTTTGGTTCCAGGAAAGTCAGAAAATGAATATTCTCGGAATTGGACGGGACAAAAGCCAAAGTGCCTATTTTTCCGGATGTCATCAAGTGCCAGAATACGAGACGGAGAGGGGCCAGGGGGCCACCACACCACCTGGCCGCGCGGCCAGGCCTGGCCCGCGCCAGGGGGTGGTGTGGCTGCTCCCGGCACCCCCTCGGTCTCTCCTTCCGCCTATATATTTCCCTCGGGACGAAAACCCTAAGGACCCGCTTAAAAATCCACGAAAGAGTCTATAGCCGTCGTCATCTCCATCCCTAGATAGGGAGGGATCTGAAGCTCTTCCCGTGTAGCACCCTGGGAAAACCACTACTAAAAAAAATTGTTGTTGTTTTTATTTTCGTGTGTCATCATGACATCATCATCCATATTTTGTTGCATCTTCTAAGTACAAAATTATTTTTATTAAACACCGTATTTTTGTTTTTCTAAAATATCCGTACGGTCTAATATATATCAAGCCATCATCTCTCTTTGTTATTTTAAAATAAAACAATATTTTGTCTGGTCATTAGGTGACAATAAAGGTTTTCCTATTTCACTAAAAATAAATTTAGGCAAAAAGCATGTCTAAAGTTTTGGCCCAAAACTAGTCTCATCTAGTCTACTTTAGACTATATAAATATCCCATCCCACCTTTCTTCCTCCTCAAACCCTAGCCTCCAAATTTTTCCCAAATCTGAGATCTAAACTTCTTGCTTTGTTCATCTTACCGGCGTGCCCCAGTCCTCTCTGTTTTTCTCCCCCTTCCTGATGCCTTCAACTCTAGTCGACACGCCGCTGTTCAATTTTCCAATAGCTGACCAATTGGGTTCCCGTGCAGATCCTCATCACTGTCACTTTTCCAAATTCATATCCTTTTGATTCGTCCTATGGCTAGCAAAAAAAATTCCATCGTGTCTCCTAGTAGTAATTCCTGGAGCTAACCAACTAGACTCAATCTTGTTGCCCCATTTGATCTCCATGAAATGTAGATTTTTCTTCCTGGCTGACGACCGCAATAGCTCCATCACCAGATCGCCCACCTCTCCCCTAGGGCCTCGTGCTGCTCCTAGTACCTTGCCCCTTGGTTTGAGCTAAGAGCCACCCAGCGCGCAGCAGCAGTTCCATATCGCCGCCGCCTCTGCGTGACGCACCTGGGGAGCCAACCGACATGTCCCTGTCCCTTCGGTATTGCCTCCTACAGCGAGAAGAAACAGCATGTAGCGGCACCCCGGGTCATTGCCCAACCTTGATCCAGGCACCGCCTCATCGCCTGCCGCACGTACGCCTGCCCGGCAGGTCAGTCTCCACCATATGCTTTGTGTCAAGCCATGATAGCAGCGAGCACCGTGGTCTAGTCGCTTCCTCCAGATTCGGCGCACTGACATCCAGCCTAAAGGTGTTCGATGAAAATTCTGCTAGAGTTTTGCCTACGGTTATTTTACCAGAAGAGTTCAGTGGTCGTCTCTCAAGATCTTCACCATCTCCGATTTGTCCAGTTGCAATTTGAGTGCTAGCTCACCTACTTGTTATACATTTCTAAGACGATGACATGGACCCCAAGATCCCGACTTCGACCATTTCCGCGACGTCGGCTACTTCTTCTACATCAGCTACAATCTTCATATCGTTTCTTTGCCTCTCCAATCCGAATCGTGAGACCCTAATCCAATCCCTGTTTTTTTATATATCATATATCCTGTTGCATATTAATTGTTCATGCTTGCATACATCTCATCATGTGGGTTTGGGGGCATTATGCCGATTCACCTCATAATTAAATATGGAGCGTTTATGCGGAATACTTTTGTCTTATTCCGGACTCTATTTAAATTTGAGTAGCGAACCGATGCCCTGTTTTGCCCTGCTAAGACAACATTTAAATTGCGGGGTATCTAAATAACTTGAACCGCTTAATTAATTGTCGGGACCCCCGGTTCCGCGTAATACTGCCTAATTGCACCGCATATGCATCATATCATAAGCATGTCGGATCTTCTGCCGTAGTATTAAATATTGCATCTGGTGTTTCTTCTAGTGTTCGCTTCTTCGCGGATTAGGCCGATGAGTTGATGCGAGTATCGATAAGTTCTCCGGATATAATCCTTCGGCAGTGTTTCCCCCTTCTACCTATCTTGCATTTATAATCTTTATTTTCCTCCTGTTGATCTATTGCTATCCGTGTCGCAATGCTTTAGTTTCCGTGCACCAGTTATATCCCGTGCAGCCTTTATATTGCCATGGACACCTCCTAATACCTGTTGTTTGGTAGATAGCTGGCCTTGCGAGTCGTAGTTGCTTGCTCAGGTGCGATCTCGTGTTGTCGAGTACCACAGTTGTTAGAATGCTGGCAGATGTTTATGGTGGAAAGGATCATGTATTTAATTACAACTACTAAATTACTTTGATAACTAATGAAAGAGGCACCGGTGGGCAATTATATGTTATTTGGTTTTTCATGCCCACTTCTGTCCCGTAAGCCCCGAGTACTTGATACATGTTCCTTGATTTTTCGCACTATCCACATCCGGGAGGACTTGTGGACCCCCCTGAGCCAGAGCTTGATTCATTTCTATTTCTTGGGGCCACAAACTAGTTTGGGGTTTTATTTACTATCCTGTACTTATGCCATGCTTTACTGCTTTATTTAAGATTGTCCGTGGAGCACCTGACTATTTTGGATGCGGAGTGTTTTTGCGGTATCGACAAGCCCAGTCACACTTTCAGGTTCCCAGTCATTTACAGCCATTGACGCAAACCTTGGGTCCGTCTCGGAGCCGGCCAACTTTGTTGCCGGTAGTTTAATGGGGTGGCCCCCTGAAATATTTATGAATCATGTGATTGCTTTGTCGTGAAAGCCTCGTTGGGTTTTGAGTTGGTTTTTCCGAGGTTGATCGAGTGTGTGTTGCTATTTGTGCACCCCTGCAGGGTAAAACTTTCTGAAAGCCGTGTCTGCGGTTATGGACGACTTGGAGCACAGTATCTCGATCAAAGACAAGCATAACTAAAGTAGTGCTGTAAATTTGACTTAATATGTGACTAGTAATCAGATTCAAATACAACGGAATGGATATTAAAAATGCCAACAACTATTGGAGCTGGGGTTCCTTGTGTCTTGTTATACCTGCCTAGTAAGTATTGCAACTCCAATGGAATGTGATAAAAGTGCCAACAACTGCTGGGTTTTGGGATTCCTCAGGACAATTATATCTGACTAGTAAATTTTCCAACTATAACGGAATGTTAACTAAAACTTCCCACTACTTATGCTATCAGAATGACTCATGCTATATATCTGACTAGTAAGTGCTTCCACTATAATGGAATGAATAAACTGCCAACTGTGTGAGTTCCTTGGTCCGACTTCCTCGTTTGGTCTCGAGGGGGAAATACCAGGATGGGTATGTTTGGTGTTAGTATCAGGTAGGATCCGAATAGGTCTCTCTTATCTCTCTCTGATAGTCGCCAGTATTACAGAGTCTCTATAGGTTGTTTAGTGTCGCTGCGCTGCCGCTTCAGTCCACCATACCTGTGTAGGTGAGGACCGCCGAATTCTAGCCTCGCCATGTACTGGCATCAGTACTGACGCTCCTCTTTTCCTTTTCCCTTTGTCGGAACCCCTTTTGTTTTAGCAGGTTTGAGATCGACGTCGTTAGCAGGGTTACCCTTCCGGCTTGGCCTGGGCAGGGTTATGGACGCCATTGGTTATTCTTCAGGGCTTTTAGCCCCATTTGCATCTTGTCCGCACTCGGACGTTGTATCGTTTTTAAGGTGATTTGGATCTTTGTATTGTATATCTGTATTCTTGGCTCATGGAGTCGTGTTGTATATATCTGTTCTGTGGGTTCCATCGTGGACTATTGTGTAACGATATTACTTCGTTTTCCACCCGCACGAAAGTGCCTGGTGGGCGTCCTTGAATCGTTTCTATGCGGGTTTGGCGGGAAGCGCTAAAACTTGCATAGGGCCGATTCGAGGGTGTTACATCCCGGCACCCTGCCGGAGAGGGGAATTCACCCTGGAGGCCTTCTTCATCACCATGCAAGCCTCTAGTGTGATGCGTGAGTAGTTCATCCTTGGACTACGGATCCATGTAGTAGCTAGATGGATGGTTCTCCTCCTTTGTGCTTTCATGTTTAGATCTTGTGAGCTCTGTTCATGATCAAGATCATCTATTTGTAATTCTGCATGTTGTGTTTGCGGGGATCCGATGGATATTGAGATGCTATTTTAGATTGATTATTGATTCTATCATGTCTTTGTTATTTGTGATCTTGCATGCTTTCCGTTGTTAGTAGCTATCTTGGCCAAGTAGATGCTAGCAACTCCAAGAGTTAGTATTTATGCTCGATAGTGGGTTCATGCCTCTGGTAATCTGAGGAAGTGACAGAAATCTCTAAGGTACTAGATGTGCTGTTGCTACTAGGGAGAAAACAACAATCCTTTGTTCATAGAACAATCGTATTTTACTTTACACGCAGTTTGTAAAGCAATAATCTGTTGCTTGCAACTTAATACTGGAGGGGGTTCGGATGATAACCTGAAGGTGGATTATTAGTCATAGATGCAGTTAGATGGCGGTCTATGTATAATGTTGTAATGCCCAATCAAGTCTCAAAGGAGTCAAGATGATTAGTATATGCATGTATTGCTTTCTCGGTGTTTGTCAATTGCCCCGCTGTAATTTGTTCACCCAGCATGTTATCTATCTAAGGACAGCCACCTCTAGTGAACTATGGATCCCAATCCTCTTTCTTTACATATAATCTACAACTGTTTACTTCTTTGTGTTTACTTTCTGCAAACTTTTACTTCTTTCCATTCAATACGTTAATCCTTTGTTTACCGCAAAACATGGTGAGACAACCTCATCGCAAGTTGGGGACAAAGTTTTGTGGTTGTGTTGTGCAGGTCTCCACATTGCAACTAGCACCGGTAGTGCGCCCTGCCAAAGCTCAGCTAGTAACACCTTTGGGGTGTTTCCTTGCTCCTACTGGTTCGATTAAACCTTGGTTTCATACTGAGGGAAACTTGCTGCTATGCGCATCATACCTTCCTCTTGGGGTTCCCAACGAGCTCTACATCAACACCGCCATCAAGCATTTTTCTCGGCGCCGTGCACTGAGCCATCACCCTCTGGTGTATATCATCCTCCCGAAACCCTCAGACTCGGGGAGCGACCACAGAAAGATTCCACCGCCTCTGTGGGGCGGAAAACACCGAGAGAGAAAGATCTCTTCGGCAGACAGATTTCTGCCAGAGGAATTCCTTCCCGGAGAGGGGAGATCATCGCCATCAACACCACCATCAAGCTGGACTTCACCACCATCATCATCACCATCAGCACCCTCATCACCATCTCCATATTGCTATAACAATTGTGTTGGATCTTGCATTAGTTCATAGGGGAAACTTTCCCGATGTTGATTACTATTTGTAGTTGATGCTATTGAGTGCACCATTGAATTATTGTTTATATTCAGATTGTTATACATCATTTTTCCATCTCTGATCATGATCCATATGATGTCTTGTGAGTAGTTCGTTTTGTTCTTGAGGACATGGGAGAAGTCATGTTGTTAGTAGTGGAGTTGTGTTGAGAAAGATTCAATAGTTTGATATTTAAGTTGTGGTGTACCTCTTCTAGTGGTGTCATGTGAACGTCGACTAAATGACACTTCACCTATATGGGCCTAGGGGAATGCATTGTGTATTTGGCTACTAATTGTAGGGGTTGCCGGAGTGACAGAAACCTGAAGCCCCGTTAGGAAACCATTGCACAAGGGACGTGAGGGTCTTAGAGTTTAAAGCTGTAGTTAGGTTTCTACCTTAATTACTTTCTTGTACTTACGGATGTTTGCAAGGGGTATAATCACAAGTATGTATTAGTCTTGGATGGGGCGGTACATTAGCACAGGTTCACCCACACAACACTTACCAAGCTAGAGAAGATTAATCAACTATATGAAGCGAAAGCACTTGACAGTCTTCCCATGTGTCCTCGAGAATGTTTGGTCATCTTAAGTAATACAACTGGCTTGTCCTTTGCTGCATAAAGGATTAGGCCACTTGCTGCATTTATTCCTAATGTCTTTTATTTACTCGTACTTTGTTTACTTGCTTTATCGAAAACCCCTAAAAATCCGTTTGCTAAGTATTTGCAGAGAATTCCTGATCCATACCACTAGCCAGCACCTTCTGCTCCTCGTTGGGTTCGACACTCTTACTTATCGAAAATACTGCGATACAACTCCTATACTTGTGGGTCATCAAGACTATTTTCTAGCGCCGTTGCCAGGGAGTGAAGCGCTATTGGAGAGTGGAACTGGTAAAGGAAACTTCTACTGTGAGTATTGTTTACTTCTGTTAGTTGCTTTATTTTCGTTATGGATAATTCACTGAGTTTCTTATTTGGTAATGCTACTACCACTGCTAAGGTAGTAGATAAACCAGCACCTGCTGAGAATGATGCTTTCAAAATACCTACAAGAATTATTGATCGTGTTATGGACAACTACTATGTTGGAGATGGAACTGTCCATCCCGGTGATCATTTGCTCTTTATACACGAATTATGCGGGTTGTTCAAGTGTGCAGGTATTACTACAGATCAAGTTAAGAAGAAGTTATTCTCATTATCACTGAAAGGAAGAGCTGAGGAATGGTATAAGCTGCTGAAGAATGGCAAGCTCTGGAATGGGAGGAAATAGTGCCTCTCTTTTATTCAAAGTTTTATCCTCCTAGTGAGATTCATAAAGATCGGAATCAAATATACAATTTTTGGCCTCTTTATGGAGAGAGTACAGCTCAAGATTGGGGAGATTGAAGTTACTAATGCTCAAATGTCCCATTCATGAGCTCCCCAACAATATTATTATCAATAACTTTTATGCAAGGCTCCCTCTACATGATAAAGATTTATTGGATGCTTCTTGTGCTGGATCATTCACTCACATGAAAGAAGAAGCTAAATGGGATCTTCTGGACCGTATTCAAGATAATGTTGAAGCTTGGGAGAATGACAAAGGTAGAAAGTCAGGTATAAATTATGATTATGAATGCATTGAATCTTTTCTGGGAACTGATGACTTTCAAAATATTAAAAATGCTTATGGTCTAGACTCTCAAGCTATTGCTTCTTATTTTAAGGCTTTTGCTTCCTACATTGAAGTGCCTAAAAAGAAGTGGAATAAGTATCATGAACCTTATAAAGATATTGCTAAGAGTGTTCCTGCAAGAAATACTGAAGTTTATACAGCTAATCATGTTTTACATGAACCTTATATTGAGAAAATGCCTTTTCCAGTTAAGGTAAAGGAACATTCTATGATAGCTAGTATGCTTAATGAAAGTACAAATAAAGCTGTTGAACCTGATAAACAAATGGTTGATGAACCTATAATAGCAAGTGTGAAAGACTTTGTCACTAAATATGAAAAAGAGGGACACACTATCCTTTGCAAGGATACCTCAATATTGTTTCACATAGTAGTGTTATGAGAGCTAGTATTCCTGTGTTTTCTATTAGAATAAGTGATCATTGCTATAATGGCCCTTGTGATAGCTATAATGTTAAGTTTATGCATGATAATGAAAGTTACTATGAGATAGGGAAAAGTGTTCTTATGCATCTCAATAATATCAAGTTTCCTTGTTTTATGCTGAAAGTTTTTATGTTGCACTTCTTTTGCCTTCTTATGCAAGTAGCCTCTAGTTTCTACAACTTGTTTGTTTACAAAATTCCCTTGCATAGGAAGTGGGTTGGACTTAAATGTGTATTTTTTTTCTTCTTAATGCTCTCTTTCACCTCAATTCATATTCCTGAGTGAGCATCTTCAAAATTATCATGCCCATCTTAATGGCTATAAAGAAAGAGCTTTATGGGAGACAACCCAATTTGTTTTTGCTTTTAGTTTGTTTTTGTTTCTTTGAGTCTTGGAAGTTATTACTTCGGTAATAACTGCTCCTTATCCGTTTTGTTTGGTTTTTGTGTCAAGATCAACCTCTAATGAGAGAGAAGTAAGATTTGGGGAAGTTGTTATCCCGAAATAGATTTTTGTGCTTCACCGTAAAAATTCATGAGAGATCTATGTCGGATTGAGCTGTAATTTTTTTTGCTTCTGCCCCAGGTTGTTATTTAACTTTCATTAGTTTTGCACTTTTTTATTTGAGCAACATAAGATTCTCGAAAAAATTGATCTTTACCTGCTAGTCTGTTTTGACAGATTTTGCCACTCTTGCATTTGCTTCTTTATTCGATTTCCTTTTTGAATTCTTTTTGCATTTTCAGAAGGAGTTACTACAATAGCTTATGTTTTGATAGTTTTCAGTTGAAGTTGTACTCAAAAGGTTTTATCACTTCATTTATACTAATGTTGCTAATGAGAACTATGTGAAGTTTTGTGTGAAAGAAATTTCCAGGAAGTGGAGATAGTGGTGTAATGAGGAAAAGAAAGGTTTTATGACTCAAGTAATAAGTGTATGAAGATGAAGATACTGATGATTATTCAAGCGGAGACTCCGGAAGAATCCACTAAATACCAAATTCAGAGACCTGCAGAGTCCATTTTCAAATAGGTAACGGTTCTTGTAAGAAAAGTTCCGCGAAAATACTATCCAACTATATTTTTGCAGTTTTTAGTCAATAAGGAAAGTTTTGAAGCAAAAAAGGGACGGAACCGGAACCAGGGTGGATCACACCACCCTGTGGCGCGGGCCCACCCCTGGCCACCCCACCAGGTGGTGAGTCCACCCCGAACTCTGCCTCCAACTCGTTTTCTCCCAGTACCTTCCTTTTGCTTTGAAACTTCGTAATATATAACCCCCCGGATCCCCCGAGGTTCGTATATCGTGTTTTCGTCGTGTTTTTGTTTTGATCTGTTTTTGCCAGGACATACTCTTTGAAGGCTTAGAAGCACAATGGTGTCCGCCAAGGATAAAGGGTAGGAGCCCATGGAGGAAGACCTCCAAGACCCCGGGAAGGAGAAGGAGATCAAGAGCGAAGGTGAAGAGGAGCAAGGCCAACATCCGCACACTGGCACTACCATTGCAAGCATTGGAGTGGTGACGAAACCTACCAGAGTTAGAAGGACTGCACAGATGCAGACTAGGGGGAAAGCTCCCCGTGACAGTTTGGCTCCACGGTCACTTCCTCCACACACCAAGAATCCCTTCCATACCTTTATCCATAACCATGCAGGAAAAGAAGACTCCAAGAGGGAAGAACGGAAAAAGAATCACAAGAGCTGGGATCCACAAACTGAAATGATCATGAGCCGTATTGAGCACAACTTGGAGTTGATTCGTACTCTCACCTTTGAGATTGAGGACTTGGGGAAACTGATCAGAGGGCTCATTGAGAGGATACCACCACCACCTAAGGAGTAATTCGTCATCAGGTTTGGCATCCCCTTGGTTTGTTCCAAGCTTGGGGGAGTGTCGCGGTATCACATCACTATCTTCTATCTTTTTACCTTTTTAGTAGAGTCATATCATGATTAGAGGAGTTATTATGTAGTATGGTTTGCATTATGGAAGTGTCCCCTCTCTCGTTAGATATGTATCCCATGATGTGAGTTGCCGTTATGAAATATTAATGAGAAGTTCTATCATTCACTCTTTTGCATAGCTTATATTAGTTTTTAATTCGTGGTTATATGATTGATCTTGTTGTTAGTATTGGTATCACTTTGGGATCATTGAGTTAATTTAGTTGGTTTTGGCAAACCTGGCTCGGTCAGTAGCAACACTATTTTTGAGAGTTGAAAGAAAAGATAAAAGTACCTTTAAAGAAAAATAATTTCATCATCTTTCTTTCTTGATTTGCTCATAAGTCTAGTATTCTCTAGTTAAGATCTTGTGTGCTTCCGAGGAAGATTGCATGTTTGTTTTTATCACTTGTATGTTTGTTTGGTTCCTTCAACTCTTATACTTGCTACCCAGCCTTGCTAGCCAAAAACCTGTACTAAGAGGGAATTCTTCTCGTGCATCCACCTCCTTAAACCAAACCTTTGCCATTTGTGTCCACCATACCTACCTATTAGCATTATTGCTATTCCAAGTAGATTCTTGTTTTATCTACCTCCCAAATTAAACCTGTTATGTGAAAATTAGTGATTAAAGCTCTCACGAACTTGATGGCATACTTTATTTTCTTGCATTTAATAAACTTGAACCATTGGGTCCTTCTTTGTTGCGTATATGTTTGCGCTTTATGAGTTGAAGTTAGCAGAACCATGTATCATGGGGAACGCTTTCAACACTGCCATGGTACTTTGTACCTAGTTGATATCATGATTCTTTTGCATATGGATCCCGGCGGTGTGAAATAAAAGGGGAGCTTGTAAGATCATGGAATTCATATGTGTGTTAGAGAAACGCCTGGGCCGCTAGCCTAAGCCATGCCTAATCATGGTGGAAACTTACAGCATAACTATAGTGAGCATTCTATGAAGCATCCTCAATAAAAACCTATGCAAATAGCAAATAAAAAGATCGCTGAGGTGCTCACTGTCTGCTTGCCTTGTCATTTTGATTATGGGATAGCTCCTGTGTCATGTGCAA
This sequence comes from Avena eriantha, assembly GCA_910589775.1. Taxonomy (NCBI): domain Eukaryota; kingdom Viridiplantae; phylum Streptophyta; class Magnoliopsida; order Poales; family Poaceae; genus Avena; species Avena eriantha. The sequence continues at coordinate 346,768,363 of OU342746.1, read as the reverse complement.
GGGGTACCCCGTTGGCGGTTCTCAATGATACGCATGTATTTACAATGATAAGAGCTTGCTCGTGACTGAAGTTGAGTAGCATGAGGATCGGTACTCATAAGTAAGGGGCATGAGATTTCAACTTATAACTTGTCAAGCATATCCTCTTAGTTGTGTCACTTTTACCTTAACCACCAAAAGATGCCTATGATAGGGGCAATGAGAGCTGAAAGCTAGTAAGTATCATAATTTTTGGGAGATCTTTATGAGACTTGCAATCCCTGCTTCCCTCTGCGAAGGGCCTTTCTTTTACTTTTAAGTGGAGTCAGTAAACCTACCCCCTTCTATCTCAGCAAGTATTTTGAGTTGTTGTGTTTCATTCATTCATATGTTGATTTATTCAATCATGTTTATTATGTTCCTTGTTTTGCACATTGCTCTTATCTTGATGTTTACTACTTTGAAAGCTATCATTGAAAACCAGCTATTTGTGAACTCCAACAAATTATCAACTATTCTTCGACCAAGAGCTAAGTTTACCATTACCAATTATGATTCACTTTGTGTATCTTTATTGTGTTTCCTCTACTCATTACAAGTTGAGTTATATAATAGTGAGTTGTCTTTTATTATGATCTATGTATTGATGAATGTGATGCTTCTTGTTGGTATTCTTTTATCGACTCTTCACTCCATAAACCTGAGGCCATGTTTATTGAGCTCAGTTTCGCTTGGGGACAAGCGAAGTCTAAGCTTGGGGGGAGTTGATACGTCCATTTTGCATCACTATTCTATGTCTTAATTCACTATTATTCATTGATATATTTCGTATTGAGAGGTGATACTTATGTTATTTCATCTGTTTTTGCATGGTTGATGACTTTTGGAGCATGGACCGCTGCAGTCAGGATTCTGATGGAAAAAGTGTTGTTTGGAGGCAAAATTCGCAAAGATCAGAAAATCTGGGAAAATATACGGAAAATCCTATTTTTCCAGAAGACTAAGGATGCCAAAAGACGGAGTGGAGATGGGCCACAGGGGGCCCACACCACCCCCTAGCGCGGGCAGCCCTAGGCCGCGCCTGGAGGTGGTGTGGCCACCCTGGCCCACTCCAGCCTCTCCCCTCTGGTGTATATCATCCTCCCGAAACCCTAAGACTCGGGGAGCGACCATAGAAAGATTCCGCCGCCTCTGCGGGGTGGAAAACACCGAGAGAGAAAGATCTCTCCGGTAGACAGATTTCTGCCGGGGGAATTCCTTCCCGGAGAGGGGAGATCGTCGCCATCAACACCACCATCAAGCTGGACTTCACCACCATCATCATCACCATCAGCACCCTCATCACCATCTCCATATTGCTGTAACAATTGTGTTGAATCTTGCATTAGTTCATAGGGGAAACTTTCCCGGTGTTGATTACTATTTGTAGTTGATGCTATTGAGTGAACCATTGAATTATTGTTTATGTTCAGATTGTTATACATCATTATTCCATCTCTGATCATGATCCATATGATGTCTTGTGAGTAGTTCGTTTTGTTCTTGAGGACATGGGAGAAGTCATGTTGTTAGTAGTGGAGTTGTGTTGAGAAAGATTCAATAGTTTGATATTTAAGTTGTGGTGTACCTCTTCTAGTGGTGTCATGTGAACGTCGACTACATGACACTTCACCTATATGGGCCTAGGGGAATGCATTGTGTATTTGGATACTAATCGTAGGGGTTGCCAGAGTGACAGAAACCTGAACCCCCGTTAGGAAACGGCTTGTCCTTTGCTGCATAAAGGATTGGGCCACTTGCTGCATTTATTTCTACTGTCTTTTATTTACTCGTACTTTGTTTACTTGCTTTATCGAAAACCCCTAAAAATCCGTTTGCTAAGTATTTGCAGAGAATTACTAATCCATACCACTAGCCAGCACCTTCTGCTCCTCGTTGGGTTCGACACTCTTACTTATCAAAAATATTGCGATACACCCCTATACTTGTGGGTCATCAGAGCAATAGAAACACTGTGCAATTACCTTCATATGATGTTCTTCATTGACATCAGCATTCGTAATAACCAACCATTGTTGGATTCAGAATCATACTCTGAGTGATAGTTTGATTTGAAATGTTTGTTAAGAACATGTGGTGATGCAACTTGAAAATTGTGATAGTTTTTTTGAACAGTTAGTTAATAACATGTGGTGAACTAACTTGTTTTTCAAGCTATTTATGATATTATTGCTTCTATTTTCAGTAAATGCTATAATATTTTTTATTCAAATTTATATTAGTGTCGTCTAAAAGTAGGTGAGCCATCAAGTTACGGGTGGCGTTTTAGCAGAACACCACCGGAGTACAAGTTACTGGCAGCGTGTCGCTTGAACGCCACCAGTAACATGTAGTAGTGACACGATATTGGTAGCATGCATCTTGAACGCCACTAACTTAATTTTTCAAACGCCACCAAAAAATGTTTCCCTACTAGTAGGAGGCAGGGGATGGACGAAGCTGTGAGCGAAATGCTCTTTGACGGAACACAATGTATTTTTAGCTAGTAGAGATCTGCAATACATTCTAAAATTAGAATTATCGAAGGATGATTTGTTAAAATCTCTTATTATATTTAAGCATGGGACAACCATATGGCGCATGCTTTAATATGCGGAATCATGCGTGGATTTTTTTCAGCATGTTTACATTATGTTTCTATATGACTAATGTAAGGATTTTGGTATTTTACCGGACTCACACGCATATTTTATGCATGTTTCACAAGGATCCCATGATTAAAGGAGTTGATGGACAATACAATTAAAATAATATTTTTTGGGCACAAATATGTTGATTGAAATCCATAAAAACCCTCCAAAGAATTATTCATGCACTTGGGAGAAATGCCAAAGAAAAACAATTTGAATAGGAATTCCTGGAGACTTTAACGAGCATCGGTATAGTGGGGTGCCGCCTGTACGGTCCTTCTGTACCACACGGCGTTGAGTCTCATAGTAAAATACTTTCACCCTGTGTAGAGGGATCTAAGATGCAACATTCAGAGACACTACAAATGGTAGAAGTCTCACCTACAGAAGGGATCTAGAGGGGGAAGTCGCAGAAGGGAATTCATCCTCACTGCTACGTAGATCTTGTAGGCCTAGGCATCTATCCTCACCATCAACCGCTACATATCCATCACCATATTCACCCACTACATCTCCATTACTTTTTACATTCATTTTGTGGTAATTCCAAACCCTGTTGTGGATTTGCAAAAGTATTCATACATTCCTTAGTACTTTATTTATATTATTGTGATTATTTCGATTGCCTCCATTGTGAGTAGTTTCCCTTTGTTCTTGAAAGGATGGATAAACCCTAGCAATATCATGACCCGAAATAAATATTATTGTGTGCATCTATCTTAGATATGTGTATGTGTTCAATTAACTCTCTTGATATTATGCAAATGTTAACTACATTGTATTTTCCCTTTGGGATTGGAGAGGGAATTACCTTTGGTATGTGGATGGTGTTTTGAAGGTTTTAAGTGACATATAACGACATATCATCATTCATGTATTCAATTGGGGGATAAAGGAGAAGCTTTAGAACATGACCATGGAGTTAACCATTAATTTGTTAGGGGATCAGGTGGCTAACCATTGATCACTAGTTGTGGTTGTGAGGTGGTGAAATAATAGGTTATGGCTGTGATCATATTTATTTGGAGCTCCTCACACGCATACACATACATAGAATGATATATCATAATCATGTTCTACTCAAATGCTAGTGGTAAATCCAATACTCCCCGCGGATTCTTTTAACCCTATTGTAGTTTCATATTACTTACAACACGACCCTCTCTATTTACATTCTATACTCTTTAATATTGTTTTGCTCACATTCACAAATACTCTCAATACACTCTTGCTTGGAATCAAGGACAACTTGCAGGAACTCTTTGGCAAATCCATAACGAGGGGCATAAATACCATTACTAGTAGCTCTCCATGCTTCGATACTCTTACTTCGAAACTAGCTACATACAACATGTGCACTTGCATTCATCATGGACTAACTACCGGAGATCAGATCTACTATCTTGTAATAGTGAAGTTTTCAGGAAGCTGATGCATCTGTCCAACTTGATATACCTTGGGTGTGCATAGTGCAGGTGTTCCAGTAATCTCCCATCGCTCATCATCCAGCACCATGCCACAGAGCACGGGGAAACCCTCCAACAACTTCAATTTCGGACAACTATGAATGGAAATCTTACGCAACTTGGAGAATCCATTGATCTTCTTGAGCTCGGGGCAGTTGAGCACAACGAATTCCACCACTGAAGGGAAATTCTCCACCGATGCTAGGATGCTAAGACTGTACAGGTGCAGGGTTCTCAAGTTGCACCTGTTGTGGCTAGCAAGTCCTTGGGGAAGACGGCTCAGTTTGCAGTCTTGAATATAAAGTTCCTCAAGGACAGGCATGGCCATAGCTTTGCCCTGCTCCTCCTCCCAGTCCCACTCCTTCCATCTAGGCAAGTCACACAATACCAATTTTCTCAGTTTTGGGAACGGTCTAGTAACAACGGCGCCTCCATATTGACTGTCCAGGCTCTGGAAATCAGGGCTAACAACCTCAATGGATGGAGCATGGCCAATCCGTATCTCTTCTAGGTTGAGCATCCCACATAGACCATTAGGTAGTTGGTTGCAGCTGGACAAACATAATAGACCAATAACCCTCAAGCTCCTGAAGGCAGCAGCTGCTGGAGCTTGCATCCAAATTGGCAGTCGATGACCAAAGTATCTTGACAAGAATAAATCTTCCAAGGAAGTTGGAGGGCACAACCCATTGAATACTTCCTCAATTCGCTTCTCCTCTTCCTCTGTATTTTTCTCCTCTTCTCCCATATCCCCCGCCTCATCATCTCTGTAACAGTTCAAGTCCAAATAGACTAATCTATTCTTGTTGCTAATATTGGCCTTTGCAGCTGTTGATATATCAGGCACATTTTTTAGATTTTTTATTGAAAGATTCCTTAGATCACAAAGAGGCTCTAACTCTTCTAAACTGCACCAATCCCCAGACATATTTGCTGGGAAACAAAAGACCGTCGTTAATTTTTTGAAGGCACTGAACCCCATTGGTACAACATCAACATTGGACCCCTCTAGGGCCAAAAACCTTAAACGCTCTAGCTTTGTAATGTTGTCGGGAAGCTTGTTGAGCCTGATACAGTTGAGGAGTGCTATGTGCTCAAGAAACTTCATCTTATGAATATCTTCTGGAAGTCTAGATATATCTGACCCTTTGAGTCTCAGGTACCTTAGGTGCCTCAACTGACACAAAGAATCGAGGATCCAGTCAGTCTCAGTAGATTCTATACTGAGTACCCGTAAACTTCCAAAACTAGCCAATGAACCACCATGCTTAATGTTACAGTTTATCAGTAATGTTCTCAATGATTCTAGATTTTCTAGGATTCCCCACTCTAGTATTGAATCTTCTAGAGTTATTGACAGACGTCGTACTTTTTGGGTAGTCAAAAGAAGATTTTTAATGTCAGTTTGCTCCTTATGTAACACAAGCGCTTCTTCCTTAACCACAAACTGAGCAAAGGAACTAACAACATCATGCATGCTGTATTTGTATAGGCTCCCATATGGATCATGAAGCTCCAAAAGATTCCTAGTGACCAACTCTCGGTGGTACTCAATTCCTATTTCTTCTAGATCATGTTTGTTTAATTCTGATTTCCTCTGACCTTGAATAAACCCTTCACTTATCCACATGCTAATCATTGTATCGAGGGAAGGGGCTGAACCCTTATGAAAAAGTGAGTAATATAGAAAGCATTGCTTCAACTCTGGAGATAAATCATCATAGCTCAAATGCACCGACGAGTTAAGTTCCTCATGTAACCCATTATCTTTCCATTCAATAATTCTTTTCAGAATATTTTCCCACTCAAGTATGCTTGGGCGCCTTGTGCTTAATAGTCCTCCCATCACTTTAATAGCAAGTGGTAAACCGTCACATTTTCTAATGATCTTCAACCCAATATCTTTTATATGATCAAAATCACTCTCACTCGTAACCTGACAGCAATATAGAGTACTTTATTACCGGAAGATCTATTAAGTACATTAGTTTAAGACTAAATAATACTAATCTAACATCATGAATTACTAATGTAGTGAACTATGATTCTAGTAATGAAATATGGCACAAAAAGTACTTCTAAAATAGTTGACTTCAGAAATGAAATCAATAATGTGTGGTATCCATAGATATTGTAAAATTGTTGAACAAATAAAAGTGTTGTTCCAGATTAAATAAAAATTGACTTCTATAAAAAAAATTGTATGCCACCACCAAATATCGAGAATTAATAACCCACAACATAGAAAACAAGGCAAATACATTTAAACAAACATATAGAAAAACTTTAAAACTTTAGAGCTAAAAATGTTCCATAATTGTTTTTGAAAATTATATTTCTGTACCACAAGAAAATGTTTGAGTTGGGTATTTAAACAAATCATACTATATCCAACAATCACATTAAAGGCTTATGAATTATGTTTTCATTTTTTATTTAAATATTTTGTTGACCTATCATGTAATAATTATGGGGAAGATGCGATAATGTTTGAAGGTCCCAATTAATTACCCTAAATAAACTCACCGCTAACACCTATTCACAAACAACAAATCCTCTCTCTATCTCAAGCTCCACCTTATTATCACCCCACATGTTCCCATACCATTGACTTCACTCACCACCCCCCCCCCCCCCCCCCCCGGCCAAATTCTAGTGGTTTTCTAGAATTGGGAGCAAGACCCAAGGTGCAAGCATTCTAAATTATCTTACATCATAAAAATTACAAAATTTATCTAATTTTTTAAAGCATTATTTTTATAATTTTTATAATTATGATGATATTTAGATCAAAATATACTATTTGTAGTGTAATCTTCATAAAATCATAACCACTATATTGAAGTTATGTTGTTCATGTGAATTTTGGCAGCCCAATGTTATGAGCCTAGATCCACCATTGTGTGGTAAACTTTAAATTTTTAAATTTCAGAAGTGGTACTATGTAAGTTGTGTCATGGTGGTGGCTACGATGTGGTGGGCTAGCAACACTGCCAAAAGAAGGTGGAGGATAAGTGTTCTTGGTACCGCCGGGGCCATAGGCAATCAACATTTCATCGCTCTTGGAGCATAACATGTCTATAGCTTAGAACTCTATATAGATCTAGGTGGATATTTTTATGATCAAAATCCTTTTAATTTGTATCCAATTTTTGCGGTCGGTGGTTGAATGGGAGATAGCAACTTTAAAGCAATCGAAAAGCTACCATTCTAATTGTGGAAAATATAGGTTAATATAAGTGTATATGTGTGCATTTAATTTTTTAGGATATCCTTTGCGGACAGGTATATCTATCCCACGTGTTTGATGCGTGTAAGCATGTCCCATTGTTTTAGTTTCCATTTATTTCCTTAATCCGTATGTTTAGTTCACGGGTTCTTTCATTTCCTATTTCTGGACACGGGCCACATGCAACTGCAAAATCTAATGAATGGCCGATGTGTGCCGTTGTGGTTAAGCATCTAGGAATTCATGTTCATAGACCATAATTAGTTTTATGTGGCAACTATAAGTTTTTAACTTCAATACCTAAGTAAAATGTAAAAGTCCTCTAGATATAGGGTGGAATTGTTTTGTTGCCACTAACATGAAAATTTAGTTGGATTGATTAATATATAAATAGTGTAGCTATGATGTAGATTTTTTGTTGGAGAATAACTATTTGAATAATATTAACTTATGATTTGCAAAGGGTTGCCCAAATGTAACCGTTGGCAAAAAGTTGCATATGACAAAACGCTTTTGGTTTAACTACCAAAGAATTAGTTGTTGTATTGTGTGGGCTAGAGTTAGTTATGGTGATGTGAACGTTGGTTTTACTTTTTACTCTAGTGCCATGCTCATGGTTAATTCATGGTGGTTGCACAATGTAGTTGAGTGCAATTCTATTTATGTCGTGCGCGATGACTCCTCATGTCAAAATTGATGAACTCCTCTTAGCACTTAGGTATAACATTTCTATCAAAAAATTCAAGTTGGATTCTAATATATTACTAGATGTAATGCCCGGTAATGTCATAATAAGCTTGAGTTAATTTTGACCCCATCAAATTATATGGCTTAGATTTTTTTCCTTTTGTTTGATCGACATTATATTTTTAGGATAGTAATGAATAGTTCATAACATCAAATTGATAGAACAAATGTATTAAGTAAACATATTTATTAATTACTAATTTATTTCTAAAATCAACATATTTAAAAGAAAGCGATCAAAATATTAACTCATAAACTGTATTAATGTACATCATATGAATTTGGTAATTGATGGATGTTTTAAATTTTGATAGAAATGATTAGTGCAAAATCTCAAAACTACTTATGAAACCTATAATTTATTATGCGTATAGGCACTCACACGTATGCTAGAAAGTACTCCCTATGTTTCATAATTGTAATAGTTACAGGTTTGCCTAAGTTAAACTCACCTAAGTTTGCTCGGTTTTATAAGAAAATTATTGAAAACACCAAATGTGTTTTATTACGTTCATCACAAAATATGTGGTGTATTGTTAGAAACGTATATTAACTACGTATCCTCCTAGTAAAACTTTAAATAAAAAACATTTAACTTAGAAAAAACTTAAACTATTGTACAACCATAAAGCATATATAGTGTACTCCAAATTAACATGCAGTGAAGAGAAAATTATTTAGTTTGACCGTGCGAATTAGTACTGAGCTACTAACCTCTGGCTCCGGCAGCTGTTTCTTGAGCAATGACCAAGCATCTTCATCGTCTAGTTTTCTAATACGGAGTAGGTCGCCGCTGGAGGCTCCCATCCTCCGAACAACATCTTCCATTCTGGAGGTGACCAAGACACGGCTTCCCGGCTGACTACGACTGGCGTTAGCAATGGGAACTTGTAGCATGTCTTTCCATGCTGTGTCGCTCCATACATCATCCAAGACTAGTATAAACTTGTTCGCCGAGAGGGCCTTGGTGAGGGTCCCCTCGAGGATGGACTCATCCCTCTCTTCATTGTGCTCCCCCCCGGCGTGGGTGATGGCGGACCTTAGCAGGTCCACCTTGTCGAAGTGTTGAGTGACGCTCAACCATATCTTGGTTTTGAACTCGTCCTTAATGACCTCGCTTGCGAAGATCTTCTTGGCGAGGAGGCTCTTTCCTATGCCACCCTGCCCAACGATGGCCACCACCTTAAGGTCCCTGCCATCCTGGGTGATTAGCTTCTGCACAAGATGCTCTGCATCCCTCTCGATGTTCTCTCCCACAACTTCCAACACATTGAACCCCGACGTCATCTTTTTGCTCTTAATATGAGTCGGATCTGCCAGCTTCCGTATTTCCTCGTAGGAGCCGAGGTTGATGAAGTTGAACTTGGTGGCATCTTTTTGGATGTTATCTAGATCCTCATTGACCTTCTTGATGCGGCTGCCTATCTCATGGGCGAACACGGGGTTCCGCAGGCAGAAAAGCAACGGCCGGAAGCAGCCGTGCAGCTTCTTCTTCAAATTCCCACAAAAAGAAGTTGAACGGCGTGAGGAGGAGGCGCCGCCAACTTTGTAACTTTTTTCTGGTCGCTCCATGGCCTCGAGCTGGCAGAGCTCAAGGATGTCACTGGCCTCGTACATGATGTCCTTGAGCTTCCCTACCCACGCCTTGACGTTTTTGTCAGTGATGCGTCTTCTGTCGGCATCAGTGAGGTAGTCCTGGAGGTGTACGACATTTTCGTTCAGCTTCTGGATCTCGGCTTCAACGCCCAACAACATGCTCAATTCTTCTTCCCCCATGTCGGTGATCATCTTCTTCACATAGGACGCCAAAGCATCCAGGACAACCGCCATGGCTCCTGCATCCAAGTTAATCATACAAGTTGTTAGCAACTTAGCATAGGGATTCGTCGATACATAGTAATTGCCTACTTAAGTTGTACTCAGAATTAAATGGTCCATACTCAATAGTAAATAAACCGTAGGTACATTGTATCCTAAAAAAGAGGAACAAGTAACTAATTGTCCGACCCAAATTTGGTGGACACGGTCTAGGCGAGGCCTTTCATGATGGGTATTTCTTAGCATGTTATTTTAGGTATTTTTCTTATATGGCATATCACTCACTGAAGAGAGAGAGGGGATTGTTGTAGTAGTAGTACAATAAGAACCCTTTGCACCCTACCATAGGCTAAAAAAAATGGCTAGTCTAATCACACACATTCTATGAGACTAAAATCATTAAAATCAATAGTAAGAAACAACATAATAAAACAATTCATTGTGTTAGTTGTTTCTTAAGTTTTAATTGCTTCTATGAAACATGCTAAGATGCACTCTTTTGTGAAAGGCCGAATACAAGGGGGTGGGCCATAGCCTGCTCACATAATAGTTTGTAGAACGGCTCATTAGTGATTTGGAGTCTGACCATAGCCAACGCCAACCCTTTTCCCTCTCGCACTCTACAGCCACCGCCTCCTCCAAAAAAATCCCTAGCCGCCGCCTCCTCCCCACCGGAGATCGACGGGTCCTCGCCTCCTCCGCTTACTCCTACGCTCGGCGTTCATCAAGATCCCTAAAGTTAGCGTTTTTATGGTGTCGTAGTGGCGCAACTCAGATAGCAGTGGACAGGCCCGTCCAGGGCCCAGTGTGAGAAAAATTGCATATGTGTGTTGAATAAGCTACATTCATGGTATGAGAAAAATTAAAACCCATATTGAATACTCCCTCTGGTCCGGTTTATTAGACACGCACGTAGTTCGGGAACAACTTTGACTAATAGTTTTGGTCAACAAATTTTACGTAATATGTCACAAAAATTATACCATTGGATTCATCTTCAAAAGTAGTCTTCAAAAGTAGTTTCTAATGGTATATTTTTTAGAACATATATTATATATTTTATTGGTTAAAATTGATAGTCAAAGATTTTCTTAAACTACGTGCGTGCCTAATAAATCGGACCGGAGGGAGTAAGCTATATTGTGTAAAACAACAATCGATGCTAAAAGTAGACCAAAAATAAAAGAATGAAGTTCGAGCATAAATGGATATGTACATTTGTTCTATGCATTGAGTAGCACCGTACAATTTAAATGATCTAGATTTTGATTAACCTGAACCCACATTTAATACGAAAAATTACTCCCCTCGACCAATGTATAGCCCTATATAGGGATATGCAGGTCCCAAAGTTTAACCAGACGGTGGCTTAGCCAAAGGGATTTACAAAACATGAAATTATAGGAGTTTTTTCTACTACAAACTCAGTTTGAAAGGAAAAATTTAGACAAGGGTAACCTATCTATGGCTCGGGAGTGAAAAATAATTGTCAAAATTGCATCTTCGTGACGGGTCTGTATGTCTAAAATGACATGTATTTCCAAATAGACAGTGAAAATTAAACTCCATGTATATAGTCCATACAACATGATTAAATGAGAAATGAAAATTCAAATTATTTAGTTGTCCTATCTATAACCATGTGTGTTTTAGATGTCTAGTTCCACATCAGAGAATTTGTTCACCCTTTAATATGTGTGACACCCTGTATCTATACTTTCTTATAAAGCAAAACCTCACTAACTAGCAATTATGATAGTCTATCTCAACATGCATGCTATCCATATCACCCACTATTTTAGCCAATCAATTGGCCATGTCATTTCATTAGCATTCATTTATGGTACATGCAAGCTATCCATGTCATCTACTTTTTCACTGTTAGTCGTCAAATATACACCAATTTATGTTAATTAAATGACCAATCTGACAAATTTTTATACTAGAGAACTTCATTTATACGAATAAGTTTAATTTTTTTTTCAAAATGGGGAGCGTAGCCCCGGCCTCTGCATCAATCGATGCACACAGCCTTTATTCATTATTAGAACCACAAAAGTTTGGCAAAAGCCATTACAAAGATCATATAAACCGGAACCGCCAAAACAAAACACCGAGCAAAAAACGATAACCATATCGCCAGCTCCACAACAAGATCTAGCAAACACCTGGCGTCTTCTTTCGAACCCGCCCCAAGGTCACTCTCACTATTGCCACTCGCCAATAGAAGCTGGAGTGCCTGGGCGTGGCGGCTCGAACACAAGCAAAAGGAGCCCCAGAACCGCACAGCCTATCCACGGATCAGTGCACACGCACATGCTCCGGATGTCGCCGCCTTCAATATCTTCCGCCAACCCGTTATCAGCATGTAGATCGATGCGCAGACTCATGGCAAACTCGCCACCAACACCACCGCGGTGCCAAGTAGCACCACCTCCCTGCGCTAGCCGCTCCACCTCTCCCGCCTCTTCCATCTAGCGCTGCTCCACAAGCAATGCTCCCAAGAGAGAACGCGACACCGATGTGCCGCTATCGCCCGACCCGGGGGTCTTAGGGTTTCCCCCGGAGTAGCTACGAGGGGGGTCACGAGAGCTGCATTGACGATGCCTTCAACAAGAAAAACGACACAGATGTGCCGCCATCGCCCACCATGACCGGAGTCAAGCTCGGTTTTCACCGGTAGCACCGCCACCCCAACTCGTCGCTGGGACTAGATGTGGAAAAAAATACCACAACCAGTCCTGGTCGACCACCTCCGGCGAAGAAGGAGGCCGCCACCACCATGCCCAGGACCGTTGCCCTAGGCAACCTCATGCAGCAGAAGTAATCCAGGTGCGCCAAAGCCGTCGCCGAGGAGATGCAACGGGCAGCAGATCGGGATCGAGGATCGTCCGAGCCCATCGGGCCAGATCTGATCCATCCCGCCACCACCCACTGATCCCTTGCCGCCGCCGCACAGAGACATCCCTGGCCGCCACCACTCCGCCACATCGCCGTAGATCAACCGGGACAGGATCGCCGCCACCCCGAATTGAAATCAGCCAAGGAGATCCACCGCCGCCACCACGCCACCAGGGCTTTGCCCCGCGACGCCCTCGGTGGCGGCGGTGGGAGGGAGGGAGAGTACTCACGGAGGCCTTTTGGGGGAGCGGGGGGAGGAGGGGAGCGGGGGGGGGGGGGAGGGAAGGGGCAGCTACTCCTCCGACGGGGAGGAGAGGTTGTTTCTTTTAAATATGGGTGATATGGGTAAGTTTATTAAAGAGATTTCCGCTGCAACGCACGGGGTATTCTTCTAGTTTGTTATACATAAGATGAACCAAAAAGAAATTAAAGTACATACACAACCAATTAATAAAAAGAAAAAGAATAACAACCAGCTATCCATTCCTAGAGCGCATGAGCATGAATCAATAATCTTCAACACGACAGTACAACATAGTATTAACTCCCTCCTTTGACAACATGACAACACAATGGTCCTCCAAAGCGATGTTTCCAAACACGAACCACACACACGCCCTCTATTGTTGCACCCATGCATTGAGGCACATCAAGGACTTCATTCATTTTCCGTGGCTATATATATAAATATATTTTTGTACTGATATACCTTAAAGATCTATGAAATTCTTAACTAATTTTTCAAACACACAAAGACAATGCTCTCATCATTGCGAGGGCCACTGTGCTAGTTACACATAAAGAGGAATTGGCAAAATGACAATTAAAAAAGGCAACAGTTTTCCTTGGTGAACTTTACAAATCAGAATCAAAGGGCTTTTTATATTCTGAATTGTACATGGTTATTCCAAAGATTTCACAGTATATTCAAAATAAAAATTATTGGATACTGGTAAAATAACTGAAACATGAGGATCCATAAATCAACACGTTTTGAAATAACATTCAATGTGATTCCTACATCTGAAATCAACTCAACACAACACACAATGATTTTCGTGTTTGAATTACCAAAATCAATATTATCGGTATCCCAATTAAATAGGAGATGACCATCATTTTAAATATTTTCAACGGAAATTTGATCAACTCAATTATTGTGGACAAGGATTTGAACATCTCCTAGAAAAAGACTACCAAATTGGAAATCTAACAAATCGAGTCACATTAAGTCATCTCCAAACGGTACAAACCAAAGGAGCCAAGAAATTGTTCGTGTAACAGTAAACAAGACATCAAAGTAGGGATTCAATCAATGCAGAAAAAAAAATGCTGCTAGCTACCTCAGTAAAGGATCAACACACCAAGCTATACGCATGCATAATTAAGAAACATGGCAGAATTTGCGCAACTCCAACCTTGTGGCCTGGTATTTGCTCCGACGTCGCCCTCGCCGTGCTACACCTCGCTGCTCCGGTCGCCTGCACGCTGTCCGTCGCCGTCGGTGAGAGAGAGGTGGTGGGTGGAAGGAACTGCTCTTTCCTCTAAGCTGTGGACTGCATTGGTTAGTACTCCGTAGCTATTTATAATTCCCCTGTGTGTGGTGGGGGTGCCGTGCATCTGTGAGAGCAGGTGTAATAAACCTCCTCCGAAGCACGCGTGGGTCTCTTATCATGCCCACAGAATACTGAGACGGAGTAGAACACGGTAGGCATCTCAACCAAAGGAAGGGCAGGAATGTCGACCTTTCCTGGTGGCACCCAGGTTCTCCTGGGTATTTTTGCTGATTGTCACCTCAGTTTGCAGCAAGGGATCGGATTCTAAGTGGATGGAGTATTCAGCGGTACTGAAAGGGGGAAATGAGTAGGCCGGCCAGCAGGGAACGTATCTATGCTACCAAGGATGATGCACGCAACAAAACTAGAATGCTCTGGATCTCGACATAAGGACTCCCTCCGTTCCATATTACTCCGCATATTAGATCTAATCAGAGTCAATCTTTGTAATGTTATAAAATATCAATATCTACAATTTCAAATATGAATAATATGAAAACATGTTTCATTATGTTTCTAGTAGTATTTCATTTGATTATATAAATATTCATACCTTTTTATATAAGTTGGTCAAACTTTGCAACGCTTGACATGGTACATCGGAAACAAAGTAAGTTGTATTATTATTACTAGTTGGCGTTCTCTTTTAAGGGACGCTCTAACTGTGGTTAAACGTGATTCTTTTTTGTGAAATTTCACCGATCTATTAATAATCATCAACAGCGGTACAAAGTGTCCTAAAATTAATAAAAATTACAAATAGGTTATTGGACCACCTAGCGACGACTACAAACACTGGTACGAGCCGAAGGCACGCCGTCCTCGCCCCTCCATCACCGGAACTGGGCAAAGCTTGTCATAGTAGAACTTGTTGTAGTAGACGAACGGAAGTCATCATGCTAAGGCTCCAAAGGACCAGCGCGCCAGAGCATCAACCATCGTCGAAGATGAACAACATATATTGGAAGAGACTGGCCTCAAAACACACCAACAAATACGAAAAAGATTTCACATTAGCTTTTTGACGGCAGATTTCCCACGCATGGGCTACCGATTAGCGTAGGCGACCATATTTTCTTTCCCGGTTGTAGTGAGCTATAAAGAAAGCCGGTGAGGCGAGGTGTCCGGCCAAACCCTAACTGTAAATGCCTCGCCGCGAGATTACCACCTGGTCCTGGATCAGCCTAGGACGAGGCGAACGCGATCATGATCACGGCGTACATGGAGGCGGCAGAGAAGGCCACACATGAGATGGTGTACGATGTTCATGCGATGCGGAGAAGGACACGCGTGACACGCTCCTTGCAACAGGGGCTCGCGAGGCAGAGGATGAAGGAAATATGCCCTAAGAGGCAATAATAAAGTTGTTATTATGTATTCCTTATATATGATAGATGTTTATTTTACATGCTAGAATTGTATTGATCGGAAACATCAATACATGTGTGTTTAATAAACAAAAAGAGTTCCTAGTTATGCCTCTCTTATAGAATAGCTTGTTGATTAACAAGATGATCAAGGTTTCCTGATCATGGACATTGGATGTTGTTAATAACAAGGTCACACCATTGGTGGAATGATGTGATGAACATTCATCCGAAGTATAGCATTACGATCAAGTCATTATGTTTATATTGCTATAACATCATACGAAGTAATCTTTATCCTTAGACCATGAGATCATGTTAATTGCTAACACCGGAAGTGTATCTTGATAACATCAAACGTCACACCGTAACAGGGTGACTATAAAGATGGGTTCAGTACTACGAAGGTGTTACGTTGAGGCTCATGGATCAAGAGTGGAATTTGTCAATCCCGATAACGGATAGATATACTCTGGGCCCTCCCGGTGATATCACATTGAGATAGCTTGCAAGCAAGTGATGTGATCACTAGAATGTTATATCACAGGAACGAGAAAAGAGTGCATGTCGGTAACGAGATCAAACTAGGTATGGAGATACCGATGATCGAATCTCGGACATGTAATATATCGAGAGACAAAGGGATTTAGTTACAAGCGTTAAAGGTTCTCACGATCACAGAAGTCATTGTTGAATGTGTAGGAGTCAGTACGGATCTCCAGGTCTCGCTGCTGATTATTGATCGGAGAAGGGTCTCGATCATGTCTGCATTATTCGCGAACCGTAGGGTGGAACACTTAAGAGTTACCAGACACCATTTTGGAGCACATATGTTTCAGACGAAAGAATTGCAAAGCGCGCGAATTATTTCAATAGAAACCGGAAATTGCTTCGGGTGAAATTGTAGAAAGTGGTTCTGCATGTGATATTGAAATATTGCAAGGGGCTATATGTGAATGTTTGTTAATTAAAGTAATTAACAAAATTCTGAATGAATTTAATAAAAAAGAGTTTTATTAAATGAGAGAGCATTAAACTTGGAGAATTTTAATGCATTTAAAGTGGAGACTTTAAAAGGGAATGTGAAGAGGCATTTTAATGTGGAGGGGTTACCACCACATGAATGGGGGAGGTGAGGGGTCACCCCCCCATGCGCCGGCCATGGAGAGAGGGGGCACCCCCTCCTCCTATAAAAGGCCACCCATTCCCTCCTTCATCCTCACACCTCCTTGTGAAGGATCTCTCTCCCTCTCTAGAATTATTCCCCCATGGCCTCGGATTAGCGAGATACATGTTCTCGATGGCATTTTGTCTGGAAGGAGTTGCTGCTTCCGCTGGATCGCTGGAGCGAGGAGGTGGAGGTTGTCCGGTGGCTAGAACGTGTGTGCGAGTATGCATGCGCTGCTGAGTTGCGGCGCTCGGACTTCCTCATGATCTTAAGATCGGCAAGTGTACGACTACATCAACCACGAGTTCCTACTCGTTAACAAAACTCGTTGTCTTCGAGAGTAAGTTCTCGTTAGATGTATGTCCACCCGTTGCTTTGTACCTAGTAGATAGATCTTGGCGTGTAGTTCACACTGTAGGAAAATTTTTGTTTTCTATGTTGCGGACCCAACAGTGGTATCAGAGCCTGATCTATGCGTAGGTGCTTTACATGGGTAGTACACATATGTTTATATGTGGGCGATGATGATCATGTTATTGCATCTTCTATGTATTTTGGATATTGGTGGCATAGTGGGATGAAGCGGCCTGAACCAACCTTACATGTCATCGTACATGAGACCGGTTCCACGACTGACATGCAACTTGTTTTGCATAAGTGGCTGGCGGGTGTCTGTCTCTCCTACTATAGTCAATATCTGATTTACAACGAGTTGCTAATAACTGAGTTATCCTCGTTGTGGTTCATGTTCGTAGGTGAGAACGGTTCTATCTCCGAAAGCCCTAAGCCACGTAAAACTTGCAATTGATAAATTAGAGGCGTCTAGTTTAGATTGTTGCTGGGCTAGTGTATTGATATGGTAGATGTATGATAGATACTCTTACAACACACTCAACGTGTAAGTTCCATAGACCTTGGCCTTACACACAAAGGAATGATAGAGATCATACCACGATGCAAGTGATAGAGATCAAATGCATGGACCATATCATCTCACTTTACACATTAGATGTTAGCATCTTATACTGCTAGTTTGGCGCTTTTGGTAGCATTGTAAGATGATCCCTCATTTAGATATCAAGATAAAAATGTGTTCTTCCTTAAGTATGCACCGTTCTGTGGATCGTGTTTCGAGACATCACGTGATGATTGGGTGTACTCGAATCTACGCTTTCATAGGAACGGGTGTAAGACAGTTTTACACACGTGAATACTAAGGTTCTTACTTGGCGAGCCTAGCATGTACAGACATGGCCTCGGACTTGGTGTAGTGGATTTGGTTCATGTAATCACCAAAAGAACACAAGGGATGTCGTTTTTGAGTGGGAGTTCATTGGTAATTTGGATTAGCTGAACTCAGTCTATCATAAACTTAGTCTAAATAAACTTTACAAATTCTGTTGTAGATGGCACCACCTGCTTTTAATTTCAATGTGTTCATGGAGAAATAGAAACTTGTTGCGAATGGTAGCACTTCACCAACTGGGCTATGAATTTGAGGATTCTCCTCACTGCTGCACAAAAGCAATATCTGATAGATGCGCCGTTAGGGCACCCACCAGCTCCTGATTCCAAGGACGAGGAAAAGAATTTCTATGTGACTCGTCAGGAGGACCACAACTTAGTTCATTGCGGCATACTGTATGGGCTAGAGCCAGAACTTCAAAAGCGTTTCAAAAATGGCAATGCCTTTGATACCATGGGAGAATTGAAAATGATTTTCCATACCCATGCTGCCATAGAGAGTTATAATGCTACATAAAATTTCTTTAGCTGCATGATGGAGGAAAACAACTCCGTTAGTGAGCACGTACTCAAAATGTCTGGGTACGCCGTTAAGCTTGTGTCCTTGGAAATAACGGTTCCCATTGACTTAGGCATACATCGTGTTCTCCAATCTCTGCCACCTAGCTACAAGAGCTTCGTGATGAACTATAATATGCAGGGCATGAAGAAGACTCTTCCTAAGCTTCTGTCAATGCTTAAGACTGCAGAAGTGGAGATTAGGAAAGAACATCAAGTGTTGATGATCAATAGGACCACCGGTTTCAAGAAAGACAAAAAAGGCAAGCACAAGGGAAAGAAGGGTGGCAAGTCTGTTGCCACGCTTGAAAAGAAACCCCGAGCTGGCCCTAAGTCTGACACCGAGTGCTACTATTGTAAGGGGACTGGCCATTGGAAGCGCAACTGCCCCAAGTATTTGGCGGACAAGAAGTCCGGCAAGGCAAACAAAGGTATATGTGATATACATGTTATTGATGTGTACTTGACTAGTACTCGCAGTAGCACCTGGGTATTTGATACGGGATCGGTTGCTAATATATGTAACTCGGTTCAGGGGCTACGAAACAAGCGACAACTAGCAAGGGATGAGGTCAGGATGCGGGTCGGCAATGGATCAAAAGTTGATGTTATCGCCGTCGGGACGCTACCTCTCCATTTGCCATCGGGATTAGTTATAAACCTAAATAATTGTTATTTGGTGCCTGCACTGAGCATGAACATTGTATCTGGATCGTGTTTGATGCAAAGTGGTCATTCCTTTAAATCTGAAAACAATGGTTGTTTGATTTATAAGAATGATATCTTTTATGGTCATGCATCTATGTTGAATGGTTTATTTCTGATAGATCTCGATAGTAATATTACGCACATTCATAATGTTAATGCTAAAAAGATTAAACTTGATAATGATATATCTGCATACATGTGGCACTGCCGTCCAGGTCATATTGGCGTTAAACGCATGAAGAAACTCCATTCTGATGGACTTTTGGAATCACTTGATTTTGAATCATTTGATACATGTGAGCCATGCCTTATGGCAAGATGACTAGAACGCCGTTTTCTGGTTCAATGGAACGGGCGACAGATCTATTGGAAATCATACATACTGATGTGTGTGGACCAATGAGTATGTCGGCGTAAGGTGGATATCGTTATTTTGTTACTTTCACGGATGATTTGAGTAGATATGGGTATATCTATTTGATGAAACACAAGTCTGAAACTTTTGAAAAGTTCAAGGAATTTCAGATGAAGTGGAAAATCATCGTAATAGAAAGATCAAATTTCTACGGTCTGACCATGGAGGAGAGTATCTAAGTTATGAGTTTAGCACACACATGAAAGAGTGAGGAATAGTTTCACAACTCACGCCTGCTGGAACACCACAGCGTAATGGTGTGTCGGAACATCGTAATCGTACCTTATTGGATATGGTTCGATCTATGATGTCTCTGACTGACTTACCTCTGTCATTTTGGGGTTATGCACTAGAAACAGCTGCATTCACTTTAAATCGGGCACCATCTAAATCCGTTGAAATGACACCGTATGAATTATGGTTTGGAAACAAACCTAAGCTGTCATTTCTTAAAGTTTGGGGATGCGATGTTTATGTGAAGAAACTTCAACCGGATAAACTCGAACCCAAAGCGGAAAAATGCTTCTTCATAGGATACCCTAAGGAAACGATTGGGTATACCTTCTATCACAGATCTGAGGGCAAGGTTTTTGTTGCCAAGAATGGATCCTTTCTTGAGAAGGAGTTTCTCGCGAAAGGTGTGAGTAGTCGGAAGGTAGAACTCGAAGAGGTTATTGAACCTTCTCTTCATGAAATGGCGAGTAGCGCAGCACCGGAAGTTGTTTCGGAGTTGACTTCACCTGATGAAGAGAGAGCTAATGATAATGATCACGAAACTCCGAAAGAGGACACTACCGTACCTCGCAGGTCAAGCAGGACACGTGCAGCTCCTGAACTGTACGGCAATCCTGTTGTGAATTTCATGGTTGATGAAATGGATGACCCTGCGACGTATGAAGAAGCGATGATGAGCCTAGATTCCAACTAATGGCTAGAAGCCATGAAATCCGAGATGGAATCCATGTACGAGAACCAAGTTTGGACCTTGGTGGACTTACCTCACGATCGAAAGGCCGTTGAGAATAAATGGATTTTCAAAAGAAAAACGGATGCTAATGGTAATGTGACCATCTATGTTGCAAGGGGTTCTTACCTATGTTGCAAGGCAAGACATTGAGTAAGACTCAAAGTCCGGCTACGGCGGAAGAAAGAGAGATGATGGATAAGATCCCCTATGCCTCGGCCATAGGCTCTATTATGTATGCCATGTTATGTACAAGACCGGATGTGGCACATGCTATTAGTTTGACTAGTAGGTACCAATCTGATCCAGGTTCGAAACACTGGATAGAGGTAAAGAACATCCTCAAGTACTTGAGAAGTACTAAGGATATGTTTCTTATATACGGAGGAGAAAAAGAGCTAGTCGCTAAGTGTTATGTCAATGCTAGCTTTGACACCGATCTGGATGACTCTAAGTCTCAATCCGGATACGTATTTCTCTTAAACAGAGCTGCAGTTAGTTGGAGGAGTTCCAAACAACCTGTGGTGGCTGGATCAACGACGGAGGCGGAATATGTTGCTGCTTCAGAAGCGGCGCAGGAAGCGGTTTGGATGAAAGAGTTCATTACGGAACTACGTGTGGTTCCCAGTGCGTTGGACCCGATGGCGATCTATTGTGACAACAATGGAGCCATAGCCAACACAAAGGAACCGAAGTCTCACAAGAATTCCAAGCATATTAAGCGTCGGTTTCACTCTATCCGCGAGCATGTGAAGGATGGAGATATAAAGATTTTTAAAGTACACACAGACCAAAATGTAGCAGATCCGTTGACTAAAGTTCTCCCTAGGGAAAAACATGATCAACACTAGAACTCCATGGGTGTTAGATTTATCACTATGTGAACTAGATTATTGTCTCTAGTGCAAGTGGGAGACTGAATGAAATATGCCCTGAGAGGCAATAATAAAGTTGTTATTATGTATTCCTTATATATGATAGATGTTTATTTTACATGCTAGAATTGTATTGATCGGAAACATCAATACATGTGTGTTTAATAAACAAAAAGGGTTCCTAGTTATGCCTCTCTTATAGACTAGTTTGTTGATTAACAACATGATCAAGGTTTCCTGATCATGGACATTGGATGTTGTTAATAACAAGGTCACATGGTGGAATGATGTGATGAACATTCATCCGAAGTATAGCATTACGATCAAGTCATTATGTTTATATTGCTATAACATCATACGAAGTAATCTTTATCCTTAGACCATGAGATCATGTTAATTGCTAACACCGGAAGAGTATCTTGATAACATCAAACGTCACACCGTAACAGGGTGACTATAAAGATGGGTTCAGTACTAGGAAGGTGTTATGTTGAGTCTCATGGATCAAGAGTGGAATTTGTCAATCCCGATGACGGATAGATATATTCTGGGCCCTCTCGGTGATATCGCATTGAGATAGCTTGCAAGCAAGTGATGTGATCACTAGAATATTATATCACGAGAACGAGAAAATAGTGCATGTCGGTAATGAGATCAAACTAGGTATGGAGATACCGATGATCGAATCTCGGACATGTAATATATCGAGAGACAAAGGGATTTAGTTACAAGCATTAAAGGTTCTCACGATCACAGAAATCATCGTTGAATGTGTAGGAGTCAGTACGGATCTCCAGGTCCCGTTGCTGATTATTGATCGGAGAAGGGTCTCAATCATGTCTGCATTATTCGTGAACCGTAGGGTGGCACACTTAAGAGTTACCGGACACCATTTTGGAGCACATATGTTTCAGACGAAAGAATTGCAAAGCGCAGGAATTATTTCAATAGAAACCGAAAATTGTTTCGGGTGAAATTGCAGAAAGTGGTTCTGCATGTGATATTGAAATATTGGAAGGGGCTATATGTGAATGTTTGTTAATTAAAGTAATTAACAAAATTCTGAATAAATTTAATAAAAAAGAGTTTTATTAAATGAGAGAGTATTAAACTTGGAGAATTTTAATGCATTTAAAGTGGAGACTTTAAAAGGGAATGTGATGAGGCATTTTAATGTGGAGGGGTTACCACCACATGAATGGGGGAGGTGAGGGGTCACCCCCCCATGCGCCGGCCATGGAGAGAGGGGGCACGCCCCCCTCCTCCTATAAAAGGCCACCCATTCCCTCCTTCATCCTCACACCTCCTTGTGAAGGATCTCTCTCCCCCTCTAGAATTATTCCCCCATGGTCTCGGATTTGCGAGATACATGTTCTCGGTGGCATTTAGTCTGGAAGGAGTTGTTGCTTCCGCTGGATCGCTGGAGCGAGGAGGTGGAGGTTGTCTGGTGGCTTGAACGTGTGTGCGAGTGCGGATGTGCTACTGAGTTGCGGCGCTCGGACTTCCTCACGATCTTGAGATCGGCAAGTGTACGACTACATCAACCACGAGTTCCTACTCGTTAACAAAACTCGTTGTCTTCGAGGGTAAGTTCTCGTTGGATGTATGTCCACCTGTTGCTTTGTACCTAGTAGATAGATCTTGGCGTGTAGTTCACACCGTAGGAAATTTTTTGTTTTCTATGATGCGGACCCAACAGAGGAGGCACGTGAGAGGGTGGACATGCCTTGTGCGGCACGGGAGGCACTAGCCATGGCGGAGCGGGAGCGGGCCAAGGAGGAGGCCGAGGAGATGGTGGATGTCGTGGCGGTGGCGTCCAACACTGACATAGTCGTTGTGGATGACGACGGTGACCTAGACTGGCTCGAGGAGCTGGACGACGAGGTTGGCTGGCGGGACGTCATCGATGAGCAGCGGGCTCTACTCGCGTCCTTCAACACTGCCCACCACGAGGCCTCTGTCCGCCAGTTCATGGCTACTAGGCGGGAGGTCCTCAAAGCCATCCTTTGTGCCAGGGCGGCCAGACGCCGCTCCGCCGCGGTGGCCTCGGCGGTGGACGACCCATTGGTGGCTAGGGAAGCCACGGAAGCGGAGGAGGACCTGATGTTGGCCATGGCGGTGACCGCGACGGACGAGGAGGCAGAGAAGGAGGAGGAGGAGGCCGAGGAGACGGAAGCTAGGGCACGCTGGATGGCTGAGATGGACCTGGCGCTCCAGCGCTGCAGCCGAGAGGAGGCACTAGACCAGCACGAACCGGACAACGCGAGGACGGCGGCGCGCCTTCGGTTCGTGCCACTGTTTGTAGTCATCGCTAGGTGGTCCATTGCCCTATTTGTAATTTTTATTACTTGTAGGACTCTTTGTACTGTTATTGATGATTATTGATAGATCATGGAATTTCGCAAAAAAAATTTGTCAATTTTATTTTATTTTATTTTGGAGTACTATTTATTAAGATAAATATATATGGTATGTAGTAAAGAAAAATATTGATACAGAGCTTGCACGTAGATGTAGGCATCCGAGATCCACTCTTATTGTGTCATATTATTGGTAAACAGAAAACATATACAAATGTACTTATGATGTATTTTGCTCTCTTATTGTGCATGTCATATTAAATCGATGCTATCTGTTTCAGGAAATCATCTCCTGCTCCTGAATCGGTTGTTCTACATGTTGATCATCTATCCAGGAATGTCAATGAGGCTCATTTAAAAGAGATATTTGGTGAGTTTGCCTCAATGTTTGATGTCGGCATATGCTTAATTCTGTGAAATCTAGTAATGATATCAATATGCAACTTTGCTTCCATTTTATCGTCAAGCAAATAAACCATTCAAAATGCTATCCACAACTCATGTCCTTCCGCGTATTAGGTGTTAAATGAATTGGTCTGAGCTTTGTTTCGACAAGCTTGAAAAAATGCTGATAGACATTGAGTTTGAAACTGAAGTTGGTAAATTATGCATGTCCTTGCACTAAGTATTCACATTAAGATGGTTGCAGACCTAAAACTGGTTACTCACTTCTGTTGTCTTCTCCATGATACTAGTGTTGAATGTTTGCACAAGCATTGAAAAAAATGCTCTTGTTTTGCAGTTTCTGCATATTAACAGTGTTGCACTTAGCAAAGCACACAACATTATGAGACCTATCTCCTATTTTGCAGGAAATTTTGGTGAAGTGGTGAATGTGGAGCTATCAATGGACCGAGTTGTAAGTTAATATGTCGCATTGGCATTATCTCTGGAAGTTCCTCTTGGAACCTGCTCTAACTTATTTTGTAATGTAGGTTAATCTTCCCCGTGGGTATGGATACGTTGAGTACAAGAAGAGGGCTGATGCTGAGAAGGCTCTTCTTTACATGGATGGTGTATGCCTCCTACCCTCTGTTTTTATTTTTTGTTTTCTTATAAGCAAATGACTAACAACTTCACATATCTCAGGCTCAAATTGATGAAAATATTGTTAAGTTGAGATTCACATTGGCACCACGCCAAAAGGCTTCTTCACCTGTGAAGCCACTGCCCCCTCCTCCAAAAAGAGATGCTCCTCAGAATGATAAAGGTGCTACTAGTGTTGAAAAGGATGCTCAGCAGCGTCCAAGGGAATGTAAGCTTCTGAAGCTTTATACATTTTAAGTTATTCAGGGGCAGTAGCCCAGCACTATTTTTGATTCTTTAAAAGGCATTTCTCTGTCGCTTTTGCTTCCATTTACGATTAAAATTTATAGGTGCATATTATAGCCTTACAGTGACATAATCCTATTTATTTCCTGCTAGCAGCATCGCCACGAAGAAAGCCACCTTCACCTCCCCGAAAGCGGTCTCCTCCAAATCGTCGTGCTGATTCTCCGATTCGTCGTCGACCAGACCCATCCCCTGTTAGGCGTGGCGACAGAAGACCAGGATCTCCAATTAGAAGGCGTTCTCCTTCACCGCCTAGAAGGCATCGGTCTCCAGTCCGGTGAGTTATCAAACTTCCGTTCCTATATCTAGGGTATAGTAACTGGCATTGCTGACACCGGTATCACGACTGTCAATTAGGAGGGGTCGTGGCAGCCCATCACCACGCAGACGCTCTCCTGGGCCTCTTAGGCGCTCACCTGGGCCTCCTAGAAGGCGGTAAGTCACTTTGAGCTTTTTTCTATCGATAACGATGTACAATGTGCCTACCTCATTCATGAATACAATATATGTCCTACATGCTTTCAGACCTTTGTCTAGTATATTTTACACTGGCCGTATCAGGCATTTTCTTCATTTATGGCAGGTTTTGCCTTCCCATTTATACTTCACTATACACTTTTGGCTGTAATCGTGTCAATATTGTGTTAGAGCTGATTGCTGAAACTTGGACAATTGGATGGACAAGTCCAATACCATTTGCCAGTTGCCTTGTTTATAAGATAGTTTCTATTTCTTTCACCTGTTTCACATGTTCTGTGTGTGTTGCCCTATTGAGTGCTGTACATCTGTTGTGTCAGAAAGTTCTACTAGATCTCATTTTCCTCATTTTAATTTATATATTAACTGTGTTAACTCATCTCCGTTTTTATCTGCAGGTCACCACCCCCAAGGAGACTGAGGAGCCCCCCAAGAAGGCCCCCACCACCACCTCCGCGTCGTCACAGTCGTTCACCTCCTCCTCGCCGCCCTCTTCACTCCCGCTCCAGATCGATTTCTCCTCGCAGGTAATGAAGTCGTTGCTGCCTCTCTGCCTTATTAATCTCGCAAGGGACCTCATCTGTTTTGTGCAACTTCCTAAATAATACTCCTAATCCTCTTTGTGGTAGCAGGGGCCGAGGACCTCCATTGAGGCGTGGAAGGTCAGATTCATCCTATTCTGCATCACCCAGTCCTCCAAGAAAGGTGAGAGCAATGTCAGTTGTGGTTTTTGTAGCCTGTCATAGCAAACGGTTCCTGAATGTTTGCTTGTGTTTTTTTTGGATCATGCTATCCAATGCTAAGTGATTAATCCCAAACACTTTTGTTAGGGACCAAGAAGGGTATCAAGGAGCCGCAGTCCTAGAAGGTAGGCTGCTGGTGCTTTGCATTATGGCCAGACAAAAATATAGCAATCGAGCAATGTTAACTAAAATGTTATATCTCTTAGGGGTCCTAGAGGAAGGAGCTCCAGTGGTAGCGGGAGCAGCAGCTCACCTTCTCCCAGACCGCGCAAGTAGAACCCGCGACATGTGTGCGCCTGGCAGGTAAGACTTCTTTTCTCTTGGCAGGTAAAACTGGCTGTGAGCTCAGGTGGTGATTCGAGGGGTTGTGAACGATGAGTGCTTCTGTTGGATCAGCTGGCTTAGCATGCTGTGCTAAAAGTTGGTTCCTGGAATTTGTACTCGGAGATCACGCTCTGCGATGACTTGTGTATTGATTGATAATACTTGGTACTGAATGTGCACTTTTAAATTCTGAAGCTGTTGCTCTCCTGTACGAATCTGAATATTGGTATTGCAGATTTGAATTGAGCCTTGTACTAGTTGATCTGCTCCTGTTGCTTATAGAAGTTGATCTTTTAATGCCGTGCCACATCTGAAATGAGTTCGTTTTCTTATCTACCACGTACGTACCTTGCCCCTTTGCGTGCGGCAAACTAATCTGCGGCTGGCGCCCAGTACAGAATACATGTTTTTCTCGACCTGTTTTATGCTTTGGAGGAGAGCGTGCTATGAGCACCGATGGTGGTAGTGTTGTCGCAGTTCTGGTGTACATATCAGGTTCATCATCTTGCAAATTAAAATGATCGCCTGGATCCTGCTTTTAGAGTAATCCCGCTCTCCCTAATCTAGCATGGGTCCACCAAGACTGACACAGCCTCCTCCATAGTCGGGCCCCCCTCATCCGGTCGGCCGTGTCAAAGTGGGAACCTGGTCTATGAGTTGATTCTTTGATAAAAATAGTGTTTTTAATAAATTAGATTAGAGTTTTGCTGCTCCTTTTCGGTGTCCACGTCAATGAAGATGAGATCGTCTACAAACAAGTGTCCTTCAAGCTTTCGTTTGATGATATGAGTTTCTTCTCGACGTGCTAGAAAATCAAGCTTTTTTAGGTATGTTTTTTCAGATCTTTCTTCGTCGGATCGATCTTGGATGGTTTTTGTTGGTCGTCGCAAGAAGGTTTGTCCACGCAATATCTTTCCCAGCCGTCACGTTCTCGACAACGGTAATTCGTACTTTGCCCCCCTCCTTCCCAGCAATGTCAAAGGGGTTATACGGTTCGTTTTTCTTGTAATACTGGCGTTGGTACTCTTGCCGATGTTGGATGATTACTCTAATGGCTACGTGCACGGCAGTTCAAATTAAAATTATGAGAGATATGTGATTTGGTATGTATATCTTTTTTATGCGACTGTCTTCAGAAAAATACAAGATTGTGTCATGGAAGAAGAAAGAAGTTGAAGACCTCGAGAATTGAATAGTCTTTTTTAGATTTTAGTTTGTAATTGTCGATTTTGGTTTATTTTATTTTATTTTATTTTGGAGTACTATTTATTACGATAAATATGTATGGTATATCATAAAGAAAATATTGATACAGAGCTTGCACGTAGATGTAGGCATCCGAGATCCACTCGTATATACCGTAGAAAAAGGAACGAAAGCAAACTGAGTTCGTCTCGTACACTGTTCGAAACAGGATAAAGCCGAGTTCCTCTCTTATGCCGCTCAACAATCATGCAGCCGCTGCAGATCGATCTGTCACCGTTCCATCATCACCATGGACGACGGCAACGGCATGTGCTTCCCCTACGACGTGCTCCTCGACATCCTCCGCCGACTGCCCGGAGGCGCCATTGCCGCGTGCAAGTGCGTGTGCCACGCGTGGAGGGCCATGATCGACTCCCACGACCTCTCCCTGGAGCGCTACTTCCCCCGGGCCTCTTTGTCAACAAGACCGGATGTCATTCCGATACCTCCTTTGTCACAGCGCCAGGCCACCGACGCCTCTACTATCCGCGTGATGCCACAGTCCAGCAGTCCTGCAACGGGCTCCTCCTCCTCTACAACTGGGGAGAGTACCACGTTCTCAACCCGGCGACGAGCCGGCACGCTCACCTGCCATACCCGACGTCGCGTTCCTTCGACTTCATATCCCTCGCCTTCGACCCCGCCGTGTCTCTACATTATGATGTGTTCATCTTTCAGAAGGATATCTTGGTCAAGGAGTCATTATCTGCGACACCGAAGGGAGAGGAGGTTCCAATGCCGG
This sequence comes from Avena eriantha, assembly GCA_910589775.1. Taxonomy (NCBI): domain Eukaryota; kingdom Viridiplantae; phylum Streptophyta; class Magnoliopsida; order Poales; family Poaceae; genus Avena; species Avena eriantha. Next base: position 346,739,454 of record OU342746.1, on the reverse strand, counting down.
AGCAAGTGCAAGAGGAGGCGGCCGAGGAGCCGAAGGAGAATGTTGTGCCTTTGTTGGTGTATTCGTCCTACACGGGGCGGTGGGAGAGCCGAGTGTTCGTGCCAGGGCTTTGTGCCCCAGGGCACCTATACGATGTGGTTGCCAGGCCGCCTGCTGACTACGAGGGAGCGTTCTGGTCATCCGAGTACTGGCGCGGGTCGCTCTATGTGCATTGCCACTATGACGTCGTCATGGTCATACGCCCTTCGAAGGGACTTACGATATGGTGCCACTCCCGCGAGAAAGCCGCCGTCGAAAGGGCTTTGGCGCGCTGCCCACATGTTCCCTGTTGTCAAGCTACGAGAGAGGGATACACTGCGTGGCCATGGACGGTTTGCAGCTCCGAGTATGGTTGCTAAACGAATCGGCAAATGGTCAGCTAGTGTGGACATTGGCACACGACGTCAACCTCAATCCGCATGGTCATATGATTCACCCTCTTGCAATACAACCGAGAGTGACATGGGGGATTGTTGGAAGCAGTGCTGGACCAGTCAGCTTGACCGAGGATGGCGACTATACGAATACAAAGGAGGAGGACCTAGACTGTCCTGAATATTCCTGGAACTCCGACGAGGATAACTTCATCAATGTGCATGGAGATGACGCACACCTTGGTCCTACATGGGGTGGCTGTGTCGTGGGATTCCATCCTCACAAAAACGCGGTCATACTCGTGATTCGCTCTGCGGTGGTGGTATACCATCTCGACACGTTGAGGGTGCAGTATCTAGGCGACGACAACGAGTTCACCAGAGATTATGCGCAACCTGCTTGTTGTGTCGACAAGGTGTTCACCTATCGACCTTGCTACGACGATGTTCTGTCATTTGGGAAATAGCCATCTTAGAATAGATTATTGAGGTTATATATTATTTTCCTTAAAAAAGAGTGGTTATGTAGTAGTATACTATAGCACTTGAAGTGCATGCTCTTTCACTCATAAGACTTAACATGCTCTAGTTAACGGTTATTTAGGTTGTTCATCGATGGACGTGTAGACACATATTTTACTTATTTTATAAAAGAAAAATTACTTGCCCAGTTACAATTTGACTTTACTCGTTTGGATTGAGTCCATTTGTATATCGTTGGTGGATTAAACTTGTTTGTGCGTGCGTGCTACTTGTATTGCTCCTCCCTAACAAGTTTTGCCCACCACCGGCCGCGTTCGGGGTGCCGGTGGAGATGCTCTGACTTTTCACAGTTCAACGTGGCAATGTGTACATGCTCAACTATTTGGTTGGCTTTAAATTCTTTTAGTTTGCAATACGAAACTGCCCTGTGTAGTATTTGAATCCTGATACGGGATACATATTATGTTAGTGTCGGACAGGCCAAACAATAGAGAACGACAAGCGATGGCGCGATTTCAATCTTCACGTCCCTCGGTGGGCGAAAAAACTAACTCTTTGATGCCTCCACCTCTTCCCACATTGGTGATGGCATGCCAACACTATTTTTGACGAACTGTGTAGCAAAGAGCCAAATCATCCGACCGGTCTGGGTTTATGGTGTGGTTTGAAGGCCATGATCTCTCATCGGAAGCCATCCAAGAATCATCCACCCTGGCAGAACATCTAGCTCACATCACCACAACCGATGGTGGCGTTGTCGTTTCATGTCTACCGTGAATTAATAGCACGGGACCGCTCAACTTTCTACCGCATAACGTAACCAGGTCTATAACATGTTAGTGTAGAGTCGCTATCCCAACTATATCGCGTGCTTTACCTATGTTTACACACCGGACTCCACCACGTCCTAAGCTATGTACATGAGTCGAAAATAGCAAAATGGGCTAAACTCAATTGACTATAAGGCCATGTACAATGCAAGATGCTAAGCGTGGTGTTTTACATAAATATACCAAGAATTTTTATAAGTACCAATACTTATTTGTATAGGCAATGTACCTAGTTAGGCATTTGTCTAGTATAAATAAGCACTAATGCTTAATCAAAATTAGTTTATTTTTGGTATCTTCATAAGCACCTTGCATCGTACGTTACCTAAACGACCATTTAACCAAGCCATATTATTTCCCTTGTGTAACAAGGAAGATAGGCACTAGTACGTTCATCTAGGAACTCACATGAACCAAGCAGGAGAGCCTGCACAAGATCGCGTGATGTTTAAGTCAAAGGGAAATATACACCAGAACCGTCTATATCGTTGTAAGATGATGGGACAGTTTCCGTGCCAACACTTAATCAACATAGTACATTCGGTAAGGGAGTGAACCATAGACACAAGACGCCTGTTGTGTGTTTTCTTTGAAGTAAGTTTGCATGTGCACGCACGTCTTTAAAAATTACGACATTGCTTTTAAATCTCATTTCATTTTTAGTGACTTGCTATTCTCATGATTGAATTTTATAGTGTCGGCATTTTGATATATGGCGCTCCTTGCCATCATAACATTTCTAGAATAACCATGTCAACTGATCAACTACCTCGTTCACAAGTACTCAAGTCTTGTGCAAAATTAACCACCATGTAAAAAAATAATTAAAAAAATATGAGGTAAAATGTGACTCATATCCATATAGTGATCCGGAATACCATTGAATTGAAGTATCCCATGCTGGTTTCGTCTCCTAGTTTTCTTTTAAGTAAACTTATTGACGATTAACTTTTGCTGGTATATGTAGCGCAAGCTAACCTATGCGAATACAATTTTTTTGATGACACAATTTATAATACTCACTCTCTCTTCAAACAGATGTCCAAAATTTATCTAGATTCACATGTATCTATATAATAAAACACGTCAAGATACATGTGGATTTAGAGAAATTTTCGACATATATTTCAATACGAAGAGAAGAGAGTATATTCGATAAAAACAATTAAAAGATAACTTAATAATTGTAAGTACCTTCAAAATCTCAGACGAACGGAACCTACCAGCCCCGAGTATGACACGCCCTGTGAACGGTATGAAAAAAAAACTACCTCTAAATGGGACGTTCTCCGGTTCACATGAAAAAAGATGGGCCACTATCTAATTCATGTAAACAAAAATAGGACACTCTCTAGTTCATGTACAGTAAAAAAATGGACACTCCCCAATCTTATCTTTTTCCTTCTCTCAAATCTCTCCTTCCTGTGCCTCCCGCCGTTGGCCTCCAGACCGACCAATCCCCTGCCTCCTCGCCGCTGGCCGGCGTCGACGTCGAGCCCGGTGCCTCACATCCACCAGATGGAGGAGTTTGCGGCGCGCCGGAAACTGGGGCAGGTTTTCCTGTCTGGCTATCCGTTTGGACAATTTCAAACAAGCCGTGGTCGAATGGGTCAACCGCTGGGAGATGCAGTTGGCCATCGCCAAAATTCGGCCCATGTAGTATCTTTTCTGAGGTCACGCTCCTATTTGCACTCCCATTGGCCCACCAGCTCATCAAAATATTTCTTGCTTCCCAAGACGATGACTCAAGCCCAACACACAAAGCCCGGACTCGCCTCCTCTTCCTCTCCTCCCACAAGGCCACAGCTCGCCAAAGCCAAACCCGATTCCCCCACCAGCCAGAGAGCGATTCGCCGCCGCCGCCACCGCCACCGGTGCCACCGGCGTCAAGTACCGAAGGAGCGAGTCCCTCCCACCACCAATCCGCCTCTCCGGTGCGTCCTCCATCCAGCTCACCTCGGTCAGCCCGCACAGGCGCCGCGCTTGCCCCGACGCGACACGAATCGCGCCCGGCCTAGGGTTTCCACCGCCACCGCCGGAGGGGGAGAGGAGGGAACAGGACTAGAGCGAGATGGTACGTAAGCAGGCTTTCGATTCGTTTCTCGATTTGATCCGTGCTCGAGCCCTATTATCCGCGTGGTCGTGGCTGATGCTCTGCTGCTGGCTCGGCAGGCAGGAAGGCTCCTTGCGAACCTCCTCGTCATGGGCGGCACCGTCGTCGGCAGAGCGGTGGTCCAGGCCTATCGCCAGGCCATCATCAGTGAGTGCTCGCCCTCTCTCGCTTTCCCTCCCCTCCCCTTTGTAACAATATGTGTTTTCTGTTAGGTTGCTTGGCTTGCCCCTGACAATGTGAATCCATGGCGGCATTTGCCTGCTGCTTATTGGTAGGGTATAATAATTTATATGGGCACTTTGCAACTCCTTCTAGATGACTAGGTATCTTGCTTCAACACGTAGTGTACCTTGCTATCCAAAATCGAATGGTTGACATTGTATTGATTTGTTGTAGGATTAATGGGCATGGTCTGAAATGCTACCCTATTAAAATGTAAATAAACAATGCCAAATTGTTTGTTGTGTGATGATCATGTGTTATTTTCCATTATATGTTTGTTTCTGTAAACTATGACATGTACTACTTGGTATCTTCGGATGTACATACAGATTTCATTTAGCAGTGTTAATAACCACTTGATTAAATCGTTTATTAATCAACACTTGATTGGGCTTTGGTTCATTAGACCCTTTTTGGAACTGCTTATGAAATTGAGAGAATTCCTTATTTGGCCCTATTTGAAATTTCAGTTCCTTTCTTGTCTCCGGATAACTTTTTGTTCCCTTTCTGACACTGAGTCTCTATTTGTTTCCTTATATGACCCTCTAGTACAATTTGAGCACCAACGGTGTTAACTAGGTACCTCAGATGACATTTTTGCCCCTGTTGTAATATGTAACCAAATTATTAGCAGTCTCAGTGATATATTTTGTCAGTTTATTTGACTAAATGAGAGAAGCGAACATTTGGTCACATAACAGATTTTAATTGAAAAACTTTGTCTCAGATTTTGATTCAAAATTTCTGCCAAACATCCTCGTCCCGTGCACCCCAATTCTAATACCATGGTAGCTGTTGTGTAGTGTCAATTTGAAGGCCTGTAACACTGATAATTAAGAAAAGTAGTGTACAAACGCAACAACTGTTGCCAAGAGTCAAAAGATGCACAAACGCAACCACATACTTAGGTGGCTGATTCATACTCAGTGTAGGACGCAGACTCAAATCAAATACTGAGCAGTACAAACACTTTGTATTTAGGCTTGCATTACAGGAAATACAGTACATGGGCTTACGATTTAAGTAGCCAAAAGATGCACACGTTGAGGAAACAATTCATGGTTGCAATAAAAAATAAGTTGTCAGACTAATATGCTATCATGCAAATTGTGGTGAATCACCCATATGACGATGCCATGCTGGCCTGCACTACATGTTGCCCCTGTAATTCTGAGCATTCTCCAAACTAAGACTGGCTTGCAGAAGTTGTGATTGTCACCAGCAGTCGCTGCACCTCATTGCAAAACGCAGCAGGAAGGAGCTTGATTAAACAAGCTAGCTCAAAGGTGAGGCGAACGGGCAAGACATGTAAAGCTTCAGTACTGCTGCAACTCCTGAAATTTTGCTGTGCATAAGCTTCAGTAGCGCTGGTAGCATATGCCTAGCAGCTGTGATGTCCCCAAGCCATACACAACGGTTCTCGTTGGATGATCGAATTTGCAACTAGTCCCTAAGCTCCACCGGCCGCACCTTCTCCCTCCACCGCAACACCTACTGCTGCCGTGCCTGGGTCATGATCTGGACACCCTACTTGACCAACCTCTGCCGCCTTGTCAGGGCTGACATGCACAGTCCCGCTGCCCTCTGCGCCCATAGCTAGGGCCCCTGCCGCCACCACTCTAGGGCCACGACTTGAGACAGGAGGGAGGGGACTGAGAGATGGGTCGTTCTGGGATTTTTTTTTTCCTTTCCACTCTTTCTCTCTCTATCAATTGAGGCAGGGGTACATTAGTCCAAAAAAATTAATTCTAATGGCAGAAGCTAACAGAATTGATGGAATGGTCATATAAGGCATCAAATGATGATCCAGTGTCAAAAAGGGAAGTTTTTTTTTCTAGGGCCAAGAAAGGAACTGAATTTTCAAGTAGGGCCAAATAAGGAATTTTCTCTATGAAATTTATGCAGTCCATACCAGACAAAGCTTAAGCCTTTAGACCAAGGCCCCTGTTTGCCTAACTACGCCATATAGTATTTTAGGATCTCCTTGATAATTTCTGGTGATCACTGATGTGTACTGAATTGGCCATATCCTACCATGACACAGTTCTGATACAATTGTAAAAACTAGCTTTGATATTGGTTCTTCTTTTGGTTGCGTGGATCCATAGATACATCTGGCTGACCAGTTGCCCGTTGCAGCATGCACTTTTCTCAATGTGACTAATCGTTCATGATTTTTTTCTTATAGATGCAAATAGTTCTGGAGCTGCCCAGGAAGTTGTGAATGGTATTCGGAAGGCTAGCAAGGCCATGACTGAGCAAGAGGCCCGTCAAATATTAGGTATCAGTGAAAAGACGAGTTGGGAGGAGATCCTGAAGGTGCGTGTGTGACAGACAATAGAAGCTGGTTTTCTTTTTTATCTTATATATCAACTTTTTTTTTCTTCCATGATACTTACATGAATTAACATTTCTCTCCATTGGCATCATGAAAATAAGATTGTTAAAGCACATATACAGCAATCTGCTTCATCGTAAATCTGATGTTAAATATCACAAGTATTAAAACATGTGGACTTGCTCTGTATCACCATGTTAATATTGTCAGAACCACATGTATAGCCATTTGCTTTGAACACCAACTGATGCTAGATTTCTCCCTTTTAATTATTTTGCAGAAGTACGATACGATGTTTGAGAAGAACGCCAAGAGCGGAAGCTTTTATCTACAATCGAAGGTTCATCGAGCCAAAGAATGTCTGGAACCCATATATCATGACAAGCCTGACATAACAAACTGAGATAGCCTAGGTTCCACTCGAAGTGTTTCCATGTGATCCATCATTTTGTCGATCCGGCTGGAGATCGCCATTCTGTCTTGAGTTGTGCTGGGGGCACCATATTAATTGGCTGTAACAAGAAGCTGTTCTGCGTTGTCTTGAATAATAATATATTCAAACAGAATAAGGACACAGTTTGATTTGATTCTCTTTCAGCTGCAGCGTCTTGCTTGCTTGCAAATTTGGATGTATCAACCTTGGCATTGCTGCAATGGTCTTTAATATTATGTTGTTGCAACAGTTTGTGTTTTGGACTTCTTTACTAGACTGCGCAACAGTTTGTGTGTCTAATGAACACAAACGCAAACTTCCTCTGCAAGAGATACGAATCTGGGCTATACAGCAAGGTTGAGCTGTTAGCTGTGACAAAATAAAGAGATAACTTTACTGATGTTGATATGATCTTAAGAATTGTTCTTTACACTGCACATGTTCCTGGAGGATTGGTCAATCAATATACATGAACTATGATCTATACGCAAGTACAGAAAGGGCCATCTTGTTCATGTAGAGATTTACTCTTGTGGCCTAGCCAGGCCTGTTTCGTTCATTGAGATGAGCTAATCACGACGGTATATCATGATTTTGTTAGCCAGTTTCTTCTCTACATGCACAGCATAGCATTGTACCAAAGTGACCTAGTCTGTACATTATACATATACACATGGCTTGCTGCAAAACTAAGGGTCACTTCCTCCTGAATAATTGCTGCAGGCTTGCTGCAAAACTAAGGGTCACTTCCTCCTGAATAATTGCTGCAGAAATTCGAGAGATGAGAGAACCAGCTCTCTCGCAGCCAGCAATCTTCCGTCTCGTGGGATCCGGGTAGACTGCTGGCTTTCGAACCTGAAAAATAAATTAGATTTTCACCTCAGCAAAAATAAAGTAGATGTGGAATATCATTATAAGATAATAATAAAAATCGTATTTCTCTAACATAAATAGACAAAAATCGTAAATGAAAGAATATAAAAATCACATTTTCCCTCAAACATAAATACACAAAAATATTAAATGAAGCGATGAATTTAAGTTCATACGCGAAGAAGAGGAACCTACTCCATCTTTTATCCTAACCGATCTTAGTACATGATTTTAGGCTCCACCTTCATAGACAGGCGGTGCTAGTCTTGTTTATACAATCTTACAGATCATCTGTTAATATCATGCCACCTACTGTTTCTTTATTCCTAAAATCCCATGTATAGCACAGTGGCATTTCCGTTACACGCAACCTGATGCCACATTTACGTATTGCAAAAGTACGCACAGTTAGAAGGAAAGCCAAGGACATGTGCTTCTATCCCCACTCAAAGGTAAATGCTTGAAGTCTATATCATCATCCCGACATATAATAAGCAAATATAGGCCAAGTTACATTGAAGTGTTTTATCTGATCACTGATGCGGCCAAAGCACACCATTCTGTTTTGAGTTATGATGGGGCCGTCCGGTTAATTTACTTGACCCCAGTATCCCAGGAGTGGAGGTTCTGGACTCCAGAGCAGATTTGCAGGCTGAACTAAATTGCAAGCACTTACCGCAAGAAAAGGTGCCAAAGGCGCCGGCACGGTGACCCACACAAAAACATCAGCCGGCCAGGGACTGCAATCCCACATCTGAAGCCAGGTGCTTTTGCCACTTTAGGCAGTTGAATTCTTATAGTACATGAAACATCTTTCTGTATCATCGCTGCCATATTCTTTTCCTGACAAATTTATTTTGTGGATTGAGATTGGTACCAAGGTGTCGAACCTAACTGAAAAGGCCACAGGTTCACAAGTCTTGGCAGAAGAAACTCGAAGAAGCACCAATCAAGTGAAGAAAAAAGTAGATGCCATAATTATTTCTATATGTGTAAACCAACAACCTGATGTTGAAGGCAAAAGATTCCCTTGGAATACCCTACAGGTGCTTTCTTGTCATTGTCTGTCAATCAACATCGTACTGGCCTCTAATAAGAAAACATTATACTTCCTCCGATCCAAATTAATTGACTTAGATTTGTCTAGATACACCGTATCTAGACACATTTTAGTGCTAGATACATCCATATCTAAACGAACCTAAGTCAATTAATTTGGATCCAAGGGAGTACTGAATTTTAACAAGAAAACATTGTACTGACCTGTATGCCCACTTAGGCATCAGATTAATATCGGCTCGACATATGAAGCTCGAAACTGCAGACTTGATGACAGTAGCTTGGCTTCAACCATTACACAGCAGGAGGGTTCCTCCACCACGGAACCACATCTGGCTCTCTTTAAGAAAAGCAAACACATCTGTTTCAGAACAAGTCAAACACAACTCGCACCTTGCTAGTGAAACAGCCAGACGATGACATTTGTCCCAAAGAAGAGACGGTATGAGATGTTATTTATCGTTATCAGGAGTCTGGTTGCAGTCCAGAGTCCGAATGAACCAATGGCTTCTGCTACTCACCTGCTTTCCCTCTCCACAGTGATACAACTCTACTTGCTAACCACAGCTGCTTCTTTCTGCCACCCTGACCAAGCTGCAGCACTGGTCCAACTAAAGCAATCCTTCATCTTCGACTACGCCACCACCACACTCCCGTCGTGGCAACCTGGTACCGACTGCTGCATTTGGGAGGGCGTCGTCTGTGATGACGATGAATCTGGCGTTGGCCAAGTCACTGTTCTCGACCTCAGTGGCTATGGCCTCTACAGCCATGGCTGCCATGTCGCGCTCTTCAACCTCACCTCCCTGCGCTACCTCGACCTAAGCATGAACGATTTCGGCAGATCTCGCATACCAGCAGTTGGCTTCGAGAGGCTATCCAATCTCACTCACCTCAACCTTTCTTGCTCAGGCTTGTACGGTCAGATTCCAATAGCCATGGGCAAACTCACAAGCCTCGTAGCATTGGATCTTTCTTCAGAGATAAATGCTGATTCCTATCCAAGCATGAGTCAATGTGCTTCCTTGGGCGACCGTAACAATCTGTTGCTACGAGAGCCCAGCTTTCAGGCCTTAGTGGCAAACCTCACCAATCTGAGGGAACTCTACCTTGACGGAATAGACATATCTGGTAGCGGAGAAGGGTGGTGTAGTAGTCTAGGTAAAGCTGTTCCCAGTCTCCAGGTTCTTAGCATGTCATACTGCGAACTACATGGTTCAATCCACTCCTCTTTGTCAAGTCTCCGATCCCTTACCGTGATCAACCTCAGATATAATCCTCACATTTCTGGTGTGGTTCCTGAATTCTTTGCGGGCTTTCTGAATTTGAGCCTTCTTCAACTCAGCTTTAACAGTTTCAGTGGTTGGTTTCCTCAGACAATCTTTCAACTCAGGAATATAAGGGTGCTTGATGTGTCGTATAACAGTGAACTCTCAGGTCATTTACCAGACTTTCCAAATGGAACTTCTTTGGAGATTTTGAATCTCCAGTCCACTAGTTTCTCTGGTATCAAGCTGAACTCTTTCAGCAACCTCCTCTCTCTGAGGAACCTAGGTTTTGATGGAAGTTCAGTTTCTGTGGAGCCTAATGATCTATTGTTCAACAAGCTCAACTCTTTGCAAAGCTTGCAGCTCTCTTTTGCTACATTTTCAGGGGAGTTAGGACCAATTTTCTCATGGATCAGTAATCTTAAGAACTTGAAAAGGTTGCATATAACTGATTACCATTCCTCCAAGATAATGCCCCCCTTGATTAGCAACCTCACCAACTTGACAAGTTTGGATATTATTGACTGTCGCTTCTATGGGACATTACCACCATCAATTGGCAACCTCAACAAGTTGACTTCCTTGAGAATCTTAAGTAGTCCCTTCTCTGGGACAATGCCATCTTCAATTGGAAATCTCAAGGAACTGAGAAGATTGGAGATCTCTTATAGTGACTTATCAGGTCCAATAACAACACATATTGGGCATCTCAGCAAACTAAAGGTCTTAGTATTAAAGGGATGCAGGTTTTCTGGCAGAATACCAAGTTCAGTTGCCAACTTGACTCAACTGGTTTATGTGGATCTTTCACAGAATCTCCTTCGAGGTAAGACTACCACAAATTTATTATTTCCTTCGTTTTAATTTGAAATAAAAAACGTACTGCACACAATGTCGACATTGCATCCTCTAATGCAGTTTAAATTCTTGAACAAAAAATTGCACAAATTGTTCACATCAGCGTTGCCATAACTACATAATAAAATACCAGATTTTTATCCAAATAATATGAAAGTATGGACACCACTTCTTTCCAAAAGGAGACAAGAACCTTGAATAGCACATACACGAAGCTTTTCAAAAATACAATTATCGAGGGAGTAAACTATATTCACATTTAAAAATTAATTACAAAAAATTTAAGACACTTTCCAAGTGATTTATTGAAATTATACGTGCCAATATTCTTATCTTAGATGGCATATATATACACACATTAGTCACTCAAGTTATTTGCAATAGATTATGTTTGACCTTTGAATATTGTCTCAACAGTTTATCGCTCATAGATATCAACATCCAATGTTGGATTTTCTTAAAATTTGATTATATCAATGTTAAACGTTGAAATGTTTAACATGGGAATCACACTTTTCTTCCATAGATGCCTTTTGTTGTCTTCTAAAATGTTAACATTTAAATTTCTTAACTCTACTTGCAGGACAGATTCCAACATCTTTATTCACCTCTTCAGCAATGTTACAGTTGGATCTTTCATTAAACCAACTTTCTGGGCCAATACAAGAATTTGACACACTGTATTCACATGCGACGGTTATTTCTCTGGGAAAAAATCAAATTAGTGGACAGATTCCTTCATCATTCTTTCAATTTACAAATTTGGCGATACTGGATCTGAGCTCAAACAACTTAACAGGTTTGGTACACTTGGGATCACTTTTGAAGTTGAGAAAGCTTGCTTTCTTGGATCTCTCAGACAACAAGTTGTCTGTCCTGGATGAAGAAGGCAGTAAACCACCCAAACTCCCTAAACTCTGGGAACTACGACTTGCCTCTTGCAACATGACAACAATTCCTAGATTACTGATGCATGTTCATCATATCATAACATTGGACCTTTCAAGCAACAAAATACAGGGAACTATACCCCAATGGATATGGGCAAAATGGGATGATAGCCTTACAGATTTAAATCTTTCAAATAACATTTTCTCACATATGCAACTCACTTCATATGTTCTCCCGAACATTTGTTTGGCATTACTTGATCTCAGTTTCAATAGACTTGAAGGCCAGATACCGATGCCAAACCTGTTGATAACAGGTTTTAGTAGTTCCCCTCAAATCTTTGATTATTCAAACAATAGATTCTCTTCTGTTCTGTCAAACTTCACTGCTTATCTTGGCCAAACTACTGATCTCAGATTGTCCAAAAATAACATAAGTGGGCACATACCGCATTCTATTTGTGATTCAAGCAACCTCGAAGTCCTCGACCTGTCATATAACAACTTCAGCGGGCTGATACCATCCTGTTTGATAGAAGATAGCTACTTAAGTGTATTAAATTTGAGGGACAATCATTTTGAGGGAACATTTCCTTATAATATTACTAAGCACTGTAATCTCCAGACAATAGATTTACACGGCAATAAGATTCAAGGCCAACTACCTAGGTCCCTTTCCAACTGCGCTAATTTGGCGGTTCTTGACATTGGAAACAATGAGATGGCTGATACTTTCCCGTTTTGGCTAGGAAGGCTTTCCGATCTCTGTGTCCTTGTTTTGAGATCCAACCAGTTTTATGGCTCACTTGCTTATCCTCCTGGAGATAGCAAATATGAGGAATACTTCTCAAAGTTAAAAATCATTGATATAGCCTCAAATAGTTTCTCTGGCAATTTGGATTCAAGCTGGTTTGAGAGGATGACATCTATGATGGCAAAGTTCAACGACACAGGAAATATCTTAGGTCGTCAGATATCGGTCATCAGTTCATACTACCGTGATATTGTTGCAATCACATACAAAGGGCAATACGTGACAATTGAGAAAATCCTGATTGCCTTAACTGTTATTGACTTCTCAAATAATAAACTGGATGGCGACATTCCGGAATCAATTGGAAGGCTAGTTTCATTGCATATTTTGAACATGTCACATAATGCATTTACAGGGAGGATTCCACCACAAATTGGCGAGATGCGTCAACTGGAATCACTAGACCTGTCCTGGAATGGGTTTTCTGGGGAGATTCCACGGGAGCTAACTAACTTAACATTTCTTGGCACACTGAACTTGTGCGAAAACAAGCTGGATGGAATGATACCATGGTCGCATCAGTTTGAGACATTCGACAACACTTCGTATGAAGGGAATGCAGGGCTCTGTGGACCGCCTCTGTCCAAACCATGTGGCAGTTCCAGTAATAATCCAAATGAAGAGGCACACATGAAGATATCTGGAGACCATGTCGATATTATCTTGCTTCTCTTTATTGGTGTGGGCTTTGGCATTGGATTCGCAGCAGGTATTCTAATGGAATGGGGGTAAAATCGGCAAATGGATTCAGATACGCTGTAATATGCCACCCTATACGCTCATACGTACATTTTTTTATTCTATATAAAATCACTTGTATATTTTTACGTTATGTGATGTTGTCTGAAGGCACAAGACTGACTGTAAGTACAGTTACGGTACAGTAACCATGTGTTTTGTGCTCATACTTGTATCTTATCATCAGTAATAATTTTCCTGTTGTCATGTTGTCAGCACATTGTGATGCTTATATAGAAAACAATTGCTGAATCGCTAGTGATAATTGCCACAATCAATTAGAAGGGAGATGCCCCAAATACACATTGACATGATGGCATGGTATATCACTGGCTGCACGAGTCCTTTTGGTACTTACCTGAAACAGAGCTCGTCGTGACATCAACAATGAGCCCTCGCAGCGCTTCATGTAGTCCTCACCCCGACGAACTGCCCGAGTTCATCCTCATCCGCTTCCTCGTCCCCTTCCAGAACAGCTAGGCAGAAATCAAATTAACCGGCCACAAAATTGATTAGCAGAGTTTGCAGCTAGAGGCATCGTGTTCGAGATGAAATTGATAGAGGGTCGATGAGACGGGATGAGACACATGTACCTCGACACCTCGTGGGCTCCGATCCGGTACCAAGGCTCCGCCGCGACGAGCTCCGGCGAAGAGGTCGCCGTACTTGGCCCAGAAATCCTGGCCGTCACGGGGGTCTTCCAGCATCCTGGTAGTGCTGCGGGTGTCGAACTAGTTGCCCGGTCGCCGTCGACGGCGAGGAGGGCGCTCCGACGAGAGACTATATTTTTTTCAGGGCTCAGGCGAGAGACTCGGTACTAAGAGCATCTGTAGCAATATCGCATCCGTTACTACCGCAAAACGCCGATGCGCGGTGAACCGCAAATGGATTTTGCGGTGCGAAAAGCGGCGGGCGGATATCCCAGCTGGATTTTGCGGTGCAAAAAAATGTAGATCAGATGCTACATAGTTGTACCATAAACCGCATATTTCCTTTTACGGTTCAGTATGCTGCATATGTTTCGTCTCGTCACGTGTACCGGAAAATATAGTTCACCACAAAGCACACAATTCAGTGTATGAACAAGAATTTAAACAGCATGGGTAGATAGTTTGAGATGGCATTCAACGCGAGGTTTTCAATCGAAAAAATTAAACATAGCGAAAGACTAAATGAAACCCTAATCGACGATCTCGCTTCCACTGTCCTCTTCGTTGCTATCTTCCTCGGCCCCGGCGCCACCGTCCACGTTCACGCCGTCGTCTTCGGCCGCGGTGCCACCGTCGTCCTCGCTGCCGCTGTCGGAAATCTCGATGATTCCAGCGCGGTTAGCCTCCATCAAGAAGTCTTCGCGGAGCGCATCATTGATGGCGGAGAAGATGGTGCGTCCCGGAACCGTCCAAAATTGCACCCTCCCTTCGCAGTTGCGATCGTCGAGGTGGACCTCGCGGTGGTGTTCGGGGCAGATGTGGAGCGCCGCCCGGCGCTCCAGCTTGAATAACCTCGGGCAATAGGAGCTCGAAGGAGCGTACCGGGGCATGACCCTCTTCCACTCCGAGAGTTTGAGGCGGCGCTCCTCGATTCGGCGTCCCAACTCGGCACCGCGCGGAACCGGCGCCACCGGGACCCCGTAGTGGCTGAGCTTGAAGCCTTCCGGGATCATCGCGCGTGGCGGAGCGAGGATGCCATGGTGGGCGAACATCGACGCCTCGTAGTAGTTCAGAGTGGGTCTCACCATGGCTGCGCCAAGGAGGGAGGTCGTGATGGGAGGGAGGAGAGGGATATTGCGGCGGCGGAAGATCGGCGACGGTGGAGGGTGAGCGGGAAGCGGGAGAGGGGAAATTTCCTTCCCGCCAACACAATCTATGGGATACGGTGTACCACATCGGCACCTCCCGGTACGGTATATATGCGGCACTGAAGCGACGTTTTGCTGGAAACCATAAAAAAATCGGATATGGTACGGTTTAGGGTATCTGAAATGGCCACTTTCCCGCATCGAATCGCAAATGGACGGTTATTTTGCGATACGAGGCGAGATACGGTATCTGCTAGAGATGCTCTAATGGTGCCGAACGAGGAGCATTTTGTTTGTCCAGGCGTGTTCATAATAGGCCCAGAACAAAGTCCGATCTTCACGCGTGTCTATTCCTCCAAAAAGAAGCGTGTGCAGGTGCATCCCTAAAACAAACTCTCACGCTCAGCAAGGAATAGGGTTTCGTCCTGTTTTATACATAAATCAAAACTACACAAACGATATAAAATTATGATGGAAAACTTGCCACAAAAAAGAACATATTTCTCCAAATAATACTCACGGAGCAAAATCAAAATTTACTCCCATTTATGTGCAATTTATAGCCAATAGGTATCCCATTTTGACTATCGAGATCGGAGCTTCAAATGCAGATATCTTTGTTGACGGTTAGTACATTGAAAAAATGATGCAATGATTTTGATTGTATTCCACATTGCACTATTAGTGCACGCATGGAGTGTTCCTCTAAGCGATACACCAGCATCAAGCCCGAGCTACTATCCTTAGCACACCAGTGCTACACCCGCATCAAGGTCAGACTACCAACCCTGCTGATGGAAAATAGAACGCCGGGATTTCGACGGATGTCAGGAAAACAATGGAGTCAAAGTCACGTTTATCTCTGTCTTCTTTTTACTGTTGCCGCATTTATCCCTATCTTTTTCGGGTGATCGCGTATGCTTGTTATGCAGCGTGTCTTCTCCATCAGCCCAGCGATTTGCTATTTCTATTAGTTGTGATATTGTTTTGTGTTTAACCCATCCCAGTTCTTCTATAAATTCTCAGCGACGAAGGCTGTCGTTAAAGGCGTCGATGGCCCTTTCATCGGATATGGACTCAGCTGATTTTTTGATGATATTCCATCGTTGGATAAATGCTCTTATTGATTCCTCAGATTTTTGTTTGCCTGCTCGCAACTGCTCCAAGAATGCTGGTCGTTTAAACGTGGATTGGAAGTGCCGGATGAACTTATCTTTCAGGTCGTTCCAGCTGCCGATGGAATCTTCGGATAGCTGTCTGAGCCATGATCTTGCGGCGCCGGTGAGGTGTAGTTGTAAGCTTTGCATTGCGGTAGTTGTGGAGTCGCCTTGCAACTTGACAGTGGCCAAATAATTTGCTAACCATACTTCGGGTTCTTGAAGTCCATCATACTCGTGGCGGTCGTGCGGAAGTTTGAAGTCCTTGGGTACTGAGGTTTTGCGAATCCGCTAAGTGAAACAGCTGGCCCCGCATAGCTCGTAATCGTCTTCGTTGTGTCCATCGTGATATCGTCGGCTGCGGTTTTCGACTCTTGATCCATCGTTCCTGTGTTGCGTGTTGTTGTTTCTTGTGTTGCTTCGCGGCTCGGATGCTACGAGATGTGCCTAGTGTGGCGATCGAGATCGTCGGGTGTGTCTTACTTGCCGAGGACTGCTGTGATGGCATGTAGATCTATCGGGTTGTCGCGTGGTTCCTTGCTCTGCTTCTGCGAGAGAGGGTCACATCATGCCAAGGTTCATCAGGGAGGAGCGGTGGAGGGTCGTACGGGGATCGTCGGGTGCGGGCTAAGTTGTGAGCAGATATGTTTGTGCGGCCATGATGGCTGCCTGGGCCGTTTTTGCCTTGATGTTTCCTGCTTGATCAATCGACATGAACGATAGATCAAGATCGCGGATGAGTCCGCCTATCTCTGCTTCAGGAATATTCTCCAATCGAGATGTTCTCCTTCCTGGTGGTGCTCCTCCTGTTACGCTCCCTGAGCCTCGGGTAGAGCTTAACTGTTCCCGTCGTAAGCTGGATTCATCGGTTAATCTCTTTCTTTCGTCGAGTTGCCTTTGCATCTTGAGTAGGTCTCTCTTCTTGTGATGAAGAAAATATTGATATGCTAATAGATCTTCGTGTGAAGCGTCCGCTGTCATCGGATGCACTCCTGAAATTGCTTCCCTTGCCCTTTGCCATACCGCTGCTGGTAGCCAAAGAGTTCACCTCTATCCTTCACGTGGCTCTCCGCCTCTTCCTTGGACTATGCGGTTATCCGCCGTTTCTCCTCCGTTTCCATGGCCCCTTCATTGCTGTGATTTCCTGCATTGTCATCTGATAAAATATCATTGGGGTCGAGGATAGGGTTACCGTTAGAGTCACGTGGTGTTGAGGTGTTCCCGTTGACCATGCACACTTGGCGGCGTGTTATGCGTGGGCTGGTGATGTTGTCTTCTACTCCAAAGGATGCGCTGTTAGTATTCTGAGATTGTAGTTCTGGTTAAATCTTTGCCATCCTTATTCCGAAGTCGTTGTTTTTGCTGCTTTCTTCGGGTTCTGAATTTGCCGGGCTTGCTTCGCATGGTGGGGTTAGTTGTGGATCTGATCCGAAGGAGAGATTATCGTAAAGACCATCAAGGTCCCCCAGATCCATCTCGATTTGCTTGCTTTTTGCGCCTGCTTCAATCTGTGTTGTGGTGTCCATGGAGGACCCGACGGAAGATGTTGATACCGTCGTAAGCGTAGGTTTTTCCACTGACGGTTCTGATGTGATCAGGGCCAAAGGGTGTGGTTCTTGCGGGTCTTCTACTTGGAAGTGGAAGCTTCTGATGATTAGATCGGATCCGCCGGTGAAATCGGCGGATACCAATACAGAGGTGGGCGGGTGTGGTTTTGCTTTTGTCGGGTTGATGCTTGGTGGAGAGCGGTCCACCGAATCCATGGTTCCAGCGTTCAGGTTTCCCACAAACGGCACCAATTGACGAGAAGTTACCTCGACAATGTCTATGGTGAAGGACTTAGAGTTTTGCGGAAAAGAGAACGCTCGGGATTTTGTCGGATGTCAAGAAATCAATGGAGTCAAAGTCGCGTTTATCCCTGTCTTCTTTTATCATTGCTGTGTTTATCCCTGTCTTTTTCGGGTGATCACGTACGCTTGTTATGCAACGCGTCTTCTTCATCAGCCCAACGATTTGCTATTTCTATTAGTTGTGATATTGTTTTTTGTTTAACCCATCCCAGTTCTTCTATAAATTCTCAGCGACGAAGGCTGTCGTTAAAGGCGTCGATGGCCCTTTTATCGGATATGGACTCAGCTGATTTTTTGATGATATTCTACCGTTGGATGAATGCTCTTATTGATTCCCCAGATTTTTGTTTGTCGGCTCGCAACTGCTCCAAGGATGCTGGTCGTTTAAACGTGGATTTGAAGTGCCGGATGAACTTATCTTCTAGGTCATTCCAGCTGCCGATGGAATCTTCGGTAGCTGTCTGAGCCATGATCTTGCGACGCCAGTGAGGTGTAGTTGTAAGCTTTGCACTGCGGTAGCTGTGGAGCCGCCTTGCAACTTAATAGTGGCGAAATAATCTGCTAACCATGCTTCGGGTTCCTGAAGTCTATCGTACTTGTGACGGTCGTGCGGAAGTTTGAAGTCCTTGGGTACTGAGGTTTTGCGAATCCGCTGAGTAAAATTGCTGGCCCCGCATAGCTCGTAATCGTCTTCGTTGTGTCCATCGTGATATCGTCGGCTGCGGTTTTCGTCTCTTGATCCATCGTTCCTGTGTTGCGTGTTGTCGTTTCTTGTGTTTCTTCGTGGCTCGGATGCTACGAGATGTGCCTAGTGTGGCGATCGAGATCGTCAGGTGTGTCCTACTTGCCGAGGACTGCTGTGAGGGCGTGGATATCTATCGGGTTGTCGCGTGGTTCCTTGCTCTGCTTCTACGAGAGAGGGTCCCACCATGCCAAGGTTCATCAGGGTGGAGCGCTGGAGGGTCGCATGGGGATCGTCGGGTGCGGGCTGAGTTGTGAGCAGATATGTTTGTGCGTCCACGATAGCTGCTTGGGCCGTTTTTGCCTTGATGTTTCCCGGTTGATCGATCGACATGAACGATAGATCAAGATCGCGGATGAGTCCGCCTCTCTCTGCTTCAGGGATATTCTCCAATCGAGATGTTCTCCTTCCTGGTGGTGTTCCTCATGTTACGCTCCCTGATCCTCAGGTAGAGCTTAACTGTTCCCGTCGTAAGCTGGATTCGTCGGCTAATATCTTTCTTTCATCGAGTTGCCTTTGCATCTTGAGTAGGTCTCTCTTCTTGTGATGAAGCAAATATTGATATGCTAATAGATCTTCGTGTGAAGTGTCCGCTGTCATCGGAACTACTCCCAAAATTGCTTCCCTTGCCCTTTGCCATGCTACTGCTGGTAGCCGAAGAGTTCACCTCTCTCCTTCACGTGGCTCTCCGCCTCTTCCTTGTACTATGCGGTTATCCACCGTTTCTCCTCCGTTTCCGTGGTTCCCTTCATTGCTGTGATTTCCTGCATTGTCATCTGATAAAATATCATTGGGGTCGAGGATAGGGTTACCGTTAGAGTCACGTGGTGTTGAGGTGTTCCCGTTGACCATTTACACTTGGTGGCGTGTTATGCGTGGGATGGTGATGTTGTCTTCTACTCCGAAGGACGCGCTGTTAGTATTCTAAGATTGTAGTTCTGGGTAAATCTTCGCCATCCTTATTCCGTAGTCGATGTTTTCGTTGCTTTCTTCGGGGTTCTGAATTTGCCGGGCTTGCTTTGCGTGGTGGAGTTAGTTGTGGATCTGATCCGAAGGAGTGATTGTCATAAAGACCATCAAGGTCCCCCAGATCCATCTCGATTTGCTTGCTTTTTGCGCATGCTTCAATGTGTGTTGTGGTGTCCATGGAGGACCCGACGGAAGATGCTGATACCGTCGTAGACGTAGGTTTTTCCACCGACGGTTCTGATGTGATCAGGGCCGAAGGGTGTGATTCTTGCGGGTCTTCTACTTGGAAGTGGAATCTTCCGATGATTAGATCGGATCCGCTGTTAAAATTGGCGGGTACCAATACAGGGGTGGGCGGGTGTGGTTCTGCTTTTGTCGGGTTGATGCTTGGTGGAGAGCGGTCCGCCGAATCCAT
Source organism: Avena eriantha (assembly GCA_910589775.1). Lineage (NCBI taxonomy): Eukaryota > Viridiplantae > Streptophyta > Magnoliopsida > Poales > Poaceae > Avena > Avena eriantha. The sequence goes on along the minus strand of OU342746.1, from coordinate 346,719,191 downwards.
GGTTCCAGTGTTCAGGTTTCCCTCACACGACGCCAATTTACAAGGAGTTACCTCGGCAATGTCCATGGTGAAGGACTTAGGGTTTCACAGAAAAGAGAACACTAGGGATTTCGTAGGATGTCAGGAAAACAGTGGAGTCAAAGTCGCCTGAATATTGGGATATCATACTATTACAAGTTGTCTGGGAGTTTTCGGTACCCTCGCTTGGGCTTCTCCCGTCCTATATATAATAGGCCGGGTCTCAAAGCTGTATGCGGATAGGTTTCATACACGCGTAATTACAATACCAACGCAATGTCGGTTCATAGTCTCTTTCCTAATACAATCGAAGTCTTTGTTGGTTGCTTCCTTGGGTTGTCATCTGAAGTCTTCATGGGCCGAAAGCCTTTTACCCATAACAGGGTAGTAAATCATAAGCATCCGAGTAATCATACCTATGTCACTAGCGTACCAGCAGCATCTAAGACCAGAGCCAACACAGAGAAGAACCTCTACACGAAAAGTCGCAGATTAGTATTAGTACTACGAGAAACAAAGCCGAAGCCCAACTTAGGACGGTCGCCGGCGGAGATATGCTCCATGACGGCCTCGAGTGTCCGTCCTAGTGCTCTCCACCAACGACGGCGTGCCGCCGCATTGTGGTACTTCGGTGGTGTGCCAGGTGGGTCATCGTGGGTGGCGAGCTCCTGGTTGCAGCGCTCGGCGAAGAAGTTCTCCCAGTAAACTAAGTTACAGGGATCTTCGGTGCGAGCTCTGGGTCCTCAATTGCTGCCATGGCGGACTGGATCTCCTCCACCATATCGTCGTCCCGAGGCACCGGCAGCACCGGCACGTCGGTGGCGCTAAGCTTTGATACGTCGTAAACGTATCTATATTTTTTGATGCTCCATGCTTGTTTTATATCAACTATCTTATGTTTTGTCTACATTTTTGAGATACTTTTATGCATTTTCTGGAACTAACCTATTAACAAGATGTCACAGTGCCAGTTGCTTGTTTTCTGCTGTTTTTGGTTTCAGAAAAGCTCGTAAAGAAATATTCTCGGAATTAGATGAGACAAAAGCCAAAGTTCCTATTTACCAGAAGACTCACGGAGCCAGAAGACAAGACGGAGAGGGGCCACGAGGTGGCTACACCACCTGGTGGCGCAGGCCAGCCTAGGCCGCGCCAGGGGGTGGTGTGGGCCCCTCTGGTGCCCATAGACCTTGCCTCTTCGCCTATAAAAGCCCCCCGGGATGAAAACCCTAGGCACAAGATCAGAATTCCACGAAAAGTTCCATAGCGCCGCCGCCACCGAAGAGGAGATTCGGGGGACAGAAGTCTCTGTTCTGGCAGCCTGCCGGGACGGGGAAGTGCCCCCGGAGCCATCTCCATCGACTCCACCGCCATCTCCATCGCCGTTGCTGACTCCCATGATGAGGAGGGAGTACTTCTCTCTCGATTCTAAGGGCTCTACCGATAGCTATGTGTTCATATCTCTCTCTCTATGCATGATCTTATTGAGATCATGAGCTTTGTAATCTATAGATCTATTCTGCTACTCAAGTGCTTTAATGAATCTCTGATTATCCCCACATGTGTGAAGTTGACAGTGTGCACACCGTGTGGCACTTTGGCTAAGATTACATAAATACTTGTCATGAGTATAATTTGAGTTGGATGTCTCTATGAGATTGTGGTGTTTGTTGGAACCATCTAGCGCTCAAGGTGACAGTGAGGGGTTATCTAGATGGGGAATGTGAACTTTAAGGTGTGTTGTTATAGCCCTACATCATCCAACCGAAGAGTAGTTCAGGGTAGCATAATGAAGAGAACATATTTATATGAGAGTGTCCACTAGTGAAAGTATGATCCCTAGGCCTTGTTTCTAAGCATTGGAACACCGTTTACAATCAGTTATGTTACATGTTTGCTTGCTTCCACTCTTATTTCAGATTGCAATTACCACTTATAACATCCATATTACTTGTATTTCACTATCTCTTCGCCGACAAGTGTATTGGGGACACAAGAGACTTCTTGTATCTTGATTGCAAGGTTGCTTGAGAGGGATACCTTTGACCACTTCCTCCCTGAGTTCGATAAACCTTGGGTGATCCACTTAAGGGAAACTTGCTGTTGTTCTACAAACCTCTGCACTTGGAGGCCCAATACTGTCTACAAGAATAGAAGCGTGCGTAAACATCAAGCTTCTAGGTGGACTGGCAACGGAAGTCTGGCGGCGCCATGTAGCCGGCATCGTGCAGCAACCACGCCTCCCACGGCTAGAGGAAACACCAGTCGAAGCCGTTCGCCGCCGCGGGGTCGCCGGGGTACCTCTCCGCTATTGCTTCCGCCGAGATCTTCTTCTTTTCGCTAGAGGTGGAGTTCGCGGTTGGGGAATGGGGAGGCTTGAGAGTGTGGCATGTGAACCGGCGAGGGCGCCAGCATTAATAGCCGAATAGGGGCGGCGAAGATGGGAGGGGTGTAGCGGCGTGCGCGGGAAAACGCGACACGATAGGAAGATGGACCGGCGGTGGCGCGCCATTAAGGCGACGCGTGGTCGACGAGACAGGCAGTCATTGCCCGGCGGTCCGTCGCGGGATGCGGACGACTCGACTTTCTCTCGCTAACACGGTGGGGCCACAAGTGGAGCAATTTTTTTCCGCCGATTTCACTGTGTCCGGCATTCCCAGGCGGTTCCCAGCGTCCTGGGTTCGGTCTAGGAACGTCGGATGAAAGTTGGGCCAAATATGGACCAATTCGGCGTCCTAAGAACGCGACTGGGCCATTTTTCCGTGTCGAGATGAAAATTTTGTCCTGAGAACGGCCTCGTGGGAACCCGAGTGGAGATGCTCGTACCCCTTGAAATTACGAACAATTCCCCACTTTACCACCCGTAAGTCGGGAATCTGGGGATGCTGGGCGACCTGAGCGTTGAGAAGACCCGGAGAATTTTTTTTGGGATGCCGGGCGGCCTCAGAAGAGAGGGAAGGGGGATTTTTTTTCCTATTTCGTGTATAGCCGAGGCAATCTGTTGGCTGCTGCTAATTCATCCCAGCTATGGCTATCCTGTGCTTTTCATGGTATGATCGGAGTCAGGCGGAGCTGGGCATCAGACGCGTTGAAGTACTCTCTGTGGCGGCAATCTGGGATCCGTGCAGCAGGTCCATGCAAGAGGTCTCAACGTCATGGTGTTCACGGATGCCTGCTTTGATACTGATTTCTTCAGGCTGTGTGCGGAGTTGCTGCATCATGGAGGACGTGCGGAAGCTGTTCGATTCTATGCCGCTGAGATATTTCATGTCGTGGATTGGTCTGCTGGCCTGCAGTATGAAGTCTGGTTAAGCAGGATCATGTCTGCAGGAGTTTCTTAGGCTGATCGGTAGTAAGGTTTGGCCGGACGAGTTCACCTTCCCCACTGTTCGGCGCGACCTGAGTCTCCATTCGGGGACGGACGCTGGGTTTTTCATCAATGGACTGGGCTACCGCCCTCCAAACCGTGACTCTGCATCGATTAGAGCATTGAATAGTCCAACATCGCTTCTTTATGCTGAATTCCACCGGTTTATATAGGTTCTCAACGTGCTTGGAATCAGCAAGCGACCGGGAATCAAATAAGCATCACCACCATTGATCAATCTCTGAAATCAAATGATTGAAGGAATTAAATCCCCCATGTGCCAATAGGGAGAGAGGGCAAACCGCCAAGGCAAGGCCCAAGGGAGGCCAAAGGGAAATCGTGTTGGAGGTAACCACCTGAGACGGAATCGAGGGGAGGAGCGGCGGGGCCTATGTGGCTCGCTAGCGGCAGCTAGGTGAGACGGGAGAGCAGCATGCGTGGTGTGGTGGTGCTGAAGAGAGTTGGGAGAGAGATAGAGATAAGTCGAGTAGGGGTGGATACGGTTGCCGATAGAATGTGGTCAGCTGGGCCAAAGGGCTAGGCTAGGCTTAGGGGGCATTTTTCTTTTATTATTTCCATGTTTTAAGATAGCGAATAGTAAGATTTGAGTTAGGGTGCACCCAACAATTAAACCCATACGTGACCTAACTCTCGAAAATCAAATTGGAGGATCAAATTGGAGAATTGACAAGCGACGCTCGTGAAGGTTTAGAAGATCAGACGGGAAAATAAAATGAAAGGTTCAACAAAATTTGAAATTTGGAAAACTTTGTACTTCCTCCGTCTCGAAATAGATGTTGAAAGCTTTTCTAAATTTGAATGTATCTAGACACTAAAATTTACGACATCTATTTTGAGACTAAGGGAGTACTTCTTTTGAATGAGTTTTGAAAACTTACCAAAACATTATTATTCAATTTTAATTAAAACATGACAAAGGAAGAATGGTTAGATTATATAAGACAAACCCGTAGCAGGGCAATTTTGCTAGTATAATATAAATATTGATTACTAGATATGAATTAGAATACGCACTCCCTATCCGTACACTAAATATTGTTCTGATATATTCAAATTTAAGATATCATTTTCCGGACGAAGGGGGTATAATTGATGTGTGCATGTTCTATGGAAGTACAGCTGCTTCTTGCCTGTTCAACTCACGTTGATCTGGTGTGCATTTTTGTGCATGGATCGAGCTAGCTTGTAAGATTGAAAGCACGAAAAACGACAATCAAATTTGAAGACATGTGATGTTGTACAGAGGAGAAAAAAAGAGGTTATTCTTTTTTTAGACGGTAAAATAATTTTTAACCTATTTGAACGGTAATTTTGGCTATAAGAAGAAAACAGCCCAAAACATAAAACGGCAATATCCTGAAAACTCCGTTTGTTCACAAAAAAATCTTTTTTTGTTTAACTTAAACGACAAGGGAACTAAAGGTATTGACTACAGGCAGCGATCGTGAAAAATTGGATCTGTTGGAAGTTTGGAGTCCATCCAGCCGCGCGCCGCCATGTACGTGAGGCATCCATCTGGTACCCAGTGGCCACGGTGGCCGGACCTCCCACCGGACCTGCTCCGCGAGATCTCTGGCCGCCTGGTCCATGTCACCAACTTGGTCCGTTTCCACGCCGTCTGCAGGGCATGGCGAAGCTCACACGACCCATCGGCGACGAAGATCCAGTCCTTCTTGCCATGGCTCCTCGCACCGAGCACGGGCGTGGACGAGCCCCTCAATCTGAGGTGCGTCTTCTCAAGTAAAACTTTCCTTGCGCCGCTGCCTTCATCGCAACCATGGCAGCAGAACTGGGTGGGCGGCGCCGACGGTGCGGCGCTCCGGTACTTCACCGCTCTCCCTTACCCTACGCTACACGACCCTCTCGTCACCGGAGGTGGTGTCACCACCGTCACGCAAGCTTATTTCCCCTACAAAAAAGGCCAATGGCCGGATTCTCCCAGCGGAATCACGTACCGCGACGGAACCATCCTTCTATACAAGAATTTTTATTCAATTGGAGGCACGGCGCCTGAGTTCAAGGCTGCGATTCTGCATCCTGGTGATGGCAGCTGGACGGTGGTGGAGAGGACCCTTGAATCCCCTCGCCGTGGCGAGTTCACGGTCGCGTATCATCGTGGCAAAATCCTGGTTACCGAGGATGCGAGCCTCTGGCACATGTTGACACCAGGGAACGCTGGTGATGACATGCTCGTCCCAAGGCCGTGGAAGGTGAGCGACAACAATGACTACTGGTACGAGAATAGCTACGTCCTAGAGTCCCACGGCGAGCTTATCTGGGTAGTGGTCACTGTCCGTGACGAATACCGTGTAAGGACTTGTGGCTTCAGCTTGGTGTACGCGCTTTCTGTGTTGGTCTACACGCTAGAGGAGGGGCCAGGTAAGACGACGATGCAGTGGGCGAGGAAGCATGGGAAGAGCTTGGCTGACCACGTGCTCTTCCTAGGCAGACCAAACAGCTTCGCCATTGATGCCACACGGCTAGGCCGTGATGGCGGGTGCGCCTACTTCATGTGCTACAACTATGACGAGAGCTATCAACGACGGTGGTGCGTGATCAGGTACAACCTTGTGGACAACAGAGCCGAGATCATCGAGTGGCTACCTCAAACATGGCAAAACCAGAGGGCCACGTGGCTCATCCTCCAGCCCACCATGGCTCCAATTAAGGTATGTACACTACTAAAAACCAAATCAAATACTAGTAAATTAAAACATATTGATTAGTTTCATTTTATCTTCCCATATACATGTACCGTATTTTCAGTTTGTAACCACATATATTTATACAAAAAAGAAAATTAAAGAATCTCAACTGCTACCAAAATGAAGTTGATATTTGTGCACATATATACCAGGAAATCCGGGAGAGGCTGATGGAGGCTCCAAAGTGGAAGCGGTTGCAGAATGTAGCTCCAGTTACTCCAAGAAGCCTTGTTTACATCGGCAGACTTCCTCTGCAGCCATGTTTCAGGATATTAGTGTGCAATCTTCCTCTCACGGTGAATAGCTCCCAACTGCGACTCTTTTTCAGCAAGCATGGAGAAGTTTCCAGCGCCAAGATAATTTGTTATGAGAAGACCAAGACCTCTCAGGGTAGAGGCTTGGTAACCTTGGCGACGGTGCATGCCCGTCGGGCGGATGCTCTCGCTAGTCTGAACAGGCTTGTTTGGGATGGATACAGCCTCAGGGTTAGCTTGGTCAATGACGTGGCTGGACAACGACGACGTCCATCTCGCACCCGAGCAAAACAGCTACATATAGCTCGATCCTCTGGGTCATAGCTAGCTATGGCGAATGTTTATTGTCTATATATAACTCAAAAGATTCATATGGGTTCCTTTTATGGAGATTGAATAGGAAATGTAATATTACATATATATATACCAAACATATATAAATGGGGAAAGGAAACTAAGATTTCTCTTTTGCAAGGTTGCATTTTAGAAACTCCTTCAGGAGCTGATGCCCCACCACCTGTGCATGATAGTACGCCAATCAGGTCCCACCACCTGCCGACATGAGTCCCGGTTCGACGATCCGAATAAATTTGGGGAACTTTTGAACCGTCCGATTGATACTCTTTCACCTGTTCATGTTGCTTGCTTCCACGTGAATTGACTTTCTCCTATTGGAGGACAAAAAATATCCCCCACCTCCTCTGTTAGCATGGCGCGCATGGAATAAAAATAGAGCAGTTCCTTCCTCCTCTCCATGCACGAAGCGCGCATGGCGCCTATGTAGAGGAAGCGCCTACAGTTCGGTTTGCATCAGCTTCGACGGACTGGCAGCAGCGACAAATCTATTTGCACGAGCTGCACATCGGCCTAGCTCCTCGGTGAGCCACGACCACTGCACATCCTGGAGGACGCTTCACACGGGATCCTCCACCTGAATTTATGCAGGGTGAAAATTTTATGATAGACTATGGTTAAAACCTATTTCATGATAGCAGGGCCGGTCCTGAGAATTTAGGGGCCCGGGGCAAAGTTAAAATTCTGGGCCCCTAACATTTATATCAATATTTCCAAAGCAATTTTTTTGGATTCGTAGATAAAAAATTACTGATGATGTAGGGTTTTTTTATTGAATGTGCACGGGAGAGAGAGAGAAGACTTCCTAATTATTTTCTATATACAAGGTATGGTAGCAATTTCAATTTCATTCTATAATTTCTTATAGATTAGTAATATAAAATGAGCGCAGAGGGACAAAGCTACTAGCCTCCTAAAGATCATCATTTTGAACTCGAAAATCACAAATTCCAATAATATATATATATATATATCGGTAAGTAATATGCCATCAAACAATTATTAATGACTAGAGGCATAGCCAGGAATTGTTGATGCCTCGGCCAAAAACTAAGGGCTCAAAATTATTAATCAACACTTATAATCCTTTATAGATCAACTGTCGATCATCATAATAAATTAGATCATAGGTGAGAGAATTAGACATACTTTTATGTTCTCTAGAATCACGTCGGTTTTCTCTCTGGCCCCAACTTCATACGATGTAGCTACATAGGTGAAAATGCATGTGTGCCCCCATGTGTGGTTTTAGTAATTAATGACAATCTCTATAGATTAATGTTTCAATTGAGTTTCACTTGTAGAATTTGTCCATTGGTATCACTTGGGCCATGTATTGGTTTCAAGGTTGAAAAATGAAGAAGAAGCCATGTCCAAGGGGCTTGTTCCTATTGGAATCATGTAGAAGAAGAAGAAGAAGAAGAAGAAGAAGAAGAAGAAGAAGAAGAGTGTCTTGAATAAGAAGATGGAGTTTCTTATGGCTACCTTCAAGACATCATCAAGAAATGAAGTGCAAGCTCAAGATGCGCCATCTCTAGAAGATCACATGCTTTAAGCTTGCCATCCTCGGTGATCATGGAGAGATAAAGTCAAGTTCAAAGAAGAGGCTTCCACGTGGAGCATGAGGGAGAAATTCATAAGTCTTCTTCAAACAAAACACGAACAAGAGCAATCAAGAAAGATGTTCCATCTTGAGGAAGACAAGACCATCTACATCAAGCTCAAGTGGAGTGCTCAAGGAGGGTGTTGATATCCTGGAGCTAGACATTACATCTATTGACCTTCCACCACAATTGTGGACATATAATAGGGCCATATGCATGTTTTTTAGAGATTCCGACACTCCCGTGGTGCTTTTCCAGCGAAAGCTTAGTCTATGGGCCCGTCAAATCTGCCCATTTAACCTGATTCGTTCAGGATTTGACCAGTGTACTTTTTTATTAGTTTAGATTTGGCTAGGTCTTGCAAATTTTGATGTTTTAACCTTTGTTTGGTTATGATTGTCTGTAATATCTCATTTTTGTAACGTTTTTTGTTTTGTACTTACTTTCTTGGACTGCGCATTGTTCCTGGAGGGCCAACAAGCTATAGTCTATAATACTTGACGGAGAGTAATTTGCATGAAGTGACAGAACCGGCCATGTTGTGCATGTATTACCGCCCTGGCCTATGACTGTAATAACCACAAGGGCATCAGTTTGTTCCTCCTTGAGATGCTGTCATCTTATTTTCTTATTCAGCCTCACTTACAGCTCCCAGCTCCAAAATTATTGTAAACATTACAGAGGTTTTTGAAGGAAAAAAAAGCCCCAAAAGTACTGGAAGAGAGACAACGTTATATCATGATTTTGTTCTGACAGATTACTCTATACATACAGCAAAATGATTACTCTATACGCTTCAGCCACTGCTCCTCGAGCTCTACGGCATTTTTCTGCTCGCAAAATAAAAAGAATAAGCATACTCTTAGATCCAAAATGATATCCATATGTATAATCTATTGTCATCCCATAATGATATCCATGCCCATTATAGAACTAGAAAATGGGTCGGCTGAACCAAAAAAAAAATGATTTTGAATCCTGATCATCCAAAATGATTTCGATCCATATTTGTAACTGTCACCTGGTACCCATACTAAAATTGAGCTCGATCTGTATATGTACCAGCCTACCATATAATTAAGACGGGTTAGAGAAACCGAATCATACTACAATGAAGTCAATCGAAATAACTAAATGAAAACATATATAGTATATATATTCATTATCGGAGGTACATACCCATGAGTCATCAAGAGAAGCAAAATATGATCTCAAGGCTAAGAACAAAGAGAGCACGGAATATCACTTTCCATGTCGGCAGTATGGTCTGTTTAGAATTACACATTAAACTAAGAATACCACCGGGACATCTTCTTTGCCGGCAGAACATCCACATAACAAGGACGGTAAGGAAACCCGCTTCAAGTTGAGGTAATACTTCCATAGAGTCGTCAATGAGGCCGTTGCCTAGATACTGCTATTAAATCGATGCGCTAGCCATCTGAACCAAAGTCCAAACTGATGGAAAGGGCTAGACGTGTATTATATTCTTAACACTCCCCCTCACGTCTAGGCTATTTTAGTCCTTAGCGTGGGTTCGGTGCAGACCGCAGAATCTTTTTTAATACTGCGTGAACAGGGTCTTGAACTTGAGACATCTTGGCTCTGATACCATGTGGAAAATAGTAAAACCCTAATATTTCGGTGTATTGATTTGACCCTCATGAGGGATATATATAGAGTTACAAGGGGTAGGTAGACTTGGAGTACAAGATGATCTTACAGTCCTAGTCTATCTCATATACGTATATGTATCCATATTCTAACATCCCCTCAGTCGTAGCGGGAGACGCTTGTGACTAGATTTGAAGTCTTGCGCTTCCGTCGTCATCACCTCCTTATCATCATCACCTGCGTGGACATGATCATGGCTGACACTTACGGGTGGTGACTGCGTCCCCTTCTGGTGCCTCTCTTCCCTCCCGCAGTCACAACGGGAGTGGCGTGAATGCAAGTGACGACGCGGACGCGAACTCTAACCTGTAATACTCCAGGAGTAGCTATTCTAACTGTAAGGTGACTTGTGCACGGACTGCTGGCTTTGGAACCTGGGGAAAAAAACTAGATTTCACCTCAGCGAAAAAGGAAGCAGATGTGCAAAAGCATTATAAGATAGTACGAGCATTTTCCCTCTCAACTATAAACAGACAAAAATCTTAAATGAAGTGATAAATTTTAAGTTCATATGTGAAGAAGAGGAACCTACTCCATCTTTTATCCTAATCAATCTAAGTACAGTACATTGTTTTCAGGCTTGCCTTCATAAGCAGATAGTGCTAGTCTTGTTTATACACGTCTGTTAACATCATGCTACCTACTGTTTCTTTATTGTTAAAACACCATGTGTAGCATATGGGCATTTGCGTTACACACAACCCGATGCCACATTTATGTTTTGCAAAACTGATCGCAATGTTCGAAAGGAAAACCAAGGACAAGGTGCTTTTATCATCATCCCAACATAACACGCTGATATATGTAGGCTAAGTTACATTGAAGTGTTTGAGTTATGCTAGGGCCGTAAGATTCTGGACTCGGTAGCCCAGGAGTAGAGGTCTGGACTCCAGAGCAAGATTTGGAGGTTCAACTAATTTACAAGCACTTTCTTGACGCGGGAAAAGATGCCAAAGGCGCCGGCCATGCCGGTGACACAAAAGAAAAAAAAACAGCCGGCCAGGGACTGCAAGCCGTCCTGATGACATGATCTGGAGCCAGGTGCTTTTGCTGCTTTAGGCAGTTGAATTATTATACATGATACATCTTTCTGTATCATCATTGCCATATATTTTTCCTGAAAATTTGCTTTTCTGTTCTGAGATTGATACCCAGATGTCAAACCTAACTGAAAAGGCCACAGGGCTCACAAGTATCGGCAGAAAAAACTCAAAGAAGCATCAATCAAGTGAAGAAACATTAGATGCCATAATTATTTCTATATGTGTAAACCAACAACCTGATGTTGAAGGCAAAACGATGTTCCAAAAGATTCCCTTGGAATACTCTGAAGGTGCTTGATTGTCATTCTGTCAATCAACATCGTACTGGCCTGTAATAAGAAAACATTATACTGAATTTTAACAAGATGAAGCTCGAAACTGCAGACTTGATGATAGTAGCTTCTCTTCAAACATTACACAGCATGAGGGCTCCTCCACCATATGGAACCACATCTGTCTCTCTAAGAAAAACAAACACATCTGTTTCAGAACAAGACAAACACCACAGGCACCTTGGTAGTGAAAGAGCTAGACGATGACATTTGTCCCAAAGAAGAGACGACATGCGATGTTATTTATCGTTATTGGGAGTCTGGTTGCAGTCCAGAGTCCGAACGAACAAATGGCTTCTGCTACTCACCTTCTTCCCCTCTTCACACTGCTACAACTCTACTTGCTAACCACAGCTGCTTCTTTCTGCCACCCTGATCAAGCTGCAGCACTTTTCCAACTAAAGCAAACCTTCATCTTCGACTACGCCACCACCACACTGCCGTCGTGGCAACCTGGTACCGACTGCTGTCTTTGGGAAGGCATCGTCTGTGATGACGATGTATCTGGCATTGGCCAAGTCACTGTTCTCGACCTCGGTGGCTGCGGCCTCTACAGCAACGGCTGCCATGCCGCGCTCTTCAACCTCACCTCCCTGCGCTACCTCGACCTCAGCATGAATGATTTCGGCAGATCTCGCATACCCGCAGTTGGCTTCGAGAGGCTATCCAAGCTCGCTCACCTCAACCTTTCTTGCTCAGGCTTCTACGGTCAGATTCCAATAGCCATCGGCAAACTCACAAGCCTCATAGCATTGGATCTTTCTTCAGAGAAATATGTTGACGATTCCTATCCAAGCATGAGTCAATGTGCTTCCTTGGGCGACAGTAACGAGCTGTTGCTATTCGAGCCCAGCTTTCAGACCTTAGTGGCAAACCTCACGAACCTGAGGGAGCTCTACCTTGATGGAACGGACATATCTAGCAGCGGAGAAGGGTGGTGCAGTGGTCTAGGTAAAGCTGTTCCCGGTCTCCAGGTGCTTAGCATGTCATACTGTGATCTACATGGTTCAATTCACTCCTCTTTGTCAAGTCTCCGATCCCTTACCGTGATCAACCTCAGATATAATCCTCACATTTCTGGTGTTGTTCCTGAATTCTTTGCGGACTTTCTGAATTTGAGCCTTCTTCAACTCAGCTTTAACAGTTTCAGGGGTTGGTTTCCTCAGACAATCTTTCAACTCAAGAATATAAGGGTGCTTGATGTGTCATATAACAATGAACTCTCAGGTCATTTACCAGACTTTCCAAATGGAACTTCTTTGGAGATTTTGAATCTCCAGTCCACTAGTTTCTCTGGTATCAAGCTGAACTCTTTTAGCAACCTCTTCTCTCTTAGGGACCTAGGTTTTGATGGAAGTTCAGTTTCTATGGAGCCTAATGATTTATTGTTCAACAAGCACAACTCTTTGCAAAACTTGGAGCTCTCTTTTGATACATTTTCAGGGGAGTTAGGACCAATTTTATCATGGATTAGTAATCTTAAGAACTTGAAAAGGTTGCAACTGTCCGATTACCATTCCTTCAAGATAATGCCCCCATTGATTAGCAACCTCACCAACTTGACAAGTTTGGAGATTATTAACTGTGACTTCTTTGGGAGGATACCACCATCAATTGGCAACCTCAGTAAGTTGACTTCCTTGAGAATCTCAAGTTGTGCCTTCTCTGGGACAATACCATCTTCAATTGGCAATCTCAAGGAACTAAGAAGCTTGGAAATCTCTTATAGTGACATATCAGGTCCAATAACAACAGACATTGGGCATCTCAGCAAACTGAAGGTCTTAGTATTAATGGGATGCAGGTTTTCTGACAGAATACCAAGTTCAGTTACCAACTTGACTCAACTGGTTTATGTGGATCTTTCACAGAATCTCCTTCAAGGTAAGATTATACACAAAGTTATTAGTTCCTTCATCTTAATTTGAAATAAAATACTTACTGCACACATTGTTACCATTGCATTCTCCAATGCGTTTTGACTTCTTGAACAAAAGAATGCGCAAATTGTTCACATCAGCGTTGCCATAACTACATAATATAATACCTGGTTTTTTTAACAAATAAAATGAAATTACGGGTCTTGCTATACCAAAATCCAATAGCAGTTCATTTCTTCAAGACCACCACTTTCCAAAATGAGAAAGAGCGTTAAATAGCACATACACAAAGCTTTTCAAGAACACAATTATCAACGGGTCAAACTAAAGTTATTTGAAAATATATTACTCTTTCCAAGTCATTTACTAGAATTGTGTGTGCCAATATTCTATCTTAGATTGTATTGAGACATTCAGTTCATGCGTGCCTTGAACCTGAAGCATCCGTACAACAATTTGGGCTTCCTTTCATTTGCTCACATGGCATATATATACACATTAGTCACTCAAAGTTCTTTTGCAATAGAGTATGTTCGACCTTTCAAGATTGTCTCAACAGTTTATCGCTCATAGATAGCAAAATCCAATGTTGGATTTTTTTGTTAATACTAGAGTATGTCACCATTCTTGGGATTCACACTTCTTGGGATTCACACTTTTCTTCCATATCGATGCATTTGTTGTATTCTAAAATATTAACATAGAAATTTCTTAACTATACTTGCAGGAGAGATTCCAACATCTTTATTCACTTCTTCGACCATGTTACAGTTGGATCTTTCGTTAAACGAACTTTCTGGACCAATACAAGAATTTGACGCAGTGTATTCACGTGTGGCAATTATTTCTCTGCGCAAAAATCAAATTAGTGGACAGATTCCTTCATCATTCTTTCAATTTACAAATTTGGTGATCCTAGATCTTGGCTCAAACAGCTTAACAGGTTTAGTACAATTGAGTTCACTTTTGAAGTTAAGAAAGCTTGCTCTCTTGGATCTCTCAGGTAACAAGTTGTCTGTCCTGGATGGAGAAGGCAGTAAGCCGATGGTACCATTACTCCCTAAACTCTGGAAAATACAACTAGCATCTTGCAACATGAAAACAATTCCTAGATTACTGATGCATGTTAATCATCTTGTAGAATTGGACCTTTTGAGCAACAAAATACAGGGAACTATACCCCAATGGATATGGGAAGAATGGGATGACAGTCTTACATATTTAAATCTTTCAAACAACATTTTCACACACATGCAACTCACTTCATATGTTCTTCCGAACATATGTTTGACATTTCTTGACCTCAGTTTCAATAGACTTGAAGGCCAGATACCGATGCCAAACCTGTTGACAACAGGTTTTTCTAATCCCACTCAAATATTTGATTATTCGAATAATAGGTTCTCCTCTGTTATGTCAAACTTCACTTCTTATCTTGGCCAAACTGCTGCTCTCAGATTGTCCAAAAATAACATTAGTGGGCATATACCGCATTCTATTTGTGATTCAAGCAACCTCGAAGTCCTTGACCTGTCATATAACAACTTCAGTGGGCTGGTACCATCATGTTTGATAGAGCATAGCTACTTAACTGTATTAAATTTGAGGGACAATCATTTTGAGGGAACATTTCCTTATAATGTTACTGAGCACTGTAATCTCCAGACAATAGATTTACACGGCAATAAGATTCAAGGCCAACTACCTAGGTCTCTTTCCAACTGCGCTTATTTGGAGGTTCTTGACATTGGAAACAATGAGATGGCGGATAATTTCCCGTTTTGGCTAGGTAGGCTTTCCGATCTCCGTGTCCTCGTTTTGAGATCCAACCATTTTTATGGTTCACTTGCTTATCCTTTCGGAGATAGCAAATATGGGGGATACTTTTCAAAGTTACAAATCATTGATATACCCTCAAATAATTTCTCTGGCAATTTGGATCCATGATGGTTTGAGAGGATGACATCTATGATGGCAAAGTTCAATGACACTGGAAATATCTTAGGTCATCAGATATCATACGGCGGTTCATACTACCAGGATATTGTTGCAATCACATACAAAGGGAAATATGTGACAATTGAGAAAATCTTGATTGCCTTAACTGTTATTGACTTCTCAAATAATACATTGGATGGCAACATTCCCCAATCAATTGAAGGCTAGTTTCGTTGCATATATTGAATATGTCACATAATGCATTTATAGGGAGGATTCCACCACAAATTGGTGAGATGCGTCAATTGGAATCACTAGACCTGTCCTGGAATGAGCTTTCTGGGGAGATTCCACAAGAGCTAACTAACTTAACATTTCTTGGCACCCTGAAGATGTGTGAAAACAAGCTGGATGGAAGAATACCACAGTCACGCCAGTTTGCAACATTCGATAACACTTCATATGAAGGGAACACAGGGCTCTGTGGACCGCCTTTGTCCAAACCATGTGGCAATTCAAGTAATCCAAATGAGGCACAAGTAATCATATCAGAAGATCATTTAGATAATATCTTGCTTCTCTTTATTGGGTTGGGCTTTGGCATGGGATTCACAGCAGGTATTCTGATGAAATGGGGTAACATCGACAAAAGGTTTGGGATTGTGAACATGGTCTGAAGACACAAGACATGTAGTCAATGGAGTTAAGCTATTAATGGAGGCACCTATAAGTTGTAATATGTCACCCTATATATCATCCATAACTTAAGGATTGTCATGTTTAATTGTTTATGTTATGTTGTTAGCACATTACAATGCTTATACAGAAATTGTAAGAAAACTTCACAATTCCTAGAGTCCATTTTTACTATATCAATTAAAAGGGAGATGCACCAATCCTCCAAAATTAAGGCCAGAGTCATCACCTAGAGTGCATCTCATGCCATCAATATATAGTCTATTTTCCTGCCCATGACGCTAACATAACAGCCACGCTTCATCACCATTGCCTGCATCTTGCAGGGCCAACGCTCGCTGTTTCATCATACCTACCTAGCGCCCGCTCCAGCCCTAGCACGTGTGTGCTCAGCACAACATCGTAGTTCTATGTGCTCTATGTTTTCTTAGAAAAAAGGGCCGTAGTTCAGCTCTTAAATAATGATGCCCCAAATGGCCGAAGGATACGCAGTGCTGAAACCACTTAGTGGTTTTTATGCGTTCTATGTACGAACATCTGGTGTGTACATTAACAAGAACTCAAGATTTCGCTTGCTTATGTTTTTATATGCAGGTCACTTCCAGAGCTGCAGGTCCTTAGAAATAAGTGGTGCTCAATGTCTTGCATAGCCTGTGATTTTAACTTCTAAACAGAGAAGGTTTCAGAACTTCAGACATGTAATTGATTCTGGAACCCGAAGATGAGATTTTATCCTCGGGTGTTCAGAGCCATGAAACAAAATATAATCATCATTTATGTGATGTAATATTATAGCACGAAATGCACATTGCCAATTGGCTAGCTAAACGGATTATTTCGGTGCCTGCAAGAAATTCCGGCTGGGCTGTACACATCCGTCTCCTCCCCCTTCCAAAAGGAGCTAGCTATACAGATCGGCAGCCACTAAATTAACTAACCAGGTTGCAGCTGGCGGCACGGTTTTCAAACTGAAATCGGTTGTGGATCGATGAGACGAGACGATATGTACGTACCTCGTGAGCTCCGATCCGGTACCAAGCCGGCACCTCGATGAGCTCCGTGGGGAGCCGCCGTACTTGGTCCAGAAATCCTAGCAGTCACGAGGGTCTTCGAGCAACCTGGTAGTGCTGCGGGTGTCGAACCCGTCGCCATCCACGGCGATGAGGGGCAGCGCCCGTGGTTTTCCCACTCTGGCAAGAGACATTTTTTCGGGGCTCTGCCAAGAGAGACTCGGTGATAGACTGATGGCGCGGGGCGGGACAGACAGCTCTTGGAGCCAATGAATCAACCGGCTGTCTGTCCTTCAGAAAGAATGTATCTGTCCAATAGACACTGAACTGAATTCAGAAGTTGAGAGTCAACCTGAAAGCTGAAAGTGGGCACTCTGGTGATTTGACCAAATGCAGGATGAACCATCTTGTTCACGTACAAATTACAGCTCTGGCCATGCCTGCAACCACCAAAATTGGTGTTATTGACTTAACAGTACCAAGGTCTTGTGACAAAAAAAAAACTACACAAGTGTCTTCACTGCTTTTCCGGTGGGAAATAACAGAGAAAACGACTCATTGACTGAGACACGCCCTGATCACAAACGTGTATCATGGTTCTGCTGGCCAGCTTCTTCTACACATACAATTTATCCAAGCGCCTAGTCTGTACATTATCATAGTGTCCAGCATCTTCACACACTCTGAAGATGTGATTTCAGGTTCTCCACGGATAAGATTTCGCTACTAAATTTCTCAAATGGCTGCATGAGCTCAAGAAATTAGAGAACCCAGAGGCATGCAATTTCTTGGGGAATCTGAATGTCACTACATACAAGATATACAAGCAATTAGAAACTACATGCCGAGTGCAAAATCATCTATACATGTGGCGGCAGGTTTGTTGTTTTCTTTCTTCAGGAACCACACCAATCTCTCTTGCGAATTGCAACTTCAAACAGACGATCCGCCTACACTATTGGTTTCGGAACCTGGAAACAGAATCAGATTTCGCCTAGCAAAAGAAAGGCATTGTGCAAAACCATTATAATTTAAGATAATACACATGGCATTTTCTCTCTCGAAGAAAACCAATCATCCCGACAATCTATTTAACTGCCTCTTTCATTGTAGATGAGCTCCAGGTTATGTAGGTCTGATCCTGAAAAGTAGAACATGCGAAAATTAACAAGATAAATTAGACAAAGATCTTAAATTGAAAAAAAAAATGAAGTGATATAATTGAAGTTCATATGTGAAGAAGACGAACCAGTTCCATCTTGTATCCTGATAACTAATCATGTTAACACCTTGCCAGCTGCTATTTCTTTTATTATGTATCACATGATGCCAATCCAATTACCATTGTGCGTGTTTGATCCAACTGTTGATGCCGTCAAATATCAGCATTTTGTTTGACTTATGCTAAGGCCGTCAGGATAATTAACTGTAACAGGAAATTATTTTGCTTGATTTGAACAATACTGCACAACAGAAATCAACACACCGTATATGCTGATTCTGAATGGCAGTGCCACCTTTGCCTTTTTTTTAAACATCAGATATCAAAATCACGGGCTCCAGTTGAAAAAGTCATAGGTCTAATTGCTAGTGAGTCTTAGCAGAAAAAACAGAGGAAGCATCAACCTTTTGAATGAAAAAATTATGTCCTGGTTATTTATATATATGCAAACTAACAACTAAATAAGCCAAGAAGATGTTCCAAAAGATCCCTAGAATTCTACACAGGTGATTTATTGTCATTATCAGTGTATCAACATTGTCATTGTGTAGTCTTTAGGGGGAAAAATCTGGGATGGACCGGTCCCATGGACCTCCACACCCTCTTATATATATATAGCTGAACTTAGGTACATCTTAACTAGTACACTATAGAATACTCTAGAATTAGTTAGGACACTAACTTAGACTACAACATACTGGAATGTTCCAGACACTCCTAGGACAACACTAATATACTAACACTCCCTGGAATATTCTAGGCTCTCCTAGGACAGTCTCCAACACTCCCCCTCAAGATGGGTGATAGATATCTATCATTCCCATCTTGTTACAAGCTGAACTACACTCTTTATTTCCTAATCCTTTAGTTAAACAGTCTGCAACTTGCTCGCTAGAGGTTACATGATTTATCTTAATTATACCGTCATCCAATTTCTCCTTTATGAAGAAGCGATCAATCTCCACATGCTTAGTTCTATCATGTTGAACGGGGTTGTTTGCGATGTTGATCGCCGACTTGTTGTCACACCACAAATTTAAAGGGCCTTTCCTCAATACTTTCAGTTCTGAAAGAAGATTCCTCACTCATAACATCTCACTCAAACCTTGCGACATAGCTCTATATTCAGCTTCAGCTGTTGACTTTGAAACCACCTGCTACTTCTTACTTCGCCATGACACCAAATTGCCCCCCACAAACACACAATAACCAGAAGTTGATCTCCTATCATCCAAGCAACTTGCCCAGTCAGCATCACAATACCCATCCACATTTAGATGACCATTCCTTTTGAACCATAGTCCCTTTCCTGGACTACCCTTCAAGTACCGGAGGATTTGATTGACCGCATCCAAGTGTCCGCTCCTAGGATCATGCATGTATCTACTCACTACACTCACTGCATATGAAATATCAGGTCTTGTGTGACATAGATAGATGAGTCTTCCAACAAGCTTCTGGTACTTCTCCTTATCCACTAGATCACCAGATTCGGCACATAATTTGTGGTTTTGGTCGATAGGTGTTGATGCAACCCGACACCCAAGCATGCCCGTGTTACTAAGCAAGTCCAAAACATACTTCCGCTGGGAGAGCACAATCCCTTCAGGAGATCTAGCAATTTCTATGCCAAGAAAGTACTTGAGTTGACCAAGATCCTTTACCTCAAATTCCTTGCGTAGGTTGTCTTTCAGCCATGATATCTCCATCGCATCATCTCCCGTGATTATGATATCATCAACATATACAACAAGGATTGTAATCTGGCTATTTGAGTGCCGATACTCGTATGATCCCCATTACACTGCTTATATCCCATACCACATATCACTCGTCTAAATCTATCAAACCATGCCCGTGGAGATTGCTTGAGGCCGTATAGAGATTTTCTCAACCTGCATACCTTTCCTGATGTTCTAGGAGTGGAGAAACCAGGTGGGATCTCCATGTATACCTCCTCCTGTAAATCTCCATGCAAGAATGCATTCTTGACATCCAACTGATGCAAAGGCCACCCAAAGTTAGTTGCACAAGAGATTAGGATCCTCACTGTGTTCATATTTGCCACCGGCGCAAATGTCTCATCATAGTCAATCCCATATGTTTGACTATATCCTCTGGCAACTAGTCTTGCCTTGTACCTTTCAATTTTCCCTTCTGGATTTTGTTTCACAGTGTAAATCCATTTACACCCAACAGCTCTCTTTCCTACTGGAAGATGTACAAGTTCCCAAGTTTTATTCTTTTCGAGAGCATTTAACTCCTCTATCATGGCCTCGCGCCACTTCGGGTCTTGCTTTGCTACTTTCTAGTCTCTTGGGATCACCACGGGTTGCAATGATGCAATGAAGGCCAAGTAGTTTGTTGATAGAGATGTATATGATACATAATTAGCTATGTCATGCTCATCTTGGTACCAATTTGGAGGTTTTCTAGCTCCAACTCGGATTCCTTTTCTTAAGGCAATGGGCAAGTCCATTGAATCTCTCGTATTAGATGGACCTGCGCCCTCAGTCAATTCAACAATTTCAACACTTGTTGGAGCATGTTGCTCCCCCGGCACCTGTGTGTCACCTGCTGTAGGAGCTACGCCCTCAGTCGATTCAACAATTCCACCACTTGTTGGAGCATGTTGCTCCCCCTGCACCTGTGTGTCACCTGCTGTAGGAGCTTGTTGCTGCTGCTCATGTTGTGGTTTTCTCCGTGTATACACTTTTAAGTTTTCTTCCTCATTTGGCTTTCTCCATCTATCTTCACTTGCAGGAGATGGAATTGAACCAACAACAACTCTCGATTGTTCATATTCCTTTGTCCTCAACAGTTCAGTCTCCCCCTCTCGACTAGCATCAATTGTGCTAGGAGAGTCAAAGTCAAACAACGAGCCGAGGTCCGTCTTCTCTCCGTAGAACGGCTCAGACTCTCTAAATGTCATATCCATGCTAACAAATGTTCTCCGCTCACTAGGGCTCCAACACTTGTAGCCCTTTTGTCCAGATGGGTATCCAATGAAGATGCACTTCAGAGCACGTGGGTCCAATTTTCCTACCGAAGGTCTATGGTCTCTGACAAAGCATGTACACCCAAACACCTTTGGTGGAACAATGAACTCATTTTTACCAAAGATCATTTCATATGGGGTCTTCATCCCAAGAATTCTTGATGGCATTTGGTTGATGAGATAAGTAGCAGTCATAACTGCTTCACTCCGTAAGAATTTTGGCACATTCATAGTAAACATAAGCGATCGAGCTACCTCTAGTAGATGTCGATTCTTCCTCTCAGCTACTCCATTCTGTGGAGAAGTATCAGGGCATGAAGTTTGATGAAGTATTCCTTTTTCTGAAAGAAAGTTGCCAAATTCATGGTTCATATACTCTGTCCCATTATCAGTCCTGATAATTTGAATACCAATGTTGAAACGATTTTGGATATATGCATAGAAGTCCCTAAAACAACTAAGCACCTCACTTTTTTGTTTCATGAGATATATCCAAGTCATCCGCGAGTAACAGTCAATGAAGGTGACAAAGTACTTCATTCCACTAATAGAGACCATAGGAGAAGTCCAGACATCAGAGTGAATCAACGCGAAAGGCGATGTGCTTCGGAGTCCACGACTCACATATGATGTCCTTGTGTGTTTTCCATATTCACAAGCATCACACACAAGTTTTTCTTTATCCACCTTCTTCATTTCCTCGGGAAATATCTTACTCATAGTATCAAAGGACATATGACCCATTCGACAATGTAAGAGTATCACCTTTGCTTCATCGTCACCAGCAACAATTGTCAAAGCGGTGCATAATGCATCATCTGTTTCATGTCTATCCAAGTACCATAGTCCCTTATGCCTGATGCCAACCCCAAGTCTCCTTCCAGTTGTCCTCTCCTCAATTATACACTTGTATCGGTCAACAATAATTCGACAATCAATGTCGTCAACCAAGGCACTCATAGACACCAAACTCACTGGAAAAGATGGAGCATACAAGACCGAAGACAATGTAATTGACGGAGTGCATTTCACCGTGCCGACTCCTTTGACGGGCTGATAAGTTCCATCAGCTGTTTGGATGGTCTCTTTATGCATGGGTGGATTTGGCGCATATGATGCGAACTCACTCCTCCTTCCCGTGACATGTGCAGATGCTCCCGAATCTAGTATCCAATTTGAACAAGTTCCGTTTAATGTAGGAGCTTGATTTGACATACCTTCTTCCGCTTGTGCGAGATTTACACAATTTCGTAGGGCTGTTGTTTTTTCACCTTGTTTTGGAACTTCCGCAATCTTCTTCGACTCTTTCAATTCTTCTATCTCCTTCATCAATTGAGTCATTTTCTGAAGTAGCTTCTCAATTCTTTGATTTTCCGCCATTGATCAATGTTGTTGAGACTGAATCCACAACGCTGTTCAGCTGTTCTACAAGTCCAGCCTACACACACTCTTCTCCGTAGCTATAGCACAACCCAAACCGCTCCTCCGCTGCAGTACAGCCCACTCCTAGCTGCACTGTCTGACCACTTCTCCTGGCTGCACTACACACACCGCTGTCCGCCACCACAGAAACCTCAAAGTGGAGCAGCACAACGTCCGGTCCCTGTTGCTTTTGCTAAGAGACACGAGCTCACAAAGCTCTCTCTTCTCTCCTCTCCTAGCACACACCGCAAACAACAATCACCTCTGCTTTGAGCAGCTGCAACTCTCTTGCTTCTCCTTCTTCCCTACGAGTCAACCTGGCCAACACTTTTCCACTTGAGCTAGCTACCCCTGGCTGCACTCACACCTGAACGCCTGGAGCTCCTCCACAAGCCGCTGTTTCACCACCGGCCACCACCAGGACCAAGCGCCCCCTTCCTCAGCTTATGCCATAGCAGAGCAGCCCTGCTTCATCACCATTGCCACTTCTCAGGAGAACCTAGCTCTGATACCATGTAGTCTTTAGGGGAAAAAATCTGGGATGGGCCGGTCCCATGGACCTCCACACCCTCTTATATATATATAGTTGAACTTAGGTACATCTTAACTAGTACACTATAGAATACTCTAGAATTAGTTAGGACACTAACTTAGACTACAACATACTGGAATGTTCTAGGCACTCCTAGGACAACACTAATATACTAACACTCTCTGGAATATTCTAGGCTCTCCTAGGACAGTCTCCAACACATTGTCACTGTGCTTGACCTCGGTGGCCGTCGCCTGTACAGCTATGGCTTCCATGTCGCGCTCTTCAATCTCATCTCCCTGCGCTACAATCTCATCTCCCTGCGCTACCTTGACCTCAGCATGAACGACTTTGGTGGATCTCCAATTCCGGCAGCTGGCTTCCAGAGGCTATCCAAGCTCGCTCACCTCAACCTTTCTCATTCAGGCTTCTACGGTCAGATTCCGATCTCCATTGAAAAACTCACGATCCTCATAACATTAGATCTTTCTACGTCTCATAATATAGTCCATACTCTGGCCAATCCAGACTTTTGGCTCTCGGGTGCAATGCACCCCCATAACTGGAAAAATTAAAAAATAATTAAAAAGAAGGTTAAAAAAATTCAAACTTTTTTGGAAATCAAAGATGACCAGGTATGCTACTTGTATAAAAATATTTTTCTAGGAAATTATTTTCATTGTATCCTGAGCAAAAAAAAACAAAAATATGACGAATCAAAGGTGAATAGTACCTGGTCATGTAGCGTTTTGAATTTGTTTTTTTGCCCAGGATACAATAAAAATAATTTTTTAGAAAAATATTTTTATACAAGTAGCATACCTGGTCATCTTTGATTTCCAAAAAAGTTTGAATTTTTTAAACCATTTTTTATTTAATTTTAAAATTTTCCAAGTATGGGGGTGCGTTGCACCCAGGAGCCACACTATAATTCTCATACTCTGGCCGGCTATAATAACTATTTGGTGCTAGAAGAGCCTAGCTTTGAGACATTTCTGGCAAACGTCAGCAATCTAAGGGAACTCTACCTTGATGGAGTGGACATGTCTAGTAGCGGAGAAGAATGGTGTAGTGGCCTAGGTAAAGGTGTTCCCCATCTTCGGGTTCTTAGCATGTCAGTGTGTCAACTCAATGGTCCAATCCACTCCTCCCTGTCAAGTCTCCTATCACTCACCATCATCAACCTCAAATATAATTATGGTATTTCTGGTGCGGTTCCTGAGTTCTTCGCAGACTCTCTCAATTTAGGCATTCTTCAACTCAAACAAAACAATTTCAGTGGTTGGTTTCCCTAGACAATCTTTCAACTCAAGAATATAAGAGTGATTGATGTGTCAGATAACGATGAACTCTCAGGGCATTTACCAGAATTTCAAAATGGCACTTCTTTGGAGATTTTGAATATATAGCTTACAAATTTCTCTGTTGTCAAGACGAGCTCATTTAGCAACATTCTATCTCTCAGGGGCTAGGTATTGATGGAAGTTCAATATCTATGGAGCCTACTGATTTTTTATTCAACCAGTTCAACCCCTTGCAGAACTTGCATCTCTCTTTTGTGCAATTTTTGGGAGAGTTAGGACCATTTTTCTCATGGATTAGTAATCTTAAGGACTTGACAAGCTTGACACCCAATGGTTACCAGTCTTCCAAGATAATTCCCCCCTCGATTGGTAAGCTCACCAACTTGACAAGTTTGGAAATTACTGGTTGTGGCTTCTTTGGGAAAATACCACCATCAATTGGCAACCTCAGCAAATTGGCTTCCTTGAGAATCTCTGGTTGTGCCTCTGGGACAATACCACCTTCAATTGGCAATCTGAAGAAACTAAGGAGCTTGGAAATCTCCGATGGTGGCTTGTCAGGTCGAATAACAACATATATTGGACATCTAAGCAAGCTGGAGGTCTTAATATTATCGGAATGCAGGTTTTCTGGCATAATACCAAGTACCATTGCCAATTTGACTAAACTGGTTTGGATCTTTCGCAGAATGTCCTTCAAGGTAAGATTCAATCATAATCCAACTCCCTTGGTCTTGCTCTTAGTTTGATTTGGTAGATTTCGTTCCATTGTAGCCCAAGAGATAAGACTCAATTAATAACCCTACTGTTCACAGAAAAATATAACACAAGTGGACAATGAAAATAAGCTTTGACATCTCTTTAATGAATACTCCCTCCGTTCAGAAATATAAGACATTTTAGCTTTGTGAATCGAATGTATCTAGACGTCTTTTAGTGTATAGGCTCGTAGATGTTCGGAGTGGACCTATACACTAAAAAGCGTCTAGATACATCCATTTCACAAAACTAAAATGTCTTATATTTCTAAACGGAGGGAGTAATAACTTTAACCAAATCCGTGTTGCAGCCTGTTGCCACTTGCCAGCATGACTGCTCACCTATTGGATGTTCCCAGGCTTTCAGATTGCTCCTAAGATATACTAGACTTGTGAGGAAGAGTACAAATGACATATCTGATCAAACTCTTATGACAAATTTTTTTAAACAAATTACCATAAATAAATTGGTATTCGCCCTTCCGAACAAAAAGAACACAAAACAAAAACCATCGAAGGGGTAACTGCCAAACATTGAACTATATCAAAAAATAATATGTAAATGTGCAAGTTATTGCTAGTAAAAACACTTATTTGGAATGCAAATTTGATACAAAAAATTTATTATCCACTATAAAAGAAAATGTGCCGCATATACACTTTGGTTAAGCTTAGATTGAAAATCCACATCAACTCCATATTACCTCCCCAACAAAAAAGTTTTTAAAGAACATAGGTTCTAATGAATAGCATGTTTATTATTTATTTGTTAGGATGATCATTACTATTTAGCTTGCCATGTACACATAAGTGAATATTTCGTATTTAAGTTTCAAGGAAAATAGTTGTTGCACAAACTGTTCACATTATAACCTGGGTTTCATATCCATAGAATGGTTGTTTCTCACTTTGGCTCGCCAGGCCTATCACAGCCCTCCTCCTTTATCTGGGCTTGGAACCACCATCCCTAAAAGGGCATAGAGGGAGTTAATTTGTTCACCTTAAATTATTTAATTTACTTCGATTTTTTAGTAAATTTGCTCCATAAATTTTTCGCACTAGCATTGCGCAGAACTATGTAATGAAATATCTGAATTCTTCTTTTCCAAAACCATATAATTTGATATTGAAATGTACAGCCTTGCTACTTGTACTCAAACGGAATAGTGCTTTATTGCTCCAAGTAACACCTATTCAAATTTTTAGCAAAAACCTAAAATAGTATACGATAACTGATTGTGAAAATGAATGACTTCTCCAAGTAACTCAAATAAACTATGTGCGTGTATATTCTAATCTTAGATGGTTTTGAGAAATTTGATTGATGTTTTCCTTGATCCAGAAACCAGTTCACAAAAAAAAACTGTAGTTCTTATTTTCCATTTGCTATAAATTAGCCAAACAGTTCTTCTGCAATAGAGTCAGCGGTAGAAAAAAACATTTGCGCTTTCAAAATTGTCTCAAACTATAATTATCATTCATAGTCATAGGTAGCAACACATATGCTTATACCAAGGTTACCTTGACATTTTAACCCATTTTCTCTTAAACAGATTTCCATTCCTAGAATTCATACTTTTCTTGTGCAAAATTTGCATTGTATTATCTTCATTACCATGTTAAAACTAAACCATTTTAACTCCTTTTGCAGGAGAAATTCCAGCATCTGTATTCTCTTCTCCAGCACTGTTATGGTTAGATCTTTCATCAAACCAACTTTCTGGGATGATACATGAGTTTGGTACACTCACAAGGTTGGTGTACATGGATCTTAGCTCCAACAACTTGACAGGTTTAGTACAAGTGAGCTCATTTTTTAAGTTAAGAAAGCTGTCACTGTTGAGACTCAAACAACAGGTTATCCATCTTGGATGGAGAAGACACTAAATCCGCAGTTCCCTTATTATGTAAAATATTGGAATTAGGACTTTGTTCTTGCAACATGACAACGATCCCAAGATTTTTGATGCATGTTAATTATATCCTTTATTTGGACCTTTCGAGCAACAGGATACAGGGGACTATACCCCAATGGATTTGGGAGACATGGGATGATAGCCTTAAAGTGTTGAATCTTTCAAACAACATGTTCACAGACATGCAACTCACTTCATATGTTCTTCCAAACAGCCGTTTTGAATCTCTTGATCTCAGTTTCAATAGAATTAAGGGCCAGATCCTGATACCAAACATGTTGACATCAGTTAGACAAAACCCTCAAGTCTTGGATTATTCGAACAATAGATTCTCTTCTGTTATATCAAACTTCACTGCTTATCTTCGTCAAACTACTTATCTCAAATTGTCAAGAAATAACATAAGTGGGCACATACCAAATTCAATATGTGAATCAAGAAACCTCGAAGTCCTTGACCTGTCTTATAACAACTTCAGTGGAGTCATACCCTCATGCCTGATAGAATATAGCAGCTTGGGTATATTAAGTTTGAGGGAGAATAACTTGAGGGAACATTGCCTTACAATGTTAGTAAGCACTGTAATCTTCAGGCAATAGATTTACACGGCAATAAGATACAAGGCCAAATGCCTAGAGCTCTTGCCAGCTGCGCTGGCTTGGAGGTCCTTGACGTTGGAAACAATCAGATGGTTGATATGTTTCCATCTTGGCTGGGTAGGCTCTCCAATCTTCATGTCCTCGTTCTGAGATCCAACTAGTTTTATGGCTCGCTTGCTTATCCTCCTAGAGATAGACAATCTGGGAAATACTTCTCGAAGTTACAAATCTTTGATATAGCCTCAAACAACTTCTCTAGCAATTTGGATCCCCAATGGTTTGGGAGGTTCGCATCTATGATGGCAAACTTCAATGACACAGGAAATATCTTAGATCGTCATTTATGGTATGTTTCAGACTACTATTATATTGTTGCAATCACATACAAAGGGCAATATGTGACATTTGAAAAAGTCTTGACTACCTTGACATCAATTGACTTCTCAAATAATGCACTGGATCGTGAAATTCCCAAATCAACTGGAAGGCTAGTTTCACTGCTTATATTGAATATGTCATATAATGCATTTACGGGGAGGATTCCAACACAAATTGGTGAGATGTCTCAGTTGGAATCCCTAGACTTGTCCTGGAACAAACTTTCTGGTGAGATTCCACAAGAGCTAACAAACTTAACATTTCTTGGTACCCTGAACTTGTGTGAAAACAAGCTGGAGGGAAGGATACCATAGTCACATCAGTTTGCGACATTTGATAACACTTCATATGAAGAGAATGCAGGGCTTTGTGGACCGCCATTGTCCAAACCATGTAGTAGTTCAACTAACCCAAATGCGGCACAATTAAACATACCGGTAGATCATGTTGATATTATTTTATTTCTCTTTGTTGGGGTGGGCTTTGGCATTGGATTTACAACAGGTCTTCTGATAAAATGGGGTAAAATTGGCAAATGGTTTCAGATTGCGTGAATATGGTATGAAGACACAAGACAAATTGTTAGTAGAGTTATGCTATTATTGGCGGGAGCTAATAAGTTGTAATATGTCACCCTGCGTCGCGTTGTGTGCTCGTACAAATATCATATCATTTTCCATACTTGTGTATTGTCATGTTTATGTAATGTTATTAGGCAGCACATTATGATGCTTATACAGAAACTATAACACAACTGCTCAACTCCTAGTGTTGACTGATACTATTCATTAGAGGGTGATGCACCAAATACACATCGACATACTACATCATTGGTAGCACAAGTTCTTACAATACCTGAACCAAATTGTGGCGAGATCAATATCCTCATAGCTTAATGTAGCACTCGTCCCGAAGAACCACCCATTCAGTTCCATAACATCCACCTCATCCTTCCTCTTCCAGAACAGCTGTAAACATGGACAGAACATAAATCAACAGCAACAGCAACTACTACGCCTTTTAAACCAATGAAGTTGGGGTAGACTAGATATAAAACCCAAACAAAAACTAGTGGAAGTTGCAAGTACGGCAGAAACTAGTGAAAAATGCGAGTCAAGCAGAAAATAAAAGAGCAAAAGAGTAAATAAAGGTCCAGGCACATGGATCGCTGATTTCCATGCAGCCCTATCAAAACCCAAATCTCTAGGTACATTCCACTCCTTCATCTCCCTTCTAATTGCCTCCACCCATGTCAACTTTGGTTAACCTCTACCTCTCTTTGCATTATCGATACCCTTAGAATACCACTGTTAACCGGTGCTTCTAGTACCCTCCGTTGGACATGCCCAAACCACCTTAATCTGTGTTGGACAAGTTTCTCTTCAATTGGTGCCACCCCTACCTTATCACGTACACTCAAGGTTTACATGTCGATGTGTCGCAACTTGTCGCTGGGGTACCGACAAGTAGACAAGTCGTGACAAGTCTGGACAAGTGATAGACTTGTCGATGTGTTGTTGACAAGGAACTACTAAAAAATACTAAGTAACTAGCCTATTAATTTTTGGTATACTAACAAATATTGATGGCATAAGGAGTGAAGAGGAACCTGATACTGTGACAATTGCATTAATGTAATCAACACACCAGCAAAAGAGAGCAGGGGAGGGAAGACAGGGGAGAGCCCGCTGGAGCAGGGGAGAGTGGGGGCTGACAGGAGAGGCGGAGGCGACGGCGGTGCAGGGGAGAGGCGGAGGTGGCGGAGCACACTGGAGAAGGAGAGAGGTGGAGGCACCGGCGCCGGCGAGCCAGAGGCGGCCAGAGGAGAGGCGGCGCCAGGGGAGGGGCGCCAGGGAAGAGGCGGCGGGGGGAGGGAGTCACGAACTCGTCGATCTAGGGCGTAGGGTTTTAGGAAAGAGATTTTATATCCCAGCCCTCTAACTTGTCGATCGACTAGTTGACAGAGACAAGTCGAGGTTTGTCGTCGACAAGTCAACTTGTCGAACAACAACTTCAACTTGTCGTGTCATTCCAACTTGTCGACATCAGGTTTGCGACACGTAGACTTGTCGTGCGACACGTAATCCTTGCGTACACTTCATTCCTAATCCGGTATTTTCTTGTGTAGCCACACATCCACCTTAGCATACGCATCTCTGCGATACTCATCTATTGGATGTGTTGCCTCTTAGTGGGCTAGCATAAGCATGGCAAGTCTGATTGCCGTCCTATAAAACTTACCTTTTAGCTTTTCTGGGACCTTCTTGTCACATAGTATTCCAGATGCTTGTCACCACTTCATCCAACTTGTCTTGATCATGTGGCTAACATCCTCATCGATAGCACCATTGCTTTGCAGCATTGATCCCAAGTATCAGAAAGTGTCCCTCTTTGGCACTACTTGCCCTCCTAGACTAACCCCTTCGTCTACACATCTAACGCTGTTAAAGTCGCACCACATATACTCCATCTTCGTCCTACAAAGTCTAAACCCCTTGGATTCCATGGTCTGCCTTCACAACTCCAGTTTCCTATTTACTCCCACCATACTCTCATCTACTAGTACCACATCATCGGCAAAAAGCATACACTAAGGAATATCTCCTTGTATGTCCTTAGTGGTCACATCTATCACCAAGTCAAAAATATATGGGCTCAAATCTGAACCTCGATATAGTCCTATAGTAATAGGGAAGGTATCGGTCTCACTATCTCCTGCACGAATACTTGTCACAAGATTATTGTACATATCTTTGATGCGGGAAATGTAGTTAGTTAGAACTTTGTGTTTCTCTAGTGCCCACCACATAACCATCCTAGGTGTCTTGACATATTCCTCCTCCAAGTCAACAAAAACCATATTTTGGTCCATCTTCTGCTCCCTATATCTCTCCATAAGCTGGCAAAGCAAGAAATTTGCCTCTGTAGTTGATCTCGCAGGCATAAAGCCAAATTGATTTTTAGTGACATTAGTCAGTCTCCTCAAGCGATGCTCAATCACTCTATCACAAATCTTCATAGTATGGCTCATCAACTTAATTCCCCTGTAATTAGTACAACTTTGGATATCTCCTTTATTCTTGAAGATGGGTACTAATTTACTTTTCGTCCACTCATCGGGTATCTGGTTTGACCCAAATATGTGCTTGAAAAGTCTAGTTAGCCATACCATCGCTATGTCTCCAAGGCATCTCCACACTTTAATGGAAACATTGTCAGGACCCAAGGCCTTCCCTCTTTTCATCCTTTTCAGAGGTTCCTTAACCAGTCTCTTGGATCCTCTAGATGAAACGGATGTTGGTGTCATCAAAGGAAACATCCAGCTCGGGCATAATGCTCTCACTCCCATCATTGAGCAACCTGTCAAAATAGTCTCTCCATCGCTTCTTGATCTCCTCGTCTTTCACTAGAACTTGATCGGCCTCGTCCTTGATGCACTTCACTTGGTTGAGGTCCCTTGTTTTCCTCTCTCATATTTTTGTCATCTTGTAGACCCCATTTCGCATTCCTTTATGCCTAGTTTCTCATATAGCTCACCATAGGCCTTTCGTCTAGCTACGCTCACTGCTTGTTTTGAGTTCTTTTTGGCTTCTTTGTACTTCTTCATGTTGCTTGTGCTTCTATCTTGATACCATGTCATGTAACACTCCTTGATAGCCTTTTGGACATCCTCATTCCACCACATACGTCCTTAGGCTCCTTTTTCTTACCTTTCGCCACCCCAAGCACCTCCCTAGCTACCTTCCAAATGTGTGTTGCCATCTTTAGCCACATGTTCTCTACATCTCCTTCTTCGTTCCATGGCCCTTCCGCTATCATCCTCTCCTATAAGGGCTTCCCCTTTAAGCTTCCACCATTTTGTACTTGTGATTTGGGCACATTTTTCTGCATAATTCGAGTGTTGAATCCAAAATCGGCCACCACAAGCTTATGTTGCACCACAACACACTCTCTAGGTATCACCTTGCAATCCAAACAAGCTCGCCTATCCATCGTCCTAGTAAGGATGAAGTCAATCTGGCTAGTGTGTTGGGCGCTACTAAAG
The DNA here is from genome assembly GCA_910589775.1 of Avena eriantha. Lineage (NCBI taxonomy): Eukaryota > Viridiplantae > Streptophyta > Magnoliopsida > Poales > Poaceae > Avena > Avena eriantha. Next base: position 346,687,124 of record OU342746.1, on the reverse strand, counting down.
GTTACTAGATGAGATAGCCTCTTCCTGAGAGGGTGTTGTCCACCAACAGGTCGTAGGCTACCACAAAATCAAGAATGTCCTTACCTTCCTGATTTCTATCGCCCAACCCAAAGCACCCATGCACCCCCTCAAACCCCGTGTTAGTTGTGCCCACATGACCATTGAGATCTCCTCCTATGAAGAGCTTCTCATTTGTGGGTACGCTAGCTCTCTAGGTCCTCTCCAAATTGGCTCTTAGTGCCTGTGTTGAGCCCAACTTGTGGGGCATAAGCACTGATGACATTCAAGACAAGATCCCCTACGACTACCTTGACTAGGATTAACCTGTCCCCCTTTCTCCTAACGTCCACCACTCCATCCTTGAGGCTCTTATCTAACAAGATGCCAACGCCATTCCTGCTACTAACTAAACTAGAATACCAGAGCTTGAGACATGTGTTCTCTACCTCTTTGGCCTTTTGACCCGCCCATTTATTCTCTTGGACATAAAGGATATTTACATGCCTCCTAATCACTGCATCCACTAACTCTCTGAGCTTCCTGTTAGGGACCCTACGTTCCAACTACCCACCTGAAACTTGGTTTCCCCGACTAGCCTCCTTACCCTTCGCATCCGTCGAGTGAAATGCGAAGACCCTTGCTCATTTATCACTACACCGGGGCGAAGGTCTAGCGCACCACTAAGGGGGTGACGACCCGACCCTTGCTCATTTAACACCACACCCAGGTTCCGATGTGGAGCGCCACTAAGGGAGTGATGACCCGGGCCTTGCTCATTTAACACCACACCCTAGTTCCGATGTAGCGCGTCACTAAGAGGGTTACGCCCCAACGAGTTTCTAGTGGGTTTCATATCCATAGGAATGGCTAGTTTTTACGTTGGCTTGCCAAGCCTATCATAGCCCTCCTCCTTTACCCGGGCTTGGGACCGGCTAAATCTAGAGAGACATAGGCGGAGTTAACCTAAATTAGTCATCCAAAAAAATTTGGATTTAACATGAAGTTGCTCTATGTGTCTCGTTTAGCTTATTTGCTTGCACATTCAGATAGTGAAATCTTGTTCGTAATGCTGGTCAATAAATTGTCGTCGCAGCTTATGTTTTGGGCTTGAGTACCAAGATTGCTAGGATTCCCCATAATTACTGTAAGAGACAACTTGGGATGGAACTCTGAAATTGATGAGAAGTTGTTTGTTTTTCAGTCTATTTGTGTTAAACAGTTGTATACGCTCTATGTACAATCCTTATGATTATGGTGAAAAAAACACAGTGATCCATGTACGATGCTGAAAGGCGTTGCCATAAAATGCTGCTCGGCAGCTAAACTACTCCAGTGACAAAGATGCTCTTTAGTTTCCCCCAAAGAAATCATGGACAAAGGTGCCTTACTGATGCGATGCTTCAGTACATGCCAAATCCTCAATTGGCTGAGCTCCGCATCCTCGTAGCGGTTCAGTTCCGCGGCATCCACCTCCTCCTACAGGCCGGAACTCAATGTATGAACCAGGAAATCGATTAGCTGGGTTGCAGTACCTGGTGGGCTCCGATCCGCCAAGAAGATACACTGCGGCGAGCTCCGGCAGGGGTCTCTGTGATAGTTCCGGAAAACTTCTCTGTCGCGAGGGTCGTCGGACAGCCATAGTGCTGCGGGTGTCGAAGCCGTCGCCGTCGGCGAGGAGGGCGCGGCTGCGTTGGCCCCTTCTCCGGCACCGGCAGCGAGATAAACTCGGTGATGGGCTGATGGTCGCGTGTGGGCTGGACCGATGGATGGAAGCGACGGGCATTACAGTTTCTGGCCCAGTACGTTTAGGCCGTGGCGCATACCACTCTTAGGTCTTGACTATTGTTTGTCCCTCCCGGTGTGCTCGGATTAGCCCATAAAATGCCAGTGCCGTGGTGAATGCACTGACAGTAGGCGCGAAGGAAATCTTCTGTCTATTTATGTTGGAGGAATCTGTTAGCTCTATGTACAATCTCACGGGTTTCGACCCTTAGGACATTTACAATCCTAGAGAAGACATGTGTTCTCTTAGCTCTCCAAATCATCATTTAGATCCACATCATCATTTAGAGAAGACACGGCATATAACTTGTACAATGTATTATCTTTTATTGTTATCTCTAGCAATTAATAAGAATTAATTATTTTTAGTAATAAATTGATTGGCTAAAGGAAGGCATATGGTACAGTAAAGAAAATAGTCTTCTCTTATTTCTAAGAGATCATCTCTTAGCTAAGGAAAGACGACCTTCTCTTTCTTGTTTCTCCTTCTCTTCTCCAACAAAGCAAAAATTCAACGTGGCAAGCATAAGAAAAGGTTGGCGTCATCGTACGTACATGCCTTAGTCCGGCCTAGCGCATGCGCCCAGTCACCAGTCTGCCTACTTGCTAGCTTGCTAACTAGCTGGGCTGGGCTGGCAGCACACATTCAACCAGGGGCTATGGCCGTCCAGTGAATCGGGGCAACAGGGACACGCTGCAGGGCGGGGCCCCGGCTGGGGAGTGAGTGCCACTGTGCCTACGAGGAAGACGACCGAATATCCGAGACATATTTCGATTTATGGTAGGATCTGTGTTCCACGGTTTCGAAATATGTATTATCTGCTAGAGATGTTCTTAAACTGTGTATTTCTTGCCTCTACTTTCTAGCCTTTATATACTTCTGTATTTTGGCTGCTACTCTTAAGGACTCTAAGCTTGTTAAGCATCGATGTCTTTCTTTTGAAATTTGCTCTGTAACAAGCTGTGCACATTGCCATTGTGTCTGGACAGGAACCAGCAACCTGCTTTAGTAGTATTAAGTCTCTCTTTTTTGTTCTTGTCTAGCTTTCGCCTAAATGTGTGGATATTGGCGGCCAAGAGGCATAGTGTTCTGATGCTGTAACATGGTACTGGTACGCATATTATTTGGCGATACATGTTTGATGAGCAGAAGCAGAGTGTGTGGCAATTGTGTCGAATGAAAAACTCCCATGGCTACGCCCAAATAACCGAAGATTTTATGTACTTAGATCCAAACATTCTCTAGGCTCGGGGAGAGCCCCGTCCGCCATCCGTCGTATGGGCTTCACCCAGCGGCCGGCGGTCTCCTTTCAGCGACAAGTGGGAGGAGATGTGGAGCTGGTCGCGACTCGGGTGTCCCTGAAAAAAAAAGACCTTGGCAGATGTCTGTCCTAGGAGCGCACACGCTCCTAGAGAGTACAGGAGTTAGGATCGAATATATAAACACCCGAATACAAGTACAGGAATAGTCGCAACCAAAATATGCGAAAGTATAAATTACTCATAGCCGAAGTACGAAAGTACAACTGTACTAATAACACGCGAGTACAAATACACGGACAAACGAGTACAAGTACACATTCCGTACAAGTACGTGGACACGCAAGTACAAGTACGCGGACAAGCGAGTACAGGTACACAGCGCGTACAAGTACGCAGACACCTAAGTACAAGTACGCGGACAGACGAATACAAGTACACGGATAAGCGAGTACAAATACACAACGCATACAAGTACGCCGAAATCTGAGTAGGACAAGCGAGTACAAGTACACAACGCATACAAATACGCGGACACCCGAGTACAAGTACGCGGACAAACGAGTACAAGTACACGGACACGCGAGTACAATTACATAGTGCGAGTACAAGTACGCAGACACCCGAGTACAAGTGTATGGAAGGGCAAGTACAAGTGTGTGCAGGGCAAGTACAGAAAAAAAGTTTGTCCAAACATATAAACATGGGGATCTAGTTTTGTAGATCTCGAGGCGAAGAGCTCAAATATGAAAACAGTTTGTAATTTGGATGAATGGTTCTCGAGATATTTCATTTTGAATGAACGGATTTGAAAAACAAAAACAAAAATCTGTACGCCCACCCCTTCCCTTATCCCTCTTTTTCATCCCCATCCCTACTTTTCTTCTCCTTGCGATACTTGGCAAGCATGCAGAGCTTCACTAGGAGGACCGTGTGAAGGAGAAGACGTCACTTGCGCGTCGATGATGCGCAAGACCGACCTTTGCGAATGTCGTTCTTTTTTTAGGATTTCTATCATGAGTCACAACACAACTAGTTATAGTATAACTCAACCAAGCCTGAGCAGCTGCTGGCGGCGGTGTGGCATTCAAGCTGGAAATTTATAGCAAATCGATGAGACGAGATTCGATTTTTATGTACCTCGTGGGCTCTAACCCGGTACGAAGGCGGCACCTCGACGAGCTCCATTGAGGAGTTGTTGTGCTTGGTGAAACCTGTTCGCCGCCCAACACGGGCGCTATTTGGCGCTCCGCTCACGCGGGTGCCTTAGTTGGGCTGGCCCATTAGCGCGAGTAGGTGGGTTTTTAACCTTTTTTCTCTGGTTTTCTTCCTTAATTTTGGGTTTTCTGGTTTCCTGGTCAGGTTTTCTTCTTCTTTTTACTATTTTGAATTTTTTTAAATATGAACAATTTTTAGATCTGAACAATTTTAAAATTTGAATATTTTTAAATCAAAACAAAATTCAAATTTAAATATCTTTTCAAAATCAGTTTTTTGGAAATCCAAAACTTTTTAAAATTTATACATATTTCAAATATTGAGTCTCTATAAGTTATTTAGTGCATGCTTTGCTGTCGTTTTAGTCCATCATACCTATGTAGACGAGAGCCACCGAATTCTAGACTTACCGTGTACTGGTCTCAGTACTGACCGCTTCCTTTTTCTTTGCCATTTGTCGGTATCCTTTTTGTTTTAACATGTATAAGTTCAACGACATTAGCAAGGTTACCCTTACGTCTTGGTTTGGGCAGAGTTATGGACACCATTGGTTATTCTTTAGGGCTGTTAGCTCAATTTGTTTTTTATCTGTACTCGGATGTTGTATCGTTTTCAAGATGATTTGGATCTTTGTACTGTATATTTATATTATTGACTCGTTGAGTCGTTGTTGTATATATATATATTCTGTGGGTTCCATCATAAACTATTGTGTAATGATATTACTTCATTTTCCACCCTTGACAGAGTGAAGCGGGCATCTAGAGATAGTACATATGATTCATTATTAAGTTACAAGATACCCTACAAAATACCCTTGTAATCTACAACCAAATGCCCCTTTTCATCCTAACTCGTTATAACACCCTACCATGTTCTCTAGATATTTAAGGATAATATAATTAAGTTACAATAAAGGGGGTACCCTTGTAACTCACAGCCGTCACAATGCATTTTAAGTTCTAGAGTAAGTGTTGAGAAATAGACAATTTTCCAAGAGATTTAATCAAAATAAAAGGCAGATAAAGCATAGGCAGAATAATAGAAAAAGACCAAAACATGATATACATCACGGTAGAGGAACCGCCGGTGTTCCCGTTAGCGTTGGCACTGTCGTCAGCCATGTTGTCGAGGAAAAGGTTGTTGGTGTCGGGGAAGAAGTCGTCGTTGGGGAAGACGTCGCTATCCATGAAGGAGTCCGTGATGAAGCCAGTAGTCGCGCTGGTAACGCTCCCTAAAAACCTTATCGCCCTTCTTCCGTACAGGACTCGAAGCAGCGGGGTCTTGGAGGCCTACTGTCCCAGCTCGCGGTGCACGCCGCAAGACGGGATGGGGAAGATCTAAGCAACGCAATGCTCTAAAACTGGAGGCGCAGGGTGTGTGCGTTGGTGTGTCTGAGGAGAGGAGCGACCTCTCACTCTTATAGGCACGGGTAGGCAGGCGAACAGTCGGCGTCGGGAGAGGAAACGAACAGGTATTGACTGAAGCCGAACAGCCTCCACTAAGCTCGAATTAAATCTCCAGTGAGTTTGTGCGTATTAAAAATACACTCACGCAGACTGTTCAAATTATTATCCATTTATGCGTGGCAAAAAGAAAGAGAAGCTCTCGGCTCGAGGCATTCCCGCAACCCGCGGCGCGCGCGCGGGCGTCGTGTGGCGTGGCGAGGCGGGCGGCGGAGGAGGAGGAGCGCGCGTGGATATGTCTTCTCTTCTCAAGCTCGTACAAGTGGTGGAAGAGCTCTCCTTATAAGCTGGTCCAACTTCCACTCAACTAGCAATGTGGGACTAAACTCTTGTCCCACCTCTTTGCCTTGCATGAATGGGCCAAGTGGGCCTCTAGGATTTCAGGAATTGTTGAATAATATAAATGGGCTGGACCTTTATTAGGAAAAATTCCAACAATCCTCCACCAGATCCCAGAGGCACACATAAATTTGCCTATGGTTCCAAAACATTGTTTATATACTAGTACTAGTGGAGACTGTTAATTTGAACTTCTACCTAGAACTCTATGCTACACTAGTTTGCAACTTGTACAGTGGACTATGCCTTGAATTGCAAGTTTGCTGCATTCTAGCTTTACACAAAGCCTTGACCAATACTGGGCTGCCCTGGGACTTCCCCTCGGGTGGAGCTTATGCGTCATACTTCATAGCCTTTCATGAGTTTATTAGAGAGCACCCAACTCTCATAGACTACGACGTTTAACAATCAGACTCATATAGGTGTGTTCTTCAAAAGATGTTCTGTAGGACAACATCTCTGCTTAAACTAAGCCACTTAGAACACATTAAGATAAATCAACCTACCATGCAGGATAGGAAAGTATTGCATCTTCACGGAGTGGTGTTTTAAAGTAGGGATACTTTCCTCTCAGTTAACCAATAGCTTGTCTCCCAATTCTAATTCACGGGATCTCCGATCACATAGAGTGGTTTACCACTTTGGAAAACTTATATTGTGGGTCTCATACCCATCTCCTTTGATGCATTTTCTATCACGTTACGTGATAGACCCTTTGTGAAGGGATCTGCCAAATTCTTAGATGTTTGGATATAATCCAATGCAATAACTCCGGAGTTTCTCATTTTCCTGACAGATTTCAATCTCCTCTTCACATGTGTTGAGGACTTCATATTATCCTTAGAACTGTTAACTTTAACAATCACAGTTTGATTATCACAGTTCATTGGGATTGCGGGTATAGGTTTCTCAACCATAGGTAAGTCCATCAAGAGTTCTCGAAGTCACTCTGCTTCGACAGTGGCTGTGTCTAATGCTGCGAGTTCTGCTTCCATAGTTGACCTCGTTAAGATGGTCTGCTTGCAAGACTTCCAAGAAACAGCACCACCACCAAGTGTAAATATATATCCACTCGTGGCCTTTATCTCATCAGCATCAGATATCCAATTTGAATCACTATATCCCTCCAGCACCCTTGGGTACCCAGTATAGTGAATGTCGTAGCTCGCAGTGCCATTTAGATAACACATGACTCTCTCAAGGGCTTGCCAATGATCATCTCCAGGATTTGAAACAAACCGACTGAGTTTGCTTACAGCAAAAGCGATGTCAGGCCTCATAGCACTAGCTAAATACATAAGCGACCCAATAATCTGAGAATATGTCAATTGATCTCTAGTAGTGCCTCTATTATTTCGAAGTAACACACTAGGATCATACGGTGTTGGAGAAGACTTGCAGTTGCTATACCCAAAGCGACTCTAGATCTTTTCCACATAGTGAGACTGAAGCAGTGTGATCCCACCATTATCATCTCGCAATAGCTTGATGTTCAAAATAACATCAGCTACTCCTAGGTCCTTCATCTCAAAAGACCGAGATAAGAAATCCTTGACTTCCTTAATCACATTAAGATTGGTCCCAAAAATCAGTATGTCATCAACATACAAACAAAGAATTACTCCCTCGCTCCCACCGTAGCGATAGTATACACATTTGTCAGCTTCGTTTATAGCAAAACCTGCAGTGGTTAGGGTTCTCTCAAACTTCTCGTGCCACTGCTTAGGTGCTTGTTTTGTTGGAGATATGCCCAAGAGGCAATAATAAAAGTGATTATTATTATATCTTTGTGTTTATGATGAATGTTTACATCCCATGCTATAATTGTATTATTAGGAAACACTAATACATGTGTGTTTTGTAAACATAAGAGAGTCCCTAGTAAGCCTCTTGTTGAACTAGCTTGTTGATTAATTGATGATCATGGTTTCCTGATCATGGACATTAGGATGTGATTAATAACAAGGTTATGTCATTAGGAGAATGATGTGATGGACACACACCCATATTAAGCGTAGCATAAGATCAAGTCATTAAGTTCGTATTGCTGTAAGCTTTTAAAAGCATAGTAACCTAATCCTTCGACCATGAGGTTGTGTTAATCACCATCACCGGATGGGTACTTTGATGACATCAAACACCGCTTCGTAACTGGGTGGTCATAAAGGTGTCATTGGGTATTCTGAAAGTATGTGTTGAAGCGCATGGACCAAGATTGGGATTTGTCCATCCATATGACGGATAGATATGCTCTGGGCCCTCTTGGTGGAATGTCATCTAGTTAGCTTGCAAGCATGTGACTGGGTCACAAGGGATGACATATCACGGAACGAGTAAAGAGTACTTATCAGTAACGAGGTAGAACTAGGTATGGAGATGCCGACGATCAAACCTCGGATAAGTATAGTATCGCGTGACAAAGGGAATTGGTTTCGTATGTAAATGGTTCAATCGATCACGAAGTCATCGTTGAGTATGTGGGAGCCATTATGGATCTCCAGGTCCCGCTGATGGTTATTGATAGGAGATGTGTCTCTGTCATGTCTACATATTCACGAACCGTAGGGTGACACACTTAAGGTTCGAAGTTGTTTTAATTAGATATGGAATGTGCGTTGGAGACCGAATGTTGTTCGGAGTCTCAGATTGGATTCGGGACATCACGAGGAGATCCGGAATGGTCCGGAGAATAAGATTCATATATTGGGGATCATTTTCTGAGTTAGGAAATGTTCCGGAGTATTTGTATGAGGGTTCTAGAAGGTTTCGGAATGTTCCGAAAGGTTTTGGAAGTTTTCTTGGAGTTTGCTTGAAAACCAAGGAAGGGATCAAGGAGTCCTGGTGGGTCAAGACTAGGAGTCGTGGGGGAGGAGGACTCCTCCCCCCTCCCCAACCCGCCGACCCAAGGAGGTGGGGAGTCCTACTAGGACTCCCCCTCCCCAGGCGCCCTCCCTCCTTTAAATAGAAGGGGGAGGTGCCACCCCTTGCCCTTGCTCTCATAACTCCCAATCTCTGCCGCCTCTCTCCTCCTCCTTTCTTCTGCACAGGCATAGGCGAAGCCCTGCAGAATTCTCTACTCCACCACCACCACCACGCCGTCGTGCTGCTGGGATTCTGTGGAGAAGATCTACTACCTCTGGTGCTCGCTGGAACGAGGAGAGGAAGGTCTGCTTCGACTCCGCACGTGTGACCGACTGCGGAAGCGCTGCCCGAACGCGGTGCCGGAAGGATCGTCCACTTGACCGACTGCGGAAGCGCTGCCGGAACGCGAAGCCGGAAGGATCGTCCACACGATCTTGAGATCGGCAAGTTATCGACTACATCAACCATGAGATCTAATCTCGTTAACGCTTTCGGATCTGCGAGGGTTAGTTCCTATCTATGTCGTTGCACATGTCTAATAGATTAGATCTTGGCTTTTATCTAGATTAGATCTGGGTTTTGTTCGTTCTTGCGGTAGAAATTTTTTGTTTTCCATGCTACGAACCCATCATGTTTAAGGCCATATAAAGACTTCAACAACTTACACACTTTTCCTTCTTGACCACTCACTACAAATCCATCTGGCTGATCCATATAAATTTCCTCGTCCAACTCTCCATTTAGGAAAGCCGTCTTAACGTCCATTTGATGAATGAGAAGACCATGTGAGGCAGCCAAAGATAGTAGTACGCGAATGGTGGTCAATCTGGCTACGGGTGAGTAAGTATCAAAGAAGTCCTCACCTTCTTTTTGGGTATAACCCTTGGCTACAAGTCTTGCCTTTTACTTCTCAATAGTACCATCAGGCCTAAGTTTCTTCTTAAACACCCATTTGCATCCTACGAGTTTGCACCCATAAGGACGATCGGTGATCTCCCATGGTCCATTCGCTATGATGGAATCCATCTCACTACGAACGGCTTCCTTCCAGTAGTCAGCATCAGGAGATGCATAGGCTTCTGAAATAGAGGTAGGAGTATCATCCACAAGGTACACAATGAAATCATTACCAAAGGATTTTACAGTCCTGTGTCTCTTACTCCTCTTAGGAATTTCATTATCATCCTCCTCAGGTTTTTCCGAGTGTTCAATAGGAATGGTATGTTCAGGAATTGTGGGTATTTCCTGATTCAATGAGTCAGGTATCTCCTGATTTGATGAGCTAGGTATATCCTTCATGGGAAAGATATCCTTAAAGAAAGTCACATCATTTGACTCCATGATTGTACCAACATGCATGTCTGGTACTCTAGATTTTACTATCAAGAATCTATAGCCAATGCTATGAAAAGCATATCCCAGAAAAACACAGTCCATAGTTTTTGGTCCAAGTTTGCGCTTCTTTGGGATTGGCACATGAACCTTTGCCAGACAGCCCCAAGTTCGCAAGTAAGAAAGATTTAATCTTTTCTTTTCCCATTCTTCAAAAGGAGTAATCTCTTTGTTCTTAGTGGGAACTCGGTTTAGGACATGACATGCAGTCAGTAATGCCTCCCCCCACCATTCCTTGGAGAGACCCGATGTGTCTAACATGGCGTTAACCAAATCTATTAGAGTACGGTTCTTTCTTTCGGCTACCCCGTTTGACTGGGGCGAGTAGGGAGGCGTCCTCTCATGGATTATACCATGTTCCACACAAAAAGAATCAAACTCGTTGGAAAAATACTCTCCACCACGATCAGACCTAAGCCTCTTAATCTTTCGATCAAGTTGGTTTTCCGCTTCAGCTTTATAGATTTTGAAGTAACTCAGAGCCTCATCTTTTGATTTTAGAAGATACACATGACAATATCTCGTAGAGTCATCGATCAATGTCATAAAATATTTCTTTCCACCTTTTTTCAACACACCATTCATCTCACAAAGATCTGAATGTATGAGCTCTAGTGGCGCCAAATCTCCACTGCTGCAGTCGTATGTGACTTGCGAGGTTGCTTTGCTTGCACACAAGTTTGGCATTTAGATCCCTTCACAGTAGTGAATTTTGGGATTATATTCATTTTAGCTAACCGCGTCATGCAACCAAAATTAACATGACAAAGACGTGAATGCCAGACATTTGACACAAGATCAGATGAAACATGATTCACGACTTTATTACACACATCTGACAGTGACAGGCGGAACAAACCTCCACACTCATAGCCTTTACCAATAAATGTTCCAAACTTAGACAGTACAAATTTATTGGACTCAAACACAATCTTGTAGCCATCACGACATAGAAGTGATCCACTAACAAGATTCTTATTTATTGAGGGAACATGATGCACGTTCTTCAGGCGCACGGTCTTTCCCGAAGTGAACTTCAGATCGACCGTACCAACACCATGAACAGAAGCATGCGAGCCGTTGCCCATCAGCATGGACTGAGCCCCTCTGACCTGATATGAAGAGAACATGGAAACATCAGAACAAACATGTACAGTAGCGCCCGTGTCAATCCACCAATCAGGAGATGCCATAATGAAAGAACAGTAGGTAATATACCATACCCAACATCTTTCATCTCAACGTCGCCCATGACAATATTAGCAGTCTTGCTGCCTTTTCCATGCTGGCGCTTGTCAAAGCGGTTGGGGCAAGCAGCAGCCCAATGATCAGGATCACCGCACACGTGACAAGCACCTTTCTTCTTATCAGTCTTCTTCTTGAAGCTAGTAGACTGTGAGGCTTTGTTCTTTCCATCGAACTTTCCTTTTCCATCAAACTTTCCCTTGTTCTTGGACTTGTGTGACTGGAAGTTCTTTTTCTGTACCAGATTGGCACTTGAACCTCCCTTAGCACCTCGAGCACGTGTGTCTTTTGCTCTCGCCTTCTCTTCCACATCAAGCGTACCAATGAGATCCGAAACGGAAAACTCTTGTCTCTTGTGTTTCAGGGAAGAGCAAAGTTCCTCCATGAAGGGGGAAGTTTGGCAATAATGCCACCGGCAATGAACTTGTCTGGTAAAACACAAGGGAAGTGCTCAAGCTCTTTGGCCAGTGACTGTATTTCATGAGCCTGCTCAACCACGGAGCGGTCATCAGTCATCTTGTAGTCATAGAGTTGTTCCATGACATACAGTTCACTGCCAGCGTCCGAGACCCCAACTTGGCCTCGAGCGTAGCCCACATGTCCTTGCCATTATCAAATGACATATAGGGTTCAACAATGTTATCCCCTCGAATAGACAGCAAAGCAGCCTTGAACAGGGTATTAGTTTTCCGAAAAACTTGTTCCTGAGCAGGAGTAAGCTCTCCCTCAGGCTTGCCAAGAGTGGCGTCATAGCAGTTCATGTTCTGAAACCAGAGAACTGCTCTCACACGCCACCTCTTATAATGCGTACCCTCAAAAACAGGTGGCTTCACAGAAGCAACGAAACCACTTGGAGCAAATTGCCTATAATAAGGTTTTTGGATTGTTGAGAAATAGAGCAATTTTCCAAGAGATTTAATCAAAATAAAAGGAAGATAAAGCATAGGCAGAATAATAGAAAAAGACCAAAAGATGATATACATCACGGTAGAGGAACCACCTGTGTTCCTGTTAGCGTTGGCACTATCGTCAGCCATGTTGTCGAGGAAAAGGTTGTTGATGTCGGGGAAGAAGTCTTCGTTGGGGAAGACGTCGCTATCCGTGAAGGAGTCCGTGATGAAGCCAGTAGTCGCGCTGGTAACGCTCCCCAAAAACCTTATCGCCCTTCCCCCGTACAGGACTCGAAGCAGCGGAGTCTCGGAGGCCTACTGTCCTAGCTCGCGGTGCATGCCGCAAGACGGGATGGGGAAGACCTAAGCAGCGCAATGCTCTGAACCTGGAGGCGCAGGGTGTGTGAGTTGGTGTGTCTGAGGAGAGGAGCGACCTCTCACTCTTATAGGCACGGGTAGGCAGGCGAACAGTTGGCGTCGGGAGAGGAAACGAACAGGTATTGACCGAAGCCGAACAGCCTCCACTAAGCTCGAATTAAATCTCCACTGAGTTCATGCGTATTAAAAATACACTCACGTAGACTGTTCAAATTATTATCCATTTATGCGTGGCAAAAAGAAAGAGAAGCTCTCGGCTCGAGGCATTCCCGCAACCCCCGCGCACGCGCGCGTCGTGACGAGACGAGGCGAGGCGAGGCGTGGCGAGGTGGGCGGCGGAGGAGGAGGAGCACACATGTATATGTCTTCTCTTCTCAAGCTCGTACAAGTGATGGAAGAGCTCTCCTTATAAGCTGGTCCAACTTCCACTCAACTAGCAATATAGGACTAAACTCTTGTCCCACCTCTTTGCCTTGCATGAATGGGCCAAGTGGGCCTCTAGGATTTCAGGAATTGTTGAATAATATAAATGGGCTGGGCCTTTATTAGGCAAAATTCGAACAGTAAGAATACACTTAGTTTTCTTATATTTAGTGTGAAATCTACTGTCAGCATCACAAAATGGATTATTTTAAAGAGGATGATTGGTGCAAACATTTGGCATGTCAATGTGTAAAGCCTAAAAAACTGGCAGCCAACTGTTTTGCCACCAAATTTGTTTCTTGATTATCTTGTTAAGTTTTGGTTTTGTCAAGCATAGCTATGCAACTTTAAATTCTAAACAAAGAATTCCCATATCACATTTTGTGAGCGAAAAAAAATCTTACTGCAACACAAGGATATATGTATCTGTAATTGAGTTATACGACTCGCCGTGACTATATATATATATATGAATAATATGTCTCTTAATATATAAAGCATTCTTAGAATTTTAATATCTCAATTTATAAGTTAAAATGGAAATTACAAGTATATAATGGTGTATGTATAAATAAATAAATATTTAAGATAGTTCTGACAAAGTATACAAGTTTTGTACAAATTTATAGTTATGGACGGAGTGAGGGTCGAGCGCCATGCCTCTCAACCCTTGGATTAAGTTATCATGCATGGATATGTTGTCACTCTGATTCTGCAATGAGTAAATAAAAGGTCGAAAAACAATGAGGGGAAAAGAAGCACGCTCAAGATAGATATCTGATATGTGGATGCATAGATTATCAATCTTCCGAAAACAAATATAGAAAAGGAAAGTATGATAGAGTCACGAATATAGATGTGATGCTCACGAGGAGAACTCTCGTGATCTATTTTGTTTCATTAAGAACACATGTCATAGCTAGTGGTAGGGGAAGTCCTTAGTTATCGCAATTTAATCATGACAAAAACCACAAGCGTGAAGGTCAGAATTGTGGTATCAGCCATCCTGAGGTAACGTTTGAACATTTACAATAGGGGTCAATAGGATGGATCTTGGGTTAAAGTCCAGCTTCATGTACTAAGATTTGTAACACTAGAATCTAGCATAATCCGGGACCATTGGTTCAAGTCTAGGGGTTAAAACCCGAGAAAGAAATAACTACTATTTGAGTGACATGGCACTCACTGCAAGGTAGTAGTCACGTGGTATCTTTCAAAAGAAGAAACAGATTCTCAAGTACCCGGCAAATAAAAAAGGAGGTACATGAGGCAAAAAGAAACCTCGAAGCCTGAAACAGAACACTAGGGAACCTACAGTATAATATTGTAGACTCATAAGATAGACGTATCATGATAGAAAGGAAATCTCTCGGCTAGAATGGAACAAAGGGGAACAAGGAATTCACAACACACAACTCTAGAGAACTCAACACTAAATCCACTGGTTGAGAAACGACATGCCTAGAAGGCACCTAAGCTTTGAAAGACTGGAAGAGATATCAAAACTTTCCCAAAACAAAACAAGATAAGATGACACAGAGTTAGAGTGATACCAGATAAGGAGTAAAGAAGCATATATACTAAAGTTTTCATAAATACTTGTTATCTTTACAATAGTTTTCATAAACACTAGAATCAACATCGACCAATAGCAAGGTTTTTCTACGGTTGGTACTGCTCCAATACCAAAGCTATGACACCCCCGGGATCAGGGATAGACAAATCCTAGACCTCAGTCTGACATAAGCCTAACCTAAAGCTCGAGAATACCCAGTAAGAGAATTGGTAATATGATAGCTCCAAATTTCATCACTTTTTACCATTGGTTTTCCTCTTGTTTATTGCCACAATTCACTGAAGATTGACCCTTTCCACTAATGTTAATGTCGCAATTAGCGAATCCTTGGTTTCTTGTGATGGTTTTCAGGCAATGAACATTCATTGAAGATCTAATAGCATTTATGGGCTAATTACACCAGAATAAGCAAATCCCCAATTGGAGCCACTTTCATTGGAGGTGTTCAGTACACATAACGACCACTGGTACGGTCGAGGCACGCCCGTACTACCCACCGGCGCCTTCCTTATAATAATACAAGCAACTTTCATAAAGAGAGAGAGACGAGAACAACCACATAACAGAAGTTACAGCAGCCGCAAGCCATCTAGAGGGGGAGATCAGGAACTTCACCTTGTTCCCCGACGATCTTCAACCTCAAAACCACACACTCCACCATCATTCTATCATTACTTAGAGAGAGAGATATATTGGCACTTGTAAGATTAGGGTTTGATACTTTGATCTACCTATGGTTTGTATTTGATTGGATCTTTATTCGCTATTGTGGTTTGCTACAATAACTTTGAGATGATTTCTATTTGCAATACAATTATGCCCTTGATTTGTCTTTCTCTCATGTCTGAGTAAATCCCCATAGGCGTATGAGATGTAGGGGATTGGTGAGATGTGATGTGCCTCCTTTAATTCCATCCATTTGTGATTGTTGCAATGTTTATTTAAATAGTGAGAATGATTATCTATGTTTGCCTAATGCGTGTTATCTAATTTAAGGGCTCAGGTAACATGATCCAAAGATCTCATAGGTATGAACTTGTATGCTAGTAATTCGGCGACCCCCGAGTGGCACAGCCGATATCAAAGAAGAGCTAGCACTACTCGAGGACAACAAGGAACCATCAAGATTAAAGCCTTGATCCGGTCAAAGGACCTTAATTAATGTGTTGACCATGGCCGTGGTAATAGGCAGATGGATCATTGAGATTGGGAAGAATTGGCCATGAGGACTCCTAGTCGGTATATGAGTTGCTTGCCTACTCACTTATAAATAAGAATTACCATTATCACTTATTCCGCTCATTCCATTTGGCACTTTCACAACTAATTCTCTCTGCTCCTAGATTCTCGTCTACAGGACCTTTACACACCTTTCACATCTTTACTTTTATGCAATTTACTTATTTTCTAAGCAAGTTCCTATATCTTTTACTCACCACTTCCACCGTCAACCTTTGCAGTCAATTCACTCAAGACCTATGTCACCTTGGGTGTGACAGAAACACCGCATAAAAAACACTTTCCTAAGCTCCTTGTTGGGATCGATATAAAAACTAGAATTAATACTTTCGCGAAAACATTCTCTAACAAAGGTTTGCACTTGCGGGCTATCAAGATATTTTCTAGTGCCGTTGTCGGGGAGCTAAGGGCTAAGTGTAGTTTATTGACAACATCAACTATTTATACCATTCATGATCTCCGTTGAAGACAGAGGTACCACTCAATCAGGAAAAACCTATTTACCTCCATATATTGATCGTGTTCCGATCGATAGACGATTATAATTTATTGAAAATTTACTAATTCGCATAGTGTAGACGTGAACAACTTGATTCCACTGATGGAAGATTTGACCATCACTCGAGGAGCCAAACCTGAGCTACTATTGGGAGAATATGGGAATCCATCTAGGCACTTGAGGAAAATGCTTATTCTTTGTCCTGAACTTGAGGGCCAGGAATTTGAAATATATCCTGACCTAATATATATGATGAAAGAAATTGCTTTCACAGGAAAAGAAGAGGAAGACCCTAGTGACCACTTGACAAGGGTAGACGACCTTTGTGTTACTCTTAAACCAGCAAGTTTACCAATAGAGTTTGTACTTCTTAAACTTTTTCGCTAGTCTTTAAAAGATAATGCTTTAGCTTGGTTACAATCATTACCTAATCATACTATAAAAAGCTGGTAAGATTGCATATGAGAATTCATGCATAAATATTGTTCATTTACTAAAATCATGTAGATCAAATGAAGTATAACAAATTTTCTTCAAACAATTGGAGAGACCTTTTATCAAGCATGGAATAGATATTGTGCAATGATTATGAAAGTTACAAATCATGGTTTTCATGAGAGTCTAGTTATCCAATATTTTTATAATGGGCTTAATGACGAAACAAAGGATATGATTGATCTATCTGCATGAGAAGCAATATGCAACTTGACACTGTCGGAATGTGTAAAGCTTTTTGAGGAGATCCTTTAACGATGAACAATACAATCCAGTTGAGGATGTTAAACCACAAAAAGGTATGATTCACATACCACAAGATCTTATATTTGAAGTCAAAAAGTCCATGGAAGGGAAAGGTATAACTTTGCAACTTGTAAAAGAAAACAAAGTTGGCATTCTTCAAACTTATGCAATAGAAGATGATTTAAACTTGTAATACAAAAGTTTAAATATCAACAAAATCAATTCCGTGAAAAAACTATAAACGTCTTATGACACAAGAAAAAAATATAAGATACCTAACAGAAGTCTTTGACGACTTGGGTCAAGCCACAAAACATTTAGATAGATATCTAAGTATGGTTAAAACCCAATGTGAGCAAATAAAATAAACCCAAACTTTGATTTTGAACCAAGGAAATTTCAATATTGTTTCTACTAACATTGTTACTAGGCGTGGTACAGAAACTTGGGAACCACAAGGTCCACCTTGGTACCGAGAAGAGCAAGCTCGAAAAGCAAGAGAGACTTAGGACATGAGTCAAGAAGAATAGGATCTAGTCAACCCCCAGGACGACATTGATTATGAGGCCTACAAAAGGGAAAATGAAGCTTCCAACACTCAAGAAAAAGAGGAAGCGGGGATACGCATAAACCATATGATTTGGACACTGAGACTATCGATTCAAGGGAAGAAACCAATCTCAGCAAGGAACAAGAAGAGCAAATAGTCATCCCGCATGAAGAACACACCAATAAGAAAAAATCAGCTACAAGGATAAAAAGAATGTTGAACCGGTGCCAAATGTAAAAGAAAAGGTAATACCAACCAAAAAGAAAATTCCTTACCCTAACCGAGTTCATTATGAACCATATAAAGCTATTTATGATTCTTTCGCTGAGGCACTAGGTAGCTTGCGTTTAGAACTTCCTTTAACTGATGCTATTCAAGTTCCTAGTTATAAAAATTTCATGCGAGACATACTTAATAGGAAAAAGAAGATAACCAAGACTATAGCAGTTATGACAAGCTTTGGTGATAAACTCCCAGCTAAGCTTGGGGATCCAGGGATACCTACCATCTCCTGTGCAATAGGGAAAACTAATATATTCAATGCTCTTTGTGATTTAGGAGCAGGTGTTAGTGTTATGCATTATTCCTTATTTAATAAATTGAATCTTGGAGAGTGTTCTCCTACTTCGATAACATTACAAATGGCAGATAAAACAACTAAACAACCTATCGAAGTGATCGAAGATGTCTTATTTAGAATAGATCAACATGTTATACCCATTGATTTTATTATTCTTGATGTTCCTGAGGATGGCCAACTATCTATCATCCTTGGAAGACCTTTTTTAGTATAGCTGGAGCTAATGTAGATTGCTCCAGCGGTAAGATTGTGTTTAATATATATGATGATCAGATCGTTCGATACTTTCCTAAGAAACAGGAGCACAATGGAAAATACATTCCACCACCTAAGCATGATCAAGCAGCAAAAACTAAAGAAAAAGTGCAGCTTGAAATGAACACCGATGACATGGAGTTTGATTAGTCAAAATCCTAAAATAAAACACTTAATGGGAGTTAACCCATTCTTAATAAATTAAGTTTAAATTTTGTTTATGATTACTATTTTTAGTATATTATCTAATAAGTTTGTTTTGAGTTTTGAGTTCATTCAGAGAATTTACCTTAACGAAGTTGAGAAGCAAGGGAAAATTGAAGAAAAGAAAGGGTTCAGTACAGATAACGAGCACTGGTACGGCCACGGTACACCCGTACCACGCGCCTGTACCAAGTCTGAACGAAACTTGTAGCAGGAACGGTGCCGACGACGACCAGTGGTACGGCCGGGGTATGCTCGTACCCCGCGCCCGTACTGAACATCGATGAAACACACCACAGTTCCTGAATAGATAACAACCACTGGTACGGTCGGGATACGCCCGTACCGTGCACCCGTACTAGGTCGATCAGGTTTGATCTCGAACCCTAAAGTTGATCCAACGGTGATGACCACCGGTACGGGCGGGTTGCGCCCGTACCACCCGCCCATACCGCGTGCGTCGCCAGGTAAAGGCCGACGGCGGCTGGCTCCTAGCCAACCTTCTTCTTCTTCCTCTTTCTTCCTTGTTCTTTCTCTTTCCACCACAAACCCTAGCCTCCTAAAACCTCTGATTCTTCATTGATTTCATGTCTTTGAGTTGGAGAATCTTCACATCGGTAAGTTTCTCGTCCGATCCATACTCTATTTTCTGAAATCCATGGTTGAATTCATCACATTGGCTATTTATATGAGTTCATCATATTTTAAGATTATTATTGATTCCTCACGTTAGGATTCATAACGTCTACCTGTAATCGTTTGTTTATATGATAGAAACTTGACGCCTATAGTTTTCTTCAAAAATTCCGCAGCACAATGCATAACATTGGAAGGATGTTCCGCTCGGGCAAGACGCTCGGAGGTGGAGAACTTGAGGGCTGCCATAAGCCGAGACTGCGAGAGGGTGAGGAACCGCAAGGTTTTGCCCACCAAGTGGGTAGACCGTCAGTTCCTCTCCTGCCAGGGTCTTCTGGAGGACTTCCAGCAGATGACTGGGGAAGCTGGCATGGTCGACTTCTCCTACCTCTCCGTCGACACCTACAAGCTCGCCATATACGAGTTCCTTTCATCGTTCCACGACGATCTCAAGACCCAGGAGCGAAATTGCACTATAAGTTTTGTGCTCAATGGGCAACTCCACAACTTGACCTTCTATGAATTTTGTAATAGTTTCGGATTCTCCCACGAGGGAGAACTCGATATTAATGACAATGTGCACATAGAGGCAATGCATTCTTGGGGGCAAATTTCTGTCCATAGGAACAACGATTACTTGCGCAAGAAGAGCGCCACTATCTAGAATCGTACTATACGTTATTTTCATACCTTCCTTGATAATTCTTTATTTAGGAAAGGTGATATTAGGGTAATGGCAGGCCCCGAAATGAGTGTAAATTCATATGGCCTTGCATCCAGAGATGGAGCACAAGGTAAACATGGGGGCCTTGCTCATCCAACACTTTCGCTGCCAAAGGTCATCTTTCGCAGGGGACAGTCGTTGTGGAGGATTGATCACACAGATCGCCTACGCAAACAAATTTTTCCTACCACAGGAAAGAGTTATGGCTGGTAGTAAGGACTTGGATGACATTCATATGGCTAGCACCAAGTTCATGGGTGTTTATAGGCCAGAGCATGCCCTCCGTGCTTACCTGTTTTATTTTGTACCTAACGGTGATCTCCACCAAATCTTGCTTCCTTTTGTCCAAGCTTTTGGTTGTCAGGTAAATAGAGTTAGGTTCTCAATGAGGAGTATTTCCAGCAAGCTCTGATCCTCTTAGGAAGAACTGCACCACCAGGTGGCCATCCCAACTGGGAAAACGTAGGAGCTGGCCAAGAACAGCAAGATCAAGGAGAAGAAGGTTGGCATGGTGCAGGATGGGACGACTATGGTCAGCAACACCATCACCAGCAACCCTTCCACCAACACCAACAACAAGGTATGCCTCCACCACAGCCAGGATTCAACTATGTCCCGAGGAGTGACTTTGACCAAGTGGTTGATGTCTACGCACTTCTATTCTTGTAGAGAGTTGTTGGGCCTCCAAGTGCAGAGGTTTGTAGAACAACATCAAGTTTCCCTTAAGTGGGTTACCCAAGGTTTATCGAACTCTGGGAGGAAGTGGTCAAAGGTATACCTCTCAAGCAACCCTGCAATCAAGATACAAGAAGTCTCTTGTGTCCCCAACACACCCAATACAATTGTCAGGTGTATAGGTGCACTAGTTCGGCAAAGAGATAATGAAATACAAGTGGTATGGATAATTATAAGTGGTAACGGTGCCATAAAATAGCTTTGATGGCGTGTGGTTGACGTGGGAAGAGACTAAAGGTAATTTGAAATAAAGATGGAAGCAAGCAAACATGTAACAGATCTAGTTGTAAACGTGTTTCAATGCTTAGAAACAAGGCCTAGGGATCATACTTTCACTAGTGAACACTCTCATATAAATATCTTCTCTTTATGATACTACTCTAAACTACTCTCCGGTTGGAAACTCTAATCCATGGTAGGGCTATAACAACACTCCTCAAAGTTCGTATTCCCCATCTAGATAACCCCACACTGTCACCTTGAGCGCTAGATGGTTCCAACAAACACCACAATTTCATAGAGACATCCAACTCCAAATATAACTCATAACAAGTATTTGTAATCTCTAGGCTAAGTGCCACACGGTGTGCACACTGTCAACTTCACACACATGGGGAGAGCAGAGATCTATTAAATCACTTGAGTAGCAAGGTAGATCTACTTGATTACAAAGCTCATGATCTCATAAGATCACGCATAGAGAGAGAGATGAACACATAGCTACCGATAGAACCCTTAGCCTCGAGGAAGAACTACTCCCTCATCATCATGGGAATCAGCAACGGCGATGCAAATGGAGATGGTGGTGGAGATCGATGGAGATGGCTCCGGGGGCACTTTCCCATCCCGGCAGGGTGCCGGAACAGAGACTTTCTGTCCCCCGAATCAACCCTTGGGTTGCGGCAGTGCTGCGGAACTTTTCATGGCTGGAGGCTAGATTCTTTAGGCTTTCTGCATCGGAGGCTTCTTATAGGCGAAAGGGCGATGTCAGAGGGTGGACCAGGGGCCCACACCACCTGGTGGTGTGGCCAGGGGGACCCACGCCACCACATGGTATGGCCAGCTGTAGGGGTTCTGCGCATGAAAACAATAAAATTTTACCCTACGCCCCTGAACCCCTGAAGCTGCCAGGACCTATCTATTAGTAATACAGTAACGGGAGGGGCTTTTCGCAAACTTACCCTCGAAGACCGAAAAGCGTTGTCAACACTCAGGAGAGTGTGCTTGATGTAGACGAGCCGAAGCCGACCTCAAGGTCATGATGAAGTCCTTGCGCTCCTTCTGCTCCAACGACTTGAGTGCCTCAAGTGTGACACCTCATGGGAGTTACACACGTCCGGTGCTTGACGATGACCCCCGCTTCCCTAATCCAGCAGCAGTTGCGGAAGTAGAGCTCCCGGATCCGAATCCCGCAGCGCGACGGCGCTCCGCGGTGAAGATGTCTCTCGCTCGCGCAGTCCAGACTTGGGACCATGGTCACGAGAGAGAGGGGGGGAGAGAGAAAATATCAATTGGAGGTCCTCCCAAAAGTGGGGAGACCTTTATTGATTATTGGGTGTGTATTTCTAGGCCAAATACCCCACTTTATATAGGGGGAGGGGAGGTACTACCTCCCCTCAAGTCCCGGGGTGGGACTAAAGGAGAGGAGGGGGGGAGGAGGTGGCCGCCGGCCACCTAGTGGGTCCCGCAGGGGGGCTAGGCCTAGCCGGCCTCCCCCTTGGCCCTTCTCCCTCTCTCCTTTCCCCTAATGGGCCCTCTCCCTCCGGAATTGGCCCATTAAGCCTTTTGACCTTTTAATTGATTTTCTATTTATTAGATAATTATGAATAAATGATTAAATCAATATTTAACATTCATTCATATATTATCTAATCTCCGTGGCTATGGAACACCTTCCACCTCCACTCCGGACATCCTCCGGACTTATCGAAACCCTTCCGGTTTTCTCTCTTCTTTTTTTTGGTGATTCTACCGATCCCATAAACACTCTCTAAGCATCATCAAGCCCTTAAGCGTGATACCTTACGATTCGGGAACACTCCAGACATGGTCGATACACTCCCGCACCAATGATCGATAGAGGGACCTGGATGGCCATGTGACCCCTGTGCGTTCCACGAAGATCTTTCATTGTTTGAACCGGGACAGTCGTGTCTTATTCCCTTTGTCATTCGATACTTGCATTGCCCGAGATCTGATCAATGACATCACCATGTCGGGTTCAATCTCGTTACTGAACAATGCTACTTAACTCGTCCCGACAAGTTATATCCCTATGATCCAATCACACGATGCACAGCTATTGGATATAACTTCTTCGAGTGGGCCCTAGAGTATCTTCCCGTCACATGGACGGACAAATCCCGCTCCTGACATATATTGCCTCTATGGTTTCCTCCGAATACCTGAACACACCTTTATAACCACCGTTTTACCAGATGGCGTTTGATGCTATCTAAGCACTCTCGGGAGACAGTGATTGATATAGCCTCACGGTCTAAGGAATAGTCTACAAGGATCCATTTCTAATCATCGTAACTTGAACTTCGTGATATGATCGGGTCACGATGTTTAGGTTGGGTATTGGTTCATCATCTCATTCTCCGAATGAGATGACCTCATTTCCAACTGGCATAAATGCCACATGATCAGGAAACATGATCATTTGTTGACCAATGAACCATTGACTAGAGTTTCACTGGGAACCCCTGGTTGTTTGTATATCACACGTGTATTGATGTTTCCACTCAATACAGTTATAGCATGATATAAAACTTAATCATAAACTATATGAAATATGATAATAGTCCTTACTACTATTTGTCTCTAGGGCATATTTCCAATAGTCTCCCACTTGCACTAGAGTACAAATACACTAGCTGCATTTTGTTCTCAATCTTTGGCACCATATACCCGGTACCCTGAACATGCTTGCTCATGGAAGAGGTTGAGTCTTGGGTCTGTACTTTACAGTCCCAAATCCTTTGCAAATTACTAATGTCACCTTGATTGACATTAATACTCTATCATCACATGATAGCATATGCGTGTACGCATCGTCGCCATGGCAGCAGAACGAGGCCTGATTCCAGGAGCCTACAATGACGTTAGATCAACCTCGAGGGCTTTCTCATGGGCACTATGCCCTGGGACACATCATTCTACGTGAAAAGCGAACTAGCCCCGCCATAACATTATACAACACTTTAGATGGTACCCTTATCTATTATTATAAATGTATTCATCGAAACTCCCATGCACTCTGTGCAACTTTCGATGTTTTGTTCACCTCGCTTCCTACTTGACTTTAATTGATATCTACAGGAGTTTCCAACATATTCCCTTATAACATAACTCTTTATGCTTTAAGATATGGTATCCTTTATGGATTTGGAAAATGTGTCCACGGTTCTCTACTAGACACTGCGGACAAACTTAGCTCAACGTTCTGTGATTCGAACTTAATCACTTTCAAACGTTCTTTCTTTGGATTACATATTATGCTAAGTTATCATCATGGTTTCTAAGGTAGAACCTATGTCTCAACATAGTGGATGACGATCATCCTTTTCTTTCTTTCAACCATTGATGTTAAACTTAATACTATTCCTAATTTGAGTTATTAAGGACCAGTTCCTTAATTAACTTCTATCTTGAAACATTTTTCAGAATCCCTTAAGGAATACTACATAATATCATAATACACCTATTATCAACTTCTACATCTTATAAATCATTATTTATAAGTATTTGCGCCTTTCATCCTTAACATACTGAAGAATTACTCCTATAAGCTCCCACTCAAAATATGTTCCTACATATTTGAATTTGAGACTCATATTGCTCCCACTTAAAAATATGTCAATCACATATTGTTTTAGGAAGACTTTCATAGCTCCCACTCAATTTTATGCAAATTGCATATCTCCTTTACTATTTTGAATAACTTCAAAATCCTTTGATCAAATATCAAACTTGGAGATTCAGTATGAGATACTAGTACTTTACTAGTTTTAAATCCACTAGACATTTAGCACACATGAATCAAATTCATTTGATTTTGTCCAATACTTGACAAATTGTGCCTTTTGTCATTCAACCCTTTTTCCTACTATGGCTTTGCAGTCATTTTGGGAAAATCCAAGTAACCCCTTTACTTGTGAGATTCAGCAATGAATTGCTTTCTACTCTCAAGGGAATTTTGCTTTTAGGATTTATCATAATTTAGTTTACCATTGTTTCCTTTGTAGTTCGTAGGTATGTCATATTCCAAAATCATGACAAGTGATTCACAAATGTCTCCATACAAGATATGGATTTACATTTTGAATCCTACTTCATTTAGTGAAAACAATAGTGGAGGAAAAACACAATGATCAAAATCATTGATTCTTTCTTTCCGTGAAGAGAATCGTTCAGGAACTCTGTCTATTGCGCTTCTCCACACTCCGATGCAGGGTTTTGAATCCTCATCGTGTTTTACACTAATTTCCATTTGCTCATAATTGAGAAACATCACTAGAAGTGAGCTTTCTCAAGAATGTACCAAAATCCAAGCAATACAAGTTTTGCTTTCCTTTTGGTTTCAGCTATGGATTTCGTATTCAGAGTTTCCAATGAATACGCTATAAGGACTTATTCGCTTTTGTTTTGGTTATATCAAATAACCCCAAAACTTTCATGAATTCAAATGGTTCACTACATTCTAATTGAGTGCTAACTATTTCTTAACTAATGGTCTCTACATATACTCTACAACGATTTATTTGGTGCCTTCTATTCAACCCCTTTGATATCTAATATCATATTGTGATGCTTTGTATTTTGATGTTTCAAAACACTTTGCATTCCACAATTTCTTTCATGCCATTCTTATAAGTTCGAATTTCATTACTATTGATCAAATCATAGTAATTAGATTCCCTTTTATATTTATACCCTTTGTTGATGAAACACTTTGATCAAATCAAATAGTTTCATATTCATGTTTCCTTTGGTAAACTACTTTACACCTTTAAACAATCATTTAATGATAATTACCATTTTCGTTAAAACCGAATACATCGAATATGTATTTACTTTTAACAATTCATTAAACACTTTGTATTCAAGTAATACACGGTGTTCAAGTTATTTTGCCGAACTTAGGCATGATTTATATGTGATAAGAAATCGAATGACTTTCACATATTATCACATGACTTTGAATTCAAACAATGGTTTTTCATTCACCAATGAACATATCATTAAGTTGGGTATTTTAAACAAGGCATTTTAATGTTTTACAAATGTTCATACATTATGAATTAGTTTCAAACAATAAGGATAATTCACCAGTAATCAAACAAGATATGAACATGAATAGAAATCATTCATAAAAGTGGAACAACTGTTTGTTACAATCTGATATGAATAACCGTCTCACGAAGTGTGAGACAAACTAAGGAAGTTCAAATCTCTCGATTACATTAATCATCCTAAAACACAAACTAAATGATAAATGTTGAGGGAGAGTGTTGTAGGCTGTCATCATCATGCTTGCCATCAACACGCAACGTCACCTCCTCTCTAGCAAGCACCTCTATGGATAAGGACCTGTTTTCACCAAAACAGAACAAGTATCAGATATACTTAACACTGCAATGTGTTTGCAAGATTATAACATTTATAAAACTGTATATCAAATATATACCTTTGTCATCAATGACCTGCGCGACATCTGGTTCAACCAACACATTCCTGAGATGTGTCATGAACCGGTGGAACTCCATTTCCGTGTCGCCCCTCATTATGCAAGTCCTGACTTTTGCTTGGTAACTTGGTGGCAGCGACCGCAGCACAACAGCATTTGCAAAAGAGCCTGAAATCCAGATGTCTAGGAAGTATGTTGGCCTCATGTACACATCATGCATGTGCTGCAAGTGGCTGTCCAGTGACGAGTTCTCCTCCATCTTAATGGAGAGGAAGTATCCCATCAACTCATGCTCCCAAATGCGTGTCTGATCCACGAAATGTGTCCTAAGCTGTAGCATCACCGAACGAGGGTTGACATCACCCACGAAAGGCCACAGCTCGTCCACCATTCCTAAACGCATCACAAGTGAAATATAGGAGGCCATCTCACGACGGAGATAGCGGTCTTTCCGCTCCTCTAGGGTCTCAAGGTCCGTGGACGGATCCAAATCCATCCCGTCGAGTATGTAGTCGACCATGTCGTTCTTGCTAAGGAGAACATGGAGACTGGCAACCCAAATGGAGAAGTTCGATCCATCTAATCTGAGCTTCTCTCCTTCTAACCATTTAATCGTCAATAGGAAAGGTAATCTCGGGAAGAACCATTTTCTACATTTATAATTGCAAAAGGAATTTAGACTAAGTTTATAATTAAATGAGTTAATAATAACTCCACTCAGAAACACCTATCCCCAAAGAGGGTTCCTAGTGATAACAAGACCCCTATCAGCCACATCTCCCCCGATCATCACGGCCATCAATGTGGGTTCAAGGGTGGACGCTAAACGTCGGTCACATCATTCATGTGACTCGTGCTCGATCTTTCGACCATCCGCGTTCCGAGGCCATGTTTGTACATGCGAGGCTCGCCAACTCAACCTTAGTGTTTTCGCTGTGCAACATGGCTTGCACCCACTGTATGCGAACGTAGATATGTCTGACACCCGATCATCACGGCCTGCCTCATACCGAAGAACTTTCTTGGTGGTGCACACTAAGGGGGAACACAATCGTTGGTTATTTTAACAGGGATCATCTTATTAGGCTACCGTCGAGTATCTAATACTAGCACACAATAATACATGCAAACAATAACATTGAATGTAAATGCTATGTGATATGGTCCTTCACGTCGTGATCTCCATCCGTCGTCACCGGGTTCCGGCGCCAGGGTTCCGGCGCCGTTGACACCAGGGTACCAGTGTCATTCCGGCGTGGTAGTTTGTCATCTCCGTGACTATCTGCTACTACGTAACAAAAGGTAATCACTTTACCTTTGCCACAACCATATCACAAAGCAACGCCCTCCTGCAAAACAAAGTTAGATGCCTCTACTTTATGTTTGCATGTTTTACGTGGCTGAATGGGCTTCAGCACAAGAACCGTTCTTACCTACGAACTTTCAGCACAACGCTGATCAAGTAGTTGTCTCTACTACACCCCTTTCAGGGCCCTCCATTGCAAATGGTATACCAACTAATGCGAGAGAGACAGACACCCCCCAAAGCCACTTTATACGGTACAAGCCGTATGTCAAGCGTGGACCAGTCTCGCGAATGAACGTGTAAAGTCGGTTGGGGGCCGCTTCATCAAGCATTACTGCGGTATACACAAGTACACGTGGGAGGGTAACAACTAAAAGATCAACGCCCACACGCTATATCTCGTGTGTTCTACCCGTACTAGCATTACTACGCATAGATCTAGCTCTAATACCACTCTAGGGGTTCCGCGCATGAAAACAATAAAATTTTACCCTACGCCCCTGAACCCCTGAAGCTGCCAGGACCTATCTATTAGTAATACAGTAACGAGAGGGGCTTTTCGCGAACTTACCCTCGAAGACCGAAAAGCATTGTCAACGCTCAGGAGAGCGTGGTTGATGTAGACGAGCCGAAGCCGACCTCAAGGTCATGATGAAGTCCTTGCGCTCCTTCTGGCTCCAACGACTTGAGTGCCTCAAGTGTGACACCTCGTGGGAGTTACACACGTCCGGTGCTTGACGATGACTCCCGCTTCCCCGATCCAGCAGCAGTTGCGGAAGTAGAGCTCCCGGATCCAAATCCCGCAGCGCGATGGCGCTTCGCGGTGAAGATGTCTCTCGCTCGCGCAGTCCAGACTTGGGACCACGATCACGAGAGAGAGAGAGAGAGGGGGAGAGAGAAAATATCAATTGGAGGTCCTCCCAAAAGTGGGGAGACCTTTATTGATTATTGGGTGTGTATTTCTAGGCCAAATACCCCACTTTATATAGGGGAGGGGAGGTACTACCTCCCCTCAAGTCCCGGGGTGGGACTAAAGGAGAGGAGGGGGGAGGAGGTGGCCGTCGACCACCTAGTGGGCCCCGCGGGGGGGGGGGGGGGCTAGGCCCATCCGGCCTCCCCCTTGGCCCCTTCTCCCTCTCTCCTTTCCCCTAATGGGCCCTCTCCCTCCGGAATTGGCCCATTAAGCCTTTTGACCTTTTAATTGATTTTCTCTTTATTAAATAATTATGAATAAATGATTAAATCAATATTTAACATTCATTCATATATTATCTAATCTCCGTGGCTATGGAACACCTTCCACCTCCACTCCGGACATCCTCCGGACTTATCGAAACCCTTCCGGTTTTCTCTCTTCTTTTCTTCGGTGATTCTACCGATCCCATAAACACTCTCTAAGCATCATCAAGCCCTTAAGCGTGATACCCTACGGTTCGGGAACACTCCAGACATGGTCGGGACACTCCCGCACCAATGATCGACAGAGGGACCTGGATGGCCATGTGACCCCTGTGCGTTCCACGAAGATCTTTCATCGTTTGAACCGGGACAGTCATGTCTTATTCCCTTTGTCATTCGATACTTGCATTGCCCGAGATCTGATCAATGACATCACCATGTCGGGTTCAATCTCGTTACTGAACAATGCTACTTAACTCGTCCCGACAAGTTATATCCCTGTGATCCAATCACACGATGCACAGCTATTGGATATAACTTCTTCGAGTGGGCCCTAGAGTATCTTCCTGTCACATGGACGAACAAATCCCGCTCTTGTGGATTTTCTGGAACCAAAAACAGAAGAAAATAGGCAACTGGCATTGTGGCATCTTGTTAATAGGTTAGTTCCAGAAAATGTGTAAAAGTACTCCAAAGTGTGGACAAAACATAAGAAAGTAGATATAAAACAAGCATGGAACATCAAAAATTATAGATATGTTTGCAACGTATCAACATCCCCAAGCTTAACTCCTGCTCGTCCTCGAGTAGGTAAGTGATGAAAAGAATAATTTTTGAGGTAACATGCACCATCACAATCTTGATCAAACCATTTGCAAGCATTGAAAGCTGGGATCAAAGAACTCTAAACATGAGCATGAAAGATGAAGTTCTAACAATAAGACATAGTGACTATGCATGCAACATGAAAGGATACAAACAAAGATCATGAATAACAATGCATTGAAAGACGTTTGTTTGTTTCACATATAGAAAACATAGCATGGTGGCATTCAGCTTGTCCTTCATGGAGTAGCAAAACATAAATGCATAGGACACCTTGAAAGTTCATAAGGGTGACTAGATACAAATAGTTCAAGAACAAGCAATATCAAAGTTATGAATCAATCAACAAGTCTTGGGACAATGCACATTAAACTTAGAATGGCCACTATGCTCTCTTAATAGGTGCATAAAGATAGAAGATGGAGACTTAACATAAAAGTTAAAGAAAGGCCTTCATAGAAGGAAGCAGGGATTCAAGTCTCATAAAGAGCTTCCAAAAATTATGGTACTCATTAGCTTTCAACTCTCATTGCCCCTATCATAAGCATCTTGAAGTGATTAAGGTTAAAGTGAACAAACTATGGAGTATATGCTTGACAAAGTATAAGTTGGCAATCTCATATCCCTTGAATACGAGGGTCACTCCTCATGCTACTCAAGTTTAGTTACCGGTAAGTTCTTGTCATAGTAAGTACATGTGTATCATAGAGAACCGCCAACGGGGTACCCCTTGCCCGATGATACGGAAGAATCCCCATATCAAAATGACAAGGCAAGCAGACAATAAGCATCTCAGCATCTCTTATTTACCATGGGAAAATGGTGCTTTTTCTCTCTTTCCTCTTTTCTCATCTCTTTTTTTTAATCTCTATCTCTTTTTTTATAAGAAGAATGCTTCATAGATTGTTCATTATGGTTACGCTGCAGGTTTCCACCATGATTAGGCATGGTTTAGACCAGCCGCCCAGGCGTTTCTCTAACACACATACATAACTCCATGGACTTACAAGCTCCCCTTTCATTTCACACCGATGACATCCATAAACAAAAGAGCATGATATCAACTGGGTACAATGTACAAGTGCAATATTGAAAGCGTTCCCCATGACAGCATGGTTCTGCTAATCCCCAACGTATAAGTGCAAGCATATACAACATAGATGACACAATGGTTCAAGTTTATTAGGGGCAAGGAAAGTAAAGTGTGCCATCAAGTTCGTGAGAGCTTTAATCACTAATTTTCACATAACAAGTTTAATTCGAAAGGTACATAAAAACATGAATATACTTGGAATAACAAATGCTAATAGGTAGGTATGGTTGACTCTTTGGAATAACTTGGTTTTATTTGGAGTTGGATGCATGAGTGGAACTCATACTTGGTTATGGAGGCTAGCAAAAGACTGGGAGCAAACAACTAAGAGAGCAATAATGGCCATAATCATGCAAAGCGACAAAACATCATTAATTAAAGCATAAAGTGATATTACAAGTCGAAAACTAAATGATCATCGAGGCTATGGTGACTTGGTATAATCATAACATGGTGTGAGCATGCGCCAAGTCAACCCAAATAAAGCATCAAAGGAGAATACCACAATACTATGCTTTAATATGCTAAAACAATGCATGATTCATTCAAGGCACATTAAGCAATCTCAATTGTTTATAACATGTCATGCTACAACAAAAATCACTAAGCATAAAGCCAAAACAATATCAAGCATGAAATGACAAAGCATAGGCCATAGTCAAAAACAAGCTCCTTTTTACCACTTAAGCATGAACTTTTCCTACTCTTTTCCAATCCAAACCAACTTATTTGAAAACTAATGTATGAATGAGGGGGTCCAACCAATTTATTCAATCAAACTAAGCAAACTAAGCAAATGAAAACCAAAAACAAAAACAAAGACGCTCCAAGAACAACACAACTGTGCATGAAACAATAAAAATGAAGTGTTTGGAAGAAACCTGAGATTTTTATTGATGAAGAAGGGGATGCCTTGAGCATCCCCAAGCTTTGACGCTTGTACTTCTTGGATATTTCTTAGGGTGACACAGGGTGGCATCCCCAAGCTTGAGCTTTTGTCCATTCTTCATCTCATCACATTACTCTTCCCTACACTTTAAAATTTCCTTCATACAAAACTTCACACAATCTTCATTAGCAATATTAGTGTACTCAAGATAATAAGTCTTTTTGGTTCAGTTCCAACACAATTAAAACTTCCATTAAAATACAAGCTACTGTAGCACCTCATTTAAAAAGTTCAAATGATCAAAGAGAACTCAAAAAGAAATCGATAAAGAGGCAAATGCAAATAATGGTAGAAATCTGTCAAAACAGACCAGTAGGTGAAAACCGATTTTTGCGAAGACCTTATGTTGCTCAAATCAAAAAGTGTTGAACTAACGAAAGTTGTATAACAACCTGGGGCAGAAGCACAAAACATTACAGCTCAAACCAACGTACAGATATTTTTCACGAATTTTTACAGCGAAGCACAAAAATCTGTTTCAGGACAGCAACTTTCCCAAGCATTACTTCTCTCTCATTAGATGTTAATCTTGGCACAAAAACCACACAAAAATGATAAGGAGCGGTTATTACAGAGGTAATAACTTCCAAGACTCAACAAAAAGGTTCCTACGAAGTTTGGGTTATCTCCCAATAAGTGCTTTTCTTTAACGCCTTTGAGCTAGGCACGGTAATTTCGATGATGCTCACATAAGAAATATGAATTGAAGTAAAAGAGGGCATCAAGAAGAAAATTCAAAGAACATTTAGGTCTAACCCACTTCCTATGAAAAATAATCTTGTAAAGAAACAAATCATGAAAGCACAAAGCAAGAAGCATAGGAAAGCAAAACAAGTGCAACTTCAAAATTTTCAACATAAAGAGGGGAAACTTAATATTGTTGAGATACATAAAACCATGTTTCCCTCTCTCATAATAACTTTCACTAGCATCATGAATAAAACTAACAATATAAATATTACATAAAACATTCTTATCATGAGCCACATGCATAAAACAATTATTACTCACCCTATAAGCATAGTCATTCTTATTAATCATAGTGGGAGCAAATTCAACAAAATAGTTATCATTATTATTATCATCACCATAATCATCAAATATAGGAGGCATATTGTAATCATAATCAATTTTCTCCTCAATAGTAGGTGGACTAAAAATATCATATTCATCATTGTAATCATCATATATTGGAGGCGTAGTATCATCAAAGTAAATTTTCTCCTCCATGCTTGGGGGACTAAAAATATCATGATCATCAAAACCAGCTTCCCCAAGCTTAGAATTTTCCATAGCACTAGCAATAATGGTGTTCAAAGAGTTCATACTAATAATATTGCTATTACCATGCAAATAAAGTTCCATATGTTTTTTAATTTCTCTTCAAACACTTCATGTCCTAACTCAAGATAAATATTATAAAGCTCTCTAATTTTTTGTTGTTTTCCATTAAGCCTAACTAGTGAAAATAAAAACAAGAAACAAAAAAGATATAATTGTAGAATCTAAAGGAAATAACTTCGAGCACTCACACCAGAGGATGTGAGTACCTTTTACCTTACCTCCCCGGCAACGGCGCCAGAAAATAGCTTGATGTCTACGCACTTCTATTCTTGTAGATAGTTGTTGGGCCTCCAAGTGCAGAGTTTTGTAGAATAGCTGCAAGTTTCCCTTAAGTGGGTTACCCAAGGTTTATCGAACTCAGGGAGTAAGTGGTCAAAGGTATCCCTCTCAAGCAACCTTGCAATCAAGATACAAGAAGTCTCTTGTGTCCCCAACACACCCAATACACCTGTTAGGTGTATAGGTGCACTAGTTCAGCGAAGAGATGGTGAAATACAAGTGGTATGGATAATTATAAGTGGTAACAGTGCCAGAAAATAGCTTTGATGGCGCGTGGTTGACATGGGAAGAGACTAAAGGCAATCTGAAATAAAGATGGAACCAAGCAAACATGTAATAGATCTAGTTGTAAACGGTGTTTCAATGCTTAGAAACAAGGCCTAGGGATCATACTTTCACTAGTGAACACTCTCATATAAATATCTTCTCTTTATGATACCACTCTGAACTACTCTCCGGTTGGACACTCTAATCCATGGCAGGGCTATAACAGCACTCCTCAAAGTTCGTATTCCCCATCTAGATAACCCCACACTATCACCCTGAGCGCTAGATGGTTCCAACAAACACCACAATTTCATAGAGACATCCAACTCCAAATATAACTCATAACAAGTATTTGTAATCTCTAGCCTAAGTGCCACACGGTGTGCACACTGTCAACTTCACACACGTGGGGAGAGCAAAGATCTATTAAAGCACTTGAGTAGTAAGGTAGATCTACTTGATTACAAAGATCATGATCTCATAAGATCACGCA
Source organism: Avena eriantha (assembly GCA_910589775.1). Classification (NCBI taxonomy): domain Eukaryota; kingdom Viridiplantae; phylum Streptophyta; class Magnoliopsida; order Poales; family Poaceae; genus Avena; species Avena eriantha. The sequence goes on along the minus strand of OU342746.1, from coordinate 346,652,703 downwards.
TAGAGAGAGAGAGATGAACACATAGCTACCGGTAGAACCCTTAGCCTCGAGGAATAACTACTCCCTCATCATCATGGGAATCAACAACGGCAATGGAGATGGTGGTGGAGATCGACGGAGATGGCTCCGGGGGGACTTCCCCGTCCTGGCAGGGTGCCGGAATAGACACTTTCTATCCCCCGAATCTCCCCTTCGGTGGCGGTGGCACTACAGAACTTTTTGTGACTGGAGGCTGGATTCTTTAGGGTTTCTGCATCGGAGGCTTCTTATAGGCGAAAGGGTGATGTCAGAGGATGGACCAAGGGCCCACACCACTTGGTGGCGCGACCAGGGGACCCGTGCCACCACATGGTGTGGCTAGCCCTATCCCCTCTCCGTCTCGTCTTCTGACTCCATGAGTCTTCCGATAAAATATCGACTTTCGCTTTTGTCCGGTCCAATTCCGAAAATATTCATTTTCTGGCTTTTCTGGAACCAAAAACAGAAGAAAACAGGCAACTGGCACTGTGGCATTTGTTAATAGGTTAGTTCCAGAAAATGTGTAAAAGTACTCCAAAGTGTGGACAAAACATAAGAAAGTAGATATAAAACAAGCATGGAACATCAAAAATTATAGATACGTTTGCAACGTATCAGTGGTGCATCGCATTGACAACATAGAAAACATGATGTATGATGCAAACGCTAACATAGTCAACATTACTCAAGACTTCACATCTTTCATGACCGACTTTCCAAACCGCTACTCGAACTTCCCATATCAGCAGCTGCCACCTGACGGTAGCGACAACTGATTCTAGTTAGGCAAAAGCCTAAGCTTGGGGAGGTTGAATTCCTCCCACCTTTTTGCATTCATATTTTTATTTCTTCTTTCTATTTGTATGTTTTTGTTTCAATACATGTTTACTTTCAGTTTTGCATTTGATAAAAGAAAACCCAAAAATACTAGACTAGTCTCTAGCTTTATTTGTGCAAATTTCTCTCGGCTCTTTTTGATTCTTTTTGCAGGTTGCTCACTTCTAGTGATCGAGCTATCAGACGAACGCAAAGAGTTGGTTCAAGTAGAAGACAAACGAGAAATAGGAGGTACCACATTCCTATTCTGTTCGGTTGCACTTGAGTTCGACTCCATGCTTAGTTCGTTATCTTTTAGAATTTGAGCTCAAAGGTTTTTGTCACCTCTTTGGTTAAGACTTTCAACAATTAATATCAGTTTGAAAAACCACTCTTAGGATTCAATTCCAAACTTTTTAGAACAAGAGAAAGTGTCCATCGACAACTTTGGTGCCATATTTTTGTCTTAAGGGCTTAATCTTAGTAGTGCTCAACACCTCATACTGATCGTTGACTTGGTGATACCTTCTGAAAAAGAATTGCTTGATAGAGCAAACTTTTTAGAGTAGGAGGGAGATGCCAAAACTTGTATTGACTTGATATAAAAAAGGGGGAGAGAAATAAAAAGGAAAATAAGAAAGTAAAAGTACTTTGTTTCAAATACAACCTTTGGGATGCCAACAACTCCGCTAGCTTTTGAATGATCTATGGTATAACCCCAGATTTCAGCTATGAGTTGATGGCATGAGTGGCGTATGTGTCGCTATATGGGCAAAATTATTGGTATTCCCAATAGGTTGTGTAGGAGTTTACAAAAGAAATATTCGTTGATCCTTGAAAATGAGAAAGAAGAGATCCATTATCAAAATATGAGCTGAAACACTTTCGATACTTTTGATTATTGGCATCACCTCACTACCTAAAATGTGCAATTAGAGTTCTTGATAAGCAAGGAAAATAAGAGGTATTTGATAGTCACGATTATCGAAGTGGGTGATTAATGAAAAGGTTCTAGGTTTATCCTTCTTTTGATATCTACTCCCTCTGTTCAGAAATATAAGACATTTTAGCTTTGTGAAATGAATGTATCTAGTTGTCTTTTAGTGTATAGGTTCACTCCAAACCTTTGGAGAACCTACACACTAAAAGAAGTATAGATACATTAGATTAACAAATCTAAAACGTCTTATATTTCTGAACAGATGGAGTACATGTGCACCCTTAATTTTAACTTAAGCGGTCTAGCTTAAAAACATTTTCACTCTCATAACAAGAGAGGTGATATGTCGTAAACGTATCTATAATTTTTCATGTTCCATGCTTGTTTTATATCTACTTTCTTATGTTTTGTTCACACTTTGAGGTATTTTTATACATTTTCTGGAACTAACCTATTAACAAGATGCCACAGTGCTAGTTGCATGTTTTCCGCTGTTTTTGGTTTCAGAAAAGCTAGTAAGGAAATATTCTCGGAATTGGATGGGACAATAGCCAAAGTCAATATTTTACCCAAAGCAACACGGAGTCCGGAGGGGAGACAAAGTGGTGCACCAGGGCGACCACACCTGGTGGCGGCGCGCCACCAGGGGGTGTGGGCCTCCTGGTACTCCACCGACCTTGCCCTTTCGCCTATAAAATGCTCCCGGGATGAAAGCCCTAAGTACCCAATCAAAATTCCACGAAAGAGTCTCTAGTCGTCGCCATATCCATCCCTAGATCGGGAGGGATCCGAAGCTCTTCTCGGCACCTTGTCGGAGGGGAGAGATCACCCTAGAGGCCTTCTTCATCACCATGCCTGCCTCCGGTGTGATGCGTGAGTAGCTCATCCTTGGACTACGGGTCCATGTAGTAGCTAGATGGTTGGTTCTCCTCCTTTGTGCTATCATGTTTAGATCTTGTGAGCTCCGTTCATGATCAAGATCATCTATTTGTAATCTTACATGTTGTGTTTGCAGGGATCCGATGGATATTGAGATGCTATTTCAGATTGATTATTGATTCTATCATTTTGTAACATCCCAAAAATGATAATCAAGATTATCAAGTTCTAATCACCCAATTTAGGGTTAACAAAAACTTTTATTAATAATTTGAATATGAATGCATGTGTGTTTTGCATTAGTGTAGAATTTATTTGAAATTGCCATGCTTGATTGTAACAAATGATATGAAATGGTTTAAAGGTGAATGCCACATCATCTAGACCATTTACAAAAAAAATCCAAAGAGAAAGAAATCAAATAAGATGAAATAAGGCGAATGGTCATTTTGACCATTTTAATCCACTATGACACTTTAGGTGTTCCTAGAAGACAATTCCTAACAGAAGCGTTTCTAATTCTTTTCACCCCTTGCTAGACCAAGCAAAGATGTATCAAGGCCCACTTTACAAACTTACAAAAACATTTAGCCACTCAATTTAAAGGACATTTGAAAATTGAATCAAGTGTATGTGTTAAGATCACACTTTTTCAAAAACACATCAAATGAATTCCCCTTTGGCAATCCCAAGCAAACCTAGTCTCTCAAGCTTAATACAACACCACTCAAAAAATTTGAATCAAAAATTCAAAAATAATTTTCATGCGGCCATTTCATCAAACACTTGGCAGGCACAGAATAAACACTAGACTAGCTTCACTGTTTCATACAGTGATCATCGACCCATTTTTCCCCTAGTTACTCCCCTGTTCCCTCTAAGCCTAACCCAGCCCCAGACCAGCTCCCCCTTGCCTCTGGCACAGTGGAGCGCCGCCCGTTCTTTGTCGTCGTCGACCGACAGTGGGAAGCACACCAAGAGCCACGCTAGCCTCGCCCAAGACACGCACCAGACACGCGAGCTCCTACTGCCACCCCCTGTCCACCCCACAGTCGAAGCCCAGCCCTGGACCACACTAGCACCGCCGTCTACCGCCTCTCGGCGCCGTGTCTAGAGCGCGCCAGTGCGCCGCGCCCGACCAGCTTGCACGCACCGCGCCTTTCCCTCACCTATTACGCGTAGCCTCGCCATGATTACGCCACTCCGGCAGACACCCCCGTTCGCCGCCGCGTGACCCGCAGCAGCCGCACGCCGCCGCAAACACTACTGCCTCCGCCTAGAGCGCCGCACGTGCCAGACCAAACCCAGCCACCCCACGCCACGCCATTAAGTCCGTGAGAACCGCGAGGGAGCACCGCACTGTCCACGTACCCCAGCCATGCCCTTAGCTCTCTGTGCAGCCCTGGCCGGAGACGCCAGCCTACACCGTTCTGTCCCCACGTCGAGCTATAAAAGGAGGCCACCCCCCCCCCCCCCGCCTCCAATCCTCACACCACTTGACTCCCCACTCCTCACTGACCTTCCCCACCTCTTCCCGGAGCAAGGCGAGCACCACCATGCCGGAATTCCACCAGAGTCCGCCGCTGCTGGAGGAGAAGGGTGTCGTCGATTGCGACCACCCCGAGCCCTGCCATGACCGTGGCTCGAACCGTCGTCGTCTACCATGTTGTTTGCCCCCGTCGCTGAGACTAGCTAGAGCCCAGGTGAGCCCCGCGAGACCCCCACCACTGCGCTAGGTCTAGTTCCTCGCCGGAGCTGTTCGTTGTCGACGATGACTCTCGGCCGTTAGATTAGAATTTGATCGCACGGCTCAGATTCGCCCATACCATTTCGCTTAGTTAGTTTTGCTGACCAGTGGGTCTGCGCTGTCAGCAGCCTACTGCGCCGCGGAGTGCCACTGGGCCGGCCCGTTTAGCTTTCCTACGCAGCCCAGGGAATTCGAATATGATTTTCCCTTTTAGTTTAAACTAGTTTCTGTCCACAAATTCAAAAATCAATTCAGAGAGTTTCATTGAACCAAATTGCGTGATTCAAATTTTGCTAGAAAGGAAATTAAATTATCTATCCAAGCCTGTTGGATTTAAACCATTTGGAGTTAGAGATAATATATAGTAAAAATAACAAGATAGAGACTTTTGCAACTTCAAACATTTTTCAAAAATCAACCATAATAGCTTTGGAGTTGATTCCAACTCTCAAAAATCACATTTGACAATATCTATCTGAATATGTAAAAAAAAATTGTTTGCATGCAGTGACATTGGACTAGTACCAAAATAATGCTATTAGGGAATTTCTAGTCACTTTAAATCATTTAAATACTAATCTTAAACTTTATAAAATGTGACCAACCCTTTAAATCACATTCCCATGTATTAGAATATGTGGTGATGACATGTGTCCACATAATCCCATATTTTAATTGGAGAATATTAAATCTTAATTAATTTCAATGAGTAGAAATTACTTTTCTAAAATAAAATGAATAAAACTAGTTCTTTATTTCATATGATGATTGTGATAATGCTAGATCATTAGGTGTGAGCCTTAGTGTGCTATATAGCAATAGATAAGTATAGTTTGGTGATTGTGTACCCCCATATTCCTTTATAGACGATAGTACCGACCAAGGATACGAGGAGGAGGAGTTCTACCAAGAAGAAGAAGAAAACTTCAATCACTGCACCAATCAAGGCAAGCTAGAACTAAGCAAGATAACACTTGCCCCCTTGATAACTTAAGCAAATGCATTAGGCATGATTTGGTTATATACTTTTGATTATACCAATCCCAAGTTTTACTTGCAAGCTTTACTCTTTACTTTACCGAAGTTCTTTACTTTTGGTTAGTGCTTTGTGAGATTTTGGGAAAGTAGTATAGATAGCATAAAGAGTATAAAACTAGGCATATACTAGATGTCATTCTATGGCATGAGATTGATATTAGCACCCCTCATTAGTGAACACTCTTAACCTTAGTGGCTAGTGCTAAGCATAAAACTTGATCACTTTAGATGGGAATACTTGGTGAAAATGCTTATGAAAACCTTGGAATGATGAGTCATTCTATTGAGATGTTTTGACATGTGTTGAGAAACACAAATGGATTTTGATGATGAAAATGTGACCAACCCTTTAAATCACATTCCCATGTATTAGAATATGTGGTCATGACATGTGTCCACATAATCCCATATTTTAATTTGAGAATATTAAATCTTAATTAATTTCAATGAGTAGAAATTACTTTTCTAAAATAAAATGAATAAAACTAGTTCTTTATTTCATATGATGATTGTGATAATGCTAGATCATCAGGTGTGAGCCTTAGTGTGCTATATAGCAATAGATAAGTATAGTTTGGTGATTGTGTACCCCGATATTCCTTTATAGACGATAGTACCGACCAAGGATACGAGGAGGAGGAGTTCTACCAAGAAGAAGAAGAAAACTTCAATCACTGCACCAATCAAGGCAAGCTAGAACTAAGCAAGATAACACTTGCCCCCTTGATAACTTAAGCAAATGCATTAGGCATGATTTGGTTATATACTTTTGATTATACCAATCCCAAGTTTTACTTGCAGGCTTTACTCTTTACTTTACCGAAGTTCTTTACTTTTGGTTAGTGCTTTGTGAGATTTTGGGAAAGTAGTATAGATAGCATAAAGAGTATAAAACTAGGCATATACTAGATGTCATTCTATGGCATGATATTGATATTAGCACCCCTCATTAGTGAACACTCTTAACCTTAGTGGCTAGTGCTAAGCATAAAACTTGATCACTTTAGATGGGAATACTTGGTGAAAATGCTTATGAAAACCTTGGAATGATGAGTCATTCCATTGAGATGTTTTGACATGTGTTGAGAAACACAAATGGATTTTGATGATGAAAATGTGACCAACCCTTTAAATCACATTCCCATGTATTAGAATATGTGGTCATGACATGTGTCCACATAATCCCATATTTTAATTTGAGAATATTAAATCTTAATTAATTTCAATGAGTAGAAATTACTTTTCTAAAATAAAATGAATAAAACTAGTTCTTTATTTCATATGATGATTGTGATAATGCTAGATCATCAGGTGTGAGCCTTAGTGTGCTATATAGCAATAGATAAGTATAGTTTGGTGATTGTGTACCCCCATATTCCTTTATAGATGATAGTACCGACCAAGGATACGAGGAGGAGTTCTACCAAGAAGAAGAAGAAAACTTCAATCACTGCACCAATCAAGGCAAGCTAGAACTAAGCAAGATAACACTTGCCCCCTTGATAACTTAAGCAAATGCATTAGGCATGCTTTGGTTATATACTTTTGATTATACCAATCCCAAGTTTTACTTGCAAGCTTTACTCTTTACTTTACCGAAGTTCTTTACTTTTGGTTAGTGCTTTGTGAGATTTTGGGAAAGTAGTATAGATAGCATAAATAGTATAAAACTAGGCATATACTAGATGTCATTCTATGGCATGAGATTGATATTAGCACCCCCCATTAGTGAACACTCTTAACCTTAGTGGCTAGTGCTAAGCATAAAACTTGATCACTTTAGATGGGAATACTTGGTGAAAATGCTTATGAAAACCTTGGAATGATGAGTCATTCTATTGAGATGTTTTGACATGTGTTGAGAAACACAAATGGATTTTGATGATGAAAATGTTGAGGCATGAGCCTTATCCCTTTATAAAAACTGATGGTTGGGTTCGGATGCGATACCATTCCAAGTTTACCGTACAACCACAATACCTGAATTTGGTAGGGCTTAGCTAGAAGTTTATATGCATTAGTATGGGTTCCCTCGCGGGAGAGGTTTGAGCTGAGGCTACCTTTTGATGATGTCCACCTGTGAAGTGCCCAGGATGGCAGATGGCCATGGCTAGGAGGCCAATCTCATAGGAGAGGTGCCTATACTAGAGTGTGTAATTGAAAGGTTATGACTGATTATCCGCATACTAAGTATGATTGATTCAGGGTTATCCCTGACGGATGTATCGAATTTTGTGGTGAAAGTGTACCACCTCTATAGAGTGTCAAACTATTCGAATAGCCGCATCCGCAGTCATGGACAGTTGGAGTGGCCATACTGTTTCGTCGTCAGATGTTTTCAAAATGACTTGTGAAATGAATTGTGACTTTTACTTGACCACAACAGGGTTGTGACTATGAAAACTAGGTTCCCACTTAGGTGATTTAGAACATTACATTAGTTTTCTTTACTTCTGAACTCAGCTTAAGATACATCTAGCTTTTGCAAATAAACTTAGAGCTTAGCTTTTCTACTAGAACTACCTTACTTGTTAGTGATAGTTTGCGAGTACTTAAAGAGTACTCATGGCTTTGTCCCTGGCTATTCCTGTGGCCAGACTATGAGGAGGACTATCAGGAAGATGGACAGCAGGACGGCTACGACAACTAGGATTATCTCCCATCGTCAGCATTGCCTGTGACACTAAAGATGGAGCCCACTACTATGCTTTACTATTCTGCTGTTTGTTTGTAATAAGATTGGATCATGAGATCCTTTATTTGTGTAAGACCTTATTATGGTTTGTCATGGTTGATGTACTGTGATATCCAATCTGTTATGTCTCGCAAAAATGGTAATCCTAGGATTGCGATGTATGGCATAACAGGCATCTAGGATTAAAAATCCGGGTGTTGACAAGTTGGTATCAGAGCCATCCTGACCATAGGAGACTCTAGTTAGAATGAACGTCCGAACAAAAACTTAGTTTCAAAACAAAAGAAGTCAGTATTTATGAAAACCTATTTCCCCTCTTATCCTTGAGATTCTTTCAAAAAAATCATGTCCTCAAAAATTCTTACATTACTACATAAAATTTGACACACTTGATCACGTCACTAACTTACTCATCCTAAATTCTTATAGATGTAAGTTCGGTATTGCAAGTTCTACCAGTTGGGCAACAGAGGCCAACTAATCTTTGAGAGGGATCTCGATGCACTGTCAGAGTACCTTGAGCGCCCGCATTCGGAATTCTTCGGTGCACAACTCAAGGATCACCCGGGAGGAGATCTACAATGGCTGATAGTTGCAGATCTCAGAGGCGAGATGGGAGCTCCACTTTCTGAGAAGATTCAATTCACCATGCGAGAGAACAACTAGCTAGATGGATTAGCCAGGGCCATGCATGAAGCTCTTGCCCGTCTGTGTGGGCAAAACATCAACTTGATCCAGGGAACTCGCTTTGCGCACTATGCAAGGCGTGATTCTATGGGAATGCCATTGGATATGCCAAGTCACCCAGAGATGAAGCGCCAAGTGGAGAACCTTGACTTCCTACTGTATGATAGGCAGAAGGAATTGGACAATGCCCGAGCTTACGCCAACCACAACCTTGCCATTGCCGCCAAGAAGGACCAGACTCTCGCCATGCTCGTCAAGGATCATCAATCACTTTGTCATCAACACGAGAAGAAGGATCGCACAATCGCTCGTCTTTGCAAGAAGGTGGCCAACCTCGAGAAGACCATCTAGGAGCAAGAAGCCCAGCTTGCAGCAAAAGAAGAAGAGGAAGAAGGTGAAGACATCTAGGGAGATATTCACTCATACCTCAGTGATGATAATGACTACCTGGAGGATGATGCCATGGATTTCTACATTGATGATGATGATTCAGACTTCATTGATGATGAGTAGATGCACTTGATCACTACCGCAGGAATGAGTTGTATTGGTCCCACTGTATCTTAGTTCACAGAATGGTTCTTAAAACCATATGTTTGCCTTTTGTGTTGTGATGTGTGTGTTTGTATTGTGTGCTTGAATGAATGAATGAATGAGAAGAAGTTAGTTGCAAAACCTGAGATCAAACTCAAAGTTTAAAAGCTTTTGAACAAAACCATGAACCTTAGAACTTTCCCTCTTACCCCTTTATCTATCTCAATCTTCAGATGACTCGTGGAAACCAAGGAGGAAATGGCTCATCGCAGGACCCGATGTTGTAGATTCTGCATATGCTAGTGTCTGACCGTCAAGCTAGTAGAGCCGAGCACCAAGCCAACCTAGCCACTCTTCAACAGATAGCTCAGATGGCCCACAATAATCAAGGCCATGGAAATCAGGATCATCATGGATCCAAGCTTAAGAACTTTCAAAATACCAATCCCCTATCTTTAGCAAATCTCAGGATCCCTTAGATGCTGATGATTGGTTGCAAACCATGGAGAACAACCTGGAAGTCGCAGGAGTTGACGCAAAGGAGAAGGTACTGTTTTCCACCCACTATCTCGCAGGAGATGCAAGAGCCTGGTGGAATAGCACTCGTACTATGAACCACGGTCAAGTGATGACATGGGAAGCTTTCAAGATCAAGTTTAGCCGCACCCATGTGCCGCAAGGTTTAGTCACCCGGATGAGAGATGTGTTCAGAGAACTGAAGCAAGGAAGGATGGTGGTAGTTGAGTACCATGACAGATTTTTGTCGCTAGCTAGATATGCCCCGGATGAGATCAACACTGTGCCAAAAAGAAGGAAAGATTCCTGAATGGATTGCATGATGAGATGCAAACGGTGTTAGTCAACATCCGTTTTGATGACCTAGAAGATCTAGTCGACTCTGCCATCCAGATGGAAGGAAAGATAAACCAAGCCAATGACAACCGCAAGCGCAGAATGATGCACTAGAGTGGATCCAACCATGTCCAGAAGTATCACCCTAGCCCATCTGCATGATATGCCCCGAGAAACAACAGACCCCCGATGAACCGTCCAAGCTATCCCAATTGTAGCGGAGGAAACGTGAAGTCCGGAGGAAACCACAACAACCCCGGCAACTCCAATAACTTCAACCGTGCACCGCCCAAGTCCAACAACAACAATACTGCCCCAAGGACTGGAAGCAATGCCGTGCCTGTTGCAGCCAAAGACAAGTCCCAGATTACTTGCTTTGAATATGGAGTGAAGGGTCACTACTCCAACGAGTTTCCCAAGAAGCTTGCTGCCACCCCCAATGTGAATGCCCCCGCTCAGCAGCAACGCCGTGTTCAGCCTAGAAGAAGATTCGCCCCAGGGAATTCGCTTAAGATACATCTAGCTTTTGCAAATAAACTTAGAGCTTAGCTTTCCTACTAGAACTAGCTTACTTGTTAGTGATAGTTTGCGAGTACTTAAAGAGTACTCATGGCTTTGTACCTAGCTATTCCCGTGGCCAGACTATGAGGAGGACTATCAGGAAGATGGACAGCAGGACGGCTACGACAACTAGGATCATCTCCCATCGTCAGCATTGTTGTGACACTAAAGATGGAGCCCACTACTACGCTTTACTATTCTGCTGTATGTCTGTATTAAGACTGGATCATGAGATCATTTATTTGTGTAAGACCTTATTATGGTTTGTAATGGATGACGTACTGTGATATCCAATCTGTTATGTCTCGCAAAAATGGTAATCCTGGGATTGCGATGTATGGCATAATAGGCATCTGGGATTAAAAATCCAGGTGTTGACACATGTCTATGTTATTTGTGATCTTGCATGTTCTCCGTTGTTTGTAACTATCTTGGCCAAGTAGATGCTTGCAACTCCAAGAGGGAGTATTTATGCTCGATAGTGGGTTCATGCCTCTAGTAATGTAGGGAAGTTACAGGAATCTCTAAGGTTGTAGATGTGTTGTTGCTACTAGGGATAAAACAACAATCCTTTGTCCATGGGACAATCGTATTGTTTACTTTACACACTTTGCTTAATGCAATTATCTATTGCTTGCAACATAATACTGGAAGGGGTTCGGACGATAACCAGAAGGTGGATTATTAGTCATAGATGTAGTTGGATTATGGTCTATGTATAATGTTGTAATGCCCAATCAAATCTCATAGGAGTCAAGATGTCTAGTATATGCATTGCATGCTTTCTCAAATTTGTCAATTGCCCTGTTGTAATTTGTTCACCCAACATGCTATTTATCTTAAGGAGAATCACCTCTAGTGAACTATGGACCCCTGTCCATTCTTTTACCATTGATATACCATCTACTGTTACTGTTTACTATTTACTTTCTGCAAGCAATTACTATCTTCCACACTATACGTTTAATCCTTTGTTTTTAGCAAAACCAGTGAGATTGACAACCTCATTGTAAGTTGGGGAAAAGTTCTGTGGTTGTGTTGTGTAGGATCCCAAGTTGCTACCAACACCTTGGAGTTGTCTCCTTGCTCCTACTGGTTCGATAACCTTGGTTTCATAACTGAGGGAAAACTTGCTACTATGCTCATCATACCTTCCTCTTGGGGTTCCATACGAGCTCTACATTTTGAGCCATCAAGCACTTTTTCTAGCGCCATTGCTGGAGAGTTAAGGACAACTTCACAACGGGAGTCCCTCACAACCAATCTCTTTACTTTGTTTTTTGTTTTGCTTAGTTTATTTTGCTTTTTTTGCTTGTTTCTTTTTATCAAAAACACACTCAAAATTAGTTCTTTCTGTAAGTTGTCACCTCGTTCTTAGCTCACCATGTTGATCCCTAAGTTCACTCTGGAAGACCTTTCAATAGGTAGTGGCTCTATAATTGGGAAAGATAATATTGAAGAATTCTTTAATGATGTTAACAAGCATGAGGATATTGAGGATAGATCCTTGGCAAAACTTGCTCCAAATTATGAAACTGTTGCAGCTTCTTTAGTTCACATGTTGGAGGCTAGGTCTATTAACCTTGACCCCATGATGCAAATAATGTTTCTCAAACTTAAAGATATTGAGGATACTAAAAAGAGAGATTTTATTCGAGAAACTTTGCTAAATGAATTTAATGATATTGTTAAGGAAGCTAGAAAGGTCTTTGATCGTTTTAACATGCTAGGATCATGTGTAGATGTTATTGGTAGACTAGAAAGGTTGGACACCAAACCCAATGGAGAGGAAATTGAAATACCAATACCCTTTAAACTTGTAGGAATGCATGAAGCCTTAGAAAATAAATTTGATTGGATTGTTCCTGAAAACCCATTTGATAAAAATAGTGAACCCAAGAGTATTGAGAGAGGATCCTCTAGAACTTATTTGGATGAGATATCTTGCCTTGTTGAAGATATTTCTAGTATTGATCTTAATGCTTCTTCATTCGAAAATACTTGAAATCTTGCTTCTTATGCCTAGCTCAAAGGCGTTAAACAAAAGCACTATTGGGAGATAACCCAAATTTCTATTCAGTAAGTTTTTGTTTTGTTGAGTCTTGGAAGTTATTACCTCTGTAATAACCTCTCCTTATATTTTTTGTGTGGTTTTTGTGCCGAGAATAACTGTAATGAGAGAGAAGTAAGACTTGGGAAAGTTGTTGTCCTAAAACAGATTTTTGTGCTTCACTGTAAACAATCATGAAAAATCTCTGAACGTCCGATTGAGCTGTAATTTTTTGTGATTATGCATCAGGTTATTATCTTACTTTTGCTAGTTCAGCACTTTTTTGATTTGAGCAACAGAAAGTCTTCGAAAAAATCGGTTTTAACCTGTTGTTCTGTTTTGACAGATTTCTGCCATTATTTGCATTTGCCTCTTAATCTCTTTCTCTTTGAGTTCTCTTTTATCACTTGAGATTTTAGAAGGAATTGCTACAGTATCTTGTGTTTTAATGGAAGTTTTACTTGTGATGAAACTAAACCATAGGACCAATTATCTTGAATACACTAATGTTGCTAATGAGGATTGTGTGAAGTTTTGTATGAAGGAAAATTTTCAAGTGTAGGGGAAGAATAATGTGATAAGATGAAGTATGGACAAAAGCCCAAGCTTGGGGATGCCACCCGTGTCACCCCAATAAATATTCAAGAAGTACAAGCGTCAAAGCTTGGGGATGCCCAAGGCATCCCCTTCTTCATAAATAAAAATTTAGGTTTTCTTCCAAAACACTTCATTTTTATTGTTTCATGCACAATTGTGTTGTTCTTGGAGCGTTTTCGTTTTTGCTTTTAGTTTTCTTTTGTTTAGTTTGCTTAAATAAATTGGATGGACCCCTGCATTCATATTATATTTCAAATAAGTTGATTGGTGATTGCAAAAGAGTAGGAAAGTTCATGCTTATAAGTGGTATAAAAGGAGTTTTGTTTTGACTATGCCCTAGATTTTATCATGTCATGTTTGATATTGCTTTGACTTAATGCTTAGTAATTATTGCTGTAGCATGACTTGTTCCAAACAATTGATATTGCATAATGTGCCTTGAAAGAATCATGCGTTGTTCTAGCATACAAAAGCATAATATTGTGGTATTCTCCTTTGATGCTTTATTTGGGTTGACTTGGCACATGCTTACACAATGTTAAGACTATGAACCAGTCACCTTATCCTCTATGATCATTTAGTTTTTTTGACTTGTAATATCACTTTATGCTTTAATTAATAATGTTTTGTCGCTTTGCATGATTATGGTCATTAGTGCTCTCTTAGTTGGTCGCTCCCAGTATTTTGCTAGCCTCCACATGTACCAAGTATGAGTTCCACTCATGCACCAACCCCCAAGAAAACTAAGTTGTTCCATAGAGTCCACTATAAATTCCTATGCATGGTGTGTTACACCATTCCAAGTATATTCATGTTTTTGTCTACCTTCCAAATTAAACTTGTTATGTGAACATTAGTGACTAAAGCTCTCACGAACTTGATAGCACACTTTACTTTCTTGCACTTAATAAACATGAACCATTGCGTCCATCTATGTTGCGTATGTGCTTGCACTTTATAAGTTGAGAATTAGCAGAACCATGCTGTCATGGGGAACGCTTTCAACATTGCACTTATTATTCAGTTGATATCATGTTCTTTTGTTTATGGATCCTGGCGGCGTGAAATAAAAGGGGAACGTTTAAGCTCATGGAGTTTGTATATGTGTTAGAGAAACGCCTGGGTGGCTAGCCTAAGCAATGCCTAATCATGGTGGAAACTTGCAACATAACCATAGTGAGCATTTTGTGAAGCATCCTCGATAAAAACATATGCAAATAGCAAATAAAAAGATCATTGAGATGCTCATTGTCTGTTGCCTTGTCATTTTGATATGGGATAGCTCCTGTATCATGGGGCAAGGGGTACCTCGTTGGCGGTTCTCCATGATACACATGTACTTACAGTGACAAGAACTTACTCGTAACTAAAGTTGAGTAGCATGAGGTTCGGTACTCGTAGGCAAGGGGCATGAGATTTTCGGCTTATAACGTGTCAAGCATATCCTCATATTTGTTCACTTTAGCCTTAATCACCTAAAGATGCTTATGATAGGGGTAATGAGAGCTGAAAGCTAATAAGTACCATAATTTTTGTAAGCTCTTTATGAAACTTGAAATCCCTGCTTCCCTCTTATGAAGGGCCTTTCTTTTTTACTTTTATGTTGAGTCTCCATCTTCTATCTTTATGAACCAATTGAGAGAGCATAGTGATCATTCTTAGTTTAATGTGCATTGTCTAGAAACTTGTTGATTGATTCATAACTGTGATATTGCTTTTCTTAAAATTATTTGTATCTAGTCACCCTTATGAACTTTGAAGGTGTCCTATGCATTGATTTTTCTATACCATGAGGGACAAGCTGAATACCATTCTTATTATGTTTTCTATATGTGAAACAAACAAACATCTTTTAATGCATTTTTATTCATGAATCTTTTGTTTGTACCTTTTCATGTTACAATATGGTTGCTATGTCTTATTGTTAGAACTCTATCTTTCATGTTCATGTTAGAGTACTTTGATCCTAGCTATCAATGTTTTACAAATACCTTGATCAAGATTATGATGGTGCATGTCAACTCAAAAATTATTCTTTTTATCACTTACCTACTCGAGGACGAGCAGGAGTTAAGCTTGGGGATGCTTGATATGTCATAAATGTATCTATAATTTTTGATGTTCCATGCTTGTTTTATATCTACTTTCTTATGTTTTGTTCACACTTTGAGGTATTTTTATACATTTTCTGGAACTAACCTATTAACAAGATGCCACAGTGCCAGTTGCCTGTTTTATGCTGTTTTTGGTTTCAGAAAAGCTAGTAAGGAAATATTCTAGGAATTGGACGGGACAAAAGCCAAAGTCAATATTTTACCCGAAGCAACACGGAGTCCGGAGGGGAGACGAAGTGGCGCACCAGGGCGGCCACACCTGGTGGCAGCACGGCTTGGGGTGGCCACCATGGGCTGTGGCCCCCCTGGTACTCCACCGACCTTGCCCTTTCGCCTATAAAAGCCTCCCAGGATGAAAGCCGTAAGTACCCGATCAAAATTCCACGAAAGAGTCTATAGCCGCCGCCATCTCCATCTCTAGATTGGGAGGGATCTAAAACTCTTCCTGGCACCCTGTCGGAGGGGAGAGATCACCTTGGATGCCTTCTTCATCACCATGCCTGCCTCTGGTGTGATGCGTGAGTAGTTCATCCTTGTACTACGGGTCCATGTAGTAGCTAGATGGTTGGTTCTCCTCCTTTGTGCTATCATGTTTAGATCTTGTGAGCTCCGTTCATGATCAAGATCATCTATTTGTAATCTTACATGTTGTGTTTGCGGGGATCCGATGGATATTGAGATGCTATTTTAGATTGATTATTGATTCTATCATGTCTATGTTATTTATGATCTTGCATTCTCTTTGTAGTTTGTAACTATCTTGGCCAAGTAGATGCTTGCAACTCCAAGAGGGAGTATTTATGCTCGATAGTGGGCTCATGCCTCTAGTAATCTAGGGAAGTGACAAGAATCTCTAAGGTTGTAGATGTGCTATTGCTACTAGGGAGAAAACAACAATCCTTTGTCAATGGGACAATCGTATTGTTTAGTTTACTCACTTTGCTTAATGCAATTATCTATTTCTTGCAAATTAATACTAAAGGGGTTCGGACGATAACCGGAAGGTGGATTATTAGTCATAGATGTAGTTGGATTATGGTCTATGTATAATGTTGTAATGCCCAATCAAATATCATAGGAGTCAAGACGTCTAGTATATGCATCGTATGCTTTCTCAAATCTGTCAATTGCCCCATTGTAATTTGTTCACCCAACATGCTATTTATCTTAAGGAGAATCACCTCTCGTGAACTATGGACCCTTGTCCATTCTTTTACCATTGATATACCATCTACTGTTATTGTTTACTATTTACTTTCTGCAAGCAATTACTATCTTCCACACTATACGTTTAATCCTTTGTTTTCAGCAAAACCAGTGAGATTGACAACCTCATTGTAAGTTGGGGCAAAGTTCTGTGGTTGTGCTATGTAGGATTCCAAGTTGCTACCAACACCTTGGAGTTGTTTCCTTGATCCTACTGGTTTGATAACCTTTGTTTCATAACTAAGGGAAAATTTGCTACTGTGCTCATCATACCTTCCTCTTGGGGTTCCCAACGAGCTCAACATTTTGAGCCATCAAGAGGCGCTGATATAAAATTGATTTGCAAAGCCTCGCCAAATTTTTAACAATCTCATTTGAGTTATAAGAACTATTAGCTAGCGAATTACTTGCGTTTAGGAATCAAGCTTAAGTGCAACTGTTCAGATATACTATGCTCGTGTTCAAGGTTGCAGGATTTGAGACGATGGAATATGATACATCTTCGAACTTGTAAGTTTTCATCTTGATTCAATTCTTCGCTATTATCCATTTAGCTTTGTCACTCGAGGGCGAGCAACTGCTAAGCTTGGGGATGTTGATAGCTCCAAATTTCATCACTTTTTACCATTGGTTTTCCTCTTGTTTATTGCCGGATTTCATTGAAGATTGACCATTTCCACTAATCTTAATGTCGCAATTAGCGAATCCTTGGTTTCTTGTGAGGATTTCAGGCAATGAACATTTATTGAAGATCTAATAGTATTTATGGACTAATTACACTAGAATAAGAAAATCCCCAATTGGAGCCACTTTCATTGGAGGTGTTTAGTACGCATAATGTCGTGGTGGTGTCACGGCAGATGCCATGGATAGGCTAAAGGTGGGGACTAATACACGCTAGGGGAATCCAGAGAGGGATAGTGAAGTGATTCTCCACACAGTTGTTTGTATTGCTTAGTTACCAAGATTACAAGTGCTCCTAGAGATGTATTGGCGAGAGGAGGAAGAAGGAGCTCTCTTACTCTCACCCACAGATCACACCAAAAACCCTAGCCAAACCAGAATAGTAGAAAAACCAACAACCCCTCTTCCGAAAAACCCTAGCCCCTCTTTTATAGAGGGAGCTCGGGCTCTGCTTAGGGCATACGTGGAAGCATATTCCTAAGAATATGCTTCCCCCCAAAGTAGTAAGCCGACCGGGGTGCTTTTCCCCCGCGTCACACATGCTTTGGCTACGTGAGCCTCTGCGGCATCCGCGTCAGGCGACATGGGCATCGTCACCCTTGTCGGCCACGCCCCGGTGGTCCTGTCCTTGCTTGCTTTGCTCAGGTGGTGCGTACCGGGGCTTCTTTTGACCAGCAAGATTCCTTCCTTCTCCTAGAAGCCAGACGCGACCCGGATCATAGTTGATCTAGCCACACCTGTTCCTGCATATAAGTAAAACATGCACATCTGACTTACTGCTTAAGTCGGTTGAGACTTAGTTAGGCGCACGCCCCTTGGTCCGGGTTACCCCGTGATTCGGCCTGCCTTGAGGTGACCCGGCCAGCATCTGCTTTGGCCTTGCCAAACCTCGGCTAACTCGGCCTTTATACCCCGGCGTGACCCTACCCGGGGGTATCCCCCCAACATTAGTCCCCGAAGCTGGTGTGGTCTTAGCTGCCTTGGCCGCTAAGGCCGCATCAGGTTCAATTCTGTGCTCCGGTCGTTATTGCCGAGTTACCTCTTTACCTTGGATTTATATGGATTTACGTTCCCTTCGCACATTCCAAGTTTTCACTTGCCGGCCGGGTTACCACTTTAACTCGGACCTCCTAGTTTTACTTTCCCTCCGCACATTCCAAGTTTTCACTTGCTGGCCGGGTTACCACAGTTCCATCCGGGTCTTGTTTGCTTCCCTCGTACGCTAACCCATGTGAAGGGTAATCATTATGTTGTCTTATTTTAAGGGCCTGCACAGTAACCACTGCAGTAATTGTCAGTTATCACTGTGCACGGGTCACGTCATGCATGCCTCCTCCTTTATCGCATCACAGTGTCACGTCATGGGATCATCTCCGCTCTGTGGCCCTCCGTGTGGCTCCCCACTGATTGGTCCGGGCAGGTGATACACGGCCACTGCGTGTGGCCGATCCGCAGGACACGATCCCACTCACCGCTTGAGGGAGTGGTTAAATAGCGGAGGGGCGCATCCCTTAGGATTTTTCCCCTTCCGCGCCCCTCTGCCTGTTGCTCTTCTCCTTCCTCTTCCTTGCGACCGCGCCGTCGCCAGTGCTCCAAATAGCAGCATCGCCGCCGCGCTTTTCCTTCACACTTTTGTGCCGCCGCCACCGCTACACAACTCTCTCGCCACGGGTCCTCGCCAATCCCAGCCTCTGCCCCCTGCCGCCGCCAGCGCCAGTGAGGGCAACAAAGATCAGATGACGGAAGAAGAGCCCGTCGTTGCTGAGCAGGAGATGGAGGAGGACGCCACGGCGGCGGACCGCGGTGCGTGGGCCGGGTCCTGGGTCAGCGAAGATGACCTGGACTGGCTCTACCGCACCAGGTGCATCCCCGCCGGCGTTGCGGCTCGCCTGGCCTCCACCGAACTGGCCCCCTCACCCAATCCGGGTGAATACATCGTGTTCTTGTCCTACTTTCAACGGGGATTCGGCTTGCCGGTGAGTGATTTTTTCCGGGACTGGCTCAGTACGTACCAGCTCCAGCCGCACCATCTTCCAGCCAACGCCGTCACTTCTCTTTCTGCCTTTGCTTCTACGATCGAAGGCTATGCCGGACTGTGGCCCACGAAGGAGCTACGGATCCGGTTTTTCGGCCTTCATCGCAACGTTATCCCAAACATCCACACCGATCCGGAGGACAAGCAGCTCACTCAATTCGGAGCGGCTTCCATCTCACCCTAGAGGTTTTCCGTTTTCCCCCAGGTCACCGGGTTAGAGTCCTGCAAAGGGTGGGCCCGGACCTTCTTTTACCTCCGGAACACAGGCACCGAAGATTTAATCCGGCTGCTCCCATATACCCCGGGTCCACCTAACCCGGATCTGTGGGACGCCGTCCCCAAGAAACCCACGGCCTTGGCCAACCAGGTCAACAAAAGGTTCGCGGAGCTGAAGAAGCTCGGGCTACGCAACGAGGATGCCATGATCACTTTCATGCGTAACCGAATCTCCCCCCTCCAGAAGCGCACCCACAAGGTGTGCCACATAAGCTTCGGCCGCGACCCCAACCGGACCTCCTCCTTCGAGCTGAGCAACACGGAGATTTATCGCCGGGGTAAGGCTCTCTTCACCACTTACAAGGATTTCTCCTCTGAGTGGAGTTGGGGAATTGAGCATTTTTGCCGCGATAGGCTTCCTCCCACGGTAAGCTTCATGTTGCAAACTTAACCCGGTCTAATTATATGTCAGTTATTATTGCATTTTCGACTCTTTTGTTCATTCCTTTCCTCAGCAATTTCTTCAGCAGACCCTCGAGGACAGCACCGATCCGACCCTTAAGTGGGCGCCGGACCGGGAGACTCCGGATGAGGAAGAGCCAGACTAGGAGATGTTCCTCCCGATGACCGACGCCACGAAACGACCCACGGGTAAACCCTCTTCTATTAGAGATTGGCCCGATGATGAAGATGACTCGGATGTCGAGGTGATTGAACCTGTTGAGGCTGTCCCCCTTTCTTTTACTTTTTCGCCATCAGCTCACCTCGGTGGTCACATTCACGAGGATCCTCCCCTCGCTACGGGCGAACCTGTTCCGGTGGCATCGAAGAAGAAGCACGGGGCTGCTTCAAGTTCTTCGTCCGGACCTTCTTAGCCTGCTAAAAGGTGAAAGAAGTCCGGGGACAAGACTGCCTCCAAGCCAGCAGGCAAGGCCCCAGCACGAAGGGCTCGGAAACCCAAGGAGGCCCAAACCTCGGATGCGTAAGTCACTCTTCCCTCTGTATCTTGCTCTTTCTTTCATCGATGTAATTTCTCTTCTGACATTGTTTGATTTTGCAGGGCTCCGATGGAGGTCCCTCAAAGTGGATCTAGCATCTCTTCACCTCTCCGACCTAGCCCTTCTCCCCGTCGCGATGACGAGTCATGTCCGTTGAGCCCTATTCCAGAGGGTTCTACGGCCGCTCCGGGTTCAGCTCCACCTAGGCAAGAGGAGGGTAACCTTGGAGCGGGGGAGATCGGCCCAGCCGAGGCGACGGCATCCACCACCTCGGCATCGCCGCAACCAGCAGCTACTGAAGCTACCTCGGCTCCAGCACCAGTACCAACAACCAGACCAGCACCAACACCAACTCCGGCATCAGCACCAACTCCCGCTGCAAAAACATCAGCAGCGGCACCAAGCCCAGCAACGAGAGCACCAGCGCCTAGTTCCTCTGCCTCGTCCGAGTCTTCTCAACCTCGGCGAGGAACTACCCCGGCTGCTCCTAAGGGGAAATCCGCTGCGACGGCTTCCTCTTCCTAGCAAACCAAGGACAAGAAGGCTCTGGACGCTACCAAGCCGACATTCGTCGAGGCTGGGCAGCGTACCCTCGTATCAATGCTTCCCAAAAAAGCTCCAGCAGCGAAGGACGCCCCTGCCGAGCCAACTGATGCACAGCAGATGGTCCTGCACACCAGCCCAGCCCTTGCCTTGATTGAAAGGAAAGAAGCGCATGCAAAGGGCTTGGTGGTGCCCCATATGCCCAGTGGTGAATGGTACCCTCCGAGCCTGATTGAGTTTGTCATGAACTGGAATAAGGCAGAGGTAGTTCAAGACGCTGATCTCCCGGAAAAGTTCGGTGTAACTACCTCGGTGAATTACGCTCTTAGTTACATGCCTGGATGAATGAAAGTGGTTAAAATAGTACGGTGGGGCCCAGGGCCACTCACGGTAGACCTTTCGGCCGTCCTAACCACTTTTAGATCATCGGGACAAGAACGAGCGGCGTAATCGGCAGGCGAAGGGATCAACTACATACACAAATGAGTATGTATGCAAGCCACATACAACAGTCCTCAGAGCCATTCCATCTAAAAAGAAATAGAAATATTGCAACGCCATACGGCAAGATTCAAATATCCTAGATAGAGATAATAATTTAGGATAGCTCCTCATACAACACACATCAGAGTATCAGGCGGAAGCGGAAAACAAGATCCGAGTACGGATAAGAAGCAAATCGGCATAAGATGCCACATAAATAAACACATCCCGCCCATAGATCTCACGGATCCCCGTTCCCGGAATCTCTACACCGAGTGGTCGTTGCCAACATCATCTGTCTCCTCCACCCAGTATCCATCTTGCGAGTACACCTGTTCATCTGAATCAAACAATTTATCGTGTGAGACCCTAGGGGTACTCAACAAGTCTTTATGCCACTAAAGGGGACACAACCTGGGGTGACGCAATTGCAGCAAAATATAAAGCCTAGCAATTCTATAGATACTCGCTAACTATCCGCCTAACCAATGATAGACGGATGTCCGTGAATTAAGAACAACAGTTAGAACAGTATAATTAACAGATCCATCCTCCTCCTCGCTTACCAACGAGGAAGCGGACGAATAACCCCCATCATCCGTTGGCAGTTTTATTAACCATTCCATGAGTATTGCACTATTTACTAGTCAAGCACTTGGTCAAATTAAAAGCGGTACTTTAGTTATACTTGTCTATGATCGAGAAACTGTGCTCCAAGTCGTCCATAACCGCGGACACGGCTTTCAGAAAGATTTACCCTGCAGGGGTGCACGAATAGCAACACACACTCGATCAACCTCGGAAAAACCAAATCAAAACCCAACGAGGCATTCACGACAAAGCAATCACAGGATTCAGAAATATTTCAGGGGGGCACCCCATTCAGCTACCCGCAACGAAGTTGGCCGGCTCCGAGATGGACCCAAGGTTTGTGTCAATGGTTGTAAATGACTGGGAACCCGAAAATGTGACTGGGCTTGTCGATACCGCGAAAACATTCCACGATCCAAACAGTACAGGTGCTCCACGCACAATCTTAATAAAACAGTAACATGGCATAAGTACAGGATAGTAATAAAGCCCCAAACTACTTGTGGCCCCAAGAAATAAGAATGAATCAAGCTCTGGCTTAGGGGGGTCCATAAGGCCTCCCGGATGTGGATAGTGTGAATAGTCAAGGAACAAGAATCAAGTACTCGAGGTCCTACGGGACACAAGTGAGCATGAAAAACCAAATAGCAGATATTGCTCACCGGTGCCTCTTTCATTAGTTATCCCATTACTACTCAGGTTAAGTTGTTTAGGTACCTCGTTATTCATCAAACACTCACATACCCTACACATGCTTTTCTACGACTCGCATGGCTCAAACAACTCCTGTAGTAATGGCTCATGGGATGGAGGAACAAGCTTCGGTGGGGTTTAAAAGTAAAGGCTATGCAGTACTTGGGATTCAATTTAACGCAATCGTGACTCAATGATGCAAGAATAAGATAGAGGCAATAGGTACTGTATGTATGCAAGCATGTGGTAGTGCTTGCCTGGCAGCTCATTTGAAGCGAGAGATGGATCTGGGTAGTACTCCTGTGATTCCTGGTAATTCTCCTGCTGGGCGTCTATTCGAAGAAGAACCAAACAAACAAGGGCCAACATAAATAAAGTGCACAAGCATCTGAATTAAAATGCGGCAAGAAAACAAGCATGCCATGATGAATGATGCACAATTTACATGGCATTAAAGTAGCATGGCATGGTGAGGTGTGAGGTACAAGAATAAAGCATTTTATGATTTATTTAGTCAAATTTTATTGCCATAAATAGTTCAGATTTTTAATAGTGACATGATGCATGCTTCAATTCAGAACAAGGACTGCATATATAGAACGGGCTCGTCGTGCTGATCGATTTAGACATGTTATTTGCCAAATTTGGAGTTATAGAATTAAAGTTATTAATTTATTAAGAAAAGGGCATTTATTTGTAATTTTAATCATCTCGAAATTTAAAGTGCCCAAATCATATTTTGAATGGCATATTTGAAATCCTCACATTTTTCTGATTCAAAAACATATATTATTTGTATTATTTGGATTTGTATTTTAAAAGTTTTTAAAATCTGATTTGAATTTGATTTTAAACAATTACTGAAAACATTTTTATTTTAACAGAAATGACCAGGACTTTTTACACCCAGGATATCCCAGCCCAAGCCGCTGATAGATGGGGCCGGCGCAAACTGGGGCCACGCGCGCGGAAAAGTCTTTTCTCACCTCGGCCTTAGCTAGCCCAGGCGGCTGACATGCGGGGCCAGCGGCTAGGGCCCATGTGCCAGCGGCTGAACACGCAGAGGCTGCCAGGTGGGGTCGCGATGGAGCGCGGGTTGGGTGTTAAAAATTGCGGGGGCGTTTTTGTAAGATGCACGGGAGGCTGACTGGTGGGCTCGGTTGGATCGCGGGTTTAGGAAATAAAAAGGCTGGGGTTTTTTTAGCAAATTGTGCGGCGGCACTGTGGATCGTCTCTGACGCGCGGGTGTCTGACGGAAAAACAGCGCACGGTGCGCGGCGCGGCGAGGCGGAGACTCGATCCCGGGTCGCGGGCGCCCGCGCTGAGGTTGGTAGCCAGTGCGGCTGGTGTACGGATGGTGGCAGCAGGGTGGACGGGGGCTAAGTAAGGTTCTGCGCGACGCGGGAGCGAGCCAACGCGGTGGCCGGCGGCGCGCGCAGCGTGTTCAACGAATCGAACGGCGGATCTAGACGGTGACAGCGAGCGTGAGGATGTCAGCGAGGAAGAGGGCTCACCGAGGAGAGGTCGGTGGTGGTGGAACGGAGAGAGGTGCGGCGGATCGTCGACGGAGCTGGCGGCCGGAGATCTAGGGTTTCAGCGGAGCGGCGCTGGTTCCGGCGATGCTGGTGCTTCTCCTCCTCGTAGCAGAGCACAGGGCGACGCAGGGGGCTCTCCTTGGTCTCCTCGACCACTTCCACGTCGCGCACGCCGGCAGGGACGAGGAGTAGGCGGCGGTGCTGGCGGTTCTGGCGAGAGGGAGACGTCGTCGGTGGAGAGGAAGGAGGGGGAGTCAGGGACCCTGAGATGGATCTGGCGAGCCAGGAGATGTGGGGCGGAGGGTAAAGTGAGAGGGAGAGAGGAGAGGCAGCCGTGGGGATTAGGGTTGGGCAAAAAGGTGGTCTCGGCCACCTTTAGCTCTCCTCCCTCACGTGCTCGTCGTGCACGACCAGGAGCAGGGAGAGGGGCTGTCGGTGGACCAGGTGAGGGGAAGGAGGCCGGCTCGGATGGTGGGGCCTCATGGCAGGGAGAGAAAAGAGAGAGGAGAGGGGAGGCTCGGCTAGCTAGGGTTAGCTTAGGGAGGGGCTCTGGTTAGGGTTAGAGAGAGGGGAGGGGTTAGTTGAGGTGGATCATGCATGGCATGGAGAGGGGACCTTGACATGGGGAGAGGAGAGAGGTAAGGTGAGGTTTAGATTAGAACTAGGTTTAGATAGAAATAGAGACAAACTAGGGCTAGGGTTTTAATTAGGTGTTTAGGTTTTAAAACTTGTTTATAAGATCAACCCAAGAGGAAAATAGTGAGGGCTTTGAATTATCATGAGATGAGGTGGAGGAGTAACCCAGAAAAAGAGAAAGAAAAAGACGTATGTGAAGAAGCCCTCATTTGAATCATGCATGGAGAAAAATAAAAGAAAAGGTGTTGATGAGAATAAGGGGATGGTGGAGAGGGATGGAGATGATCCACAAAGAAAAGACCCAATAAAACCAAGAGGACTCAAATGGGATAGAGGTGGTGGTACTCTTGCATGGCCCATGCAAGATAATAAATGCCCTGATTTATTTGGTGAAAAAAAATATGGCATTGTTCTTATGCATTCCCAAGGAGTGGAATAAAGGCCAAGCAAAAGAATTTATAGAATTAGATCCACCCCAACCCACATGAGCTAAAATAAATATCAAAAGAAAAAGAATTACAAGCTCATGGGTTAATGAGGTGGTGGAATTATAAGGTGGTGGAAAGAAAGGTGATGGATTTGAATAAAAGATATGCCCCCCAACTCAACTTGGGCATCAAGCAGTATATCAATAACCAAATACAATATCAAGAGGCAAATACAAATAATAATGCATATGAGAGAAGAACCAAAGAAAGAGGGTTTTATATGATGCTCAAATGCAAGGTGGCATGATGACATGAGCATGATATAATTATGATGCAACAATTGTATATAGGAAGTAGCCGTTATATTACTAGACCAAGTAGCATTACAATTGTTAGACAATTGGGATGCTACATTCGGCCCCGCCGAGTTTTCCGCTCAGATGAACACAGCCGTGAAGGCAATTAACCTCGCTGGGCGGATGGTGGAGGTACGTCGCTTCCCCTTTACATGCTGTAGATAATAACCATTAGTCCCCGAGCCTCCGGGGAGTAACTTGTTACTCGGCCGGATGCTCTTTAGAAAACTAGCGTAGCTCCATGAGAACTTTGAATATGCACACACCTAGAGCCGGGTTAAGTTCCACTTGGCCCGGATTTTAGTACACTTCGAATATGCACACACCTAGAGCCGGGTTAAGTTCCACTTGGCCCGGATTTTAGTACACTTCGAATACACACACACCTAGAGCCGGGTTAAGTTCCACTTGGCCCGGATTTTAGTACACTTCGAATATTCACACACCTAGAGCCGGGTTAAGTTCCACTTGGCCCAGATTTTAGTACACTTCGAATATGCACACACCTAGAGCCGAGTTAAGTTCCACTTGGCCCGGATTTTAGTACACTTCGAATATGCACACACCTAGAGCAGGGTTAAGTTCCACTTGGCCCGGATTTTAGTACACTTCGAATATGCACACACCTAGAGCCGGGTTAAGTTCCACTTGGCCTGGATTTTAGTACATTTTGAATATGCATCAAGCTAACTTGCGTTTCTGTATCCCTTTCAGGTGACCACCAATCGCCGGAGTGCTGAATTCCAATGCTTATTGGATACCCACAAGATGCTACGCGCAAAGCAAGCTGCACTTATCGCAGAATACGAAAAAGGGGTAAATTTCTTCCTTAGCGCTTCTTCATTTTTCTTCATCTTCTTTTGCCGAACTAATCTCATCATTCGGTTTCCGCAGCTGGGGTGGAGGCTGAGAACATTATTATGCGGAAAAATCTGGAGCAGATCAAGGGTAAGTCATTTCTGTCCGACCTTGTCGTGCTTTCCACTTCCTTTTCTCCTTGGCTCGGCAAACATTCATACCTCGGCTCTGCCGGGCCAACACACTATTTCAGCATTGCTTGAAGATAGTGTGCCCGTGCCTGATATGATGCTGCATTTTCTCGAACAAGCAGGGCAGCACCAAGCCGAGCTTAAGAAGAAAGATGACGAGCTCGCCCTCCTCCGGACCAAGGACGATGAGATTGCCAGGCTCAAGGCTGAGATGGAGAAGATGAAGGCCCAGCACCAATCCGAACTTCAAAAGGCTGGCCAAAATTTCACAGAAGAGCACGAGCGCCTCAACCTCCAGATTGCCAAGGACCAGGATCTTCTCAAGGAGTCCGGCATCCAGCTCGGGTCGGCAAACGCTGAGCTTGAGCAGCTTCGGAAGAGACGTGATGACTGCACCAAGGAGTTGACCCAAATCCTCAGTCATATATCACGTAAGTTCCTTTCCCTTTTCCGACCTACTTCTCCGAGTTACTTCACATGTCTTTTCTTGACCCTCCTCCTTTGCCTTGTTTCCAGGCAAATTTCCAGAAGGCACTCCTATTGCGAGCGCAGCAGTTGCCAACTTCCGCCGACAAAGGGGTACTCCGGCCACTCCTAATGGTAAAGGGATTGCCTATGACCTGGAGGACCTGTTGGTCAGCTTGTCGTCTCGCGTGGAGCTCATCAAAAATTATGGCAAGGACATTCTCGGCGCTGCAGCTCGCATCTTCAACACATTCTGGCCCGGCTAAGAATCCCCGGAGACCACCGCACTTCTCATTGAGAAGTTAATGGAAACCGAGACTCAGCTTGACCTCTGGAGAGAGTCCGTTGGACGTGCCGCAGCTGATACCATTCTTCACCACATACTCATGTGGTATGAGAAGATCGATCTCAACCTCTTGACACGTCTGCGCACAGGATCCAGATGGACCAATGACCCGGAGTGGGTAGCTCGGTGCCAGGCTTGTGCCCATAGCCTCATTGAATACGCTCCCATTCATGAATGGGTTGAGGGGCCGAGCTTCCTGGAAGCTGCTGCGGACGAAGAGGTTGAGAATGATGAGGATAGCTCGGACGGTGAAGAAGAAGATGACGCTTTGGATATTGAAGGTGGCGAAGATGATGCCGAACTTCCTCCTGCTGCTCCTTGAGCGAAAAAACTCGAAAATTTATCAGATCCCCGGTATGCCGGGTGGAGTTGTATTCCAAACACATGTGATATTTTGCTACTAAGTTCTTATGCCGGATTAACTTGGGCATAGTCCCCGAGTTTCTTTTTCTTGTTCGTTCAATCTCTTGGCTCGGTTCATGTCTACCTTGATTCGGTTTTATGACTTACGAATCCGAGATTCAAAAATTGTCTTAACAATACTGGGAAACTTTTAGACTTAGCACCAAAATAAAACTGCCTAATAACTTGAAAATAAATGCAGGGTTAGTTCGAAAAACAAACGTTGGCTCGAATAAATTCTTTTCCTTAGTCGTTTTTCATGTGCTACGCAATTCCAAACTTGTTCTCTTGCTTGCCATGAAGCCAATTCTTGTTGGACAGCAGCAAGTCGAAGAGTTGGGTTCTTGGTGCTCGCACATTACTAATCCGAGTTAAGTCGAATAACTTATTCCAGCTGACGCATAAGAACAACAAACATTATTAAGGCAATCCCTGAGTTACTGCTCAAGGTGCCAACATTTCAATGATAAGCTCATTGCCGACATACATACCGACATATGAGACGACTCGGATACATACACTTCTTAGTTAAGTGTAGAAAGGAGGAAGTAGAGCTATATTCCATGGTCGCTTAGATTCCTCTCCGGACCTGTCCGCCTTGTTCTTTTCGTGTGGCTTTGCATCTATAAGATAATAAGAATCATTGTGCAATGCCCTGCTTACGATGAATGGCCCTTCCCAGGGGGGGATAATTTATGCATGCCAGTAGTACGTTGTACCAACCGGAGCACCAAATCGCCTTCCCGAAAGACTTGGGGGCACACTTTCCGGCTATGATAGCGTCGGAGATTTTGTAGATATATGGCGGATCTGGACAGTGCCAGTTCTCTCGCTTCTTCCAGCAGATCAACATCATTTTGCCGGACTTCTTGCACTTCGGCTTCTGTGTATTGGGTGACCCTAGGCGAATCATGCTCTATGTCGGCTGGTAATATAGCTTCTGCCCCATATACCAGAAAAAACGGCGTATAGCCTGTTGATCGATTTGGAGTTGTTCTTAAACTCC
Source organism: Avena eriantha (assembly GCA_910589775.1). Taxonomy (NCBI): domain Eukaryota; kingdom Viridiplantae; phylum Streptophyta; class Magnoliopsida; order Poales; family Poaceae; genus Avena; species Avena eriantha. Next base: position 346,623,563 of record OU342746.1, on the reverse strand, counting down.
ACAGTACCGCTAGTAGTTCTTCTATCTAGCACCCCGCTGATCTTTGCAGCGGCTCAATGAGCCGGGGTTTTATCTTGGACAATACTAATCCATTGGATCTTTCCACTTGTCCGTTCGATGCAGGGTGGGCTACCGAGGCTACGTCCAGCCGGATCTTCTTATCCCGACAGAAACGTCCAAATGCTCCTTCCGCAAAATTTGTGCCATTATCAGTTATGATACTGTGAGGATAACCGTACCTTAAGATGATATCTTTGAGAAACGTTACGGTCGTAGCTCCATCACATTTTCTTATAGGCTTTACCTCAATCCACTTCGTAAACTTGTCCACCATTACCAGAATGTGAGTCATATTTCCTCTTGCTAGTTTGAATGGGCCAACCATATCCAAGCACCATACGGCAAATGGCCAAGTGATTGGTATGGTCTTGAGTTCCGACATTGGCATATGTGTCTTGGTAGCGTACCTCTGACAACCATTACATTTTCTCACCAGATCTTCTGCTTGCTCTAAGGCATTTGGCCAGTAGAATCCGTGCCAGAAAGCTTTTGCTACCAAGGCTCGGGATGAGGCATGATGCCCGCATTCCCCCTGATGTATATCTCGGAGGATGTCAAGCCCTTCTTCCGGGTCAATGCATCGCTAGAGGACATTGGTCACACTCCTTTTGTATAGTTCGGAATTGATGATCGTGTAAGCCTTTGCCCTCCTCTATGTTTGCCTGGACAGCACTTCCTCAGTGGGTAATGTTCCATCTTTCAGGAATTGAAATATAGGTAGTGCCCAAGCCGGTATTGCTCGCGCAGGGAACACATCCTCATCAATCTCCATCTGGTCCACCGGCATAACTTCAACCGGATCACGCTGAGCAGTCCCCGGGTCTTGCGACGTAGTCCCCGGGTTCAATGAAGCAGTCCCCGGGTTTCGCGCACCACTTCCCATGTCAATGTCCATGGGCACAGCTCCGGATTCCGTGTCCTTCGGGACATAGATCGAGTCGGTTTCTGGGGAGGGCCTAATGGATGGTTTCCTGAGGTGCTCTAACGCTACACCTGGTGGAATTGCTTGTCGGGTTGACCCGAGCTTTGACAGCATGTCGGCAGCCTCATTTTCCACCTGGGGTACATGGTGAAATTCGCATCCCTCAAAGTTACCAGATATCTTCTGCACATGAAATCTATACAGTGTCATGTTTGGATCAAGGGCGTCACATACTCCCGACACTTGTGCACCACCAAATCTGAGTCGCCAAAGCATATAATCCGACGTATCCCAATCTCTTTTGCCACCTTGAGCCCATGCACAAGTGCTTCATACTCAGCGACATTGTTTGATGCGGCGAAATGGATCTGCAGCACATATTTCAACTGGTCCATCTTTGGCGACGTGAGTACGACTCTGGCACCTAGCCGGTTTTGGTTTTTGATCCGTCAAAGTGCATTCGCCAATAATTCGGATCTGGGAGTGGCGGTTCGTATTGCACCTCGGCCCAATCCACGAAAAAGTTCGCCACAGCTTGAGATTTGATGGCCTCTCTTCTGGCATACTGCGGTGCATAAGGAGCTAGCTCAATTGCCCATTTTGCAATTCTGCTGCTCGCATCCTTCTTACTCATTATCTCGGATATGGGGGCCTCACAAATGACCCGGATAGGGTGCTCCTCAAAGTAGTGCTTCAGTTTCTTGGCGGCCATGTACATGCCATATGCCACCTTTTGATAGTGTGGATAGTTCTGCTTTGAGGCTAACAGCACCTCGCTCAAGTAATACACTGGCATTTGCACTAACTTACCTTCCTCGTCGCGCTCCACCACTATCACTGCACTTACAACTCGGTTGGTTGCGGCTATATAGAGCAACATTGGCTCCTTTGACAATGGTGAGGCTAGCACTGGTGCCGTGGCTAACATCTTCTTCAGGTGGGTAAAGGCTTCATCGGCCTGTGGCGTCCAAACGAACTTATCCGACTTTTTCATGAGTTGGTAAAGAGGCAATGCCTTCTCTCCCAACCGACATACAAACCGACTTAACGAGGCCAAGCAACCTATGAACTTCTGGACATCGTTAAGACACTTCGGTAGTTCCATTCGTTCGATGGCCCGGATTTTGGTTGGATTAACCTCGATACCTCGACTAGAAACAAGAAAACCAAGCAATTTGCCAGCCAGGACACCGAAGGTGCATTTTTTTAGGTTAAGTTTCATCCAGAACCTCCTTAGATTCGCAAACGTTTGCCTGATATCGTCAAGGAGCATTTTGCTTGCCTTGGTCTTGATAACCACATCATCCACGTACACCTGTACATTTTGACCTATTTGGTCGTGCAAACATTTTTGCATACATCTTTGGTACGTTGCCCCTGCATTACGTAAAGCAAACGGCATGGTGCGATAGCAATAAGCCCCATACGGGGTAATAAACGCAGTCTTTATTTGATCATCCGGATTCAGAGGTATCTGTTGGAAACCAGAATATGCATCAATGAACGACAACAATTCACATCCAGCAGTTGAGTCTATGACCTGATCTATTCTTGGCAGCGGAAATGGATCTTTTGGACACGCCTTGTTCAGGTTCGTGTAATCAATACACATGCGCCAAACCACTGCCACGTTCGGGTCATCCTTCTTCTTTTCCACCAGCACTGGATTAGACAGCCAATCCGGGTAAAGAACTTCCATGATAAATCCTGCAGCTAGCAACCGAGCTATCTCATCCCCCATGACTTTCCTCCTATCTTCGGTGAAGCGGCGGAGTGGTTGCTTCACCAGCTTAGCTCCGGGTCTCACATTTAAAGAGTGCTCAGCCAACTCCCTCGGAACACGTTGCAAGTCCTATGTGGACCAAGCAAAAATGTCCCGGTTCTCACGGAGGAAGCTGACGAGCTCGCTTTCCTATTTATCATTTAACCCGGCACCAATTGTTACGGTGCGCTCTGGGAACATGTCATCAACAGGAACCTTCTTGGTATCTTTCGTGGCCTGGAAGGAGACACTTCCATGCGGGTTACTCAGTGTCGGCATATACTGCTGGGCGGACTGAGCCAATGCCGCCACCTCTTGAATTTTCCTTTTTTCCTGCGCAATCACAAGTGACTCGGCTAAGTTTGACCCAGCTGACGCACACTCCATGGAACGTCGGAAACCCCTGCAATGGTAAGCACCCTGTTTGGTCCAGGCAACTTCATCTTCAAGTAGCTAACGTGACAACTTGCCATGAACTTGTTCAGGGCTGGTCTTCTGAGTAATGCGTGGTAGGCACTTTCCAAGTTCACCACCTCGAACTCCAAATTTTCAGTTCGGCAATTATCCCTCGTTGCCGAACAAGACGTCAACCCGGACCTTGCCTATGGGCTCACAAGAAATGCCGGGCACAATACAAAGCATGTTCTCCGAGATACCCAACTTGCGCATTGTGTCCGCATACATGATGTTGATGCTACTGCCATTGTCGATCAACACCTTTGAGAACCTTACGTTAATGCTAGGTCCAATGAGTGTTGGATCCAGCACCAACACATACGAACTAGGGCTTGGCATAAGCTTGGGATGATTCCTGATGCTCCAGGTGATTTCCTGATCGGACCAAGGCATGTACCTCGTCACCGCAGGCATTACTGCATTCACCTCCATATGCCTACGCTGCAAGCTCTTTCTATCCGTTTCCTCAGTGGTGAACACACAATAGCTCTGATGGTGCTCCCTGTACTCATTTCTCCCCTCATTTCCGGGGTATCTCTGATCTAGCTGATGCTGATTTTCTACTTGATGCACTGCATCCCATCTCTCATTGTTATCATACCTCGGCGGAGGGGGAGGCAACATTAGCTGTTGCGTGTTCGCTCCAGAGAGCAATTGCTGCCGAGGTAACTCCTGCCGAGACTGATCATTCCGGGGTGCCTGAGCATTCCCCAAACCACCTTGTTCAATCTTGCACATCCACTCACATTGCCTCGTCGTATGACCCGCTGGGTTATTCGGATTTGGCGTGTGAAACTTACACGGCTGGTCCAACATCGACTCATAAGTATACCTCGGACGATCTTTCCTTTCTTGCCACTGCTTCTTTTGCTCTAGTGTCCAAGTCTTCTTGCCATCGTTTCTCGGAGTCCACTGCCCTCTAGTTTTTTGGCGTTGACTGCCCCCTGCTCCGGGCTGATCTTGATTCACAGCTACAACTTGGTGCGAACTGTATCGATGATCCGGTTTATCATCTCTCCTTTTTCCTCTGTAGTCATTCCTCCGGGATGATCCGGCCCCATCTCTCTGATAGTACTCATCGTTTGACTCGTTTGATACGAGCTTAGGCTGAGTCGGATCACCCAAAGCATATGAATCTGCAATCCGGATCATCTCTGCTAACATGGTTGGCATTTTCCTTTGCAACTTCTGCCACAGCTCGCTTGCATACCTGCACCCTTGTGCAAACCATGCTATGGCATGTGATTCTATCAAGCCCTCACACGAGTTTCTCACAGTGCACCACCGGGTTAAAAACTCCCGATCCGTCTCATTTGGCCTTTGTTTGCACATAGCTAAGGTATGCGGCCTATTTGGCCTCTGATACGTACTCGAAAAATTGCTGATGAACATTTCCTCGAAATCTATCCAGCAGTTGATGCTTCCAGGCGGCAAATTGTTCAGCCATACCCTTGCTGGTCCTTCCAACATCTGGGGTACATATCGTATAGCCCATCTCAGGTTGCCAGTAGCAATTTTCACAGTTGTAGCATAATTTATCAGTCAATCCTCCGGCTTTGTAGTACCGTCATACGTCTTCGTGCCCCTGGGTAGTTGGAAGTTCGGTACCGGTGGCTCCTTCATGATCCGGGGCCCAAAACATGCTGGACCCGGTGGACCTTGACATTCAATTTGTTCCGACCTATACAGTCGATCCAGTTTCAACCTGGCATCATCCGGCATCAAATCCCTGCTTCCCAGTCTTGACCCTATCACATGATAGTCCGGCCTTGGGTATCCCGCATTTGCCATTTCTGAGTCTCCCATTATACCTGTCTTGCTCTCGTGGAGCGCCTTTCTGTTGCATACCTCGGCCGGCACTTTGCTCTTGCCTTGGTATATTCCATTACTGCGGTTGTCCTGCTCCGGCCGAGTTTCGCTGTCCGGCATTGCCGTTGACAATGTTCCCTTGACCGGCATTGCCTTGGTCGCGGTTACCTCGACCAGCTTCAACTCGGCTCACACTCCGTCGATCATCATTTTTCTGAGCTTCTTTTCCTTTCCCTGCCCGTGTTGGGTCATAGGGGACGATCTATTTGTTCCGTCTGGCCGAAGTTACTACTTCTTCTCTCCTTGGACCACCATGAGGATACGATGCGGCTCCAGCGGATTTCTCCGGGTTACCCACCGCCGAATGGACGATCTTGGAGGCTCCAGCTCTCTCTGGGTTAGCTCTATGTAGTTCCTCATTTTGCCTGTTCGCGATCCGAACCAGCTCATTAACCCTATCATGCTGTCTTTGCCGGGCTTCACCCGTCAGACCCTCTAACTCGGACGCAGCTGCATCCACTGCTCTGAGGTTCTTGGCCGGGGTACTATACCTTGGCAGCCCCACGGACAAATAGTTTTCTGATTCCTCAATTCCAATATCACCCTCTCTGTTCATCTCGCTCATGAGATTTCTTCCCTTCACTTTTACAGCATCAACCTTGTTCGCCTTTGCGTACCCACGCAGCGTCATATTCAACGACTGTTGTGCCACGGCTATCTTTTTTGCGCCCTCTAGTATTTTCTGCCTAGTTTCTTCCAGCTCGGCCTACGCTCGAGCCGGATCTACTGCCACTACTACAGGGTTTGCCAAACTATCCATTGCTTCCCTCAACACATTTTCTGGCCTCTCAAGTGGAGGGCCTCTACCTTTCCTAGGTGCCTTAGGCGTTACCTTCGGATCTAGCACCGGATCCTTGCTCGCTCCCGCACCGGGCGCAGTCATCATCACCTCTGCATGGTCCTGGGAGCGAGCGATACGTGTTCTAGGAACCACGGTGAGGGGTGTCTCCCCTGCCTCGACGACGTGACGCGGATGAACACACGACACGTCCACAGCAAGATAGACCTTGTGCGTGCCGAGCCTAACGAAGAGGCCATTGCGCGGAAGAGGATACGTGCTGAAGCAGCCAGCGTTGTCACTGACGAAATCCAGCGCTCCAAAGCGCTGAATGATCCCGGAGACGATGCGTTCGCCGGTGCCGATGATGTTTCCCGTCCGGATCTTGACCCCTGCTAGCGCCGCTATCCCCACGGTGGGCGCCAACTGTCGTGGTGGTGTCACAGCAGATGCCATGGATAGGCTAAAGGTGGGGACTAATACACGCTAGGGGAATCCAGGGAGGGATAGTGAAGTGATTCTCCACACAGTTGTTTGTATTGCTTAGTTACCAAGATTACAAGTGCTCCTAGAGCTGTATTGGCGAGAGGAGGAAGAAGGAGCTCTCTTACTCTCACCCATAGATCACACCAAAAACCCTAGCCAAACCAGAATAGTAGAAAAACCAACAACCCCCTCTACCGAAAAACCCTAGCCCCTCTTTTACAGAGGGAGCTCGGGCTCTGCTTAGGGCATACGTGGAAGCATATTCCTTCCTAAGAATATGCTTCCCCCCAAAGTAGTAAGCCGATCGGGGTGCTTTTCCCCCGCGTCACACATGCTTTGGCTACGTGAGCCTCTGCGGCGTCCGCGTCAGCCGACATGGGCATCGTCACCCTTGTCGGCCACACCCCGGTGGTCCTGTCCTTGCTTGCTTCGCTCAGGTGGTGCGTACCGGGGCTTCTTTTGACCAGCGAGATTCCTTCCTTCTCCTAGAAGCCAGACGCGACCCGGATCATAGTTGATCTGGCCACACATGTTCCTACATATAAGTAAAACATGCACATCCGACTTACTCCTTAAGTCGGTTGAGACTTAGTTAGGCGCACGCCCCCTGGTCCGGGTTACCCCGTGATTCGGCCTGCCTTGAGGTGACCCGGCCAGCATCTGCTTTGGCCTTGCCGAACCTCGGCTAACTCGGCCTTTATACCCCGGTGTGACCCTACCCGGGGGTATCCCCCCAACACATAACGACCACTGGTATGGTCGAGGAACGCCCGTACTACCCACCTGTGCCTTCTTTATATCAATACAAGCAACTTTCGTAAAGATAGAGAGACGAGAAGAACCACATAACATAAGTTACAGCAGCCGCAAGCCATCTAGAGGGGGAGATCAGATCTGAAAGAGGAAAAGAACTTCACCTCGTTCCCCGACGATCTTCAACCTCAAAACCACACTCCACCATCATTTTATCATTACTTAGAGAGAGATATTGGCACTTTTAAGATTAGGGTTAGATACTTTGATCTACATATGGTTTGTATTTGATTGGATCTTTAATCACTATTCCGGTTTGCTATAATAACTTTGAGATGATTTATATTTGCAATACAATTATACTCTTGATTTGTCTTCCTCTCATGTTTGAGTAAATCCCCATAGGTGTGGGAGATGTAGGGGATTGGTGAGATGTGATGTGCCTCCTTTAATTCCATCCATTTGGGATTGTTGTAATGTTTATTTAAACAGTGAGAATGATTATCTATGTTTGCCTAATGCGTGTTATCTAATTTAAGGGCCAGGTAACATGATCCAAAGATCTCATATGCTAGTAATTCGGTGACCCCCGAGTGACACGACCGATATCGAAGAAGAGCTATCACTACTCAAGGACAACAAGGAACCAGCAATATTAAAGCCTTGATCCGGTCGAAAGATCTTAATTAATGTGCTAACCATGGTCATGGTAACAGGCAGATGGATCATTGAGATTGGGAAGAATTGGCCATGAGGACTCCTAGTCGGTATATGGGTTGCTTGCCTACTCACTTATAAATAAGAATTACCATTATCACTTATTCCGCTCATTCCATTTGGCACTTTCACTATCACCATGAACTGATACTCTCCGCGCCTAGCTTCTCATCTGTAGGACCTTTACACACCTTTCGCATCTTTACTTTTGTGCAATTTACTTATTTCCTAAGCAAGTTCCTCTATCTTTTACTCACCACTTCCACCGTCAACCTTTGCAGTCAATTCACTCAAGACCTGTGACACCTTAGGTGCCACAGAAACACCGCATAAAAAACACTTTCCTAGGTTCCTTGTTGGGATCAATATAAAAACTGGAATTAATACTTCCACGAAAACATTCTCTGACAAATTTGTGCACTTGCAGGCTATCATAATACAATAGTGATCCCACAATACAAAAAAAATTACAGTAAGCTCATAACTGAATAGAGAGCCAAAATATTTCAACCAGAGGTCACTGACCACAAACATCAAACAACGGAAGGAAAATTATGCTATTAAGTATATCAAACTTAACAAATGGCCTAAGAGGCCTGAAGCATAACGATGTTGTCCCAGCCCATAGATTCCATGTTGTCGGTTGGGAACCCCAAGCTACACGTCAGTGTCGATGTCATACATAACTCATCTTCAGGGGAATACTTACTCTGCTACAAAAATATCAACAAAGCAAGGGTGAGTACAGGGTATACTCCCCAAGACTTATGGTTGGTAGAGTTATTTTGCACAAAGCTATCTTTGTTTGTAAAACAAGAGGAAGAAGAAGCTCGTCTATTCAAAATATTTTAAAAGGCGATAAGAGAGCGACATATCCATACATTGATCATCATCTGTTGATATCCACCAAATCATCGTCAGCACCTATCAACTAGGATTACCCCCTCATACCCATGAGGAAGCATCCTTAAGCATAGGTTGATCTGCCAAGTTTTACGATTAGGTTAATGTTATATATGATCTTAGAATCTGGTCACCAAGCGTTCATAACGGTGAACATGGATTTTAGAAAAGGTTTAATCCTGCAGGGATGTATAACTTTACCCACACGTACCAATCGACTCTTAATGCCAGATCATTAGCCCTCTTCCTTGGAAGGCCGACAAAGGGTGGTTGACCACGACCTTTACCGTACTTTCGCCGATACCATGAGTCACGCCCTAAGGAGGGTTCCACCATAACGGGTCAAATCCCGAAGCCGTTCCCTAGAGACGTGACGTGAGGCTGGTTTAGCAAGGGTTATATCCACCCTAAGCAACCTAATCCATGCTTCCCAATCTGTTATGATACACCTCCTTCACCGCCTTTCCAGAACAACCAAAATGCATATATCAAATGGAACACCCGAACTATGTGACTCATGAAATCTACTAGGCAAGTTAGTTAGTCAAGGGGTTCCCAAGCCCCGTGTGGATGTACACTCGTCTTGGTTCCAAAGGCAAGAACTCGTTTCTAGTGGTGGCGAGCATGCGACTACAAAAACCACATCCCATTGTGGCCCCCATACAAGCCTTGGCATGATTAACCTCATATCACCTTCATACCTCGTTCTCCTACCATACTAGATTTATTTGCATCTGATGCATTATTTGGATGAACCAGCACTACCAGCTAAGCATGGCTAAGTAGGACATAGAAATAAGCTCTAGAAGTGCACACAAGCCAAACTTAGTTATGCTAGGAGTAGTGGATTAGGTAATATAAGCTAAATGGGAGTAATGCAATAGATAGGATACTCTATCTATCGATAAAAGACCATAGTAGAATCATATACATCATGGCAAGAATTTAAATACTTTCACTACTAGGTAATAACTAATTAGTGGCACATATTTTTACAATTCTATGGCGCCATAGAAATCAAAAATTTCTGTGTTGCATTATGTGGCGCATATTTCTATGGAGGTCGTATGCAAAATCTGGAGCCTTTTTACCGAGACATGGCATTTTTTTGCAAAATATATTGAAATTCATGTTTTTCAATTTCCCCTACAACTATACTCCAAAATAAAAAGTACATCTTAAAGGAATTATATTTTGAAGTTTTTATCATTTTCGTTTAGTTTTTACAAAACTTAAAAGGGGAACCACAAGGGGGTGGGGTGGGATCTGTTTTAGAATTTCTGTGGCGCATATAGACATATGCGCCACAGAATCCCATCCACCCATACTTGGTTGTGGGTCCCATCAAATTTTTGTGGCCCTCGCAAAAGTATGCGCCATAGAAACACATATTTATGCGGCACATATGAGTTGTGTGCGCCACAAAATTGCCATATTTCTATGGCGCATCCATTTTTATGCGCCACAAAATTAATTCTATGGAGCATGCACTTTTATATGCACCATAGAAAGCCTTTCTATCTATAGCTAGTTTTCTAGTAGTATTTGAAAGCACGGGATTGTATAATAGTGGGGCTATGCTTGCCTTTGCCCGTTGATATCCAATTAGCAGATCTTCAGAAGACTTGTACTTGACTTGATTAAAGTTGGTCAAGTATTGATCTTCGAACTTCGATGGTGTTGATCTCGGTCTTCGATCTTGGACTCAATCTCGTATTCTACCGAGAAGAACCAAAACACCGAAAAGAAAGGGAAATATTCAACACATGGCATCGATGCAATGCTCAATCAATAATGATGATATGACAAGTTAAATAGTACTGAAATGAAATCATAAGGAATGCTTGACAATTTAAACGAGATCCGAGGGGTGCAAAACCTATTTCAGGGAGAACCTCGGAATCACCTGTGGGTGTTCATTTTGTTCCCTAATTAAACTTGTCTTGAAATTTGCTCAACAATGCATGATTTTTATGCTAAGCGATAGATCTCATTTTTCTAAACATTTTGATATATTATACACACTTCTATGAATTGTAGAATAAAAGATATGAATATTCTAGTATTTATCATTTTTCTAAAATTCCTGAAAATAATTAAAATTTATTTATTGCATCAGGCTGACGTTATCCTAACGTCAGCGCTACCCTGGAAATTTTTTACACCCGAGCCAGAGCCAGCCGCTGAGACTGACTGCTAGGCCCATGGCTACATTGGATTGCCACCATAGCAAACCTTGCGTGGTCAGTGGTGACTCAGCAACACATCGGCGCCATGTGGGCTACACGTCATCTCGTTGGAAAAGGGGCAGACTGTAACACCCTCGAATCGGCCCTATGCAAGTTTTAGCGATTCTCGCCAAACCCGCATAGAAACGATTCAAGGACGCCCACCAGGCACTTTCGTGCGGGTGGAAATCGAAGTAATACCATTACACATCAGTCCTCGATGGGACCCACAGACGGATTTATATACATCAACGACTCCATGAGTCAAGAATACAGATGTACAATACAAAGATCCAAATCACCTTGAAACGATAGAGCGTCCGACTACGGACAAGATGCAAATGGGGCTAAGAGCCCTGAAGAATAACCAATGGCGTCCATAACCCTGCCCAGGCCAAGCCGGAAGGGTAACCCTGCTAACGACGTCGATCTCAAACCTGCTAAACAAAAGGGGTGCCGACAAAGGGCAAGGGAAAAAGAGGAGCGTCAGTACTGAGGCCAGTACACGGCGAGGCTAGAATTCGGCGGCTCTCGCCTACATAGGTATGGTGGACTGAAGCGGTAGCGAAGCATGCACTAAACAACCTATAGAGACTCGATTCATCTATCGACTATTAAAAAGGGATAAGAGAGACCTATTCGGACCCAACCTGATACTAACACCAATCATACCCATCCTGGTATTCCCCCTCGAGATCAAACGAGGAAGTCAAGCCAAGGAAACTCACACGGTTGGCAGTTTTATTTAATCTTTCCATGGCAGTTATCCAACTTACTAGTCATCTCAGATGTAAGTCAAATTATAACAGTAAACTTTAGTTATAGTTGTCTATGATCGAGAAACTGTGCTCCAAGTCGTCCATAACCGCGGACATGGCTTTTCGAAAAGATTTAACCCTGCAGGGGTGCCCAAAGTATCCACACGCACTTCGACCCTTTTTGCCAGATCAATTAACATACACCCATCGGTATGTCGGCGGGGCCTAAGTCATGACGTTTCCCAGACCCAAACCAAGTACATGGGGGCCACCCCACTAAGCTACCCGCAACGAAGTCGGCCGGCTCCGAGGCGGACCCAGGGTTTGTGCCAATGGTTGTAAACGACTGGGAACCCGAAAGTGTGACTGCGCTTGTCGATACCGCGAAAACATTCCACATCCTAAACAGTACAGGTGCTCCACGCACAATCTTAAATAACGCAGTAAAGCATGGCATAAGTACAGAATAGTAATAAAGCACCAAACTACTTGTGGCCCCCGGTACAATACTTTGAAATCAGGTAGTAAGCCGATGGGGGTGCCCACACACCCCACCTGTGGTTAGCGCGCTCGATCTCGGAACAGGTGTCAAGAACTCGGGTCCTAGGTGGACACAAGTGGGCGGTTAAAAACCAAATAATTATTACTACCCACCGGTGCCTCTACATTAATCTACCATCCACATTAATTAATCAAATGTAATTATAATCATGATCAACACCCCCATTAGACATTTGCCAACCTCCCAACAACTGTGGAACATCGACGACGCGAGGCAACACCTGAGCAAGCAACTACGACGCGCAGGGCCAACTGTCTATCAAGCAACAGGCAATAGGAGGTGTCCAAGGCAATATAACGGCCGCAAGGAATATATCTGGTACGAAACACTAAATCATCGCGACACGGATAACAATAGATCAACAGGAGGAAATAAAGACTATAAATGCAAAATAGGTAGAAAGAGGGAGAATGCTCGCCTAGGAAACACTGTCGGAGATTCATATCCGAAGAACTTGTCGATACTCGCATCCACTCATCGGTCTAATCCGCGAAGAAGCAAACACTAGCATAACACCGGGTGCAATATTTAATACTACGGCAGAAGATCCGGCATGCTTATGATATGATGCATGGCATGGCACAGATGCGGTGCAACTAGGCAATATTAAGCGGAACCGGGGTCTCGACAATTAATTAAACGGTTCAAGTTATTTAGTACCCCCGCAATTTAAATGTTGTATTAACAGGGCGAAACATGGCATCGGTTCGCTACACCAATTTAAATGGAGTCTGGAATAGGCCTTAGAATAGCCCGCATATATTCTCCATGTTTAATTATTAGGTGAATCGATGGAATAACCCGCACCCACAAATTATGTATGCATGTATGAACAATTTAATTATGCAACAAGATAGATGTCATTTATAAAATAGGGGGTCTCGGAAAAAGGGGTCACACATTGGCGTTTGGCGATCTTGGGTTCCGGGGGTTCGGGGTTTGACAGGGATCGGTCTCGGCGGAAGCGTTCTCGGACAACGGAGTAGATCTTGGCGTTTCGAGAAGAAGAACTTGGTTCAGCGTCGACGGCTCATCGGATTCGCCCTGGTCGGTGCCAATCTTGTCGTCGCGAAGATCTTGTCGGGTCCGTGCCATCGAGTCGGTCTTGGCATCCGGGGTAAAGTACTTGGCGTATCCGAGATGAAGCGCTTGTCGTTCCGTGTGGCGACGCTCTTCGGGTTCGGGTCTTCGGGGTTCGGGATTGGCAGGATCGGTCTCCAGGTCCGAGAATGGGCCTTCGGTTCTCTCTCGAAGATCTTGTGGTTCCCTCTTGGTTCCGATCGATGTCGATCTTGTCTCGGCCTCGGTGTTCTTGGAGTCATGCCTTGTCCAACCTTTGGAGGTGTCGGTCTTGGGTTAGCCTTGTCAAACGGGAGGGTGGCTCTGGTTGGGGAGACAGAGGTACACAGGAACGAACAGCCTCGCGCTGTTAGCAGGCCACCGCTAGCCCAAAACATGTAGAACACGTAGAGAACGACGCAGCAGACGTGCTGGGCGGCGGCCGCTCGATGGACGAGGACGAGATGGAGGGGGCGGATGGCGTCCGTGGTGGAGGTCACGGAGGTGGGGCCGCAGCGAGCAGGGCTGGCGGTAGGCTCGGTGAGGACCTACAGGCGTGTGGCCGGCGAGGGCCAGGCCGCGATGGCACCGGGGTAGGAGGTCGACGGGGACAGGGCATGCGGTGGTGGCGCGACGAGGAGCTCGGACGGCCGGTGACCCATTGGTGAGGGGAGCGGCGCAGGGCCGAGGAGGGGAGCCCGCGAGGCGGCGGCGCGGGCCGGGCCGGGCCGTGCTCCGGCGAGGCAGGGTGCTGACGGCCGGGCTCGGGGCGGAACGACGGCGTTCGCGCGGTGGGGAGGAGATCGACCAGGGGCTTGAGGGAGGGCGACAGAAGGAGGGAAATAGAGGAGGTGGCCGTGGTGGAGAGGTTTGCCGAGGCGGCGGAGTCGGGCCTGAGCGAGGCGGCGAGGAGGTGGCCCGAGAGGATCTGGCGGAGGAAGCAGATGGCGGCAGGGACGGCGAGCGGGGTGAAGGCCGAGGCGCGCAGGGGAGGTCGAGACTCGGCAGGGGAGGTGAGAGGCGGCCTCGGCGAGCGGCGGCAGAATCCTGACGGGGACGGGCGTCCGAGCGAGTTGGTGAGGCGAGAAGGAGAGGAAGGAGTGGGAGCCGGGGCATGGCTGTCCAGTGCAGGGTGGGCCAGGCAGGTGGCGTGTCCAGGGGCGGGGTGGGGAACGTGCGTGGCATGGGTGGCGTCGGTGGGAGGACAGGTGGGCGTGGGGGTTGGTGGGGGTTCCATCGGGAGGAGAGGAAGATGGTGGTGGGGCCGGGCGCGGGGATTGGGGTCGGGCTCTGTCGCGTGCGTGTGTGGTGCGCCTGGGGAGGAAAAGGGGATGGGACGACCAGGTGGATGGGGAGTGGTGCGGGTGGGCTGAGGTGGCGGAAGGGGGTTGGCTAGGGTGAGGTGGAGGTTGGGGGACGTGGCTGGCGGGGTGGGATTTGCTGCGGCAACGTGCGTGGCTGTGTGGGTAGGGTTGGTTAGGGATTAGACTAGGTTTTAGTTTAGGGCTTGGAGGTGGCCGGCCGGGCTTTCGGGCCTGGCGGGCTGCCTACTAAAAAAATAAACAAATAATTTTATTTATTAAAAATAAGGCTTTTGTAATCCGTATTTAGACAAACCAAAATATTCCGGAGGCCCGGGTTTTAATTTGAATAAAGACAGGAATATTTAGAAAACAAAACTAGGCGTTTCGAAAATAGTTTAGACAAAACCATGCATGATGACATGACGATGCTCAAATGCAATGTGGCATGATGACATGAGCATGCGGTCATGATGATGCAATGCACAAAAACAACGCAATTTTCTAGTAGTGGTTTTAGCGGGATGCCACACAGACGGTGGCCAGCGACGACGCATGAGAGCAAGCGGGGTATGGGGACAAGCGTGTTCGAACGAGGGGATCACGGGGACTCGTTTGATACCGGCGCCGCTGAGTTATGGTCACCGGAGTACCGGTTGCGATGACATCTGGCAGCGGCAAGTGGGGGCACGCGACGCGAGCACGAACCAGGAAGCAAGGAAGGGAGATTAAGCGTGCATGAGCACCAGAGCCTCACCTTGATGCTGATGGTGGTGTCGGGGAGGCGAGGCGATCACATATGGCATAGAATCGACGGCGGCGAGCTTCGGTCGGGAATGGGGAAGATGACATGATCCCGTCGACGGGAGGGCTTCCTGGCTTGATTCCTTTGGTGAGGGTGATCCCCACGGCAAGGCGGAGCTCCTGGGCTACATAGTGTGGCTTCGGACAGCACAGAACAACGGCGACAAAGGGCGACTACGGCCGCTTAGGGTTTGGACTCGAGAGGGGAACGAGAGAGAGGGCAAGAGCGAGTGGGCGAGAGGGATAGGGTAAGTGATACGTTGCAAACATATCTATAATTTTTGATGTTCCATACTTGTTTTATATCTACCTTTTTATGTTTTGTCCACACTTTGGAGTATTTTTACATATTTTCTGGAACTAACCTATTAACAAGATGCCATAGTACCAGTTGCATGTTTTCTGTTGTTTTTGGTTTCAGAAATACTAGTAAGGAAATATTCTCGGAATTGGACCGGACAAAAGCTAAAGTCAATATTTTACCCGAAGCAACACGGAGTCCGGAGGGGAGACGAAGTGGCGCACCAGGGCGGCCACACCTAGTGGCAGCGCGGCTTGGGGGGCGCCACCAGGGGGTGTGGGCCCCTGGTGCTGCGCCGACCTTGCCCCTTCGCCTATAAAGACCCCTCGGGACAAAAACCCTAAGTACCCGATCAAAATTTCATGGAAGAGTCTGTAGCCACCGCCATCTCCATCCCTAGATCGGGAGGGATCTGAAGCTCTTTCCGGTACCCTGCCGGAGGGGAGAGATCACCCTGGAGGCCTTCTTCATCACCATGCCTGCCTCCGGTGTGATGCGTGAGTAGTTCATCTATGGACTACGGGTCCATGTAGTAGCTATATGGTTGGTTCTTCTCCTTTGTGCTACCATGTTTAGATCTTGTGAGCTCCGTTCATGATCAAGATCATCTATTTGTAATCTTACATGTTGTGTTTGGGGGGATCCGATGGATATTGAGATGCTATTTCAGATTGATTATTGATTCTATCATGTCTTTGTTATTTGTGATCTTGCATGCTTTCCGTTGTTAGTAGCTATCTTGGCCAAGTAGATGCTAGCAACTTCAAGAGGAAGTATTTATGCTCGATAGTCGGTTCATGCCTCTAGTAATCTGGGGAAGTGACAGAAATCTCTAAGGTACTAGATGTCTTGTTGTTACTAGGGAGAAAACAATATTCCTTTGTCCATGGGGCAATCGTATTGTTTACTTTACGCACTTTGCTTAATGCAATTATCGGTTGCTTGCAACTTAATACTGGAGGGGGTTCAGATGATAACCTGAAGGTGGATTATTAGTCATAGATGCAGTTGTATTATGGTCTATGTATAATGTTGTAATGCCCAATCAAATCTCATAGGAGTCAAGATGATTAGTATATGCATGTATGCTTTCTCGCTGTCTGTCAATTGTCCCGCTGTAATTTGTTCACCCAACATGTCATCTATCTGAAGGAGAATCACCTCTAGTGAACTATGGACCCTAGTCCATTCTTTTACCATCAATCTATCATCTACTATTTACTGTTTACTGTTTACTTTCTGCAAGAAATTACTATCTTCCACACAATACGTTTAATCCTTTGTTTTCAGCAAAACCGGTGAGATTGACAATCTCACTGTAAGTTGGGGGCAAAGTTCTGTGGTTGTGTTGTGTAGGATTCCAAGTTGAAAACAACACCTTGGAGGTGTTTCCTTGCTCCTACTAGTTCGATAACCTTGGTTTCATAACTAAGGAAAAAACTTGTTGCTATGCTCATCATACCTTCCTCTTGGGGTTCCCCAACGAGCTTGATATATTTTGAGCCATCAGTAAGAAGGACACAACACGAATCGGTCTTATCTCCACCTGGAAGGCTGCGCGGCGGCGTCAATCACAGCGTCGACGGTGGACGGCATCGGCTGCGCCACTGAGCTGCTTGCCTGCTCGGGAAGACAACAAACATGAGGTGGCCGAAGCGGTATCAGCCGGGAGTGGGCTGCTTTGGGCTGCACGCGACCTGCAGGAAAGGTTGCAGGGGGAGGAGAGTGGGTTGGGTCAGCCTGTTTGAGCTCTGGCTTAATTTTTATTTCTAAAAACATTTTCCAATTTCTTTCTCCTTTTCCATTTTATAAATTCAACTTCAATATAGTCTTCGTAGATTTCAGAAATACCAGAAGGCTTATAAAACTATTGAAATGTCTTGGGGCCCTTTTAGGCCATTTGGGCTCCATATATTTTGGTACTTTCTCAAAATATCAAAACCATTTTAGATGTTTTCAAAGAGGGAGGAGGATTAGGGTTTTTGCATTTATTTCTTATTTGCAATTTTGTTCTTAGCAAAATAGATGATTCTTATGAATGCACAAACAAACCCTAATTAGAGGCCAATAAAACTAGGGGTGTTATATCCCTATCGGCATAGTCTGCGTTGACGCAGTGACGCCTGCGGGCATCGCCAAGGGCGTCGGGTATACCTCTTCTTCACTCCCCTCCGTGTACGGGAGAAATCCTAGGACCAGTCCCGGCAGCAGCGTCGTCGTCGTCATCCCTTTTTGGAGGTGTTACTTGGTGCGAGACGATTCAGAGCATAGGAGCGTGGTGTGACTTCTCTGGAGGGCGCAATGGTCGAGGGTCACCAGCATTTGTTGATTTGACGTTGTTGGCATTTCTTTCCTTCTCTTTCTCTTATTTTACCTTTTTGGGCTTGATTTGTGTTGTTTGCCCCGGCGATAAACTCGTTGTACCAGCGGTTGTTGTATTAATATAGCCGGACGCATGCTTATGCCTGTTTGGAGCAAACTAATCCTTTTCTTCGGCACTGTGTAACGAACAAAACAGTCATGATGGCATGTATGATGCCCAGTATAGCGCGGAATAGACACTGAGATGGTAAATATCACTAGCTGCGTAGCTGCACTTGAGTTCATTCAGTATCAGAAGTGGCGGTACTTCAGGTCCGCAGAAACCGCGTCCTCATTCAGCTGCAAAAATTAAATTAGCCAGCCACAACATTAATTAGCTGTGGTTGCAGCTAGCGGCATGGTGCCCAAATTGGATTTGATAGTGGATCGATGGGACCAGACGAGATGTGTGTAACTGTGTACCTCGTGGCATCTGATTCTGTAGATGAACCAACTGCAGAACAAACCATCTTGTCCATGTCTTTTTATTTTTTTTGAAAAGGGAATGACATCCCGGCCTCTATATCAAGTGATGCACAGTCTTTTATTCCGAAGTTCAACATTTAAAGGTGCACACAACCATGTTGTGCATGTACAACTAAGAACTTAACTTTACGAGGTTCTTGCTTAGGGAAACGACTCCTTGACTGAGATGCCGGCAGATCACAAAGGCACATCATGCATGGTTCTGTTGCCCAGATTCTGCCCTCACATATACTGTACATATGCAGCATAGCATTTTACACAGGTGCCTAGTCTGCACTTTATTATGCACATGGCTTGCCCAAAAACTAATTAAGAATTTACTTCCACAGCGCAAGACCTTTCTAATTAATCTCCATACACGCCCTCCAGTGATGATTATGGGGAATTGCTTCACAAACTCGAGAAATGCACCCACTCTAAATTTATCGACACATGTGATCGGTATATTCTTTCTTTCGGGAATGATGCCAATCTGTCTTGCAAAGTTGCAACATGCCTCTGGAACCTGAAAATTAAATCAGATTTCACCTCAGCAAAACAACATAATAATACACGTGAATTTGTTCTCACTCAAAGAAAATCGATCAGCCCGACAATCTATTTAACTGCCTTCTTTCATCACTGGACGAGCGTCAGGTTATGTAGGGTATCATACTGAAAATTACACGAGCATCTTAAATAAAGAAAAGTCAAGTTCACATGTGAAGAAGAGGAACCTATTCCATATGCTATCCTAACCAATCATTTTAACACCTTGCTAGCTGTTATTTCTTTATTCTCTATCACATGAGGCATATCCAGTTAACATTGTGCCGTGTTTGATCCAAATGTTGATGTGGTCCAAGACCAGCATTCTGTAACAGCAAGTTCTTCTGCTTGACTTGAACAATACTGCTCAACAGAAATCAACACACAGTTTACGCTGATTCTGAATGGCAGTGCTCCCTTTGCCTTTTTTTAATTGCAGGTATCAAAATCATGGGCTCTAGTTGAAAAAGTCACGGGTCTGATTGCTAGTGAGTCTTATAGCAGTAAAAACAGAGGAAACATATGTCTTGGTTACTTATATACTCCAGATGCAAAACTAACAACTAGATAGGCCAAAAGATGTTCCAAAAGATCCCCTAGAATTCTACACCGCTGATTTGTTGTCATTATCAGTCACTCGACACTGTGCTGAACTCTAATAAAAACATTTGCTTACCTCTATGCCCACTTAGCCCGTGAGATTAATTCTGACTTAAACTCTGAAACCTGAGAGTGAAGACTTGGTCAGAAAAGCTTGGCTTCAAAGTCGTCAACATCGAGATCAATAATATTTCTTTCAGCAACAAGGTTCTTCCACCATGGCAACCCATATGGCTCTGTTCAATAAAAACAAACACATTTGTTCTGGAACAAGAAAACAAACACATTGGTTTCTTTCTATGAAAGAGCTAGACGATGAAATCTGTTGCAAAAAAGAGATGAGATGCGATGCTATATACAGTTCTCCCGAGCATGTTTGCAGTTCAGAGGTCCAAACGAACCAATGGCTTGTCCTGTTCACCTACTTGTCCTATTCACACTGATACAACTCTACTCGGTAGCTGCATACAGTTCCCATGACTATCCTCATGGCCATGATAACACCATAGCTGCTTCTTTCTGCCATCCGGACCAGGCTGCAGCTCTTCTCCAACTAAAGCAGTCTTTCATCTTCGACTACTCTACCACCACACTGCCATCGTGGCAATCAGGTAGAGATTGCTGCCTCTGGAAGGGTGTCAGCTGTGATGATGGTGTGCCTGGCGACGGCCATGTCATAGCCCTTGACCTCGGTGGCTGTGGCCTCTACAGCTATGGCTTCCATGCCGCGCTCTTCAACCTTACCTCCCTGCGCTACCTCGACCTCAGCATGAACAATTTTGGTGGATCTCGCATTCAGGCAGCTGGCTTCGAGAGGCTATCCAGGCTCACTCACCTCAACCTTTCTCATTCAGGATTGCACGGCCAGATTCCAATGGCCATTGGCAAACTCACAAGCCTGATAACATTGGATCTTTCTTCACAGTATACTATTATTAGTCCCGAACCTCTCTTGGGAGGCCATAACAATCTGCTGCTACGAGAGCCCAGCTTTGAGACCTTGGTAGCCAACCTTACAGATCTGAGGGAACTCTACCTTGATGCAGTGGACATATCTACTAGTGGAAAAGAGTGGGGCAGTGGTCTAGGTGAATCTGCCCCCCTTCTTCAGGTTCTTAGCATGGCATGGTGCGGAGTCCGTGGTCTAATCCACTCCTCCCTGTCAAGTCTCCAATACCTCACTGTGATCAACCTCGAGCACAATGGTATTTCTGGTGTGGTTCCTGAGTTCTTCGCTGACTATCTTAATTTAAGCCTTCTTCAACTCGGATATAACAATTTCAGTGGTTGGTTTCCCGAGAAAATCTTTCAACTCAAGAATATAAGGGTGCTTGATGTGTCAGGCAACAATGATCTCTTTGGGCATTTACCAGAATTTCCAAATGGGACTTCTTTGGAGACTTTGAATCTATATTATACTGATTTCTCTGCTATCAAGCTGAGTTCTTTGAGCAGCCTTATGTCTCTCAGGGAGCTAGGTTTTGATGCAGGGTCAATTTCTATGGAGCCCACTGATTTACTGTTTGACAAATTCAACTCCTTGCTAAACTTGCAGCTCTCTTTTGCGCGATTTTCCGGGGAGTTAGAACCATTTCTATTAGGGATTATCTCTCTTAAGAACTTGACAAGCTTGCGACTCTCTGGTTTCCATTCCTCCAAGATAATGCCCCCCATGATTGGCAACCTCACCAACTTGATAAATTTGGAAATCACTTTCTGTCATTTCTCTGGGCAAATACCACCATCAATCGGTAACCTCTACAAGTTGACTTCCTTGAAAATCCTTGGTTGTACTTTCTCTGGAACAATGCCATCTTCAATTAGCAATCTCACAAAACTAAGAAGCTTAGAGATCGCTTATAGTGAATTAGCAGGTCCAATAATAACAGATATTGGATATCTCAGCAAACTGATGGTTTTGGTTTTAGCGGACTGCAAGTTTTCTGGCAGTATACCAAGTACAATTGTCAACTTGACTCACCTGACGTATGTGGATCTTTCGCACAATGACCTTAGAGGTAAGATTCAATTCATATCCCAAGTATTCACACAGTAAATAGAAGAAAAACAGACAATGAAAATAAACAACTTATCACTTTGTCATGAATAGAATGGTAATATTTGCTCCAAGCAGATTGTAGACTTGTGAAGAAGAGTACCAATTAAAATACACCTAAACTCTTAAATAAAACTATGTTAACTTACTATAAGTAATATTTGCTCCAAGCAGATTGTAGACTTGTGAAGAAGAGTACCAATTAAAATACACCTAAACTCTTAAATAAAAATATGTTAACTTACTATAAGTAATATTTGCTCCAAGCAGATTGTAGACTTGTGAAGAAGAGTACCAATTAAAAAACACCCAAATTCTTAAATAAAACTATGTTAACTTACTATAAATAAGAAGGAAGCGACTGAGAGGCGACCATCCGTGTTACATCGTAACTCAATCGTCTTCCTTCTATCATCTCCTCCATCCTCTTCTTCAGCCCCCTCCAGTCCCTCCTCTCCCACAACAGTGCCCCACCACTTCATCTCTACCATAGCCGTCAGCTCCAGGATCTGGCAGTCATTGCTGGCAGCGGCCAGTTGGTGCCCCAAGCAAGCTTTCTTCGCCCGTGCCGTTGCGCAAAGCCAAACTTTTGACCTGTCTGCCGTTAGATTTTACCTAAGCAGTTAACATGCTATTGTTAGCTCATGCACATTTTGGTCAATGTGAGATTGAAAATAAACTCATTATCTCCCCAACAAAAAAACAGGACAATATCACCAAGGATGTAAATACTTACAGATAAGGATACGATATGTTTCTGAAGCATACCGTTTTCTCTATATTTCTAATATGGACATCATGCTTACTTAATTATCTTGCTAGGAATGTAAATTTCCGTTCATTTTAATTTTGAAGGGAAATTTACTACACAACTTGTTCGCATTGCATTCTTTTATGTATTTCAAAATTTTAATAAAGCAAATCTTCAAAAATTGTTCGTGTCTGTGTTGCAAGACCTTAAAAATGAAATATCTAGAAACTATTTCGAAACTAATACAACATACAATTGATTAGTACAAGTCTTGTTACTTGTACTAAAACACAGTAGTGTTGTATTGTTTGGAGTAACACTTGTTCCAAAATGGTTCTGTACTCTTGGGAGTTTATGTAGTTCCGGTTCTCATAAACAACATATATATAAAGCTTTTACAAAATACAATTATTTAGATAAGTTAAGTGAAACAATAATCGACAATTGAGTACAAAAATTAATGATTGCTACCAATCAATTTAACTAAACTGTATGTTCCAACATTCTAATTGTAGATGGTGTTGTCCTCATTGTAATGCTAACATGCCATGTTATCTCTATTTGCAGGAGAGATTCCAACATCTCTATTCGCTTCTCCAACAATGTTTGTGTTAGATCTTTCATCAAACCAACTTTCTGGACAAATACAAGAGTTCGGTCGACTTACAAATCTACGTATCCTAGATCTCAGCTCAAACAACTTAACAGGTTTAGTACAACTTAGTGCACTTTGGTAGTTGAGAAAGCTAAGCATCTTGGGTCTCTCAGACAACAAATTGTCTGTCTTTGATGGAGATGACAGTATATCCACAATACCCTTACTCTCTAAACTCGTGATATTAGAACTTGGTTCTTGCAACATTACAACAATTCCTAGATTCCTGATGCATGTTAATCATGTCGAATTATTGGACCTTTCAAGCAACAAAATACATGGGACTATACCCAAATGGATATGGGAGACGTGGAAGGATAGCCTTAGAAGATTAAATTTTTCACACAACATATTGACATATATGCAACTCACTCCATATGTTCTCTCGAGTAATCGTTTGGAAATTCTTGACCTCAGTTTCAATAGATTTCAAGGCCAGATCCTAATGCCAACAGGTAGTGGTTCCCTTAAAATCTTGGATTGTTCAAACAATAGGTTCACCTCTGTTATGTCAAACTTCTCAGCTTATCTTAACCAAACTGTTTATCTAAAGTTGTCAAAAAATAACATAAGTGGGCATATACCGCATTCAGTCTGTGATTTAAGCTATCTTCAGGTCCTTGACATGTCATATAACAACTTCAATGGGGTAATACCATCTTGCCTGATAGAAGACATGAACTTGGAAATATTAAATTTGAGGGAGAATCACTTTGAGGGAACATTACCTACTAATGTTCATGACGATTGCCAGCTTCACACAATAGATTTACACGGCAATCAGATTCAAGGGCAGCTGCCTCGATCTCTTTCCAACTGTGCATACTTGGAGGTTCTTGACATTGGAAACAATCTGATGGTTGATATTTTCCCATATTGGCTAAGTAAGCTTTCTGATCTCAGTGTCCTTGTTCTGAGATCCAACCAGTTCTATGGCTCACTTCCTTACCCTCCCAGATATAGCCAACTCGGGGAATACTTCTCAAAATTACAAATCATTGATATAGCTTCAAATAGCTTCACTGGCAATTTGGATCCACGATGGTTTGAGAGGTTGACATATATGATGGAAAATTTCACTGACATGGGAAATATCTTACGTCCAATGTTGTATAACTACGGTACATACTACCACAATGCTGTTGCAATCACATACAAGGGGCAATATATGACAATTGAGAAAATCTTGACTGCCTTAACCGCAGTTGATTTCTCAAATAATGCATTGAATGGTGACATTCCCGAATCAACTGGAAAGCTAGTGTCACTACATATATTGAACATGTCATATAATGCATTTACTGGGAGGATTCCACCACAAATTGGTGACATGCACCAATTGGAATCACTGGACTTGTCCTGGAACAAGCTTTCTGGGGAGATTCCACAAGAGCTAACTGATTTAACATTTCTTGGCACCCTAAACTTGTGTAGAAACAAGCTGGATGGAAGGGTACCACAATCACATCAGTTTGCGACATTCGAAAACACTTCATATGAAGGGAATCCAGGACTCTGTGGACCACCCTTGTCCAAACCATGTGGTGGTTTGAGTGATCCAAATAAGGCACAAGTAAACATATCAGGAGATCATGTTGATCTTATCTTGTTTCTATTTATTGGGGTGGGATTTGGCATTGGATTCACAACAGGTATTCTGATGAAATGGGGGTAAATCGGCAAGTGGTTTCAGATTGTGTGACATTTTTTGGAAACACAATACAGACTGCCAGTAAACTTACACTATTATTGGAGGCAACTATAAGTTGTAATATGTCATCATGTGTTCTCGTACTTCTATCTTATCATTTGGCATAAGTTGTGCATTGTCATGTTTATGTAATGTTGTTAGTAGATTATGATGCTTATATAGAAACTTTAAGACAATTGCTCGGTTCCTTGTGTTAATTGCTACTATCGATTAGAAGGGAGATGCACCGATCCTTCCAAACTGTCCTAATGTAATAACCTAGAGTGAATCTCATGCCATCGATATATAGTCTGCTTTCCTGCCCCTCATGCTGAGACCACAGTCGTACCTCAGCGTTGTCACCTGCATCTTGTGGGACCAACACCCGCTCGTAGATCTCCCACGACACCAAGACACTATCTAGCCGAGTAGTCTCGCCATCCCTACCTAGTACTCGGTCCAGATGTAGCATGTGTTTGCTCAGTATGATTCCGTCGGTTTCGTGACCTCTTCCACTCACCATTTCTCGCCCTCTTCATATCAAAAAAATAGCTCCAGTCATGTACTTTGTAATGACCCAATATGACCATTATGTCCGAGTTATGACAATATATTGACGGATATGCAAGTCACTTCATATGTTCTTCCAAGCAGTCGTTTGCAATCTCTTGATCTCAGTTTCAATAGAATTCAAGGCCTAAGTGCCAATACCAAAGATGTTGACATCAGATAGACAAAACACTGAAGTCTTGGATTATTCAGACAACAGATTTTGTTCTATTATGTCAAATTTCACTGCTTATCTCGGCAACACTGCTTATATCAAATTTTCCAAAAAAAAAACATAAGTGGGCATATACCGCATTCCATTTTTGATTTAAGAAACCTTAAAATCCTTGATCTGTCTTATAACAACTTTGAGAAAATCATGTCTGCCTTAACTGTAATTGACTTCTCAAATAATGCATTGGCAGGTGACATTCAAGAATCAATTGGGAGGATGATTTCATTGCATATATTTAACATGTCACATAGTGCATTTACAGGGCTTATTCCACCACAAATTGGTGAGATGAGTCAGTTGGAGTGACTAGATTTGTCCTGGAACATGCTTTTCTAAGGGAGATTCCACAAAATCTATCAGATTTCACATTTCTTGGCACCCTGAACTTGTGCGAGAACAACCTGGATGGAAGGGACCCAAGTCGCATCGGGTTGAGAACACTTCCTATGAAGGAAATCCAGGGCTCTGTGGACCACCTTTGTCCAAACCATGTGGTGATTTGAGTGATCCAAATGAGGCACAAGTAAACATATCAGGAGGTCATGTTGATATTATCTTGTTTCTCTTTATTGGGGTGGGCTTTGGCATCAGGTATTCTGATGAAATGGGGTAAAATTGGTAAACGGTTTCGAATTGCGTGACAAGGTATGAAGACACAAGGTTGACTGCTTGTGGAGTTATGCTATTATTGGAAGGAGCTATAACTTGTAATAGGTCACCCTATAGGCTCATACTTATATCTTATCGTGTATTGTCATGTTTATGCAATGTTGTCAGAAAGTTATCATGCTTATACAGAAACTGTAAGAAAATTGCTCAATTCCTAGTGTCAATTGTTACTATCAATTAGAAGGGTGATGCACCAATTCTCCCAAATTAAGGCCAGTGCAAACACCTAAGAGTGCATCTCATGCCATCAATATATAGTCTGATTTCCAATCCCCGATGTTGACACCACGGCTGTACCCCATTACCGTTGCCTGCATCCCACGGCACCCGGACACAATCTCCTCTAGCAGTCTCATCATCCATATCTTTTAACCATAGTGCCTTGTTTGTTTTTTTTTGCCCACGAATTCAGAGATCGGAGATCTTGCCATCATTGTGATGGAATGTTGATCAACTGATTTTTATAGCAGCTTGTGTATTTGTGTTCTGGACTGAAACAAAATTCCGGTACCAACTCCAAATTTATGAGGGGTAGTTCTTTTCTAGTCTGTTGGTGTTAAGCGATTTTATGTGCTCTATATTTTCTTAGACAAAACGAAGTAGTATAGCTCTAAATTAATGACGCCCAAAAACGGCGGAAGGATACACAGTGCTGAAACCATTAAGTTGTTTTATGTCTCTATGTAGGAACATCTGGTGTGTACATGAACAAAAGCTCACGAATTCTTTTGCTCATGTTTTCATACGTAGCATGTTATATCCGGAGCTGCAGGTCCTTAGAAAACTAATGGTGCCCAACATCTTGCATAGCCTGAAAGTTCAGGCATGTAAGCGTACGTAAGTAAGTAATTATTCATCGGCTCGAGTGCATACCTCACAAGTCACATATTCAGGTCACTCTCTCTTGCAACCTCCAACTTCCTTCTGGCGAGTTGATTCTGCAACCAGAAGATGAGATTTGACATTGCCGGTTGGCTAGCTGCACAAATTTCTTCTGTATCTGGAACAAATTCCGGCTGAGGTCCACATCCTCGTTGTGCTTAATGTGGCACTCGTCCCTTTTCAGTTCCGCCTCCTAGCTACATCCCCTTCCAGAACAGCTAGCTAGCAATACACATCTCGGCGGAAACTAAATTTATCAACCACGAAACTGATTGACTGGGTTGCACCAAGTGGCATAGAACAAACTGAAACTGACATCGGATCGATGAGACGAGACGAGAGATAAGTACCTGGTCGGCTCCAATCTGGCACAAGGCTGCGGCACCGCGGCGAGCTCCGGCGCGAGGTCGTCTCACTAGGCCCGAGAATCTTCGCCGTCGCGAGGGTCATTGGGCAACCTCCGGCGGGTGTCGAAGCCGTCGCCGTCGGCGAGGAGGGCGCGGATGTGGTCGGTGATGAACTGACGGTGCCCGTGTGGTGGGCTGGATGGACCGAGGGCAGCGAGTGGAGTTAGAATTTCTGGCCCAGTACATTTAGCCCGTGAACGGTGGTGAACTCTGTTTATTTCTCCCACTGTGTTCGAATTAAGCCCACACAGGGCAGTCTCCAGGTGTCCGTCGCCTCTCTGTCTGGTAGTGGTATCTACTCAGGGTGTATGTGTTTGGTAGCCTGCAAACCCATGGGACAGGCCCAAACGGTGCGGAATCAGACAGTTTGGTTGCTTGCATGAGGTCTGCTGTGGTCCGCACCATCTGCAAAACACCCCGCAGACAGGTGTAGCATCCCAATTGTCTAACAATTGTAATGCTACTTGTCCTAGTAAGATATTGGCTACTTCATATATATTATTATTGCATCATAATTATATAATGCTCATGTCATCATGCCACCTTGATTTGAGCATCATATTAAAACCTCCTTCTTTTGGTTTTTCTCTCATATGCATTATTAATTGTATTTGCCTCTTGATATTGTATTTGGTTATTGATATATTTTCTAAATGTCCAAGTTAAGTTGGGGGCATATCTTTTATTTCCATTTCACCACTTTTCCCTTCCACCACCTTATAATCCCACCATCCCATTAACCATGAGCTTGTTTTTCTTTTCTTTTGACATTTTATTCTAGCTCATGTGGGTTGGGGTGGATCAAAACCTTTAAATTCGTTTGCTTGGTTTTTTCTCCACTTCTTGGAAATGCATAAGAATAATGCCATACTATTATTGTTGTTTTCACAAAATAAATCATGGCATTATTATTTTGCATGGGCCATGCAAGCTTTTTCACCACCTTTTTACTCCATCGGTTTTCTTTGGATTTAATGGATCCTATCTTGGGAAACCATCTCCTACCATTCCACCCTTCCCATAGTCTCAACCACATCTCTCTCTTTATTTAACTTTCTTCATGCATGATCATATGAGAACCTTTCCACCTATTTCTTTCCTTCCTCTTTCTTTCTTGTTTCTCTTCCACATTAGCTCAAGCTAGATCAAGCTCCATGTGCCTTCTTGTTATGGCCTCATAACAAAAAATTAAAATCTAAATACCTAATAAAAATCTAAACCTAGCTCCTCTCTTTATTCTTCTCCTAACCTAATTCCACTAAATCCTAACATTGATCTCCCCTCTCTCTCTCACACCCCCTCTCTCTCTAACATGTTGGCCCCACCTCAGCTACCCTAACCCTCTCCCCAACCCTAGCTAAGCCCTAACCCGAGCCCCATGTCTACCCTAGCCGAGCTACCCCTCCCCTCTTTTTCTTTCTCTCCCGGCCAAGCTAGCCCCACCCTGCAGCCACCACGCCGCCCCTGGTCCACCTGCAGCCTCCCCTCTGCGCTGCCCAGCCCCAGGACAAGCCCCAGTCCGCCATGTGAGGAGGAGGAGGAAAAAGTGGCATCCGAGGCCACTTTATCTACCCCTGCCACGCCTGCCTTCCTCTATCTCCCTCTCACTTTTCCCTCGCCTCACGGCTCTCCTGCATCGCCAGATCCACCCCGAGCCTCCCCTCTTCTTTCCCTTCTTCCTCCCCGACGCCCAGCTCCTGCCACCGGTCGCCGCCAGCACCCTCTGCTCCTCTTCGATCTAGCCGGCGTGCCCGTCGTGGAAGAGGCCAGGAAGATCATGGACGCTCCACTGCATCAACATGTCCACGCCAACGCGAAGAAGGGAGCCCCAGCACTGCCAGATCCTCGCCGTCCCGACGAAACCCTAGCCGCCAGAGCGCCAGCGATCTCGCCGCTCCTCGCTCCGATCCGAGCCCGCCGTCGAGCCCACGGTGAGTCCCTCGACCTCCCTGACAACCTCCGCGTCACCGACACCGTCTAGCGCCGCCGATCGTTTCGTTGACCGGTCGTAGTGCGCCAGAGCCGCCGTCGTCTGCAGCCTCCCCGCGCCGCGCAGCACCCTAACTAGGCCGCGCTGACCTCCCTGTCAACTCCCCTTGAACCGCCGCACTGGTTAGCCCCTCTGCGCGCACGCCCGCGACCTGGGTTCGAACCCCCCCGCTCCGCGCCGCGCGCACACTTGCCGTCAGACCGCGGAGACGAAGAACAGTACGGCCTGTGGAAATTTACATTAAGCCCCCCTTTTTGTTTCGCTCGTAACCCGCGCTCCTAAAGACCCCACCTGTCAGTCGCTCAAACATTATTGCAGAAAACCCCTTTGCTTTCCCAGGCCGTAACCCGCGGTCCAGCTTGCGCCCCACCAGTCAGCCTCTGGGGGCATCCCCACTGTCGCGTGGGCCCGAAGCCGCTGGCCCGCCTGTCAGCCTCAGTGGGCTAGCCAGAGCCCGGTAACAAAAGTGTTTCGCGCGCGTGGCCCCAGTCAGCGCAAGGCCCACTCGTCAGCGGCTGAGGCTAGAATTGCCTAGGTAACAAAAGTATTTCCCTGAGACTGATTTTAATTAATCCTTTTTCAAATTGATTTAAATTCAAATTCAAAACAGATTTAAATAATTTTTAAAATACAAATCCAAATAATACAAGTAATATATGTTTTGGAATCAGAAAAACGTGAGGAATTCAAATATGCCATTCAAAATAATGTTTGCACACTTTAAAATTTCGAGATGATTAATATTACATTAAAATGCCCTTTTTCTTAATTAATTAATAACTTTTGCTTTATAACTCCAAATTTGACAAATAATATGTCTAAATCGATCAACGCGACGAGCTCGTCCTATCTATGCAGTCCTTGTTCTGAATTGAAGCATGCATCATGTTGTTATTAAAAATCTGAACTGTTTATGACAATAAAACTTGGTTAAATAAATAATAAAATGCTTTGTTTCTTGTATCCACACCTCACCTTTGCCATGCTACTTTAATGCCATTTAAGTTGTGCATCATTCATCATGGCATGCTTGTTTGCTTGTCGCATCTTATTTCCTATGCTTGTGCACTTTATTCATGTTGGCCCTTGTTTGTTTGGTTCTTCTTCGAATAGACGCCCAGCAGGAGAATTATCAGGAATCACAGGAGTATTACCCAGATCCATCTCTCGCTTCAACTGAGCTGCCAGGCAAGCACTACCACATGCTTGCATACATACAGTACCTATTGCCTCTATCTTATTCTTGCATCATTGAGTCGCGATTGCATTAAATTAAATCCCAAGTACTGCATAGCCTTTACTTTTAAACCCCACTAAAGCTTGTTCCTCCATCCCATGAGCCATTACTACAGGAGTTGTTTGAGCCATGCGAGTCGTAGAAAAACATGTGTAGGGTATGTGAGTGTCTGATGAATAACGAGGTACTAAACAACTTAACCTGAGTAGTAATGGGATAACTAATGAAAGAGGCACCAGTGAGCAATATCTGCTATTTGGTTTTCCATGCTCATTTATGTCCCGTAGGACCCCGAGTACTTGATTCCTGTTCCTTGACAATTCGCACTATCCACATCCGGGAGGCCTTATGGACCCCCCCTGAGCCAGAGCTCGATTCATTCTTATTTCTTGGGGCCACAATTAGTTTGGGGCTTTATTACTATCCTGTACTTATGCCATATTACTGTTTTATTAAGATTGTGCGTGGAGCACCTGTACTGTTTTGGATCGTGACACGTTTTCGCTGTATCGACAAGCCCAGTCACATTTTCGGGTTCCCAGTCGCTTACCGCCGTCCACACAAACCTTGGGTCCGTCTCGGAGCCAGCCAACTTCGTTGCGGGTAGCTTAATGGGGTGGCCCCCTGAAATATTTCTGAATCCTGTGATTGCTTTGTCGTGAATGCCTCGTTGGGTTTTGATTTGGTTTTTCCGAGGTTGATCGAGTGTGTGTTGCTATTCGTGCACCCCTGCAGGGTAAATCTTTCTGAAAGCCGTGTCCGCGGTTATGGACGACTTGGAGCACAGTTTCTCGATCATAGACAAGTATAACTAAAGTACCGCATTCAACTTGACTAAGTACGTGACTAGTAAATAGTGCAATACTCATGGAATGGTTAATAAAACTGCCAACGGAAGATGGGGGTTGTTCGTCCGCTTCCTCGTTGGTAAGCGAGGAGGAGGATGGATCTGTTAATTATACCGTTATAACTGTTGTTCTTATTTCACGGACTTCCGTCTATCATTGGTTAGGCGGAAGGTTAGCGAGTATCTGTAGAATTGTTAGGTGTTATCCCTTGCTGCAATTGCGTCACCCCAGGTCGTGTCCCCTTTAGCGGCATAAAGACTTGCTGAGTACCCCTAGGGTCTCACACGATAAATTGTTTGATTCAGATGAACAGGTGTACCCGCAAGATGGATACTGGGTGGAAGAGACAGATGATGTTGGAAACGATCATTCGGTGTAGAGATTACGGGAACGGGGATCCATGAGATCTATGGGCAGGATGTGTTTATTTATGGGGCATCTTATGCCAATTTGCTTCTTATCCGTACTCGGATCTTGTTTTCCGCTTCCGCCTGATACTCTGATGTGTGATGTATGAGGAGCTATCCTAAATTATTATATCTATCTAGGACATTTGGATCTTGCCGTATGGCGTTGCAATATTTCTATTTCTTTTAGATGGAATGGCTCTGAGGACTGTTGTATGTGGCTTGCATACATACTCATTTGTGTATGTAGTTGATCCCTTCGCCTGCCGATTACGCCGCTCGTTCTTGTCCCGTTGTCTGAAAGTGGTTAGGACGGCCGAAAGGTCTACCGTGAGTGGCCCTAGGCCCCACCGTACTATTTTAACCACTTTCGTTCATCCGGGCATTAACTAAGAGCGTAATTCACCGAGGTAGTTACAACAGGCCCAACGAGAACGCCCGAATCGAGTGTTTTTCCGTGGAGCCATTCCCTGAAGCCGCAAAAGGAGACGTCGGCATGCCCGCGGCATCTGCGGTCGCGCAGTCGAGAAACGGAAGATTTTTGGTTCTGTTTCGCCCTAATAGTAGCCTCACCTTCTCCATTTGCTCACCTCTCTGCATTGTCCCTCCCAAAAAAATCTGTTTCTCCTATTTCGACAACAGTGGCGGCAACGGTGGCGGTGTCGTGGCGGCTAAGGCACAGATGTACCATACTAGCCACTTCCTCCTACTTCGGCAGCTGAGCGACATCCCAGAGAGTCGCTGCGCATCTCCCTCCCTCTCCCCGACCGCGCATCGCCATGGCGGAGGTAAACCACCATCAATCCCTCCCACTACTATTTTGACTACGCTTGGAGTATCTATTTAGGAAGTACTCACGCTAGAACCGCATCATTAGGTCGACGTGATGTTACTTATCCATCAGGCAGCTACATTTATAGCTATGATTCAGGTCTAGATCTTGTTGTTGCATGAGAGAATTGTTAGGCATGTTGCCTTTCCTCGACTGATGTACGGTTCTATGTTGATCTAAGATCAAGAGAGGATGGCCAATCTAAACTAATCTTCAACTACAATGATGTAGAGGCTCTGCAGATGCTCCAAATAAAAAGAGCCCCTTCTTTGCACTTATCAGAAGGTTAAGGGGACATGGATTGTATGGGTTCCATCGCATACGATTTCTAGCATCATCATAATAGTATGATCCCAGGTGTCTAAGCTATGAATCAACATCATATTTAGTCACATTTCTACCGGTGGGGGATATGAACGGAAGTGACATATCCATGTTAGTAGATCATTGTTTTATGGTTTGCTGTGACTTGGGATCTAAAAACTAACATTGTTAGGTAGTAAGTAGTGATGCAAGCTGTCTTAATTTCCATGGTGAAATATAGCAATGTTTAACAACAAAAACAACAACCACAACAACAACAGTAACAAAGTTCCAAGGTCTCAATAGCCTATGGCATCTATCATGCAAGGTAAACTTACTCTCAATACACAACTCTATCAATACAAGACACATATAACTGAAAATATACACACTTCGATATAGGTTTGGCAATGAAGTTAACATGGCTAATATTATTTCACTTGGTGTTGTAGATCCCAATATTCTATCACTAGAGAAGTACTCCCTTCAATATAGGTTTGGAAATGAAGTGGACATGACCAGCTCAAGAAGTACGAATCTAAAGCGAATTATTAGAAGTTATAGGCCAGAAATTCCTTACTATGTTTGCACCCTCAAGTAAACCACAAATTGGAAAAGAAATATGGTAATTCTCTTCCCTGTGTAGTACTATAATTATCTTGAACTTCAACCATGCCTAGAACTGTAACAATCTAAATTGATCATGTTTTCCTTGTGTGGTGCTTCTCATCCAGTTTTACTAGGAAGTATATTATGCCTTACATATCTGGAGAAATTGTTCAAGCAAAGTCGTGTGATAATGGAACTACTACCAGTTTCAGATCAAACTAGGAAGAATATGTTTGCCAACACAATCTCCAGGAAGGTGATGTTTGTGCCTTCTAGTTTGCAACCAAAGAGGGTTCTCTAATCGTGATGGTTCATCTTTTATAGTGGTTTGAACTTGTTGGAATTAGTTGTATCTTTTTGTGAGCTGTGAACTGATACATTGCAAATGTTTCTATAATTTTTGATGTTCCATGCTTGGTTTTATCCACTTTCTTGTGTTTTGTTCCAACTTTGGAGTACTTTTCATATGATTTCTTGGACTAACCTATTAACAAGAGCCACAGTGCCAGTTGCCTGTTTTCTGCTGTTTTTGGTTCCAGGAAAGTCAGAAAATGAATATTCTCGGAATTGGATGGGACAAAAGCCAAAGTGCCTATCTTTCTAGAAGTCATCAAGTGCTAGAATACGAGACGGAGAAGGGCCAGAGGCCGGCCACACCACCTGGCCGCGCGGCCAGGCTAGGCCCGCGCCAGGGGGTGGTGTGGTGGCCCCTGGCACCCCTTCGGTCTCCCCTTCCACCTATAAGATGCCCTCGGGACGAAAATCCTAAGTATCCGATCAGAAATCCACGAAAGAGTCTGTAGCCGCCGTCATCTCCATCCCTAGATCAGGAGGGATCTGAAGCTCTTCCCGGCACCCTGCCGAAGAGGGGAATTCACCCTGGAGGCCTTTTTCATCACCATGCAAGCCTCCGGTGTGATGCGTGAGTAGTTCATCCTTGGACTACAGATTCATGTAGTAGCTAGATGGCTGGTTCTCCTCCTTTGTGCTTTCATGTCTAGATCTTGTGAGCTCCGTTTATGATCAAGATCATCTATTTGTAATTCTGCATGTTGTGCTTGCGGGGATCTGATGGATATTGAGATGCTATTTCAGATTGATTATTGATTCTATCATGTCTTTGTTATTTGTGATCTTGCATGCTTTCTATTGTTAGTAGCTATCTTGGCTAAGTAGATGCTAGCAACTCGAAGAGTTAGTATTTATGCTCGATAGTGGATTCATGCCTCTGGTAATCTGAGGAAGTGACAGAAATCTCTAAGGTACTAGATGTGCTGTTGCTACTAGGGAGAAAACAACAATCCTTTGTTTATAGAACAATCGTATTGTTTACTTTACACGCAGTTCGTAAAACAATAATTTGTTGTATTGCCCAATCGAATCTCAAAGGAGTCAAGATTATTAGTATATGCATGTATTGCTTTCTCGATGTTTGTCAATTGCCCCTCTATAATTTGTTCACCTAGCATGTTATCTATCTTAAGGAGAGCCACCTCTAGTGAACTATGGATCCCGGTCCTTGTCTTTTACATACAATCTATAAACTGTTTACTGCTTTGTGTTTAGTTTCTGCAAACTTTTACTTCTTTCCATTCGATATGTTTAATTCTTTGTTTTCCGCAAAACACGGTGAGATTGACAACCTTATCGCAAGTTGGGGACAAAGTTCTGTGGTTGTGTTGTGCAGGTCTCCACGTTGCTACTAGCACCGGTTGTGCGTCCTGCCAAAGCTCAGCTAGTAACACCTTTGGGGTGTTTCCTTGCTCCTACTGGTTCGATTAAACCTTGGTTTCATACTGAGGGAAACTTCCTGCTGTGCTCATCATACCTTCCTCTTGGGGTTCCCAATGAGCTCTACATCATCATCGCTCCAGCATTTTCCTGGCGCCATTACAGAGCCACCATGAACTTGTTGGGTTGAGATGTAATGTATTTATATAATGAATACTTATGTTAATTCATTTGAAGTTGCATTCTGTGTGTTATGATGTTTGTTGGGTTGAGATGCAATAGATATCAGACATTTAATGGGGACCGAATTATAAAAAAAAAAATATCATGCGCCGTATCTAAAATTGGATATTTAATGTTACAAATTTTAAATATGCAAAAATAAATTAGAGGCGTATAATTTGTGTTTCCATATAGTATGAGAATTTGTGAAGGTCGGAAACACTAGGCATCCTGGTCTGCCCAAAGGTTTTGGGGAACTATCATTATACTCGCAATTCATCCTTATATGCTATAGTATCACAATACATGACCTCAAAACACAAGTTAGACGTCTCTAATTTATTTTTGCATATTTTATGTGGCTTTGGGCTTACGAAGATAAAACCGTTCATACCTATGAACTTCAAACCACAATGGTGATAAACAAATTATGAACAACCTGTGTAGATTAGATCTTAACTATGGTGGGAGAGACAGACACCTGCTAGCCACTTACGTAAAAATAGTTGTCTGTGGAGCGTGGAATAGGTCCCATGTGCGAGGACATGTAACGTTAGTTTGGGCCGCTTCATCCCACTATGCCACTAAGATCCAATATACACAAAAAAAAAGTTGCAATAACATGATCATCAATGCCCACATCCACATGTGTTCTACTCGTATAAAACATATACACATAGATATGGCTCTGATACCATTAAAGGGTTCGTAACATAGAAAACAAAAAAAATCTACGATATGAATATCTAATTATGCCAAGATCTAATCTAGTAGATGATAGTAACGAGTAAGGGGATAACCAGAAAAACCTACCCCTGAAGACCGAAAGATTTTTATGAAATATGATTTCGTTATTTATGTAGTCGATCACTTGTCAATCTCAAGATCGAGTTGAAGAGCTTTGCAACTAGCATCGCATCCGTCCTCGGGCACACGTCCAATTGCCGAGAACCTCCACGTCCTCACTCTAGCAGAGGAGTGGAAGCATCAGATCCTTACAGAAAAACCACCGAGAACATGTACTTCGGTAATCTGAAGCCATGGAGAATGGCTAGATGGATAAAGAAAACCTTCAGGAGGAGGTGGTGCAAGAGGAGAGGAGGTCACCACCTCCTTTTATAGGGTAGGGGCACATCCCCAAGGCCATGGCCGGCGGCCAAGGTGGTGCCCCCACCTCTCCCCTTTTAATGGTTAGTGGAGCTTCCACTAAGCCCACTGACGAGGGTTTAACTCATCAATGCCCATTGTTATGGACTTGGGTTTTAGAGAAGGAGGGAGCGCTGGAGACATCTATCGGCTAGCAAACAAGCACACAGGGGACTCGAAGATTTACCCAGGTTCAGGCCTCGTAGAGGTCCCTACTCCTGCTTGTCTGCTCGTGGAATTATCAAAGGGATCGAAGATTACAATGGTGCGCAGATGTAATCTGGCGAGGGTTGTGGAAACTAGGGTTGCGTGTGTCTTCCTCGCCAGCCCCTCCTAGCCTTTATATAGATAGGCTAGGTCTCAGGTAGCAGGTCGAGTCGGTTGCATGTTAGGGTTTTCCCCTTTTAACTTTCTATCTTTAGCTTCTTTTTGTTCTTCAAGCAATCGAGAGTCCGTAGGTTACTCGAGTTCTTCATTTGGGCCTTGGCGACACCGTGGGCCTCTACGTATTCAGGCCGTATATACCAAGCTCGAGTACCTGTAGGGTATACCCATGTCACTAGCCCCCGAGTGTCCAGTGGAATCGCAGATTCGACTGGAGACTTTATGAAGCCTTTCGAGTGCATGACTGAATATGTTTTTCGACTGCTCTGTTTATGTCATAGGGATTGTTGATGTGCGTGCCTGATTTAACCGATGTACCGGTATCAGTTAACTACCTTAGGGGAAAACAACGTCATCTACTCAAACTTGAGTCCTCGGACTCGAATCCGGAAAAGTGCTGGTGTAATTCGACTCAAGCCACGGAGGTCTTACAGGAATCGAATTCCATTTATATGGGTGTGAGCACTCGACGCGTCCGTCAAGGCATGTTCATCGTACCTGTAGGCACGGATATATTTCTGGTAGTGCGCAGCTAATGCATTGCCAGGCCTTATTCAGGTCTTATCTTCACGTTGTAAGCGTGACATCCGAATTTTATCATCGCGGAGACGATTCAGGTGACCTAGGAGACACAGTCTCTTTATAGGGAAAAATTATGACACGGTGTCACCATAAACTTTGAGTGTGGATGTTATCAACACACAGTACTTTGTACAGATGATCATAGGGTGCGCGACCAGCGCTCCCTATGGGAGTAGCCCCCGAGTGCCTGGTTGAGTCGAAGACTCAAGCAAGGACTAAAGAACTTTTGCGACTGCTGTCGTATTTTGTTTGTTGTTTCAGTCAAATTTGTTTCCGGCGCTCCCTATGGGAGTAACCCATGTCCATAGTCGAACAGTGTTTCGAGTGGTTGGGTTTGCCTTGATTGTCCATGTTCCTGCAAAAGAAGAAGAAAAAATCGTAGGGTGTGCGACCAGCGCTCCCTATGGGAGTAGCCCCCGAGTGCTTGGTGGAGTCGAAGACTCGAGCAAGGACTAAAGTAGTCGAAGTCTTCTGCTGCGTAATTTTGATGACGTCATTGCTGACGATTTCATGATCTCAGTTGCCCGCGTGAGCGAGTTTGATGGGACGTGACGAGCGGTGGGTCCCACTCCCTGACTTTGATTTGACCGGGCGTGCGTAATCTTTATTTTAACTGTGCCTCCTCGATTTCTACGCGTAATGGGAGTAGTAGGGGGACGGTTCGCGTTCTAGCTCTTCCACGTGTCGAGCACGATGAACACCACGCGTCTGGTAGGGTTTTTCTAGGTCATTGGATTGCATCTTCCAGGGGTTAGGTAGTGACGCTGCGACGGTAAAATTCACATCTACTCTCATTCATCCTTTTCTTTCATCGGCATTATCGCTGCTCCTCTGCTTTCTCTGCGCTCTTTTCCCTCCGCGGCGCTGGACCAGCTCCGGACATTTCCCAACTACTTCCTCCAGTCGCATCGCTGCCGCGTAATGGGGAAGAAGAAAGGAGGTGTTGTCGCTGATTCCACCGCTACCACTGCTGCAATGAAGAAGAAAGGCGGCTCCGCCGCTGCGGGCACCAGCACCGCCACCGGCGGGAAGAAGAAGGGCACGGGCACCCGCGTCACGAATGGCGCGTGGCGTCCATCCGTCATCAAGTCCTCTGATCTTCGTCTTCTTCGCCAAGACGGAGTGTTTTCCACCGCAGCCGCCGACGCGCGCGTCCCCGGCGGCGAGGTAATCCCCTCTCCTCCTGTCGGTTTTCGAGTGATGTTCCTAGCGTTCATCATTTGCGGCCTCTCGTTGCCCCTGCATCCTTTCTTCAGGGGCCTTCTTTGTTTTTACGGGCTCCAGCTCCATTAGCTGTCCCCCAATTCCATCCTCCACGTAGCTTGCTACATCACCCTCTGCGAGTGCTGGCTCGGGATCGAGCCACATTTTGGTCTCTTCAAGCGCCTCTTCAAATTGAAACGTCAATCGGCATCTGGTTCCATAGTCTACGATGTAGGCGGCTGCGGAATCCATGTCGATCCATCCGCCACATACTTCAACATCAAGCTGATGATGTCTGTCCAAGGGTGGAGGGACAAGTGGTTCTACGTTTGCGACTAGAAGGCCGACGAAGACCACTTCGGACTCGCGCCCTTCGACCCCTCGACGCCATGCAAGAGGAAGCGCTCCTGGAAGAATGTAGTTATGCCCGGCAAGTCCGCAGAGACAGATGTGCTGTACGAGCGCGTCTGTGACCTTGAGAGTCGCATAGGCAAAGAGGAAGGAGGTTGCACCCTCATTCGCACGTGTCCGCGAGTGAGGTAGATAAAAGGGTTCGACTAGTTACTAGGTACACCATCAAGGACGTGCTCCCCAGTGAACCAATTGTTCCTCCGTTCGATGCTGCTAACCCTCCTCCTGAGGTATAGTTGTGCTAATGAAGTAGCTTAGTTTGTTGATTGCTTCTTTGTTGTTTCTTATCTTTGTGCTCAATTGTTGTCTGTATGCAGGATTGGGCGGTGTCACCCTGTATGCCCCCTCTTCCTGAGGGGGTTATCCCTCGCGAAGCCTTGGAAGAGGACGAGTCGGAGTCGACCGTCCTATCCGATGTGGAGGAGGAAGCCCCCGAGTCGAGTAGTCCGGATACTCGCAAGCGTTCCGATGCGTCATCTCCTTTGACTCCGGAAGGTGCAGGCGTTGGTGCGGAGTCGCCGATCCCTGCCATTCTTGTGAGTGCCGTGGCGCCCTCTTCTCGCAAGAAGATGCGACTGCCAAAGGAGTCCTCGTCAGAGTCGGGGGAGTCAACCTTTGACTTTGATAAGTTTGATTGGTAAGTTTTTGAATCTTCCTTTTTGGTTCTTCATTGCAGTTGCCTTTTCTTGATGTTGATTTTATCTTGCAGTCAGCAGGCGTCGTCATCTTCTGGCGACGTCCAATTTTTGAAAGAATCTGGAGTCGTGACCTCCACAGCCAAGAAAGAGGTTGAGCGTGCTCCTTCTCCTCCATTCGCGGCCCACTCCGAGCACAATTCATCAAGCTCTCCACATGATGGGGAGCATCGGATGGTTGCCCGGATGACTGCACACCAGTCGACTTCGGAGTCACTGGAGGATCATGTGAGTGTAGCCTCTCTTCTTCTCGTGATGCAGTCGATTTTGCCTATGGCGTCTGCTGACTTTGTTGTTTTCTTTTTTGCGATAGCTCCTTGTGAAAGAAGCCGCTCATCTGGCAGACCAAGTGCTTGCGATGGGTCGCCAGCATGCAATGCTGGATACGCGATATCGCGTGGTGGAAAGTAAGTGCCCTTTTCTTCTCATTCTTCTACGGCGTTGTCCTTTAGTCGACTAATAGTTAATCTCTTTTGTGTTGTTTTGCAGCTGAATATAATGCCCTTCTTCGCGATGCCACCGCCATGGAAAAGACGCTCGCCGCGGCTATGAAGAGTCACGATGAGGCAATCGCGGTGCGTGACGAGGTGCAAAAGCGCGAAGAGAATCTGCGTGCTTCCATCATAGCTAGGGAGAAGTTGTTCGAGGAACAACTTTTCTCAATCGCCAAGGCTCTCTCAAGTAGTCCCTTGTGTGAATTTGTGGTGCTTTCTTCTGCTTTTCGAATTTGTTATTGGTGCTGACTCTTTGAACCTCTACATGGTTGCAGATGCCAATGATTTGAGCTTTGACCCTCAGGCTCTCCGCTGTGGCGATGCTTTGGCGGGTGATGTTGCAGCAGTCGAGGATCGCAGCTCTGCCATGCGAGAGACGCTCTCCAAGGCCAAGGGCGTACTCAGTCGCCTCCGGGAGGAGCTGGCGCCCAAGGCTGAACATATCGAGAATATGGACGAGCTGGTGGAGTCCTTTGCTGGTGGCATCCCTGCAAATTTCAAGAATTCGCTCCGCGCGGCTGGTGCGTCGATGTCGCTCGCGATGGTTCAAGCCCACGGAGTCGAAGTTGATCCTGCAGCGGTCTCGAGGGCGATGCCCGTTAGCGCGGACGACCAACAGGTAGTCTTTGCTCCCTTCACGACTACCTGTGGCAAGTATGGGCCGCTGCTGATTAGCACAGTTGCAAA
Source organism: Avena eriantha (assembly GCA_910589775.1). Lineage (NCBI taxonomy): Eukaryota > Viridiplantae > Streptophyta > Magnoliopsida > Poales > Poaceae > Avena > Avena eriantha. The sequence continues at coordinate 346,582,194 of OU342746.1, read as the reverse complement.
GTACTCTGAGGAGCTGCAGTGAGCCAAGAAGGCGGCAAAGGCTGCGGCATCAAGGGCCGGCGGAAAGTCAGTGGCGTCTGATACCGCCACAGACTTGATGAGGCCCCCGAAGCCATTTAAGTCGAAGAAGCCAGTTGCTCCTCAGTAGCTTTGTAATAGTTGATTTGTTTATGTCTTTTGTCAAGAACATGCATGTTGGCGAGTGTATCTGCTGACACTTTTGCTAATCTTGAATGCACTCGAATCTTTTGTCCGTGCATCGCTTTGGTCTTCTTATTTGCTTCTTGCTTGGCTTGTGATAGGGCACGTCGAGTGAACCATTGAGGGAACCTCAGGATTCCCCACCTCTTGATGATACTTTGGCACCACCGCGCTCAAGGGTGGATGAGCTGTCTATGCTCTCGCGACTTCGTGATCACGTGAAGTAGCTGGAGAGTGAATTGCTTGTACTCCGCGGTAACGCAAATGTATGGAAATCGAAGGCAGAGAAGGCCACCGCCCGGGAACAATATCTGTTGGGGGAGGTGACCCAGCTGGGGCGACCAATTTAAATGTTAGCTTTCTTACTCTTATCTTATCCTTGTAGTCGCTCGCGATGGTGTGTTGTCCTCATACTTCATCTTTTTTCCTTGTATAGTTGTAAGCGCGCGCCATCCGCAGGATGAGAAAGATAGGATTTCCATTCGCATGCATGACCTGACCCAAGAGCAACTTCAGGAGACTGGATACTTCTGGGTGGATCATGATCGTGCGATCGGACTGGCGACCCTGCAGGATCGTGCGTCGCGAGTGCTGCACTTTCTGAAGAAGTCGTAGTCATGCTTGGAGAACATTTATTGGACGATGTTTCCGCTAGATGTTGCTCCTTCGAGCCTGCTGGCCCTTCTTGCCAAGTTCCAAGACCTGGCTGCGGTTCGCGAGTGTGGAAGGCAGCAGTTGGTGGCTGGTGCCAAGGCCGCTTTGTCGCTGGTGCGACTGCATAGGCCTGATGTAGACGTTGCGGCGATTGCGGCCGGTCCACCTACACCACTAGCAGGTTCTGTTTGGAATATGGTGCTGCACTATCAGGCGGTGGATCGCCCAGCAGAAGAGATCGTCGACTTCTTCGAGGAGCAGACCAACGTTCTCTTTTTGCAATAGTAGTTTGGTTTGTATCCTGCACATAAACGTACTAATGTTGTAAAGTTCGTATGTAATGATGTGCATAATTGTTGATGACGTATAAAGAGCTTGTTAGCGTGTATGTTTTGTGAGTGCGTTGCACTATGCGACTCCTTTTCGTTAGCCTGGCCATGCGCTTATCTCAGTCCCTTGTCAACCTATTAGGTGCGTTGCAACTGGGTTGATGTGCGTCAAGGGTTTCGATTGGTGTGCCAACTACTCAGGATATCGCGTTTTAGTTCGTAGAACAGATGTATAGGGTGGCGCAGCCCCCGAGTGGATAAGTTGCGGAAAAATAAAGGAGAACACAGAGTTTTGGGGCACTTAGCTTTATTTATTTGTGAGACAGTACGAAGTACAATGTGTGGCTAAGTAGCCTTGGCTGAGTGCCTTATTTGTGATGTAAAAGTAAAAATGACTAAGGGTAGAAGCGTCGCAGTTGCGCGACGTTCCAGGGGTTGGAGTATGCGACTCTTGTCTCTAAATCTTAAAGGCGATAGGAGGCACCTGTGATTACTTCTGTAATCACGTATGGTCCCTCCCAGAGGGACTCGAGCTTGAGATGTCCTTGCTGCTTCAGTCACAGGACCAGGTCGCCTTCGACGAAGGATCTGGGGCGTAGCTTCCTACTGTGGTAGTTGCGCAGGTTCTGCTGGTAGATCGTTGATCTTTCCACGGCGATTTCCCTTGCCTGGTCAAGGAGGTCGACGGAGTCTTTGAGTGCCAAGGTTGACTCCTGCTCGCTGTAAGCGACCACGCGCGGTGCTTTGTACCGGACCTCAGCGGGTAGCACTGCTTCAGCCCCGTGCACCATAAAGAACGGGGTGTAGCCTGTAGCACTGTTTGGAGTTGTGCGTAGGCTCCAGAGTACTGATTGTAGTTCGTCTGGCCAGCAACCCGCGACTTGTTTGAGTGGCCGGAGGAGTCATTTCTTTATGCCACCGCAGACGAGCCCGTTTGCTTTTTCGACCTGATCGTTGGTCTGTGGGTGTGCCACCGAGGCGTAGCTGATGTTGATTCCCAGATTCTCGCAGAATTCTTGGAATTCCTTGGACGTGAAGTTTGTCCCATTGTCGGTGATGATGTTGTGCGGCACTCCAAAGCGGTAGACGATGGACTTGAAGAACTTGACTGCGATGTGCCCTGATTGATTGGTCACTGGCATGGCCTCTATCCACTTGGTGAATTTGTCGACTATGACCAAGAGGTAGACGTAGCCTCCTCGTGAGGACCTTGGGAGTTTGCCAACCATGTCAAGTCCCCATTGTGCGAAGGGCCAGGCCAATGGAATTGGCCGGAGCTCAATGCCAGGTGCGTGTGGCTTGTCCGCAAATCGTTGACACGCGTTGCATTTCTGGACGATGTCCTTGGCATCGCGCATGGCCGTAGGCCAGTAGAACCCAGCCCGTAGAGCTTTGGCCACGAGGGCGCGACTGCCAGCGTGGTGTCCATAGGTTCCCTCATGGATGTCGAGGAGGACAACTCTTCCATCAGCCATGGAGACGCATCGCTGGAGTACTCCTGTGATGCTGCGCTTGTATAGTTCGTCGTTGATAACAGCGAATGCCTTGGATCGCCGCGCGATGTGCCGTGCATCGGTCGGGTCGTCTAGTAGCCTTTTGCTGAGGAGGTACGTGATGTATGGCTGAGTCCAGGATGATTCGATCATCATGATGCTCATTGGTCATTCGAGTCCTGCATCCAGCTCCAAGTCGTCAAGTGCCATTGGCTCATTGGGTGGCGTAGCCCCCGAGTCCGTTGCTGCACTTGGTTTCTTCTCTGCTGCCTTTGGCTTGATGGAGCATTCACAGATGCGCTCAAGAAATACCCCAGGTGGTATGGGGGCGCAGGTAGAGCCTATGTTGGCGAGTGTGTCCGCCTCTTCATTGCTTTCGCGACCTACGTGTCGCAACTCGCAACCGTCGAAGTCCCCTTCGAGTGTGTCGTAGAGGTCGCGATACGCGATCATGTTGTCGTTCAGTGCATCACACTCATGCATTCTTTGGTTGACGACCAACTTGGAGTCGCCGTATATAATGAGCCTCTTGGTGCCGCAGGATTTTGCCATCCTCATCCCGTGTAGCAGGGCCTCGTATTCAGCTTCGTTGTTGGAGGCAGTGAATTGCATTCGCAGGATATATTTCAGCTTGTCTCCTTGAGGCGATGTCAGTATGACGCCTGCACCTACTCCATCTTTCCGCTTGGATTCATTGAAGTGCATTGTCCAGAGGTAGGACATATCTGGTTTTTCGGGGAGCTGGTTCTCCATCCAGTGCACGAGGAAGTCAGGGAGAACTTGCGATTTGATTGTGTCGTGCTTTTCGTATGTGATGTCTCGTGGAGACAATTCGATTCCCCAAAGCGCGACTCGTCCCATGACATCGGGGTTACTGAGGATATGCCCGAATGGGGCGTCATTGACCACCACGATTGGGTGTTCCTGGAAGTAGTGGCGCAGTCGTCAGGCGGTCATGAAGATGCCGTATGCCAGCTTCTGGTAGTGCGGGTACCGCTGTTTTGTTGGCATGAGGACCTCGCTGAGGTAGTAGACTGGGCGCTGTACCCCGTGGACCTTGTTTTCCTTGGCTCATTCGACCACAAGTACTGTGCTGACCACTTGGTTGGTGGCAGAGATATACAGCAACATCGGTTCCCTTTCTCATGGGGTCACCAGTACTGGCGAAGTGGATAGCAGGTGCTTGAGGTCTTCGAATGCTTCTTGCGCTTCATTGGTCCACTCAAACTTTTCAGCTTTGCGGAGGAGTTGGTAGAAGGGTAGTGCTTTTTCTCCCATCCGACTGATGAATTGACTGAGGGCCATGATTCGCCCGGCCAGCTGCTGGATGCCCCTTATATTTTTCGGCTTCTCCATTGCCAGTATGGCTTTTATTTTCTTCGGGTTTGCCTCGATTCCTCTCGCGGAGATGAGATACCCCAGTAGTTGCCCAATGGTACGCCAAAGGCGCATTTGTCCGGATTGAGCTTGATCCGGTAGCGGTCGAGGTTGGCGAAGGTTTCGCGTAAATCGTCGATTAGGGAGGCTTCCTCCTTGGTCTTGATTACTATGTCGTCAACATAGACTTGGATGTTGCGACCAAGTTGATCCTTGAGGCAAGCCTGCATGCACCGCTGGTAGGTGGCTCCTGCGTTTTTTCGCCCGATACAAAAATGTTAGCAACACTACGTGCTGGATACAAGCCTGAAGCTGCTTGGATAACTGACCATATAGACCTGACAAAGCTACATTGGAAAACAAGTGTTTGATTGTCTCATTATGATGACCAAACACACACATAGGATTTCCATGCCAATTCCATCTAAGAAGATTATTTTTAGTTAGGATAACCCCTCGACGAAGATACCAAACAAAGATTTTGTTTTTTAGAGGTATCTTCATCTTTCAGACCATCCTATTATTTAAAACCGGTATTACTGGCTGGACTAAAGCAATATATAAGGAACTAACGGAGAAAGAACCATTCTCACTTGAGTTCCAACGAAATTCATCTGGCCCATCTGACAAGTGAACACTTGCTATCTAATGTAGCAATGTGATCCAAGAGTCAAGTCTGGTACCAGTCAAATCTCGCCTAAAAGTCACATTAGGAGGAAATGATTCTAATACAGTGGCAATCGTTTCCTCCTTATAACGGACAATGGAATACAGTGCAGGATATTGTTTATGGAGTGTAGTGGAACCGATCCACTTATCCTCCTAAAACCGTATTTGAGAACCGTCCTTAATAGAAAAAGTACCGAAGCGGAAGAAATGTTTCTTCGTTGCCATCAAGCCAGCCCAAAAATGAGAGTCACCAGGTTTCTAAACCATTTGGGACATTGCTTTTGAACCGATATGTAAGAAATCAAGTCAACAAGATGAAAAGTTAGCCCAACGTAACGACAACAATCGTCAGGTCTGTCCATGGGTACAGACATAACGAATCCGCGTTGGCTGGTGGCACTCCAATTATATGATTCATAGTGGCACAATCCCAATTTTTGCGTGAGCTAGAGACACAATTGTATTAAACCCTCAAAATTACTCCAAACTCTCTTGCATCATCGACTGTGTTATTGACCACATTGTCATTTTCATGGGTAAGCTACTATAACATCAATAATAACTTGTTTTTGGTATACTGCAGTAAAATAGGCCCACCTTTGTTACTAACTTTTATACATACACAAGGATTTGGCTGCTGGGATTCGGGCTTTACAGTTGAAGAACAAGCAACACCACAATGACGGGAACATGTTCTTAAACTTCTGGCATTATTACATTACTAAAGCATGGGCTGCATAAACAATTTTGCATGGAGATTTCTATTTATGGGCTTAGGCCATCTGGAAGACACGAAATGCCTGCAATTTTCAACCAATTCATTTCAGAAGCAAGGATAGTTTTTCAAAGAGGAGGTCAGGTGGGTCAAGTATAGAGCTACTAGGAAGGCCCGCGCACCCATTTTTCATCATGGGTTTTTAGTTTACTTTATTTTCAGCAGTCTTAGATCTTTTCTTTCCTGTACAAATCTCTTGTACAATTGTAATCTTAAACCAGAAAATTCATAAATATATCTAGTAGCAAGGCTACCGTTCCTCGTCAAAAAGTAAACAAATACAACTTCATTAAGAGTTCAAAGAATCAAACATACTGAGATAACAATAACCTGTGTGCATCTACTAATGTAGAGGCGAGGGTCTCACCACCCAATTCGAAAAGAAAAAAAAAAAGCAGAAATAACAAAACAAACACAACCAAAGAAACTTGCAGCAAGTGGGGCGACAAACCAGGGAAATTATCAGTCGAGTGTAGCAAGAATTTTGAACTGACTTGACTCGGGCCGCCTGTTGTTCTCATCCTTTAGCTGCTCCAGATTAATGTTGAGGGCATTGTTCTCTTTGCTACCGGAGACGCGCACTTCTTTAAGGCTCGTCAAGTACTGGATGCCTGCTATTTCCCTCTCCATGCTGTTAAAACACACTGACAGCATCTCAAGCGTTGTCATGGACCCTTCCTCAAATCTGTACATTCTGGCATCTGTTTCACGATACGAGTCAAGCCTGAGCTCCCTGATCATGGGAAACTTTTGAGCAGAACGTGCAACCAGTTCTTCCCCCTTGTAGCACCCTGCCTCCACCGTGATGTTCTTCAGGTTGGGCAACTTACACAGGACGCCAAATAGCTGGTCACCATGCAGGAATGTCCATCCGATTGCAAAGTCAACAAGATTAGTGAGTGACCCTACCCAGTCGGGTAATCTATCAATGTCGCCAGAGATCCTCAGGTATTGGAGGTGCGAGGGAGTTGACGGGATGAGGTGGAGAAAGTTCATTGCCTCCTCGCCATACTCCATGTCGCCAATGTTAAGCCACCGAAGGGAGTGTGCCTTGCCTAGTGAGATGGCAAATGCTTCAAGAACTTCCTCACTAATGTTCTCTTCAGAATTATAATAAATACCAAACTCCCGCAGGTTTTCTAATTCACCAATCTCTTTGGCGACATCAATATCATCTGTGATGATTGCTTTGTTTACCTTGCAAAGGGCCTTCATTTTCCCGAGACCCCGGGGCAGCCTCCACCTAGGTCCCCCGCCAGTCTTGTTGGTGAACAGTAGGTTCTCAAGTTTCTCTAGCTTTGTGACATCTTCCGGTAGTTCCTTCAGATATGTGTCACGCACATCAAGCGTCTGCAAGTGCTCTAGCTCACCAACTTGCGGAGGCACCACACTGATTTCTGTGCCCTTAAGGCTAAGGAAGCTTAGAAGGCGCATCCGGCAGATATACCACATATGCTTGTCTTTCAGGTCCTTGCAATCTTCCAGGTCTAGTACCCTCACCAGGTTGAGCTCCCCCAGCCGATTAAGCAGCATGTGCCCATTTTGCTTGAATGAGCTCACTGACCGGACATGTTGCACATTCATTCCATTCATGCCACGTGGTGCTGCCCTTTTCTTGGATACCTCTTCTACGCCATGGATGGAGAGGCGCCGAATCCTATCATAGGACATCCCTTGGTATTGCCCACCTACCAGGCTAACAAAGTTGGCATCTAGTGCTTTGGACACCATGACCTCAAGCATCATGTCGTGTACCCGGCAGGTCTCTACCCTCCCATCGATGTGTCCGATTATATCATCGGCCCGATTAATCATGCCCCTGCTCATCAGCTCATCATAATAACCTTCTGCTACCTCCATAAGGGTTAATCCCCGCTGCGCAGCAACCAACCCTTCAGCTATCCATCGGTTCAAGAGTCTATACTTGTCAATCACATAATCCTCTGGGAAAATGCTGAGATACATCATGCAACACTTGAGGTTGTATGAGAGGTGGTTGTAGCTCAGCGTCAGAATCTGCCTCATCCCCTCCAGTGTAGGGTGATTCTCTATATGAGAACCAAGTGCGGTGCAGACTCTTTCCCACATGCCTTTGCACTCCGGCGATCTATAACCCGCCAAAAGGCTAGCAATGCTCACAATGGCCAATGGTAGTCCACCACATTTTTTCAAAATCTGCACCATTTCATTTTCTAGAACTGCAGGACAAGAGCCATCCTCCATGCTGCCAAATGCTCTACTGAGGAACAATTTCTTAGAATCTTCAGGATTGAGAGGCTTGATAGCATAGACGTAGTCTTCGCAAACACTAGCATTACTGCCACTGCATGCTTTAGCCACATTCACTAGGCGAGTAGTCACAATGATCCTGCTGCTGCAGTTGTTGTGTGGCAAGCTGGAATAGATTGCCTCCCATGCTGCTACGGTCCAGACATCATCGATCACAATGAGGTACCTATATATTTTCAGCGTAGATATGCTATAGTTAGAATTCTTCTATGTTTGGACAAAAATTACTTACCTAGTACTAAAAAAATGCAGGGAAGAAAAAATATCACATTAATTCTTTTTTTTTGAATATCACATTAATTCTAAAGGTTATTTAATCGAACTTGTGTGTTGACCTCGAACTTGAGTATTAAGTGTAGGACCATTACTTTTTGAATAAATACGGTGGCATCTAGAATAGTTTACCATACTCCCAGTCAAAAAGGGCCAAAAAGGTTGTTACCTTGGACATAACATTATCGAGCCTACTTTTTGAATAAATACGGTGGTACACTATTGTGCACCTGAAAGCAATATTAAAATCGGATAATTTATACATATCACATTAAAAAATTCATAATGTCATATATATATATATATATCATCAAAGGTCTTTTTGATTCAAATGGATTTCACTTGAATATTCTAGAATTACAATCCGTGGATATTTCTTATAGAAGTTGTTTGTTTTTATTGTAGTATTAGAAAGTTTCTATGTGCTACTCTGCATTCAATTTCAAAAGAATATTCCATTAAGCAGACAACCTGCCACATTTTTCTTATTTCCATACTTGCTCTTCTATGGATGAAATGAAAGAGGGCCCAAAATTAAAATAAAACCAACCCTGACAAGCCCCTTGCCAAACGGGCGATCATGAATCCCAATCCACTGAGGCTCTTTCTCAACAAACGCAAACACAAATATAACATTGGTTAATCCTACATACTACCTCTATTTCAAAGTTTAAGGCTTATATTTTTTAAAATATCTAAAGTTTGATCAAGTTTTTTTTAAATATATTAATATTTACAATACTAGATCCATACTCTTTGATATATCATAAAACATATTTTTACATGGTATCTATATAATATCATAGTTCTTGATAGTTTTTTCTTAAAATTTAATCAAATTTTCCGTAGCTTGACTTTAAAAAAAAAAGCTTTAAGCTTTGAAATGGAGGTAGTAAGTTCTAAACCATCTGTTGCAAAAACTCCATATTGGCAATGTAAGACCATATCTAGCCTAGCCCCAAAAAGGTCGTACATCGGGTTCCGCCTAGACATACCCCGCAAAACATGTACCATAAATATAATTTTTCAGTATTGCACAGTGTAGCGTCTGACAAGATCCCACAAAACCTGTAAGCTAACATTTTATTCCTCTAGTTGTGTTGTCCATATGTATGTATACTCAAAATGATTTCTAATTTAACACCAATATAAATGACATGTATTAATATTTCAGCGTCACACAATACAACAATAATATGATTTACCCCGAAAAAAATGAATTACAGTAATAGTCTAAATTCAAAGAATTAAACAAATAAAAAAGAATGGTTCAAATCAAACATGATTAAAACTGAATAGGCATGAACTGCGGGAGACTATCGCCCAAGTAAATTGGCATTAATGCTCAGTGAGTTAATCACAAAAGTTGGTTGTGTGACTCCGGGATTTCAATCATTCGGTATACCTCGAGAAAAATTTGGAGCCAGTCCAGGCATTGCAGAGGTTTCACATGGCTAACAACATTGTCATACTAAGTCTAGGCCTAAATCCCTCTGATCCCCGGTGATCATATTGTGCTCACACTAGTCGTGATGATATTTGTTAGGGATTCCTTTCCCAGAAACCGTCTTCTGTATGTCCATTCAGCATAAACGGAATGAGGGAGTGCTGTAATATCAGTAGTAGTTAAAAGAAGAGAATAATGTCATATTTAAATTACTATGCACCCTATGAAAAATATTTCGGCTGCCACATTCACTGCGGGAATCAAAGTCTTTATAGTGTACTTTGTCAGACGCTCGATAAACAAGTAACTTTGCTGAGTGTGGAGGTACAACTCTAGGCATATTTTTCTCTAGTAAAACACTCGGACATATGTTAGTTTGCCCAGAGTTCTTAGCTTTTGGTCAAAACACTCGGTAAACATTCGGACGACACATAGGACACTAGTAGAAAAAGAGTCTTTGGTCCAGCCCCAAAAGCCATTGATCCCGGTTCTAATAACAATTTGGGACCAATGCCAGGCATCGGTCCCGGTTCATGCCGCCAGGACATCGGTCCCGGTTCATCTCGAGGTATTGGTCCCGGTTCATGGCATGAACTGGGACCAATGGTCAGCGGAGCATCCCGGTTCATGGCATGAACTAGGACCAAAGGGTCCCTTTTTAGTCCCGGTTCGGGACATAAACCGGGATAAAAAAACAGAAATTCTCTGCCACCTGCTCTGCCGTGGCAGGAAAAAGGCCCAAAATCCCGCCGCGGTAGGAGAAAATCCACCCCCCGGAATCGCCTTCTAGTTTCAAAAACATGTCGTAGAAAATTGTAAAAAAAATCAAAAAATAAAATCCTTTCAACTGTAGTTGTATTTAGTGATACACTTATCATGAAAATTAACAAACTTAAATTTGGACTTATTTTGCAAAAACACGTTATAAAAACTTCAGATGGCCGTCATTTGTGCACACGATGTCGGAAAAAAAACGTATAATATATCAAAATGATCGGCACAAAATTACGATACCGATTTATGATCGGCAAAAAAAGTGCAATTTTTTTACATTTTTGAAATTCCAAAAGAGTCAAAATTCAGACTTTTAATTTTTTTAAAAATAATTCAAAAAATAAAAAATAACATATTTGGTTTCCTCACATTTTTCTGATAATAATGGACATATTATTTGTAGAATTTCGATTTATGGATTTAAAGATATGAATTATGCCATATTAAATGAATTAATGCAAAAATAATAATAAAACATATTTTATTTCTATATTATTCAATATTAGTATTACTTAGTCATTTTTGTACATTAAAATCATGTTTGTAACTCAAATTATAAGAATGTGTGACTCACAAGATGCATGGGTTAATATCATTAATAGCATAGTATAAACATAAGGTTACAAGTGGTATATAGGAAGGGGATGGGAAAGAACCAAGATGTTAAGCGTGCTAGGGGTGGAGTATTGTTTGGATGGTTGACCGATCAGGAAGTTGAACCAAAGATTCGAATTTGACCAAAAACTATGTGTGATTGAGAGGCTTCGGGTGAGAGATTAACCGGTCCAAATATTTATACATTCAAAAATATTTGGAAAAAAATTCGAAAAAAAATTGTTTTTTAAAAAAAAATAGAAAAGACCTTCGGTCCCGATTCATGCCACTAACCGGGACCAAAGGTCCTACTGCAAGCGCACGCGACGGCGGACCATGTGGAGACCCATTGGTCCCGGTTCGTGCATTAGTCCCGAGTGATTGGTCCCGGTTCAAAATTCGGGACCAATGGCCCTTATGAACCGGGACCAAAGAGGGGGTTTTCTACTAGTGGGAGCAGTAACACATAAGTTGACAACATATTAGATCACAAATTGACACATGACAACTTTAGTGCAAAGAAGGTGACAACTTTATAAATATTGTCTTGTGGCAACTTTAAAGTGAAAAAAGGGAGTGTGGTGATATTTGTGAGGGATTCTTTTCCCCGAAACCATCTTGTATGTCCTTTCAGCATTAACCGAACGAGGGAGTGTTGTAATATCAGTGGTAGTTACAAGAATAATGTCATATTTTTTCCCTTTTAAATTACTATACACCCTATGAAAAATATTTCAGCTGCCACATTCACTGCGGGAATCAAAACCTTTATAGCGTACTTTGTCAGACACTCCATAAACAAGTAACTTTGCTGAGTGTGGAGGTACAACTCTATAGGCATATTTTTCCCTAGTAAAACACTCGGACATATTTTAGTTCGCCTAGAGTTCTTAGCTTTTGGGCAAAACACCTAAGTTGACAACATATTATATCACAAATTGACTTTATAAATATTGTCTCGTGGCAACTTTGAAGTGAAAAAAATGAGTGGTCAACTTTCGAATATCTCATCAAAACAAAGCCAGCGGCAAAATAAATATCAGCAGCGGAGAAAGTACATTGGTTTGAACAAAGCAACAATGAGTGGTATGGGTGCATTTTATTTTTGTTAGTATGACGAGTTTTCTCTGCATAACTAAAATGCATGCACTGGAGTAATTTGAAAGGAAGAAGGGAGTACCTGTTCTTCTCGAGAAGTTCCGTGAGCCTGCCGGACAGCTGGGTGACATCCTTTTCATCGATGCTGCCTGTGGAATCCACTAGATTGATGCCATTGTTGTTGTCTCCGGTGGGCTTGACGATCTGCCGAATCACGTCCCTGAGCAGTTCCTGTAGGTCACCGTTGCCGTTGAAGGTCTGGGAGACGGTCACTTGCGCCTGGCGTTGGAACTCCGCCTCCAGCAGCCGACACACCTCCATGGCCAGGGTGGTCTTTCCGAGCCCCCCAAAGCCCACGATTGAGAACACCTTTGGCTTGAGTAGGTCAGCGTGGTTCACCTTGGCCACCACCTTGGTGGCCAGGGCGGTAGCCTGGACCTTTATGCCGACGAACTGGTCAGGGTCGGTGGTGGCAGCAGCAGGGTACTGTAGTGAGTGTGCAGCGAACGCCACCACAGCCATCGCTGGGGCGCGGCGCAGTGCCTCGCGGTTGAGGCCGTACCGCGCATGGCGTTCGCTGATGGCCACAGCACGGGCTCGGAGCGCCTTGATGTCGCCGGCGAGGCGATGCCGAGGGAAGAGCGTGGCAAGGAGGCGCCTCCACGAGATGAGAACGCCGGCGTCCGCCCGGCACTTGATGCGGAATATGTAGAGGTGAACGAAGTCCTCGGCGTCCTAGGCGAGCTCGCGCACCTGCTTCATCCACTCCCGGACGAACAGGTCCACGGCGCCTTCCTCGGCCTCAGACTGCATTATGAGCAGGGCGTTCATGGTCGCCAGCTCGTCCCTCAGCTCAGCGACCTGGCCGCCCACGCCGCGGAGCACCTCCAACTCCTCGCCAACCAGCTTCCCAACGTTGCTCGCAAGGGTCGCCGCGCCCTCCATATTCTCTCATGATTCTCTGCCACTACGTACGTACTGTTGGAAAGAAAGGTAGATGCAGAGCTTAATTTGTGTGCAGGCAAGTGATCGATATACTCACTTCTATTTATATACACTAGTATAACGAAGGAGAGCTTTGTACTAGGTTGTTTGCCACGTTATTGTACCGTAGCAATCGGATCGTGTCTATATTCTCCCTCCTTCATCTGTCTTGTCTTGCTGGCTACCGCATCTTGCCATGTGCCTTGCATTGCAGCTATATGCTATGCACCAACACACAGAAAAGAAAAGAGGGCCATGTGAAGCTTCCGCATAAACATCCTCAAATCACATGCGCAAACGCGTATAAATTAACTTGACTTGACTTTGATAGCCTCCTGTTAGATTTCCCGTTGTGAACCGGAAGGGAGGGGGCAATGGGAATAATCTTCTTACAAGGATGTTTTCAGCCTGGGATCGTCGATGCTATAGCTAATGAACCAGCTCCAAGATTAATCAAGTAGTATTAAAATCTATTTATTTCGATCCCCTTACAATAATGACGACAACGCTTTACGAAGGAGACTTCTCTCATGGGCGTTATTAGAAGGAGATGAACCAGCTCCAAGATTAATCAAGTACTATTAAAATCTATTTTCGATCCCCTTACAATAATGACGACGAAGCTTTATGGAGATTTCAGGGCCGTTATTAGAAGGAGATGGACTATGTATGGTTTATCACCTCTAGTTAAAATAATGAGGACGACGCTATATCTATTTACCTATTACTAGATAAACTAGCAAAGTGGCCTCGAAATTGCGAGGGCATCACCTCTAGTTAGTCATAATATTTATATTTTAATAAAATATTCATATAATATGGTTATAAATAACATGGTTATATGGCTACTAAAACTGTGATATTAAATATAACAAGCATGGTGGCCTCGCAAATGTGGGGGCATGCATGTTATTTATTGTGTCAAAATGTATGTAAAAGTAATATATTATTTTGCATACACTTTTATTATATGTGAGGAAGAGATACGGATAAAAATGTCCAAACAGATATTGTGCTAAAACAAAATATTATTTATAATTCATGGGTAATGATTATCGTGCCATTTCTAGAATATATAATATTAATGGTTAGTTGTTTTGTTTCTACATGATATTTTGTGAATGTATTGTATTAAAGTTCAGTCATTCATGACGTGGAATAAAAAATATTTTTGTTAATTCTAGTTGCTTTATATCTTTGTTTCTTTGAAACGGTGTTAACTGGTCTTACATAGTGATTAGCAAATTAGAAAGTATAATTCTAAATGTGAAACTATTCATAAGCCATATTATATGAGGAAAGGTGTATAGTAATGCATTTATAATTTTTTCCTTTGGATATTGACTGAATTTATATGGCCGATTAAACAAACTAGCTTTAACTATTGGTATCGTGTATTTTTGTCTCTTGATGTGGTTCTAACAAATTCAATGAAATTTTTGGTTAATACGACATCTACATCTAAATTAAAGTCTATAGGATAGAAAATTTGAAAACTCACTTGTTGCCATGTCATTTGTCTATTTAGGGAGAGAATAGTTAATAGATACTATGCGGAACCGAAAGTATATCATCTATGCAACAATAAACACATGCAGGTACAAACCTGAAGTTATTAGAGAAGAGGAAGAACCACATGCACTAATTGTGATAATCACGATTCATGTTTCATTCATTTATAGCTTCATGTATTTTATTTGTCGATCAAGCAATTATAGAAAACTAAAACCTAGTATTACATAGTATGTTGATTAGGCAACAAAATTGTTGATCAGTTTTCAAATAATTTTCAGGGGAAATTAATAATCCTATTTTCAACTAATGTAAATAATTATGATTCAGAGTTCAGAAAGTTTGGCTATATTGTGTTCAAGAGTAATGAGTAGCATGTCGGAAAAGTAGCATGTATTATGGATTTTGTAGTTAGAGTATCTTGCTCGCTGTTAGACAACTTGTCAAGACCTTCCGTTTTTGGATGATGCGTGTTGGTGTGATATCAGGGTGTTGGTCCTGTTCAGGGACACCCCCTTCATCGGTCTTGTAGGATTAGCGAGTTGTCGTTAGTTTTGGTCGCTTTGGCCGAATCTTTGTAATTCCTCTTGTAAGATGTTGTGAATAATATAATAAAAGAGGATGTGTGCATCTCTTGGATGCAGAGGCCGGTGTGATCTTTCCCCATTTCGAAAAATAAAGTTATGGTATCAACTCCATCAAGTGCATGTATAAACCCAAAGAGCATATAGCTGAGGAAATGTATCCTGTGCATGTATGCTCTTCATGGCATCTAGTATATATTACCACTATACTATCTAATAGTGTACCACTTCTTTAGTAGATCAAGCATCTAGTATATATTACCAAGTCTGTTGATTAGTCTTTATTTTTTACGTTAGCTTATCCACATATATACACTTATAAATATTTAAATATAGGTAATTTCAGACGAATCATGCAAAACCTAATGACCCTATTTTCACATGATAATAGCAATACAACGTGGAAATTATTAGCGAATTCTATAAGGTTTGAGTTCACACTTATATTATATCATCCAACAATGGCTGTAAAAGTACTATGTAGACACAAAGAATTAATTAGATGGAACATTAGCTCATTCCATGTCTCACATGGATCTAGACGACACCGAGGTTTCGGTAGCTACTTTCGCTTCTCACAATCTATTCCAATGACAATAATGTCGTCGATGTGAGAATACATGGGTTGATCAGCATGTTCGCCTAAGTATTGCATCCGAGAAGGATATTTCCACGTCGGAAACAACATTACAATTGGCTAAACATATTTATTGGAGTTCTATATTAGGAAGATGCATGGATTGGTATCACGCATGGTAATTTAGCCCTTTCCTGGATTAGATGAACTCAAAATATAGGACACCATGTAGTGTGTGAAACAGTGAAAGGTATCAGGAGAAACAATAGGACGATTCATACTCAGTGTCGCCGTTCGCCAACGAGGCAACGACCCAAGTCAATGAGAAAAGGCAGCCGCGCATGAGAGAAAATATATTCTTAAATTGTGTCGATGCCTTTTTTGACCGCCAGATTTCCTACTGGGTGGTGGCAGCGCATCGCGGAGCCTCGTGATGCAACGAAGAGAAAATATTTTGTGTAGGATACGTAGGCAGTAGGTGTGGATTATGGTAACGGCCGGTGCAACTGTTCGCAATTTTTTTTTTTTGAACTTAGCCAGAGCCCTATTGTCTGGGCATGATCGATGTGATTTAAAAAATCAATATCAAATCCATCGATTATAACTGAATTAATTTTCTTAACAACAATTTTGCCAATTTTGTTCCTTTGTTTGTTAGGAGGCTGCCAGGCCTTTCTGATTTAAAAAGTATAAATATTCAATTCCAGATCATTTTTGTTTATGTGCAGCTGGTGTACCTGCATGCAGTTTTTTTTTTTTTGAGGCAGCGAGAACATCTGGAGGCTGCCAGAGCCCATTAGAACACGTCCGAGAATGCCAATTTATTGTCTTTTTTGTTTGGAGGATGCCAATTTGTTTTTTCCTTTCTTGTTTGGTTCAGAATTTTTTTTATGGCAATACGTGTCTTATTTATATATCAAAGATCATAGTACAAGTCACGTAAACACCGACCTACAAAACTGAAAAGACAGCAAAACGCAAGCTTTTGCGCAAAGGACCACCGGCCAAGAAAGAAAACAATCTAAACCGAAGAAACCTCTGAGCTTGACGCCGACGCCCGTCACCTGCCTCTGGCACCACCGTAGTAGCCACCAAAGGAAAGAATGACGGATCACCTCCTCACCCGAGCTCGATACGGCTCCATCGCTGACATGCAGCTTTGCGGACCTTCAAGGTGGCTCATCCAAGGTGAAACCATTGCCATTGAACGAATCAGACCGGGGCAACACCCCGGACACGCCATCGAGCTCTAGATCTAGCACCCTCGCACGACTAAGACGTCGAAGGAGGAAGCCCCACCTGCCATCCATGAATCACGGACCCAGCACATGATCCACCATCTTCCAGATGACGTCGATGCAGATTGTGATCTGCATCTGCTCCTGGACTACCTCCTAGGTTCCGCGCCGGCGCTGGAACAAAGCCACCGCAGCGGCGGAGCCTGAGGACACAAATCCACCACGTGGATGGCGTCACCGCCACACCATCCTTGCTTGGATAGACTGATCTCCAAATCCATCGGGGAAGGATCTGAAGAAAATTTATTCAGCGACATCATCTTAATCCCCGAAGCCAAGACGATGAACAGCCTAAAAACGAATCTACTTTGACAGAGACCTAATGGAATACATCTGGGAATTCATGTACACATTTTTGTGTACGTACGGGAAATCTTGTATATTTAACGTGTCAAATAGATTACCAATTGAACTTCAAACAGACTACCTAGTTACGTTATTACAAATTTATTTTTAAATCTGCCACATATTTTAAATCTAACGATTAGAATAATTTAGATGATGTGGATTAACATGGTGGCTTTGTTGACACAATAAATCAGGCTGTGTGCATCCGAGGATGCAGAGGCCGGGAAATACCTCATTTCAAAGAAAAAGATCAAAATGTGATGCTAAATAATATATTACATCTGAGGATGAAATCTTTAATCAACTCTAATTCATGGAGTTTCCAGGTCGGTTCTCCTTTTCTAGTCAAGGATTTGTTCTTTGAATATAAAGAAAATATGAGACATCAGAAATATATATGAGTGGCCACTTTTTTTAATGAAGAATCGTGGTTGCTAAAAAATACACAACGATATATTTGTTCGGCTTCTTATAGAACCTTGAAGATTAATATCATACTCTGATGTAGCGCATGACCATGCTTCTGAATCATATCACACGAGAGGGCCCAGAGAATATCTCTCGGGGCAAATTCTGTCTTGGCTGATCCACGTCACGTAGCTTGTTTCGAAGTCGGCCCAAGACCACCCTTATAACTCCTAGTTACGATGAACGTTAGGTGAAGTCAAAGCCGGCTTTTTCACAAGTCGGATCGTGCGATCTCCTCAGGTCTAAGAATTCTATTGTGTTAGTCGGAGCATATGCTAGTGTGCTCACGTCCTACTAACCTTTGGATCGGTCCAGCTATTGTACCTCTTCCGACTAGTCAATGCAAGGTGGATAGCATATTCATGCTCTTGACACGTGAAATATTATCATATTCCGACTTACAAATTAGTCTCGGCAGTGGGTTTTTCTCCCAACCTCAAACAACTAAGGACATACATGCTAGAGGTAGATATGAGTATGTGGTTCCACACCTGCAATAATTGTAGTGACACATACAACTAGCTCTAAATCGGATACTGGGTTACAAATACAAGACGGAATGTGAGCCGCTAGGGCATAATTCCTAAGATTTGGATTGTCTATGCTCTACCGCCATCTATTTTTTTGTGGTCCTATTAAACGTACTTTGCAAGCAAAAATCAGATAGGGAATTCGATATGGATACAAATCAGGGCGAAAACAGATATGGATTCACATTTCTGCATGTTACGAAAATCAGGTCATATCTAGGGGATTTGAGCATAGATGTTTACCTCAATGACCTTGATCTACAAGTTAGTATCTACGATCCCTCGTCACTGAACTCCCCTGCCCCTCCAGAGCTCTCAGGGCACAACGCCATGGAAGCGTAAATGGATCTGGGGATTGACTGGAATCATGGGAGCCGGACGGCAAGGCCAGCCTCGATGAGTCTGCCCGGACCGAAGGCTGCACCTGGGCTCCGGCCAACCCCGCCTGGGCCAGCCCGTGCACCTTAGTGGTATAGACCAGCCCCGTCCGGGCCAACTGCACGCCCCTAGATGCCAACAGCCATCCCCGCTTGGGTTGTCCCGCGCACCTCGTGAAGCACCTGACCATGGGTATCCGATGATGACCTCCGTGGCACAAAACGAGCCAAAATAGTGGGTCTGCAACCAGGGTCGGTCTTTGGATTTCGTGGGCCGGAGGCGGAACTAGAATCGGAGGCCCCTATAGGCACAAAAGTAACTATGCATATATGCATATATAAATGAAGTCACCAACGACGTCGATCAGGCTATTCGGTTAATTTTTCATGAAATACTTGTGTTGGATCTCTTGCCGATGTTGATTAATTACCCTAATGGTTGCGCGCGTGCACGTACCCTTGGCACTGCGGCTCAAAAAATTATGGGAGAACTTTCATTGGTATTTATAGGTTATGGTTTTATATATGCATATATGCATAGTTACTTTTGTGCCTATAGGGGCCCCCGATTCTAGTTCCGCCCTAGGCCCACGAAATACCAGGACCGGCCCTGAAGCCACCCTCTGTTCACCTCCTGAACTAGTCACACGCACATCAACCTCTCTTGACCTCCTGAGCAAAGGAGGCCCTGCCTGGGATGGTTGAGCCGGCAGCGACTCGGTGTGCATCCTGCCTCCCACCTCCGTTGTAGCTAGGCAAGGTGATGTAGAAGCACACAACTGCTCATCCATGTCCATCCACAAATATCTGAAATGCTGGCGGACCTACCGTCCCTATTACCCGGCCGTTGCCCGGGCTTCCGGCCCATCAGCACAACCTAATTCTATGACTACTTGAGAAAAAGTAGCTCCTTCATCCTTTGAATTTAGAGTTTGCCCGGCTTCTGAAAATTCTTGGGTCCGCTAGACGGCTCCACCGGCATCAGCGACCACCGACCAGATCCGTGGCATGGCCTGCTGCCAGTGGCGTGCGTTGCGGGAGCCCCGACATCGAAACACACTAGGGAGATGACGCTACTTCCGCGAAGGAATCGTGTAAGCAACAGCCGGGGGTCGACGACGAGGTTGAAGGCAGGCATGACGAAGATGATGCATGGGCCCATAGTCCTTGGAACCGGCGGTGTAGATGCTCCCACGGACTCTCACGAACGAGGTCTTCTGCATGAACGTGGGCCCCATCAACGCTATCAATAAAATTTCGAAATTTCGTCTGCTCCTCAACTTTTGTCATTGTCGTTGGCGGAGCCGGCACGCTCGCCGGCGTCTCCAAGGTCGACAGCGCCACGAAAGGCCACCGTGAGGATGGCGAGGCCGAGCAAACGCTTCCTGCATCGAGGAACTGTCCCAACACAAGGGTCGGCGTGATCCACCACCGGGGCAGGGGTCCTCTCCCAACACAAGGGTCGTTTCCTCTCCCAACGCCGACTATTCACCTGCCTGCCCATGCCTATAAGAGTGAGGGGTCGCTCCTCTCCTCAGACACACCAACGCACATCCTTGCGTCTCTAGTTTCAGAGCACTGCGCTGCCTAGATCTTTCCCATCCCGTCTTGCGGCTTCTATTTCTTACAGCGCTGAATCCTATTTTGAAATACAGATCCGGGGGTGGTATTCTTATTCCTTGGCTCGCCACTTATGAAACAAAACTAGATATTTCTTATTATTTTCTTAGGAGCTAAGCTCCGCATGCGGTTCGATTAAGATGCGACAAAACCTTATACATTAGTCTTGGTGATGCCAGGGATGGAGGGACTCATCACTTTTGAGTTGGGCATGATGAAAGCGGGTATCGGGACAGTAGGCCTCCGAAACCCCGCTGCTTCGAATCCTGTACGGGAGAAGGGCGATAAGGTTTTTGGGAAGCGCTACCAGCGCAACTACTGGCTTCATCACGGACTCCTTCACGGATAGCGAATGCGCTGACGTCTTTCCCAACGACGATTTCTTCCCCGATATCAATAACCTCTTCCTTGACAACATGGCTGACGACGGTGCCAACGCTAACGCCAACACCAGCGGTTCCTCTGTTGTGATGTATATCATGTTTCTCAGTCTTGTTTATCATTTTCAGATAGTCTGTCGTATCTTCTTGTCAAATTCTATTATTCTGCCTGTTTTTTATCTACCTTTTATTATGGTTAAATCTCTTGGAAAATTGCTCTTTTACTCAACAATTCAAAAATCTTATAATAGGCAATTTGCTCCAAGTGGTTTCGTTGCTTCTGTGAACTCACATGTCTTTGAGGGTACACATTATAAGAGGTGGCACGTGAGAGCGGTTCTCTGGTTTCGGAACATGAACTGCTATGGCGCCACTCTTGGCAAGCCCGAGGGAGAGCTTACTCCTATTCAAGAACAAGTTTTCCAAAAAATTAATACCATGTTCAAGGCTGCTTTGCTGTCTATTCTCGGGGAGAATATTGTTGAACCCTATATGTCATTTGATAATGGCAAGGACATGTGGGCTGTGCTTGAGGCCAAGTTTGGGGTCTCGGGCGCTGGCATTGAACTCTATGTCATGGAATAACTCTATGACTACAAGATGACTGATGACCGCTCTGTGGTTGATCAGGCTCATGAAATACAATCACTGGCCAAGGAGTTTGAGCACTTCCCCTGTGTGTTACCGGACAAGTTCATTGCCAGGGGCATTATTGCCAAGCTTCCCCCTTCATGGAGGAACTTTGCCACTTCCCTGAAACACAAGAGACAAGAGTTTTCCGTATCGGATCTCATTGGAACTCTTGATGTGGAAGAGAAGGCGAGAGAAAAAGACACGTGAGGGAGGTTCAAGTGCCAACCTGGTACAGAAAAAGAACTTCCAGTCTCACAAGTTCAAGAACAAGGGAAAGTTTGATGGAAGAGGAAAGTTCGATGGAAAGAACAAAGCCTCATAGTCTACCAGTTTCAAGAAGAAGACTAATAAGAAGAAAAGTGCTTGTAATATGTGTGGTGATCCTGATCATTGGGCTCCCGCTTGCCCCAACCGCTTTGACAAGCACCAGCATGGAAAAGGCAGGAAGACCGCTAATGTTGTCATGGGCGACATTGAGATGAAAGATGTTGGGTATGGTATATTACCTATTGTTCTTTCATTATATTATTCTCCCGATTGGTGGATTGACACGGGCACTAATGTACATGTTTGTTCTGATATTTTCATGTTTTCTTCATATCAGGTCGGAGGGACTCGGTCCATGCTGATGGGGAACGGCTCGCATGCTTCTGTTCATGGTGTTGGTATGGTCGATCTGAAGTTCACTTCGGGAAAGGTCGTGCGCCTGAAGAAGGTGCATCATGTTCCCTCAATAAATAAGAATCTTGTTAGTGGATCACTTATATGTCGTGATGGCTACAAGATTGTGTTTGAGTCCAATAAATTTGTATTATCTAAGTTTGGAACATTTATTGGTAAGGGCTATGAGTGTGGAGGTTTGTTCCTCATTCCACTGTCAGATGTGTGTAATAAAGTCGTGAATCATGTTTCATCTGATCTTGTATCAAATGTCTGGCGTTCACGTCTTTGTCATGTTAATTTTGGTTGCATGACGCAGTTAGCTAAAATGAATTTAATCCCAAATTCACTACTGTGGAGGGATCCAAATGCCAAACTTGTGTGCAAGCGAAGCAACCTCGCAAGTCACATATGACTGCAAAGGTGAGAGATTTGGCACCACTAGATCTCATACATTCAGATCTTTGTGAGATGAATGGTGTGTTGAAAAAAGGTGGAAAGAAATATGTCATGACGTTGATCGATGACTCTATGAGATATTTTCATGTGTATCTTCTGAAATCAAAAGATGAGGCTTTGAGTTTCTTCAAAATCTATAAAGCTGAAGCGGAAAACCAACTTGATCGAAAGATTAAGAGGCTTAGGTCTGATCGTGGTGGAGAATATTTTTCCAACGAGTTTGATTCTTTTTGCGTGGAACATGGTATAATCCTGAGAGGACACCTCCCTAATCGCCCCAGTCAAACGGGGTAGCTGAAAGAAAGAACCGTACTCTAACAGATTTGGTTAACACCATGTTAGACACATCGGGTCTCTCCAAGGAATGGTGGGGGGAGGCATTACTGACTGCGTGTCATGTTCTAAACTGAGTCCCCACTAAGAACAAATAGATTACTCCATTTGAAGAATGGGAGAAGAAAAGATTAAATCTCTCTTACCTGCGAACTTGGGGCTATCTGGCAAAGGTTCATGTGCCAATCCCAAAGAAGCGCAAACTCGGACCAAAAACCATGGACTATGTTTTTCTGGGATATGCTTTTCGTAGCATCGGTTATAGATTCTTGATAGTAAAATCTGGAGTACTATACATGCATGTTTGTACAATCATGGAGTCAAATGATGTGACTTTCTTTGAGGATATCTTTCCCATGAAGGATATACCTAGCTCATCAAATTAGGAGATACCTGACTCATTGAATCAGGAATTACGCACAATTCATGAACATACCATTCCTATTGAACACTCGGAAAAATCTAAGGAGGATGATAATGAAATTCCTAAGAGGATTAAGAGACAGAGGACTGCAAAGTATTTTGGTAATGATTTCATTGTGTACCTTGTGGATGATACTCCCACTTCTATTTCAGAAGCCTATGCATCTCATGATGCTGACTACTGAAAGGAAGCCGTTCGTAGTGAGATGGATTCCATCTTAGCTAATGGAACATGGGAGATCATCGATTGTCCTTATGGGTGCAAACCTGCATGATGCAAATGGGTGTTTAAGAAAAAACTTAGACCTGATGGTACTATTGAGAAGTACAAGGCAAGACTTATGGCCAAGGGTTATACCCAAAAAGAAGGTGAGGACTTCTTTGATACTTACTCACCCTTAGCCAGATTGACCACCATTCGCATACTACTATCTTTGGCTGCCTCACATGGTCTTCTCGTTCATCAAATGGATGTTAAGACGGCTTTCCTAAATGGAGAGTTGGACGAGGAAATTTATATGGATCGGCCGGATGGTTTTGTAGTGAGTGGCCAAGAAGGAAAAGTGTGTAAGTTGTTGAAGTCTTTATATGGCCTTAAACAAGCACCTAAGCAGTGGCACACGAAGTTTGAGAGAACCCTAACCACTAAAGGCTTTGCTGTAAACGAAGCTGACAAGTGTGTGTACTATCGCTATGGTAGGGGCGAGGGAGTAATTCTATGTTTGTATGTTGATGACATACTGATTTTTGGGACCAACCTTAATGTGATTAAGGACGTCAAGGATTTCTTATCTCAGTCTTTTGAGATGAAGGATCTAGGAGTAGCTAATGTTATCTTGAACATCAAGCTGTTGAGAGATGATAATGGTGGGATCACACTGCTTTAGTCTCACTATGTGGAAAAGATCTTGAGTCTCTTTGGGTATAGCAACTGCAAGTCTTCTCCAACACTGTATGATCCTAGTGTATTACTTCGAAAGAATAGAGGCACTGCTACATATCAATTGCATACTCTTAGATTATTGTATCGCTTATGTATTTAGCTAGTGCTACAAGGCTTGACATCACTTTTGTTGTGAGCAAACTCAGTCGATTTGTTTCAAATCCTAGAGATGATCATTGGCAAGCTCTTTAGAGAGTCATGCGCTATCTAAAAGGCACTGCAAGCTATGGCATTCACTACACCGGGTACCCAAGGGTGCTAGAGGGCTATAGTGATTCAAACTGGATATCTGATGCTGATGAGATAAAGGCCACAAGTGGATATGTATTTACACTTGGTGGTGGCGCTGTTTCTTGGAAGTCTTGCAAGCAGACCATCTTAACAAGGTCAACTATGGAAGCAGAGTTCGCAGCATTAGACATGGCCACTATTGAAGCAGAGTGGCTTCGTGAACTCTTGATGGACTTACCAGTGGTTGAAAAACCTATACCCGCAATCCTAATGAATTGTGATAATCAAACTATGATTGTTAAAGTGAATAGTTCTTAGGATAACATGAAGTCCTCAAGACATGTGAAGAGGAGATTGAAATCTGTCAGGAAAATGAGAAACTCCAGAGTTATTGCGTTGGATTATATCCAAACATCTAAGAATCTGGTAGATTCCTTCACAGAGGGTCTATCACATAACGTGATAGAAAATGCATTGAAGGAGATGGGTATGAGACCCACAATATAAGTTTTCCATAGTGGTAAACCACTCTATGTGATCGGAGATCCCGTGAATTAGAATTGGCAGACAAGTTGTTGGTTAACTGAGAGGAAAATATCCCTACTTTAATCATCACTTCGTGAAGATGTAATACTTTCTCTACATGGTAGGTTGATTTATCTTAATTAGTTCTAAGTGGCTTAGTTTAAGCAGAGATATTGTCCTGTAGAACATCTTTTGAAGACCACACATATATGAGTCTGATTGTTAAATGTCACAGTCTATGAGAGTTGGGTGCTCTCAAATAAACTCGTGATAGGCTATGGAGTATGACGCATAAGCTCCACCCGCGGGGAAGTCCCACGGCAGCCAAGTATTGGTCAAGGCTTTGTGTGAAGCTAGAATGCAGCAAACTTGCAGTTCAAGGCATAGTCCACTGTACAAGTTGCAAACTAGTGCAGCATAGAGTTCTAGGTGGAAGTTCAACTTAACAGTCTCCACTAGTACCAGTATATAAACAATTTTTTGGAACCATAGGCAAATTTTTGTGTGTGCCTCTGGGATCTATTGGGGGATTGTTGGAATTTTTCCTAATAAAGGCCTAGCCCATTTATATTATTCAATAATTCCTGAAATCCTAGAGGCCCACTTGGCCCATTCATGCCAGGCAAGAGGTGGGACAAAAGTCTAGTCCCACATTGCTAGTTGAGTGGAAGTTGGACCAACTTATAAGGTGAGCTCTTCCACCACTTGTACGAGCTTGAGAAGAGAAGACATATACACATGTGCTCCTCCTCTTCCACCGCCCCCTCGCCTCGCCTCATCACGACACGCACGCATGCACTACGGGTTGCGGGAATGACTCGAGCCAAGAGCTTGCGGTGACCCAGCATACCACTTCATGATGTAGTACACTATAGTTGTTGACATAACACCAATAAAACACCATCCACTATTATTACATCCCTCGGAGTGGTACAACAGAAACACAGCAGGTCCAAGACATGACTATAGGTTACAACTTGACTCTTTACAAAAGATCCAGAGAATACTCGAGGTTAAGGAGGAAGAAAAACTTCTTACAAAAGAAGAACCAGAAATAACAACTATGAACTATCTTTAGACTAAGACTAGTATCTAAACCAATTGGCTTGCAATTGTTTCTATTGCAATTCTCTACAGAAGTAGATTCTAGGGCTAGAGATTATACTCCTATCTAATCAGAGACTTTGTCTTCACTTCAGTTGATGTATAAGTTGTCTCCAATGACTTCCTTGCAGAGCTTGATCTTTCGATGAGGGTTTCTTGAGCACAAGTTGATGTTGGCGATGTCTTCATCGGTGTTAGAACCTAGCAAGAGTTAAGATGGTACGTTTGAGTACAAGCGTACTTAGCAAGTTCACTAAAAAGGAGTGTTTGATGCACTAACTACAGCCACAGACCATAGGTCATAGGCTATGCAGGTTTTCGAAAACATTTCTTCAAATGTTGCTTTTATTCTGAAAAGCTATGTCTGTCAGCCTTCACAGGTTTACCGGAACTTTCGTGGAGTTCCTTTCCTGCCACGTTCGCAGCTCCTTCCCGGAATAGGGAGTAACATGTCACAATTCTTACACTCCACAGAGGTGCGCTACTTTACCCATAAGAGACCTTAGCATTGTCGCACATCCAAGTCACGAGCTTGTCCATACTTCCTTAGTATGGGGCCCAGTCTAAGATCCAGGCCAATCACTACCCTCTCCGCGACCCCGCATGAAAACACGACCCTTCGGACCAGCCAAATTTTCAGGCAAGCTACAACTCTGATAGGTTCCCGAAGACTCTGTAAGCAGCTCTGCCTAGAAGCCACCATCAGATATGGTGAACCTCCACCAAGACATCTATGCACAAATAATCTAGACACCAATATCGCGGGGCACTGAGGGGTCCACCCATGTGCTGGATTCTCCACAAGAAATCTATAGCTTCACGATAAGGTCATCCTTCCATGCGAAAGGGAGAAGATACAACTCACTTACCCATCCCATTCCAAGTCTTATGGTTAACGCAAAATTTACGGCGCTAGAATCACTGGAGACATTGGTTGTTAAGTCCTAGGTATTATATTCCTTTACCACTAGAACTATATCAGTATATTATTACCACTTGGTAAATAATCCATAATCATATTATTATGAAAGTACTATTTTCTGACCTTTTTGAAATGCAGGTGATGACAACATTTGAGTTACAAGTATTTGATAGAAAATATTCAAAGGACATGAGAAAGTGTGAACTTGCCTTTTGTGATTGCAAGATTATGCACTCATGGTCTTCAAGACAATAGAAGATCCAAAATTTGTAAATAACATCATTGGTCTAGTAAGGACTAATGATTAAAGAAGCAAGATGCAATTATGCATAATTAATGTAATGCAGTTTGGAAAAGCCCTGAAGTAATCCCCAATATGATGAATAAATTAAGCTTGGGTGATTTCCTTAAGATTTGGTTTATTTTCAAATTTACTTTATAAGTAAACATATATATACAAGGAACTTAAAACTAACATGTATGATCCCAAAGAAAGTATAATAATAACACATGATTATGGTTAATTGATATTATGTAACTTTTATGAGAGTTTATGTTTTAGGTTGATAGGAGTTGAAACAAATACCATAGTGTTTTTGTTTGAAGTGGCAAAATGAATAACTTTTGAAGAAAAGGTTTCGTTGATAAGGTTTAAACAATTCTTAGGAGAATATAATATGATCGATGTAATCTGCGTTTGTTCGATAAGTTTGGACTTAAGATGTTTCATGACTTAGTTGGAACAAACCAGGGTTAACTCCAAAAATGTAAATATAATTTGATTCTTATGCTTATAACTTTGGTAGACCAAAGTTAACATTAAAAGGAACATAAGTAGACTTAGGTTTGTGATGTATCTAGATTATTATTGAATTCTAGGGTTAATATAAAGATGATTAAGAGTGTGAATTCATTCACTTTCAATTTAAGTGAATGATAAGTTTAAAGGTGATTTGCTATTATCAAAATGCTTTGACTTATTAAGGAAAGCAAATTTAAATGATCTCATTAATGTTTTAAGGTTTAAAATCATGTTAAGCATGGTTAAGAGATAAATAGCATTCACTTTTATTATAAGTGAATGATGTTTAAATTTTCTTAAAATAGTTGGTTTAATTTGGAGTTATGGTTTTAAAGAGTTTTCTAAAACTTAATAGTTTACACTTAAATATTATTATTATGGACTTAAGTTAGGGTTTCGGAATTAGTATTTAGATGGAAAAGACTCCAGGTTTTATACAGAAATATGATTATTTCTTACTTAGGAAATGTTTTTAAAGAATTTACAAAATAAGTATTTTATGAAATAGATAATGATTATTACTTTAAAATCTTCAAAACCTTTGTAATAATATATTTAATATTTTTCTAGTAAAATATATTTATTCAATATTTGAAAAATGGTTTTAATTTTTTAAGTATTATTTTTATTTTTATAAAATTCTACAAAGGATCAAATGTCTTTGAATATTTGCTTCAAGTTTTTTATTTGTAAAAAAATAAGTTAGTATTTTTGTAAAATTGTATACATATTTTTATATGCAAAAATGATTTTTATTCATTTTTAGGGTTTTTCCTTATTTTATGAAATTTCACTTAGTATTTAATGGTGTTAATATTTATTTGCACTTTATTTAATTTAAATAAGAAAAGTTATATTTTTCTTAGGTAGATATTATTTTTGTGATCATCTTGATATATCATATATATTTTTAGGATTTTTTATATTTTTCTAGCGATAAAAGTGTTCACAAGGCATTGTGGTAATTTAATTTTATTCTTAATAATCTCTTTTTAATTTCTTCCCTTTTTTAACTTGGCCTGGCCTGTGAGCCAGCCTAGTCCACAATACCCCTCCCCGGCCCGTTAAGGCCCAATTGGGTTGGGCTAACCCGAGCCCACTCTCATACTTCACCCCTCACTTGACCAAATTCGCACCCCTCTCTCTACTCTCGACCTCACTCGGTGATGCCATGGTGCCTCTTTCCTCACCACCGGTTCCGATGAACTCCGGCCACTCCGGCCGACGCCATTTGTCCCAATCGATGCGCCTCATCGAGCTTCCCCTGTCTACCCAATTCGATGTGTTTTCTTTGCCCTTTAGTTCTCATCCTTGACCCCTGTAACCCTAAGTTTCCTTTTTGGCTCTGGCCACTGCGGATTAGCCTTGATGCCCCTTCTGTTGGCGTGGCTCTGCCCCTTCCTCTACTCCACCGAACCCTTATCCTCTGCCCCTCTATTCTAGCGGGACGGCGGTGCGTACCGCAACCCTAGTGCCCTGACTTGTGGTGGTCCACTCAGTGTAGGGAATGGTGGTGATGCAGAGGTGCTGGTGTGGTTATCGCATGGGAGAGTGTGACTCGGTGTGATGCCGCACGGTGGTGCACTTTGTGGTGGTGGTGTTAGGGTTGTGTTGACTTCTTGTTGCTTCTCTTCCTCGATCCATGGTTTCCGTGGTTATGTCACCCTACTTCGCCATGCTCTTCCTTGACCCGTCGGTGGGATGGCAGCGTGGTTGCAACCCTCGCGTTCCCAGGCCAGGTACATGCTCCCTTCTACCCTCTATTCTATCTCCAAATTCTCTCGGTACCCCATTGTTAATCATGTCCAGGGCAAACTAGTTATGTTCCTGGTTACTTGTTTCATTCCTTGCAGAATATATTAGCAACCTATTAATGTAATGATGATATTGTGGGTGTGAATACGTTTAGGGAATATATGTAATTTTACTAGACTTATTGTTAAATGATTAGTGTTGTGGTAGTATAGTTGTTATGATTGTCCGTGAGGTTCCAAATAGGTGATTCCTAGCTTATGGATCATATACTCACGGTTTATCTTGGTCAAGTATTGTTGTTGTTTTCATGGCTCAGGTTTTCTCACTGACATTATTCTTCTAGGTGAATACTAGACTAGTTCTAAAGGCTGCTGAATAAGTGTGGTACTGTCAATTTGATAGTAACTCTGTATTGAGTGTTACTTAGTCCCGATGTATAATTTCTGGTTTGTGAGTGAGCTAGTTGCATACTTGTACTGATAGAGAAACATATATATAATAAGAACAGGGTTGTTGGATATATTGCTAGAGAATTGAGTTCTCTTCTAGATGGATATGCTCTGCAATCATGGCTTGCTAGTGCCTGATGACCCAGAAGTATAGGGGGTGTATTGCAGTATTCTCGATAAGTAAGAGTGTCGAACCCAACGAGGAGCATAAGCTGTTGACGAGTGGCTTGGAGCAGGAATTCTCTGTAAATACTTAGCAAACGGATTTTAGGGGGTTTTGATAATGCAGATAAATAAAATACGAGTAAATAAAAGACAATAATAATAGATGCAGCAAGTGGCCCAATCCTTTCTTTAGCAAAGGACAAGCCAGTTGTATTACTTAAGATGACCAAACGTTCTCGAGGACACATGGGAATATCGTCAAGTGCTTTCGCTTCATATAGTTGATTAATCTTCTTTAGTTTGATAAGTGTTGTGTGGGTGAACCTGTGCTAATGTACCGACCTTCCTAGGACTAATACATACTTGTGATTAAACCCCTTGCAAGCATCCGAAAGTACAATAAAGTAATTAAGATAGAAACCTAACCACAGCTTTAAACTCTAAGATCCTGACATCCCTTGTGCAAAGGTTTCCTAACGGGGGTTCAGGTTTTTGTCACTCCGGCAACCCCTACAATTAGTATCCAAATACACAATGCATTCCCCTAGGCCCATAAAGGTGAAGTGTCATGTAGTCAACGTTCACATGACACCACTAGAAGAATAACACCACAACTTAAATCACAAACTATTGAATCTTTCTCAACACAATTCCACTACTAACAACATGACTTCTCCCATGTCCTCAAGAACTAAACGAACTACTCACAAGACATCATATGGATCAAGATCAGAGATGATATAATGATAAGTAACAATCTGAACATAACAATAATTCAATGGTCCACTCAATAGCATCAACTACAACAAGTAATCAACACCGGGAAAGTTTCCCCTAAGAACTATGCAAGATTCAACCCAATTGTTACAGCGGTATGAAGTGGTGATGATGGTGCTGGTGGAGATAATGATGATCCCTATGAAGTCCAGCTTGATGGTGGTGTTGATGGCGACGATCTCCCCTCTCCGGGAAGGAATTTCCCCGGCAGATTTCTGCCTGCCGGAGAGCTCTTTCTCTCTCTGCAGTTTTCCGCCCCGCAGAGGCGGCAGAATCTTTCTATGGTCGCTCCCCCAGGCTTAGGGTTTCATGGGGATAATATATGCCAAAGGGGAGAGACAGGAGTGGGCCAGGGTGCCCACACCACCTGGTGGTGCGGCCAAGGGTGGCCCGCGCCAGGGGTGGTGTGGGCCCCCTATGGCCCAACTCCGCTCCCTCTTCTGGCATCCGTCATCTTCTAGAAAAATAGGATTTTCCATGTATTTTCTAGAATGTTCTGATCTTTGCGAATTTTGCCTCCAAACAACACCTCTTCCATCAGAATCCTGACTTCAGCGGTCCATCCTCCAAAAGTCATCAACCATGCAAAAACAGATGAAATAACATAAGTATCATCTCTTAATATGAAATATATCAATGAATGATAGTAAATTATGATATAGAATAGTGATGCAAAATGGACGTATCAATGCCCCTTTTTTATTACTGTCAACAAGGCAGTGAAGCATTCAGATGATTCTTATAAACAAATGATATTATTTACTTATGCAAGCCTTTATTGGTGCTTGAAATGTATTGCTGGCATAAGATGTTTCTTTTTTGTATGCTGAATGCAGTTAGAAACTAATTTGTGAGCTTTCCTTTCTTGTGGCAAATGATTTGGATAATTTGATTAGCTATAAAGCCTCTAAATTGATTATTTGTTGTTGTGGTGCCTCATAAGAGTGTGCATAGTAGTGGTTTATCACTTTCTGTCTGGCTGTGTAATTCTCTCATATTGCCCTAGTGATATTCATCAAATATTGATGATTTGCACCATAAATATGATGCCAGGACCCCCCCCCCCTTGCCATTGATGCAAAGTCTGAGGCATATCCTATTTGGTTAACAGGGATATATGCTATTATTGGGCTTTTATGACTCTATGATAATTTTGGCAAAGCATCTCTTTGCAAGGTTGAGTGTACCATTCCTTTCAATCCTCCTAGATGAATATCTAGTTGAAGGTATTTGAATGTATCATGTTTGGATGCTTTCCTTTATTGTTCTTTGATATTAAAGATATAAACTAATAAGAACAGGTACTACATGTTCTAATTTATACCCTGATGGATATCTACATGATATTGGTGTGTGGTCTATAGCCTATTGGAGATCTTGACCAATGGTTTATTTTTCTAGTCCTCATTACTTCTTTCTAGTCCTCATTACTTCTCCTTCTTGATGAGCTTGATCGACTCCTATTTCCTTACTGGTGGATGGCCAGCTCCTCCTTGCTGCTGGAAATCTTCTTCTTGTCCTTGATCAGCTACTCCAACTCCTCATTGCACCCCTAGATAGTTTCCCCAAGCAACCAGGGTGCCTGTGGTGTAGCTGTGGTGCACTAAAGTGATCTAGAAATGAACCAATGTATGTATCCTTGATATACTAGAAGTAGTGTTCTTGACACTCTTGTACTACTGATGAGTGCATATTTGCATCATGTTTTATATTATTATTTTGCATTGTAGATGTAGGATCTTAGTATTTTACGGCGCTCACGTGCACATTTTATGTCTGTTTTCACCAGGATTAGGACAGATGATGGATACAGTGGACACAATTCTTGGAGAAGTTATACTAGGAGAAAAGGAGCCAAAAACAACGTAAATCGCTTATTTGGGAAATATCAATAACACCAGAAGAAAACCCAAAGCGAACAAGGCATCCAAATGGTTTAACGGCCAACTATACGGCATGAGGAACTTTTCTGACCATATAGCTCCCGCCGTATAGTTGGCGCCACCACCGCCGCCTCAAATAGTTTCACCCCATGCAACTGGATCGGAGAGACGACATGCAGAACAACCAGAAATCGCTGAAACCTCACCTCTGGAAGGCATTTGGAGGGGGAACTCATCCACCGGGGATCCATCTTCGCCCTGCGCAGATCCGGGAGGCTAAGGCATCGATCTTCATCATCAACCGCTGCATCACCACCATCTCCATCCATCCCATCTACATCTTGTCTAGACCTTGTTGTAATCCCCATACTCGTTGTGGATTTATACAAGTACTATTCATCTATGATAGATTCCATTGTTTGCCATGATGTTGATTGCATCCATGTCTGAGTAGATCATTAGTTCTTGGGGAGATGGAGAAACCCTAGTATGAGATTGAAATAAGATAAAGTTTATCATGATATTCATCATTGTGATCATGTGTTAGATTGTCTTTATCTTGATGTTGGGAGAAGTTGACCTCTCAATATTTGCCTCTTATGGGGACTTGATGGAGGGAACTACTTGTTGGTAGACGGAGGTGTGTTAGCACTTACAGTGACTATAAAGCTGTTGTCACTTCTTACGTGTCAACTTAGGAACCGAGGAAACTCATGGAACACTATCCATGCCATGGGATACGTCCTACGAGATTACGTCCCTTAATAGCGCAGTAATTTGATTGATGTCGATTGCTGTCTGCTGTGGTTATGAGGATGATATGAGCAGCGGTTGCTGCCTATTTGTCCAAATATGGAGTTCCTCCAACACATCCACGGTTGAGAATGTTCATTACAACAATCTTTACCTTATCTCTTTATAATGCTAATGGTGTATCCGCTACTCCCTGAGAACGCTTTTCCCTATTAAAGTTCCAATCCCTCTTACATACGCGATACTTACTTTCTTGTTCAGTTGTTTTACTTTAATTATAGTTGCTCTTATACCAAAAATCCAAAAACACCTTTTTATGCATTACTCGCATTTTATTCTTGTCACTTAGAACTTTGTTTAGCATTTCTATTCTAGTGTTTAATTCAAGAGTTATTAGACTTCAGACTCCTTCTCCCTGTGGGATCGATATCTTTATTTTGAAACTAGCTACAAACTGTATGTGCACTTGCAGTCATCAAGCTATTTTCTGGCACCGTTGTCAGGGAGCTAAGCGATGTAGATCTTTTTTTTTCCTTATTTTTTTTTCTTGCTAAGTTTTGTTTTCACTTACAGGTTTCCACCAACATGACGGAGTTTGAGCATATGACTAGTGCTAACCCACTCAGCCACTTTGGGAAGCCATATGATATTTAAAAAAGAGACAACTCCAACAAGAAGACAAGGGGGTTTGAAATAAATCCTCTATTACTTGGTATTCTACACAAGACGCAATTTACTAGGGATGAAGAAGATCCTAATCCATATGAGCATATTGCATGTTTCAAAAATATATGTGGCACTTTTCAATTGATGGGATATACCGCTAATGAGGTAAGAGTTAAACTTTTTAGTCAGACTTTGACTAGTATATCTCTCTCATGGTATAGATCTCTACCCCCAGAAGCCACTACTACTTGGGATAATTTAGCCTATGAATTTCTAGCAAAATATTTCCCATTATCAAAATCTTTTGGAATCAGGCATCTTATAATGACTTGGAGGAACCGTCCCAATGAAGGACTAGTAAGAGCTTATATCAGATTTAAAGGTTTACTTAATCTATGTGCTCATCATGATTTGCCTGAATGGTATTTATTGCATATCTTTTATGGCGGTTTAATTGAACCTAATAAAATTGAACTAGACTCTTTCGCGGAAGGAGCCTTTATGAATCTTCCTATAACTAAATCTTGGACTTTATTTAATAGAATCCGCGATCATAGAGTTTCATGGAATTTTGGTCTAGGAAGTGAAGGGCCATGTTAAATAAAAAGGGCCATGTTAAATAATTATCTAAAGAACTTTATCTAGATTCAGATATTGTGTTGCAAGTTGTTAAAAATTTTACAGAACATATCCAAGCTCCAAAAGAGGGTTTGGTAAAGTATGATCCGCCACCCGAATCTGAAAAGAAGAAAGAAGTTGAAGCAACCCTGGCCTTCCTAGAACCAACATATGAGATACCTTTTCCTAACACTGCATAGAAGCATATTCTTGAATATGAACATGTCAAAGCAGTACAGGAGAAGAAGGAAGAGGAAAGTATACCAGAAGTTGTCGAACATCTGGAAGAAACTAAAGATGAAGAGGTAACCAAGGAAACAATTATGGCTATGTATGCACACTATAACATAGTTGAACTTGATGAAGAGACTTCCGTATTGGTTGAAGGTAAAACAAAAGTAAAAAATGTGGATAAGCCTATTCTTCCCTGCATATTTAAGGAAACCTCGCATTATGGTTTATAAGATCTTGGCACCGAAGTTAATGTTATATCTTATGATTTTATTTAGAAATAAAAGAAGAAATAGAACCAGCTTCAATTGAAAACACTAATTTGACAATCATTAGCTAATAAAACTCTTAGAATTCCAATGGGAGTAGTTGAAGATGTGTAATACCCCGGAATTCCAAACTTTATTTTTGATACAGATCCTCAAACTTGACTGCAATTCAACCTTTTGCACCATAAGACAAAAAGAATATCGAAGAGAGTGGTTGTGTTTTTTTTGTCTCATCGAGCCGATCGGGAAAAAAAGTATAGTTTTGACTAAAATGGAGTTTGGATGAATATTTGAAGGCCCGATGACTCTTGACCATCAGGATTTGGACTTCGGTGTGTTTAGGATTTAGGAAGGAAAAAAAAGGACAAAAATCCCCACCAAAGCATGCTAGCCTCATACCTGAACCAATCGTCCCCAACACCTAAACGCCGCCGCCACCTAGGGTTCTTCCGCCTCCGTAGTGCTTGCTGCCTAGGACGGTGTAGGCGCAGAACGCCGCCACCTGCAGCAGCTGACTTACCAAGGAACACAACTATCTGGCCGGGGAGCACCGCAACCTTCCGTTCTCCATCCGCTTGAAGAGGTACTCGCTACCACCTAGTAGTTTCCTCATCTGAGTTCCTGTTCCATATCCTTTGTATTAAAAACAGAGCCTGTCAGATGGGTTGAATCGAGCAACGATTCACGATTCAGTTCTCTATTGATTTGAGAAGCTAGTACTAATAGATGCACCGGAGGGAGTAGTGAAGAATTCATCGGTAAAACATAAAGTATTTGAATAAAGCATGCATGCACAATCCAATTGATAAGTTAGGTGATTAGCGCTTGTCATCAGCTGATCTGAAGAGAATTAAAGATTACGATATTCTAATCACAGCCATGTATACGTGTGTAGATTGTAGTATCACAAATGTTATCTGGTTCGGTTGAAGCACGACCCTACAACCTTGGTTTTGGATTCTTTTATTTTCACAGTTATAAATAGATTAGGCGTATGTGCCATTGTCTTAAACAGTTGTGTCAGACAGTTTCTAAAGGGCGATTTTATCACAGGTATGGAATCTACAGGCGGCGTGATCGGTAGTTTTTCAGTCTGAACATTCGCCTAAGGCAAGTGCATGACGAGCCCTTTGTGTTACCGTTGCCATCTTGAATTGGTTCTATCTTTGGTGTTCGTGCCTTGAGATGTTGTCGAAAAGTTTATTTTAAGTCAGGGCAGTGAATAAGTTACAAGTGACTATTCCGGAGCGGACGGTGATTTAAGTTATTATGTAACTACTCCGGTGAGCTTGGGCTAGGTCGGTGACAATTCACTTGATTAACTATTCCGCGAGGTCGGTGAGGAAGTTAACAGTGAATATCCGGAATGCCCGTACCGTAAAACATATTATGCATAACAGTGTTTCTAGATATCATTTCTTCGTGGAATGAGTATTGGATTTTGTATGTTGTTGATTTGGTTCTGAACTTGTACTTGCTAAGTATACTTTTTACTCACTCTTGTTTCTCTTTGGATTTTATTTGGTTTTCAGGTATTCAGCGTAGCGACATGCATGGGAGGGAGTAGATCACCAACACTTCGGAGCCCACTCCTACACTATATATCATAGGCAGTTTTACCACACATAATTGATAGAATGTCCATAGTACTTTGCCATAGTTCCTGGATTTAATTTCATGCTTTTGTGAGTCGTTATCTCGCTCTAGTTTTAATGTCAATGCCGTTGTTGGGCATGCACAATTTGAACTGCGTGGAAGTTTATTTACTTTGCTATTATTGGATATATACATTAAGGTATGTTTTTCTTGTTGTGGATGTCCTTTGAAACAAAGGAGATGCTGCCGAAATTTTGAATTGTCGTTCATTTTGGTAGATATTTGAGATGAGTGGTAACGCTGCCAGATGGATAGAAATCCGGGGTGTTAGAGTTGGTATCAGAGCCTAGGTTTTAGGTCTTTGGTGTAGTAATTTAAGATCTTATCAAATAAAACTTTGGTTAATGTATATAATCTACTAAATTTGACAAATTATTCTTACAAAAATTTGACTTATAACCAATTATAATTTGACACACTGTACACAGTAGGATGGGTTTTGGGTATTCATTGCATCTACGCTTTTGGAATTTTCGTTGCTATTTTTTTCCAGACCTTCTGCCGTCGGACGGGCCGTAGCCATTGGGGCCTGAAGTTTCTAGCCTCGAGTGTTGGTGAGTTTATCATTGTTTTCTTTTTGTGAAAAAAAGAGATTGCTAGTCTTGTTGTATTGTTATTCGACATGTTGCTCTTGTTTTATGCTGATTCACATGCTCTTAAATGTTTGGTTTGGCTTCATAAAAGTAGTTGGATTGATGGATTTATATAGTGGCGATGTGATTTTGGATTGGTAGATATGTAAAAGGATTGGAGATGATGATAAAATATGGAGAGCTATAGTGATAGATGACAAGTATAACAATCAATCTTAATTTGGCTCCTAAGCTAAAGTTGAGTTAGCCCGATGATGTTGGGGTCATAGTATGATAATTCTGCATTATTTTTGGTAAAATTAATTAAACTATTGAATCGCCTTAATAATAAGAGATTAACCTATGAACGGTTGCTACTATTGATAAAGTTTTTGTACCAAGTTTTGGATTTGTCAAGTCAAATTAGCACAAGGTGGAAGATTTATTGATTTTGGATTGATAGTCGAGGTGGAGATATAAACTACTTAATCTAGATTGCAACAAATATGATTGTTATTGTATTGGATGGTGGATTGGAGCAATATTTGAGATAATACACATGAATGGTTGTTGGACTTGGATAAGATAAAAAAAAGTAAGTCTGCTTGTGGATCTAGTTTGATGTATTTAGAAAATATGCACATTGTTGGAGGGTGATGGCTTTATGGGACTATAGATTTCTTGGCGATTTATCCCCCTGGTTAATTTTTTTCCTTGTGTCTTTATGAAGAACTGATGAGGTTATATTGGTAAAATAAAATTCAGATTGGTCATGTAAACTACGCTATCAAAGGGAAATATGGTGGATATTCTATTTGAGATTTTGGGTTTGTAAGGACTCGGTTCTGGTTGTTCTACTAGGATGGTTGCATTGTTGAATGAAGATGAGTGAGCATGGCTATATTTAGATTCTTGGCGTAATTTGAGGATAATGATTAGATTTTGTGATATGGAAAAGTTCTTATTGGGATGTATGGCAACTAGTTCAATGTGAATTTTTGTAGAAAGGTCCAACTAAACCGAAAGTAAACAATTGTTTAGCTATTGGTACGCTAGATGAAATAAGAAATATTGGATCACAACATAAACTTCGCTTGTTTTACAATGTTTATGATCGTCCAACAAAATGTTGGGTCTTACTATTGTAGTGTTAAATAAAAAAAGACATGTTACCTTGATTTAAACTTCTGTTGTGATTATTGACGCTTTAAATTATTGATATTTGTGAATCTTAGGATAGAATGCATTGCTGAATTTCTACATGTGTTTGGAGGAATTCCATATTTTCTATAGATGACGAGGACAAAAATTTGGTCGACGGTTTCTCAACTTATTCGCTGGAGTTCTTATTTGATTTCATTGGATTTGACTAATACCTCATTTTGTTAATCTAAATGTGATTTTATGGGTCCCTCCTTTTTTTGCACACTTGAGTTCTATTTATTTGACATACCATGGTCAGTGGGTGTTGGGGATGGAGTGGCTTAGGTGCCTGGGTGTAAGTTTGATCTTTCTCCAAAATTTATTTTTTGTTCAGACATTATATTGAGGAGAGCATCCCAACAAATCCCGGACAACCAAGTGGCCTAGACATAGTAACGTTCTCTTTGTTAGTTCCTTTTTAAGTCTTGAAAGAATAGTTGAATATTTTCCTAGTTTGGTACCACCGTTAAACCAGAAAAGTGTTTCTTCTTTCTAGAGAGAGGGAAGAGTGTGGGAGAGAGAGCTTTTATCACATATCCATATGCTTGAGCAATCCCGATGAAAATACTTAAAGAGCATCGCAAGGCCTTTGGGTACTCAATAGATGATTTGAAGGGCATTAGTCCCATGATAACCGTCCATCGAATATTCATGGAGGAAGGTGCTAAACCATTTGCGGAATTTAATAGAAGACTAAAGCCCGAAATGAAGGAAGTGGTAAGAAAAGAAATAGTACGCCTATTGGACGCAGGTATAATCTATCATGTTAAAGAAAGTGAATGGGTAAGTCCTATTCATTGTGTCCCTAAGAAGGGCGGTTTTACTGTTGTTCCTAATAAAAACAATGAATTGATACCTACTAGAACTATTGTTGCACATAGGATGTGCATAGATTTCAGGAAATTGAATGAAGAAACTAGGAAAGATCACTATCCTTTACCATTCATAGATCAAACTTTAGAAAGGTTAGCAAACCACACTCATTTGTGCTACTTGGACGGATACTCTGGTTTTTCTCAAATAGCTGTTCATCCTGATGACTAACTTAAAATAACTTTCATTAGTCCTTATGGTTTACATGCTTACTGACGCATGCCTTTTGGTTTATGTATTGCTCCAGCTACTTTTCAAAGATGCATGACTGTTATTTTTGCGGATTTTATATAACTGATAATGGAAGTATTTATGGATGACTTTTCTGTCTATGGAACTTCGTTTACTAGTTGCTTGGATAATCTCAAAAGAGTCTTGTAGCGTTGTGAAGAAACCAACCTTGTTCTAAACTAGGAGAAGTGCCATTTTATTGTCAAAGAAGGTATAGTCCTTGGACACGAGGTATCAGGTAAGGGAATTGAGGTTGATAGAGCTAAGGTTGAGGCCATAGAGAGAATGCCACAACCTAGGGATATAAAAGGTATAAGAAGTTTACTTGGTCATGTGGGTTTTTATAGAAGGTTCATTAGAAATTTCTCTGGAATATCTAAGCTTTTGACTAACCTTCTGCAAAAGGGAGTAAGATTTAATTTTGATGATAAATATCTTATAGCCTTTTATAAACTTAAATATGCTTTATCCCATGCTCCTATCATTAAACCACCTATCTGGGATATGACTTTTGACTTAATATGTGAAGCTAGTGATGATGTTGTAGCAGTAACTCTGGGACAACATATAGGTCGCAGATTTAATATTATACATCATGCTAGTAGAACTCTTAATGGTGCTAAAAAGAATTATCCTAAGGAAGAAAGGGAACTCTTTGTTGTATTCTTCTCTTGCGATAAGTTTCGCTCTTATATAGTTGATGCAAAAGTAAGAGTTCATATGGATCGTGATGGCTTAGAAGAACTCTTTGAGAGAAAAATCATAAGCCAAGGTTGATCCGTTGGATCCTTTTACTTCAAGAATTTGAGTTGCAGATTAAGTAGAGGCAAGAAACAAAGATGTTGGATGCAGTGTCTATATTTGCCCAGCAAGACACCAATCTTATGGAGAGGAACTTTAGTCCTAGTGATTTTTGTTTACTAGAATTATTAAATGAACTAAGGTCAATTGCTCCAAAAGAGAAGAAGTCTTTGTTGTTGGAGGAGCTTGTCATCCCCGAATAAGCAAACGGTAAGTTCAAGGTAAGTGTTCTTACTCAAATAAGTGATTTGTTTTCAAAGATTTTTACTTCTGAAATTTTTCCCTTCGATCTCCTTGTGTTTTTCTGAAGTTTCTGAGGGTTTTTACCAACTATATGGCCAGAGCTATACGGGCTGCGACTGTATAGTTCATCGTTAAACTCTCTGTATCGTCTGTGTGAAATTGTCTGGAAGTACACGGCCGCAATTATACGGACGGAGAAAAGTCTCCCGCTGTATTGTTGGTCGTTAAACTCCTTGGCCCTTCTTTGCATTTTTTATTCGATTTCTGTATCTATACGGTCGCAACTATACAACCGGAATTAATATTCCGGCCGTATAGTTGGTCGTTAAACTCGCAGCAATTTTGGTTACTTTTTCGTCTTTTCGAGTTCAAAAAAGAGGGCATTGTCGGTTCCGAGTCGTACCTAAACCGACCTGGAATCGAGATATTTGGAAATATCTGCCCGGAACCAACTATATGGCCGAAGGCCGAAGCTATACGGGTCGCACCCGTATAGTTGATCGTTACGCGGCAGGACTTTCCCAAATCCGCAATTTTTTTTCTATTCCGTTAAGATTCTTTTCTTGGGCGTAAATTTGGTGTTTCTCGCGAGTTTTACCGACCTCTGACCCCCTTATATACTGCCATTGTCTCTCTCTCTAATCATAATCTCCAGGAACTAATCTACCTCTTATTCATACGTGAGGACACGCAAACCAAGGAGAGGAGTTCCTATGGAGACCGGGAGCAATAGCGATCGAGGCAAGGAGATCAAGATCGTCCCTATGGAGTTCCTCGACACCGACAATGAACGTAGGAAGAGGGATTTGAAAGCCCTTGAGAGGAAGATTGAAGAGATGGACAAGGAGACGCCAGGGACACCCAAGCATCTTCGATTAGTGCGACTTTATATTGATAAACTTGATGAAGATATTAAGTAGACAACCGAATCAGGTTTTTCTATGAGTTAAGGCGATCCAAACCCTTCAAGACAACAATGAGCTTATTAAAGAACAAGTGGAAGTGATGGAGAGGAATAATATTTTACAAGCTGCGTGTTAAAGAACTTGAGGCTGTCAATCAATCCCTTTGGCTCAGGCTGGCTGATTATTGGCTCAACACGTCGAGCTCATTGGGGAACCCCAAGAGGAAGGTATGATGAGAACATCAACAAGTTTTCCCTCAGTTACGAAACCAAGGTTATCGAACCAGTAGGAGCAAGGAAACACCTCCCAGGTGTTGTTGCCAACTCGGAGTCCTATACAACACAACCACAGAACTTTGCCTCCAACTTACAGTGAGGTTGTCAATCTCACTGGTTTTGCTGAAAACAAAGGATTAAATGTATTGTGTGGAAGAAAGTAAAAGCTTGCAGAAAGTAAACACAAAACAGTAAACAGTTGTAGATTGATGGTAAAAGAAAGGACCGGGGTCCATAGTTCCCTAGTGGTGGTTCTCCTTAAGATAGATGACATGTTGGGTGAACAAATTACAGCGGAACAATTGACAAACATCGAGAAAGCATACATGCATATACTAATCATCTTGACTCCTATGAGATTTGATTGGGCATTACAACATTATACATAGACCGTAATCCAACTGCATCTATGACTAATAATCCACCTTCAGGTTATCATCCGAACCCCCTCCAGTATTAAGTTGCAAGCAACAGATAATTGCATTACGCATTGTGTGTAAAGTAAACAATACGATTGTTTTATGAACAAAGGATTGTTGTTTTCTCCCTAGTAGCAACAGCACATCTAGTACCTTAGAGATTTATGTCACTTCCCCAGATTACTAGAGGCATGAACCCACTATTGAGCATAAATACTCCCTCTTGGAGTTGCTAGTATCTACTCGGCCAAGATATCTACTAACAACGGAGAGCATGCAAGATCACAAATAACAAAGACATGATAGAATCAATCATCAATCTGAAAATAGCATCTCAATATCCATCGGATCCTCGCAAACACAACATGTAGGAGTACAAATAGATGATCTTGATCATGAACGGAGCTCACAAGATCTAAACATGGTAGCACAAAGGAGAAGAACCAACCATCTAGCTACTACATGGACCCATAGTCCAAGGATGAACTACTCACGCATCACACCGGAAGCTTGCTTGGTGATGAAGAAGGCCTCCAGGGTGAATTCTCCCCTTCGGCAGGGTGCCGGGAAGAGCTTTAGATCCCTCCCGATCTAGGGATGGAGATGACGGTGGCTACAGACTCTTTCGTGG
Organism: Avena eriantha; assembly: GCA_910589775.1. Taxonomy (NCBI): domain Eukaryota; kingdom Viridiplantae; phylum Streptophyta; class Magnoliopsida; order Poales; family Poaceae; genus Avena; species Avena eriantha. The sequence goes on along the minus strand of OU342746.1, from coordinate 346,539,133 downwards.
AATTTTGATCGGGTACTTAGGGTTTCTGTATCGGAGGCATATTATAGGCGAAAGGGGAGGCCGAGGGGGTGCCCTAGGTGGCCACACCACCCCCTAGCATAGGCCAGGCCTGGCACGCGGCCAGGTGGTGTGGCGGCCCTCTGGCCCCTCTCGGTCTCGTATTCTGGCTCCGTGTCCCCCTCGGTGAAATACTAACTTTGGCTTTTGTCTCGTCCAATTCCGAGAATATTCATTTTTTGACTTTCCTGGAACCAAAAACAGCAGAAAATAGACAGCTGGTACTGTCGCATCTTGTTAATAGGTTAGTCCAAGAAAGTGTATAAAAAGTACTCCAAAGTATGGACAAAACATAAGAAAGTAGATAAAAACCAAGCATGGAACATCAAAAATTATAGATACGTTAGCAATGTATCACTAGCCCGTGAAGAGAAGATACCGTGTGCCATGGCGCCAAAGTGATCTACAATAATCACGGTATCAAATAATCGCAATGGATTATTTGATCCCGCCTGGCTTGATTCCAAGATTGGGGAGATCTTTAAGACCTTGTAACCTATCTTATAAGTTTTATATTATTATTTTAGTTCTGCATTAGTTTGGATTAGAAATAAAGTTTGCATCATTAGAATTCCCTTCAGGAATAGTTGACCCCTTTTATGAAATTCCGAGTTTATTATTATATATGGACCATTATTGAGTTTGTGTTTGTCCTATTGGATATATGAATGGCTTGAGTATGATTTTACTTGCACTTGATGATAGCAATAGGAGTCTTCCACACCATTGGCATTAATGGAACATACAAAGATAATTTGTCCAATATGTTGTAAGTACATGGTTTGATTTACAAAGAAATAAAAAAATTATCTAATCAGTTAAGTTGAAAAAGAAACCTTGAACAAATAAAATTAAGAGTGCTATCAAAATAGAGTGAGAACAATTTAAGGTAGAACCTTCAAGCTATAAATATTGCTTCATATACAATTGGAATTTGATAATTGAGATTGTTAATCTTTGGATTCCTACATGAAGTGGAATGTATGGCTAGTTACTTTGCACAACACTTAAACAAAAGTGTGAGCATACATATATATCAAATAAAAAAGAAAAAGAAAAAGAGCGAATGTGCAAAGAGCAAATAGGCATACACCACTATATTGTAGTATGACAAAGAGACGTTTTGAGATTTTGAATCCCAAGTGAATATGTTAATCCAAAAAACTCTTGGGACTACCTCGCTAAACTCATTCGGTTGAACCGAATACTTTTACATTATATTGAGAGTGATCTTTTGTGAACTATGGATCACTAAGGTGTGGAAGCCTTCTAATATTATTCGGATGGTTCGAGTAAGGTACTACTCATGAACTTATTCATATGCATCATTTATGATGAACACATGCTGCAACTGCCTCATTTATTTTATCGACTCAGCTTTATGAATATGAGGATCACATCCATTAAAGCTAACTTGCTCGAGACGAGCAAAAGTCTAAGCTTGGAGAAGTTGATGAGTGCATATTTGCATCATGTTTTATATTGTGATTTTACATTCTAGATGTAGGATCTTGGTATTTTATGGTGCTCGCGCGCACATTTTATGTCTGTTTTCACTAGGATCAGGACAGATGATGGATACAATGGATACAATTCTTGGAGCAGTTATGATGGGGAGAAAAGGAGCCAAAAACAACATAAATTGCTTATTTGGGAAATATCAATAACACTAGAAGAAAACCCGAAGCAAACGAGGCGTCCAGACGGTTTAACGACCAATTATACGGCGGGAGGAACTTTTCCAGCCGTATAGCTCCTGGCGTATAGTTGGTGCCGCCACCGCCTCCTCAAATAGTTTCACCCCGTCCAACTAGATCAGAGGGACGACATACAGAACAACCAGAAATCACCGAAACCACACCTCCAGAAGGCATTTGGAGGGGGAACTCATCCACCGGGGATCCTTCTTCGCCCTGCGTAGATCCGGGAGGCTAAGGCATCGATCTTCAACATGAACTGCTGCATCACCACCATCTCCATCCATCCCATCTACATCTTGTCTAGATATTGTTATAATTCCCGTACTCGTTGTGGATTTATACAAGTATTATTCACCTATGATAGATTCCATTGTTATTGCCATGATGTTGATTGCCTCCATGTTTGAGTAGATCATTAGTTCTTGGGGAGATGGAGAAACCTTAGTATGAGATTGAAATAAGATAAAGTTTATTATGATATTCATCGTTGTGACCATGTGTTAGATCGTCTTTATCTTGATGTTGGGATAAGTCGACCTCTCAATATTTGCCTCTTATGGGGACTTGATGAAGGGAACTACTTGTTGGTAGACGGAGGTGTGTTAGCACTTACAGTGACTATAAATATGTTGGCACTCCTTACGTATCAACTTGGGAACCGAGAAAACTCACGGAACACTATCCATGCCATGGGATATGTCCTATGGGATTACGTCCCTTAATAGCGCAGTAATTCGATTGCTGTCTGTTGTGGTTATGAGGATGATGTGAGCAGCGGTTGCTGCCTATTTGTCCAAATATGTAGTTCCTCCCACACATACACAGTTGAGAATGTTCATGATAATAATCTTTACCTTACCTCTTTATTTGCTAATGATGTATCCGCTACTCCCTGAGAACGCCTTTTCCCTATTGCAGTTCCAATCCTTCTTACATACGCGATACTTACTGTCTGTGTTCAGTTTTTTACTTTACTTATAGTTGCTCTTATACCAAAAACCCCAAAACACCTTTTTACGCATTACTCGCATTTTATTCTTGTCACTTAGAACTTTGTTTAGCATTTCTATTCTAGTATTTAATTCAAGAGTTATTAGACTTCAGACTCCTGCTCCTTGTGGGATCGATATCTTTATTTCGAAACAAGCTACAAACGATCAGTGCACTTGCAATCATCAACTACTAAGATAGAGAAGTGTGGTGGTGAAATAGTATGTCGAGTAAGGAGTGTTGCTACAACTATGTTTCTCTTTCCCTTTTTTGTGCAGGCCTTGCTCTCTTCTTATCTTCTCCCTGGTGTTGACAGCACATCATTTGCAAGTTGTTGTGTAAGTTGCTTGCCTGCTTCACTCAGTATGTGGATATATAGCTTAGCATTACTAAGCTAATTCTGAGAGTAACTAACCCCTTTATTTATATTTATTCTTTTTGTTTTGCAGGGACCAAAAATGAAGATGTACTAGATGAAGAGATAATTTAAAATTAGTTTCGAACTTTTCTATTTTCAATTTGTTGTAATTTTATTTTTACTCTTTTGTAATTTATTCATTTATTTACTGTAAAGACAATGTAATATTATTTGTTCTAATTAATAAAGTTGAATTTCCTTATATTACACTTATTATAATAGCAATATATCCTCGTGTTATAAAATATTTATTGTTTATTCTTTTGTGACTTCCTTTTTATTTGTAGACATGTAATATATTGTAATATCATATATCATATATCATATAATAAAGGCATTCTTATTTGGTTATTGTAATCCTTTCTTTGTATTGAACTATTTCGATTTACTCAATGATAATTGTGATTGTGTTATCCATTATATAATAATTCAAATCCTTTTCTTTTTGCACTTTAAATCTTGTAATGTTTATATCACATTAATGGATTCAATTCTTTGTTTTTATTATAATTCATTTCTTTCCTTGTAATTTAATTTCAAATTTATTTTGAGTTCAAATATATCATTTGAATCTTCAAACTTGTAATGATTCCCTTCAAACACAAAGATACACTAGAGGTCATGTTGAAATCTGTCGTACTTGCCTGGATGTTTCCATCGAAGTAAGAGAGATCTCGATCCCTGTTTAGCTTCTTTAGTTTTGCAAGAAAATTCCCCGTATTTTCTTATGCATGAATGCAATGCACACACATGTGTCCCATCTATTTCTAGGTGCTAATCCTGGGATGTTACAGTCTCCCCCCCTAAAACTCAACTTCGTCCCCTAAGTTCGCACTCTTACGTTTCGGAACAAGATATTGACTTGTATTGATCACGACATTTCTCACTCCATTATGATCACAATTGGGGATAATTGTGGTATCCTATATCTAGACCTTTTCCTTGTCCTCTTCATTCTTAACAGGATCCAATTGTTGTTTTACAATTTATCGCATAACTCCTTATACTATAATCCCTTGGGTTATGTCCTTATAGTCCTACTGAAGATTGGTTGAAGATTGGGTTTGACACATTTTGTCCATTCCAATCAGGTTTTTCTATTACATTATACTAGTCTATTTTGGAATAATTTCTTCCCTCTTAAGACCAACTTAAGAGTGGTTTCTTTTAGAACTGGTCTGTTATGGTTAATCCATTTTATCTCCTTCGATGTTTCCTCCTCACATACTCTTGGAAGTACCTTGTAATGATGTTTTCTTATAACCTCATGAGAATAAGGTTTAATATCCTCATAGTTTAGTACTTCTTCTCCAACCTTTACCTAGAAAGTCAGATAACAACACTTTCGTGTTATTATTTACTCTTCCCTTGGGGTTTCCTAATGGCCTTTAAACTACAAGTATAATAATCATTGATTCTATAGTTAGGATATTGGTCTCTGTCCAGCTTATACTTTACCTCTATAAGGTATCATGAAAGAATTTGCGGTATACCCATGCAATTGTGGATCTCCGAAATGAATCTTCCAACATTTCTTATCTTACTTTTAACTTTTTGGCGTTCTCTCTCTTTGGTAAACCCAATTTCGCGAAACGTCTCGAAAGTCGTTCGCTTAAATTTTATACTCCTTTATGTCTTTCTTAACTGAGGCCAAGATTTATGCTCTTTAAATCATATAAATATGACCTGATTAGCTAAACCACCAGGATACCAGCTACAAATCCTCCTAGGGTTTATAGCTCATGAATTACCCTATATGTTTTTGACTTACTACTGGCATTCTCTCTGAGTTGTCAGAGCTTGAATACCACTCTTGTTACAAGACATCTTTGTACTAATTCATGGTGCTTCCATGAACTTCATTATTATTGCTTCATCAGTTCCTTAGTAATAACACCTTCTTGGAGTGAACTTAAATTCATTCCTTCCTGTTGCTCCACACCTTTTCTACACTAATATTCCTGCTTATTGCCAACTAATAATGAGTTGGGATTGATCCATCCTTCAAAATAGTGTTGATACTCCTTATATTTGGCTTCACTCTTCTTGCAAATCTTCATCTTGGCATTTGGAACTCGTCACTCCCTTAGACGAATTCCCTTTTCTATCTAGGTCTATAACATCAAGTAATAACTTGATAATGCAACATGCATTTTCACACCAAGTCACCCTTCATGTACATATGTAGTCAATCAAGAAGATCCAAGAAAAACCAAGAAATCCAAATGTGGTACATATAACACACATTATTCTAAGCCTGTAATATAAGGCTTAGTTGTGTAATATATGACACCTCCTAATATAGGTTTACCTCATGATACTTAGCACTTAGGGTTTAAACTATTCTTTGTCTCAATATCTACCCAAATTGCTCAGTTGCAACAGGATAATTTTGAGAAAAGTGGTTTCACTTTGGTTTTGACTAATCTCTTACCTTTATTTTGGGACTACTAAAGACTACCAACCTTTCATTCTATTGTAAACTATCCTCACATAATATTTTCAGATGACTAACAAAACTCCATTTACTATCTTAAACTACAACTTCTCTGACATGTATGACCTTAATTACTTATATTATGGTCCTACACTATTCTTTTCTTACTTCTACTCTAATATTATTTACTTTGTACTTGACCTTCCTACACACTTGTCATGGTCTCGGAGCTATTCTCACCATGATGATTCTTCTTCGTAACTTAATATAGTTAATTCTGAACAAAATTCAACTCCATCACATGGGATTCACAAGTGAATGCCACATGATTACTTCCCAATGTACCTATACATGTTCTAATGGTCTTTATTATGTGATATATTAGTATCGACAAATGATAAGGTTCTGTGACTTTACATGGATTTTACTGATAGATTACATCATTTGTACGATATCCTAAGCTTGATCTTAATCTTCTGTGACCAATCAACTTTCCTAAGGTACCTTAACAGGATTATATCTGTTGGAGATATGCCCAAGAGGCAATAATAAAAGTGGTTATTATTATATCTTTGTGTTTATGATGAATGTTTACATCCCATGCTATAATTGTATTATAAGGAAACGCTAATACATGTGTGTTTTGTAAACGTAAAAGAGTCCCTAGTAAGCCTCTTGTTGAACTAGCTTGTTGATTAATAGATGATCATGGTTTCCTGGTCATGGACATTGGATGTCATTAATAACAAGGTTATATCATTAGGAGAATGATGTGATGGACACACACCCATAGTAAGCGTAGCATAAGATCAAGTCATTAAGTTCGTATTGCTATAAGCTTTTAAATGCATAGTAACCTAATCCTTCGACCATGAGGTTGTGTTAATCACCATCACCGGATGGGTACTTTGATGACATCAAACACCGCTTCGTAACTGGGTGGTTATAAAGGTGTCATTGGGTATTCTGAAAGTATGTGTTGAAGCGCATGGACCAAGATTGGGATTTGTCCATCCATATGACGGATAGATATGCTCTAGGCCCTCTCGGTGGAATATCATCTAGTTAGCTTGCAAGCATGTGACTGGGTCACAAGGGATGACATAACATGGAACGAGTAAAGAGTACTTGTCAGTAACGAGGTAGAACTAGGTATGGAGATACCGACGATCAAACCTCGGATAAGTAAAGTATCGCGTGACAAAGGGAATTGGTTTCGTATGTTAATGGTTCTATCGATCACGAAGTCATCGTTGAGTATGTGGGAGCCGTTATGGATCTCCAGATCCCGCTGATGGTTATTGATCGGAGAGGTGTCTCCATCATGTCTGCATATTCGCGAACCGTAGGGTGACACACTTAAGGTTCGGAGTTGTTTTAAGTAGATATGGAATGTGCGTTGGAGACCGAATGTTGTTCGGAGTCTCGGATTGGATCCGGGACATCACGAGGAGATCCGGAATTGTCCGAAGAATAAGATTCATATAATGGAGATCATTTTCTAAGTTAGGAAATGTTTCGGAGTATTTATATGGGGATTCTAGAAGGTTTCGGAATGTTCCGGAAGGTTCTAGAAGATTTTTTGGAGTTTACTTGAAAACCAAGAAAGGATAAAAGGATAAAGGGGAATTTAAAGAGGAAACTTGGGGGGGAAGGACTCTCCCCCCAAGCTCCCTTGTGCGCCGGCCCTAGGGGGTGGGCCTAGGGGTGGGAACCCTAGGCCGCACCCCTCCCTCTATATATAGAGGGGTGGAGGCGCCACCCCCCCTTGCCCCTCCACTCTTGCCCCTAGCCGCCTCTCTCCTCCTCCTTCCTTCTGCTCAGGCTTAGGCGAAGCCCTGCAGAATTCTCTACTCCACCACCACCACCACGTCGTCGTGCTGCTGGGATTCCGTGGAGAAGATCTACTACCTCCGCTGCTCGCTGGAACGGGGAGAGGAAGGTCTGCTTCGACTCCGCACGTGTGACCGACTGCGGAAGCGCTGCCGGAACGCGACGCCGAAAGGATCGTCCACTCGATCTTGAGATCGGCAAGTGATCGACTACATCAACCACGAGATCCAATCTCATAACGCTTTCGGATCTACAAGGGTTAGTACAGATCTATCTCGTTGCACATGTCTAATAGATTAGATCTTGGCTTTTATCTAGATTAGATCTGGGTTTTGTTCGTTCTTGCGGTAGAAAATTTTTGTTTTCCATGCTACGAACCCATCAATATCTACTTTGATAACACTAAAGTAATACTTTACCAAGAGAAGATTGTCGTCAGATTGAGGACAAGTACGCCATGAGGGGGTCCTCGAGGCGTGCGGAAGAGAGGGGTGTGAGACGTACGGTATTTCGGGACGGTGAGCACACAAGTTTACCCAGGTTCGAATCCGCCGGCTTTGGACGGACCCTACTCCTGCTAGCAATCCAGTAATACGGCAGAGCCGGAATATGGGTTACAAGGGTATCGCCTATGCGAGTTGAGGTTGTAGACTATTGAGGTGTCGAGAGTGTTGTCCTAAAGGCTCTCCCTAGGACGGCTTATATAGATATCCGGCCTAGGGTTTACAGGAGAGATCTATCCGGCTACGACTAAGAGTCGGTTACAGAGTACATCTTGAACTAGAAGTAACATTATGGGCCTAAGTCGGTAAGTCTTCTGGGCCTTCCCGTAGCCGGATTAGACTCCGTCTTTCTCCCTAACTGGGCTGCCCATGAAGCAAAGCTCTAACCCTAAGTGGGCCACCCTGGTCAGTGAGGAACTGTGAGGATACCCAAAAAGTATATCCCCAACAGCAGCCCCCGGAGGCCTGCAAGATCCAAAGTCAGATTCATCATCGTCTAGCTTGATCTTGAAGGGTTCCTGAAACTTCACAACAAAAAATACGATCCGGGTCTTAAAAGTAAGTCGGACCTATCAACAGGTTACTCGGATTTTCTAGCTTGATTTCAAACTAAGCCGGAACTTGGTCTCTAACGCCATCTGACATAGGTCATGGTCAAGTCACGTCATCTGACAGGCATTCCGTCAGCACGACCGTTGGTGGGTCCGTGGTTTGCGGAACCGAGGCGCCGTTTAAATGTGTGCGCGGAGATCGAGGCGATGTAATCATCGCGTGGGGTCCTTCCCCGTTCCTTCCACGACATGTGGCGGTTACACTGTAGCATTTGCACGAATCTTGGCACAGTTAGGTGGATATAAGGGGTTAGGATTTTCTCCTTCTCCTCTCACCTGTCCTTTGCCTTTTCCTCTCCTTCCAATCTCTCTACGCGCACAGAGCTCCCCCGTTCCTCCCCCAAAAACTCCCAGCGCCGCCCATTCTAGGTTAACTGCTCGCCGGAGAAATGGCTTCATCTTCCTCTTCCGGCTTGGTGGCAGTGACGGCGGCGGCGGAAGCGGTGGCAGAGAAAGAGAGCTTTCGCGGCCTCTGGATTCCCTGCGCGCTCAACGACGAGGGTCTCAAGAATGTGGAGAAGGAAGGGCTCCTCGCCGCCGGTGACTGGCGGAGCGGCTTCGAGGAAACCGTCCCCAACCCGCGCGACGACGAGCGGGTCCACTTCGGCACCCACCTCGATAGAGGTTTGTCGTTTCCTCCCTCGGAGTTCTTCTCCGAGGTGATTGATCATTACGGAGTTCAACTCCATCATCTTCCTCCCAACTCTCTTTTAGAGATGAGCGCGTACGCTTCGTTGTGCGAGGGCTTTCTCGACATTAGGCCGAGTTTGACTCTTTTCCGGTACTATTTTCATGTCCGGAGAAACTCCATTACCGCCGGTGTTCCTTACATCACCGGCACTATTAGTTTTTCGCTTAGACGCGAGCGCGCGTATCCCAAAATTTTAGCTAGTGACTCGGTCAAACAATGGCCAGCCACGTTTTTCTATCATAGGGATATTCCGGCTCCCGGCAAAGCCACTTCTTTGCCGGCTTTCATCGGCGGAGCTGCCACGGCCCAACCTTCTTGGGACGAGGCTGCTCCGGCTCTCACCGATGATCCGATCCTCGCTAAGAGGCGGATCGAATACTTGATCAAACACAAGGGACTAAAGGGATCTGACTTAGTCCAATGCTGGGTCTCATGCTGGATCCAGCCCCTTTAGTACCATGGGGGTCGACTGATGCACTCCATCACGTCATCCAAGAAAGACTCCCTCCGCATCAACCCCAAATCCTACACCACTTAGGGCTACATAAGCCAGATCAAGTGGCTGATCAGGGAGCGGATCGAGAGGAGGATCCCGGAGGTTTCTCTGGATATGCATACGGCAGAAAACCCCGTAGTGCTGGTAAGCTTCCATCAGTACACCTTTTATGTGTTTCAATCTTCGAGTTACACTGCAATGCTGATATGCTTTCTTATTTTCAGCTTGCCGACCTCCCCGAGTCGGAACTTGCTCCGCTCGAAGGATATCCTCCAGAGTTCTCTCAGGGGGTAGAAGTGGTCCCATTGCCGGATCTTGCGCTCAAGAACCGCAAAGCTCCAACAGTGGTTGTCGGCACAAAGGAGGTGCCCGTCGTGAAGAGGTAACTTTCAATCACAACTTCCGCCTTTGTACTTTACTCGAATTTCTTTCCGAGATGTAATGTTTCTGACTTTACTACATTCTTAGAGCAAAACCGCTCATCAAGGGTAAGGGGAAGGGAACTTCTTCGAAGCCCCTGCGACAGACGAAGCTCACCATAGCTTCCCCCGCCGTGGCTCCTCCGACTCCTTCCCCTCAACCTTTCTGCAACGCCACCGACCATTCCTTCCTCGGTCATCGCAGAAGATCCGGCTCCTTCGACGGAGCCTGCAATCCCTGAATCGCAAACTGACGTCACCATGGGTGAGTCAGATCTAGATAAGGGTGAACCCTCTTTGGGTAATGATCCGTCGGCAGAAACCTTCGCCGAAAACCTTATCAGCAATCCGGGACTTGCCAAGTTTGGCCTGTCTCATAAATCTGCTGAAGAAATCCAGCGGCTCGCCAAGCAATGCTTGGAGAAAAGTACTTTATCCGCCGAAGAAGAAGCGCAAGAAGCAGAGGACGTCAAGTTCTCCGACCTTCTCGCCCAGGTGCGCCTTCGTGATGAGAGGATTAGGACTGGTGAGCTTCCAACAGCCCCAGTGATTCCTCTGACTCTCGCCGAGAAGGTGGCCACTGAAGTGAAAGCGGGTTTGGATAAACTCACTCGCGAACAATATGTAAGTCGGAATTCCAACTCCTGTTTTTTCCTTTATTTTATATCATATCCTCTAGCCCCCAAGCATGAAGTAGGATATATAATCCGGGTTTATGCTTCATTAGGATGCCAAAGAACGAACTAGTGTAGCCCCCAAGGCTCGTGCTGATATTAGCAAAAATATTAGCCCGAGTCTTAAGTAGCTTTCTGACTTTGGGTATTCTGACTTACAGAAAGTATGTTCCTATAACCAGGATTTACTGAAGAATGTTTGCGATAAGCGGAGAGAGATCAAAGCTCTCCGGCTTAAAAATGCTGAGCTGAAAGTTGCCAAGGATGAGGCCGAAGGTAAACATTCCGAGACTCAAACCTTGTCTTTGTATTTTCAATGTCGAATTTTTCCTGAACTATTGTTCTTTTTGACTTACAACGCTGGTGAAACAATCCTGCGCCATGATTGAAGAGGCCGAGAACCTCAAGACCTTGGTGGTGGAGAACAAGGAGCTTCGCCAAGAGCTGGACCAGCTCAAGGAAAATCATGAAAAGAGTATAGCTCAAGTCCTTGAATCCTCCTCCATGGGCACTGAAGAGCATGATCGCAAGATCGCTGCTCAAGATAAAATAATCTCGGACCTCAAGAATGAGATTAGCAGAGAGAGGGATCTTTCCCAGGCGCTCCGGGCTGAACTCCAAAGTCTCCGGGAGGAGAAGACCAAAATTGACGACGTCATTTTCGGTACGTTCCATCTGTCTGACTTGTCTTTTTCTTCGACTTCTATCAATATCGATTTTTCTTAACTTGTTTTTTATAGGTCCTCTGAACTTGACGGACTCTTCCTCCACCGAGCCCCGCACCCACCGACTTACCCAAGTCGGTGACCTGCTTCATGACTTCCGCCAATCCCTTGAGGACATTGGCGAAGCTCTCAAGATTCCGGACATGCACAACATGTTGGATTTCCAGGTGTGGGACAAGGCAAAGGAGATGCCGCAACTTGTTTAGGATTGGAACATGTCCTATGCGTGGACTGCAGTGCAGGACGCTCTCACCATGGTCACGAGCCACCATGGAAACATGGAGATATGGCAAGTGACCAGAGGGTACTGCAAAGTAGATGAGGACGGCCAGGAGCAGGACCTTCAAGCCATCATGCACTCCTGCGCCGGATATGGGTGTCACGTGGCTGACCTGACCAGCTACGAGACCCCTTTCTTCACCCGCGTGGATACTCCGCCTCCTCCTCCTCCAGAAGAATCCGCAAAAGTTTCCGACGATGAACGCACCACCTCGGATGCAGACATCTCGGAACGATACCAAGGCGGCGTAACCGGCGAGCCGGCAACTCCTTCATCTCCTCCTGCATCATAGATCAGAAATTTTTGTATTATTTCGAGAAAACATGATGCATCTGCAAATATGCAGTACTTTAAATTTGGTAGTGCTAAGCTTTTGATCTATTCAGCACTTTTTGGCTTTAAAATTTTTGCGTACCTGAAATGTTTACATAAGCACTTGTTTGTCCACACCTATCGTTTATCTGGATTTCTGCCTCGTCCCTTTCGTGAGCCGGCTAAACCTTCTGCCGGAAACTTTGCTGAGCAACGGAGCTCAATTGCTAAACCAGTTTAAACTCGAAAACAAAGCCGACTTCCAGTACCGACAATTCACTACTCGGAAAATGCCCGCATCCAGCAATCAGACAAATAACCAAAGTAAGGACTAGAAACTTTAGAGTTATACCCGAAGGTAGCAATTTTAGAATCGAAATCTAAACCAGAACGAACATGAGCATAAAGTACTTTCAAGCATTCTGGGATTTTCGACTATGACATGATCATTCGGAAATAAGATGGTAAAAACTTCTCATAAAAACTTGAGGCAACCAAAACTTTTATTTCTCACAGAACATGTACATATATATGTTTACAAAGAAGAATAAACTAAGAATAAAAGGGACATAGCTGAGCAATATTCCACGGTCTGTCTAACTCATCCGGATTTGTACTGCCTCCACCTCTCTCTCTATTCTTAGTAGCAGGTCTTTCTTTGACTGGCCTCATGTCAGTTAAGTAGTACGATCCATTGTGCAATACTCGACTAACTAAAAAGGGCCCTTCCCATACTGGGGAAAGTTTGTGCTTTCTTTGTTGCACAAGCCGGAGAACCAAATCACCTTTATTGAAAGATCTATTTCGGACTGTCTGGCTATGATACTTGTGTAACTTCTGCTGATTGGCTGTAGATCTCATTTCAGCAACGACGCGAACTTCTTCGACTAAGTCGAGATCGTTTTGTCGAGAAATCTCGGCATCCTCTTCAATATACGCGGCCACTCTAGGAGAGGTATGAATCAAATCACTAGAAGAACTGCTTCTGCGCCATAGACCAAGAAGAAAGGTGTGTATCTAGTTGACCTATTCGGAGTCGTTCGTAAACTCCTTATTATAGAGGGTAATTCCTCTGCCCAAGCCCCCGCAGCACGTCGGAGTGGTGCTTCGAGTCTCGATTTCAGGCCTTGTAGGATTAAACCATTTGCTCTTTCGACTTGTCTGTTAGCCTGTGGATGTGTGACTGACGCAATGTCAAGCCAGATATTTTGCTCGTTGCAGAATTCAGCCAATTCTCCCATAGAGAAGTTACTCCCGTTGTCCGTGATAATGCTATGCGAATAACCATACCGGATTATAACATCCTCGACAAATCTTTTGGTTGTTGCTCCATCACAACTAGTGACAGGTTTAGCCTCAATCCATTTGGTGAATTTATCCACCATCACTAAGAGGTGAGTAAATCCACTTGGAGCTCGTTTAAATGGTCCTACCATATCAAGCCCCCACAAAGGGCCATGTTATAGGTATTGTTCGCAGCTAATCAGCCGGAACATGAGCTTGCTTGGCGTACTTTTGGCAGCCTTTGCACGTCTTGACTAATCGTTCGGCATCTGCCTGAGCTATAAGCCAGAAAAATCCATGTCTAAAAGCTTTTGCCACTAAAGATTTGGCTGCAGCATGGTGACCACACTCGCCTTCATGGATTTCTCTTAAGATTTCCACTCCTTCTTCCGGAGATACACAACACTGAAAAACCCCAGAAACACTCTGTTTATGGAGCTCACCTTTAACAATGGTATAGGCTTTCGCTCGTCGGATAATCTGCCGGCTCAGCACCTCATCTTCGGGTAATTTACCATCTACCAAATAATCGAGTTAGGGTTGAGTCCAGCTGGGAATTACAGCCAGAACTGTTATCAAAGGTGAGTCGGATTTGGTCGGATATTCCTCATCTACTCCTTTTATTGAGGAAACTTTGAGGTGCTCTAAAAAAGCGCCATCCGGGACCTCTTTCCGCGTAGAACCTATCCGAGATAGTACGTCTGCTTCCTCATTTTCTGCTTGAGGGATGTGTTGAACTTCAAACCCTTCAAACGATTTAGATAGATCATCCACGACAGCTTTATATGATACCATGTGTTTATTTGCATTACAAATATCCGACACTTGTTGAGAAACAAGATCCGAATCTCCATAACACATCAAACGTCGGATGCCAATATCCTTAGCAATCCGGATTCCATGCAGCAATGCTTCATACTCGGCAATATTGTTTGTCGTTGTGAAGTGGATCTGCAACACGTATAAAAGTTTATCTCCTTGGGGTGATTTGAGCACCACGTCAGCCCCCGAGCCCCCTCGAGCCCTAGACCCATCGAAAAAGAGGGTCTAGTATTCCGACTCAGGGAGGATCATGTTCTCCTTCATCTCTGTCCAATCAGCGACAAAGTCAGCAAGGATCTGGGATTTGATTGTTGTCCGAGGTTTATACTCAATATCGAAAGCCGAAAGCTCTATGCCCCATTTGGCGACGCGTCCTGTGGCGTCACTATTGTTGATTATATCTCTCATGGGAGTTGTGCTCACCATGGTAATTGGATGCTCCTGAAAGTAGTGTCGTAACTTACGAGATGCTAGAAAAACACCATAAGCCAACTTTTGATAGTGCGGATACCATTGTTTTGATTCTGTCAGGACCTCGCTGACAAAGTAAGTCGGACGCTGCACTAGGTGTTCCTGATTTTCCTCTGGTCTCTCCACCACCATGACGATACTAACGACCTTATTTGTCGCAGCAAGATAGAGCAACATCGGTTCCTTAGGTTCCGGCGCTGCAAGGATAGGAGCATATGAGAGTACTTTCTTTAGGTCTTGTAGTGCAGCTTCAGCTTCGTCAGTCCAAACAAAATCCTTGGTCTTTTTCAGAAGTTTGTATAATGGTGTGGCTCTTTCACCAAGCCGGCTTACAAATCGACTGACCGCAGCGATGCAACCAGTTAATCTTTGGACATCCTTCAGGCGAGTTGGCCTAGAAATATTGAGTATAGCCTTGATTTTGTCTCGGTTCACCTCTATGCCTCTTTGAGACATGATGAAACCTAACAATTTTCCGGCTGGTACTCCAAAGAAACACTTCTTTGGGTTAAGCATGATGTTGTATTTTCGTAGGTTGGCAAATGTTTCCTCCAAGTCGGAAATCAGTGTTTCCTTCTTTTTGGACATCACCGCGATATCATCCACGTATGCATGTACATTGCGTCCGAGTTGGTCATGGAGGCAACGCTGCATCGTGCGCTGGTACATAGCTCCTGCGTTCTTTAGCCCAAAAGGCATCGTAACAAAACAGAAGGTTCCGAAGGGGGTTATGAATGAAGTTTTGACTTTGTCAAATTCCTTCATCCGGATTTGGTGATAACCGGAATATGCGTCGAGAAAACAGAGGAGTTCCGAGCCTGTCGTAGAATCGATAACTTGATCAATTCTAGGCAGAGCGAACGGATCTTTTGGACAAGCCTTGTTCAAGGCAGTATAATCAACACACATCCTTAAATCAGTGGTGTCCTTTTTAGGGACCATTACAGCATTGGCCGACCACTCAGTGTGGATGACCTCTTCTATGAATCTGGCTAACTCGAGTCGTGCTAGTTCTTTAGCTATTGCCTTACGCTTTTCATCGCCAAACCGTCGTAGGGACTGTTTGACGGGTTTAGCGTCTGGGTTTACATTTAGAGAGTGCTCGGCAAGTTCCCTAGGTACTCCGGTCATGTCAGATGGCTGCCATGCGAAGATATCTTGATTTGCTTGGAGGAACTTGACGAGTGCGCTTTCCTATGCGCTACCTAGGCCTATGCCTATCTGGGTCACCTTGGAGGGGTCATCATCCTTCAACGGCGCTTTCTTCGTCTCTTCTGATGCCTTGAACTCCGGATTTGGCTTTGTCACCTCCTTCTTTGCTGCGGGCATCTCGGACGGATCTATGCTCTTCTTGATCTCCTGGTACTCCTAGGTGTGCAGCACGGCTTCAGCAAAGGCGGCATTTCCATCCTCGCACTCTCGCGCTTTCTTCGGGTCTCCCCTGATGGTGATCACGCCGTTGGGACCTGGAATTTTCATCATATTGTAAATGTAACACGAACGAGCCATAAAAGCCCAGTAAGCCGGACATCCGAATATAGCGTGGTATGCGCTCTTGAACGGGACCACTTCAAAGGAAAGTGCCTCCGTCCGATAGTTCTTTGGAGTTCCAAAGGTGACATCCAAAGTAATCTCTCCCAGGGAATTAGCTTGTCTTCCTGGGACAACTCCGTGAAAGATCACAGAGCTATGGTTCAGCTAGGTTTCCGAGATCTTCATCCGGCGTAGCGTTTCGACATAGAGAATATTGATGCTGCTACCACCGTCCATGAGGGTCTTGAAGAAACCATAACCGTCAATAAGTGGGTTGACGATTAAGGCGTATTTTCCTCGCCTGTGCAACTTAGGCGGATGATCAGCGCGGTCAAATGTGATTGCCACTTCCGACCAGTCCAGATATTGAGGGGCAGCCGGAACTATTGCGTTGAGCTCGTGTAGAACTGCTTTCTTGACCTTTGCTGGTTGAGATCCGAGGAAAGTGACGTAAGTGTCCTTCTTGGTGGGAAAAGTCTTCTTCCCTTCCGGCTTGGGATTTGAAGCATCAGCTTCCTCCATGTCGGAATCTTCCTTAGTCTCTTTGTCCTTTTCGAGATTTTTCTTTCCCTTCTTCCGCTTAGCTTTGTAGCCCGCGGTATCATCTCTTTTGATGTCGTCATTGAAACGACATTCAGCGTTGGTGTGAGACGAGCCCCCATTGGCGTCTAGGTGATGCACACATGGGTAATTGGCAATGTCGGCCCAAGAGTAGGTTTTGCCTGGTTGCTGTTCTCCTCTACCTTGGACCCTTGAAGTCCCACGGCCACGCCCGCGGCCTCCGCCGCGTCCTCCTCGTCCTCCAGACCCGGAAACAGTAGTAACCACCGTTGTTTCCGTGCTAGGTTTCTCTTTCGAGGTATTTTTGCGCTTCTGAGCTTGTTGCTTTGGTTGTCTTGCCGACTGAGGCACAACTAGGACATTGAGTAATCCCTCTGCATCATCGTCAGCATCTGCATATTTGCTCGCTGTTTCTATCATCTCTCCCAAGTCAGTGACCTTGTCACACTTCAAGCGGTGACGTAGTAGACCAATTGGGAGTCCTGCGATGAAAGCTTCAATCGCGGTTTGATTGTTTACTCCTTCACAGGATTTCTTGGTGTCGATCCATCGTCCGAGGTAATCTCGGCAAGTTTCTCCGGCTTTCTAGGTGCAACGCTGTAGGTATCCAACCGTACAGGGCCTCCGATATGTGCCTTCGAAATTCCGAAAGAACGCACTTTGCATGTCATACCAGTTATGGATGGTGTTCTCCGGAAGTTCATTGAGCCATGATCGCGCCGTCTTCCGCAACATAAGTGGGAGATATCGGGTTGCGACCAGGCTGTTTCTGCCTTTAGCGATGCAGCAAGCTTGGAAAAAATTCTGAAGCCAGGTATCTGGCCGAGCAATGCCGTCGTAGGCTTGGATATGCCTTGAGATAGCAAAACCTTCCGAGAATCTTGTAGCTCTGATGTGTGGTCCGAAGCACTTTGGGCCCACGTAAATATCATCGTTTTCGTAGTGCCGCGCCTCTATGTTGGAATTGATCCAGTGCCTTGCGTCGTTCGGGGATAGAGATCATCTCGAATGCTGGTTGTGGCTGCGGTGCCTTAGAGCCGGACTTCGGCTTCTGCCGCCACCTCCTCTGCCGCGTCGTCCTCCTTGTCCCCCTTGGGAGCCGTTGTGATGACTGCTTGGTGGAGAGGGTGGGGCAGCTGAATTGTTTCCAGCTGATCGCCGGCCTCTGTCCGGAACGTCATTATTCCGATTCCGGAGAGGGTCTTGACTACGACGAGCCCCCTGCCGGCTTGTCCCAGCATGGTTTCCGTCGTTCCTTCGTCCGTCGTTCCCACCACGGTTAGGCTCAGCCGGACGGCTTGCATGTCTAGGAGGTGGCATTTTTTGACGATCCTCCTCCCGACGTTTATCTTTATCTTCTCCCCTTCGATCGTTCGACTCTCGTCGGGGAGGGTTCCTCAGATATAGTGCAGCAATGGCCTCTTGCTCGGCCGCTGGAGCGATGTTGCTCCAGTCACGTGCGGTTCTGTGATGCTGTCTTGACGATCCGGTTCTGGAGTGGTTATCTTCCCGTCGGTCAGAACGGTGACGCTGTTCCGGAACACGCTGGGGCCTTATATCATTCCAAGCTGAGTCTGTGTGACATTGGTCGTATTTCGAGACCAGTTTTCCACTTCCGGATTTCGCAGCCATCTGTTGCTCCAGACCCTTGGTGAGTAGCTTGATGCCCAATCGAACCTATTCTGGGCCTGGGTTATTTGACAGGATAACTCGTGTTGCGACAGTGTTCTGTACCAGTGTTGGATACACCAGGTCTCCTTTGCTGTCGAGACGAGGCATCCCTGGATCTCCTTCAAAGAGGACCCTGTTCACTTCCGGAAACTTACAGTCACCTGTGTAACGTTTCCGGGTCTTCTGATGCAACCGAGACATGTAATCCTTAGTTGCCATGTGTTTCTTCTCCCCCTCGATGTTTTTGGCTTCATCCAGGAGTTGTTGACGACGTGCTTCTAGGGCTTGGGCCCTTTCGTCCAGTTCTCCCGCAGTAAGTTCTGCAGCTGTAGGGATAGGTGTGGTTAGTGCAGCATCGATGAGTTTACGCGCACCTTCGGTACTCACGTGTCCATCCACCGATTCTTCTTTTTTTGGCACTTCTGGGATAAGTGCTCCATCCGAGTCTTCTTCGTATTCCTCGGCAATCACCTCCTCTATCAGAGGGTCTTTTGCCGAGGTCTTGTTCTTCTTCTTTGCCTTCTTGGCAGCACCGGTAGCAAAGACGGCTTTGGGTCCGTTTCCCGGAGTTAAGCTCTGATCGGTACTTTCGGACATCTGGACTTCGGGATTATCTCCGACGTCTATGTCATCCTGCGCTTTGGGAGAGTGTTCCCCGGATCCTTCATCCATGGCTTCTCCTTCTTCTGCAGCTTTGGAGTTATACTCCTCTTCATATTCCGCGGAGAACTTTCGGAAATCCGCTGACGTCATTGATTCATCCCAGGATGCGGGTACGTCGGCGTTTGTTCCAATTGCCTCCAGCACAGAGTCGGTGTTTTCTCCAGCATCGGCAGAGCCAGATCCGGATCCTACGTATCCGACAAAGTGCGATGCGTGCTTCCTGAGGTACCTGCGGCTCTCGCGGTCAGCCATATTGAAACTTTTGATGGTCTCGAGGGTTGCATCTGCGCTTGCATCTTGCAATATCATACGTCGCAGTGTGTACCTTAGGAAAGGCATGTCTGTCCCGGCGTCATCAGAGCCGGAATCAGTGTCGTTGACTAGCTCCTCCTGAACTTCGACTTCCACGGGTGGGTCGATCTGGGATCCGGCTTCTCCAGGGAGATCCACTCCAGATTCGACTTGGACCGCTAGGTCTTCTTTAGGCTTGGATTTCTCCACCATCTCCGCAACTGGTGCGGGCTGGGTGGGTTTAGGGTTTTCTGAGATCTGGAACTCTGCCGCCTCCACGGACAAAGGGGATCCAGAAGATTTTTATGCCTCTATCATCACCGCTAGGGTGGGTGGGGCAGGTTTAGCAAAATCGATGTAAACATCGATCTCGCCAAAAGACATGATTGTGTAGGCAGTCACGACCTCCTTAGCCGGAATCCAAGTCTCGTCGAGAACGATGAGAGGGACGTCGCTGGCATAGAGGATGCGACCGACGATGATGGTCTCGCCGATTCCGATTCTTGCAGATTCTGCCCGGAACGCAGATCTGAAGCTCACTTGCCCCACGGTGGGCGCCAACTGTCGTCAGATTGAGGACAAGTACGCCATGAGGGGGTCCTCGAGGCGTGCGGAAGAGAGGGGTGTGAGACGTACGGTATTCCGGGACGGTGAGCACACAAGTTTACCCAGGTTCAAATCCACCGGCTTTGGACGGACCCTACTCCTGCTAGCAATCCAGTAATACGGCAGAGCCGGAATATGGGTTACAAGGGTATCGCCTGTGCGAGTTGAGGTTGTAGACTATTGAGGTGTCTAGAGTGTTGTCCTAAAGGCTCTCCCTAGGATGACTTATATAGATATCCGGCCTAGGGTTTACAGGAGAGATCTATCCGGCTACGACTAAGAGTCGGTTACAGAGTACATCTTGAACTACAAGTAACATTATGGGCCTAAGTCGGTAAGTCTTCTGGGCCTTCCCGTAGCCGGATTGGACTCTGTCTGTCTCCCTAACTGGGCCGCCCGTGAAGCAAAGCTCTAACCTGAAGTGGGCCACGCTGGTCAGTGAGGAACTGTGAGGATACCCGGAAAGTATATCCCCAACAAAGATAGATAACTACTCTTAATAAAGATGACAAAAACATCCAACTTAAGTGTGACAAGGTTATCCTCAAGTGGATATCCATCACAAGTTTGAAGTAGATTTGGTTTAGATAAGATGGCTCCTATAGTCACTATCCAACCTACAGATCTCCTAAAAGGGTTTTAATCCTAAGGGCAAAGCATATGCTCTGATACCAGCTACGGTGACCCAACATACCACTGTACACTATAGTCGTTGACATAACACCAATAAAACACCATCCACTAGTATTACATCCCTCAGAGTGGTACAACAAAAACACGGTAGGTCCAAGACATGACTATAGGTTACAATTTGACTCTTTACAAAAGATCCAGAGAACACTCTAGGTTAAGGAGGAAGAAAACACTTCTTACAAAAGAAGAACCAGAAATAACAACTCTGAACTATCTTTAGACTAAGACTAGTATCTAAACCAATTGGCTTGAAATTGCTGCTATTGCAATGCTCTACAGAAGGAGGTTCTAGGGCTAGAGATTATACTCCCATATAATCAGAGACTTCGTCTTCACATTAGTTGATGTATAAGTTGTCTCCAATGACTTCCTTGCAGAGCTTGAGCTTTCGATGAGGGTTTCTTGAGCACAAGTTGATGTTGACGATGTCTTAATCGGAGTTAGAACCTAGCAAGGGTTAAGAAGGTACGGTTGAGTACAAGCGTACTCAGCAAGTTCACTAAAAAGGAGTGTTTGATGCACTAACTACAGCCACAGATCATAGGTCGTAGGCTATGCAGGTTTTCAAAAACATTTCTTCAAAGGTTGCTTTTATTCTGAAAAGCTATGTCTGTCAATCTTCACAGGTTTACCAGAACTTTCATGGAGTTTCTTTCATGCCCCGTTAGTAGCTCCTTGCCGGAACATGGAGTAACATGTCACAGTTCTTACACTCTACAAAGGTGCGTTACTTTTCCCATAAGAGACCTTAGCCTCATTGCACATCCAAGTCACGAGCTTGTCCATACTTCCTTGGTATGGGGCCCAGTCTAAGATTCAAGCCAATCACTGCCCTCTCCGCGACCCCGCATGAAGACACGACCCTTCGAACCAGCCACATCTCTATTAACCCCCCTTTCAGGCAAGCTACAACTGTGATAGGTTCCCGAAGACTCTGTAAGCAGCTCTGCCTGGAAGCCACCATCAGATATGGTGAACCTCCACCAAGACAGCTATGCACAGATAATCTAGACACCAATATCGCGGGGCACTAAGGGGTCCCACCCATGTGCTGGATTCTCCATGAGAAATCTATAGCTTCACGATAAGGTCATCCTTCCATGCGAAAGGGAGAAGATACAGCTGACTTTACCGTCCCATTCCAAGTCTTATAGTTAACGCATAATATACGACGCTAGAATCACTGGCGACATTGGTTGTTAAGTCCTAGGTATTATGTTCCTTTACCACTGGAACTATATCAGTAGATTATTACCACTTGGTAAATAATCCATAATCATATTATTATGAAAGTACTATTTTTTGACCTTTTTGAAATGCAGGTGATGACAACATTTGAGTTACAAGTATTTGATAGAAAATATCCAAAGGACATGAGCAAGTGTGAACGTGCCTTTTGTGATTGCAAGATTATGCACTCATGGTCTTCGAGACAATAGAAGATCCAAAATCTGTAAATAGCATCATTGGTCCGGGAAGGACTAATGTTTAAAGAAGCAAGATGTAATTATGCATAACTAATGTAATGCAGTTTAGAAAACCCCGAAGTAATCCCCAATATGATGAATAAGTTAAGCTTGGGTGATTTCCTTAAGATTTGGTTTCTCTTTCCCTTTTTTGTGCAGGCCTTGCTCTCTTCTTATCTTCTCCCTGGTGTTGACAGCACATCATTTTCATGTTGTTGTGTAAGCTGCTTGCCTGCTTCACTCAGTATGTAGATCATATCAAGTAAAGCTAGATCTTTTGTTGGGTATTACTGCTTTGCCTTTTACCTTTACTGGATTGGTGAAATTTGCCCCTCATAAGCCCATGATGCTGTGCTAAGGCATTAATCTACTGATAAGAACATATTCTTAATTGGCCCCTATTTCTTCAATACTCAATGACGATATATAACTTAGCTTACTAAGCTAATTCTGAGAGTATAACTAACCCCCAAAACTAACCCCTTTATTTATATTTATTCTTTTTGTTTTACAGGGACCAAAAATAAAGATGTAGATAATTTAGAAATTAGTTTAGGACTTTTCTATTTTCAATATGTTGTAATTTTATTTTTACTCTTTTGTAATTTATTCATTTATTTACTGTAAAGACAATGTAATATTATTTGTTCTAATTAATAAAGTTGAATTTCCTTATATTACACTTATTATAATAGCAATATATCCTCGTGTTATAAAATATTTATTGTTTATTCTTTTGTGACTTCCTTTTTATTTGTAGACACGTAATATATTGT
Organism: Avena eriantha; assembly: GCA_910589775.1. NCBI lineage: Eukaryota > Viridiplantae > Streptophyta > Magnoliopsida > Poales > Poaceae > Avena > Avena eriantha. Next base: position 346,516,150 of record OU342746.1, on the reverse strand, counting down.
AATATCATATATTATATAATAAAGGTATTCTTATTTGGTTATTGTAATCTTTTCTTTCTATTGAACTATTTCGATTTACTCAATGATAATTGTGATTGTGTTACCCATTATATAATAATTCAAATCCTTTTCTTTTTGCACTTTAATTGTAATGTTTATATCACATTAATGAATTCAATTCTTCGTTATTATTATAATTCATTTCTTTTCTTGTAATTCAATTTCAAATTTCCTTTGAGTTTAAATATATCATTTGAATCTTCAAACTTGTAATGATTCCGTTCAAACACAAAGATACACTAGAGGTCATGTTGAAATCGGTCGCACTTGTCCGGATGTTTCCATCAGAGCAAGAGATATCTCGATCCTTGTGTAGCTTCTTTAGTTTTGCGCGAAAATTTTCCGAATTTTCTTATGCATGAATCCCGGATTTTCTTTAGTTTTGTACATACATGTGTCCCGTCTATTTCTAGGTGCTAATCATGGGATGTTATATAGATTCTCTTTCTTTTTGCCACGCATGAATGTGTAATAATCTGAACAGTCAACGTGAGTGGATATTTAATATGAACTCAGTGGAGATTTAATTCGAGCTTACTGGAGGCTGTTCGGATTCAGCCGTTGCCTGTTCGTTTTCTCTCCCAACGCCGACTGTTCGCCTGCCTACCCATTCTTATAAGTGTGTGGGTCGCTCCTCTCCTCAGACACACCAACGCATATCCTTGCGCCTCCAGTTTCAGAGCACTGTGCTGCCTAGATCTTCCCCATCCAGTCTTGCGGCGTGCACCGCGAGTCGGAACAGTAGGCCTCCGAGACCCCGCTGCTTCGAGTCCTGTGCGGGAGAAGGGCGATAAGGTTTTTGGGGAGCGCTACCAGCGCGACTACTGGCTTCATCACGGACTCCTTCACGGATAGCGACTGCACCGACGTCTTCCCCAACGACGATTTCTTTCCCGATATCAACAACCTCTTTCTCGACAACATGGCTGATGACGGTGTCAACGCTAACGCCAACAGCGGCGGTTCCTCTGTTGTGATGTGTATCATCTTTTTCAGTCTTGTTTATTATTTTCAGATAGTCTGTCGTATCTTCTGGTCAAATTCTATTATTCTGCCTGTTTTTTATCTATATTTTATTATGGTTAAATCTCTTGGAAAATTGCTCTTTTACTCAATACTAGACATTTAAAATTAGGCAAATTGACGACATCTATTTTGAGACAGAGGGAATACTATTATTTATATTGGCTCATGTGCACAAGTTAGTATTTGCGACACACGATACACCTAAATCCAAACTACCAATCCTAAAAAGTACTTCCTCAGGTCCACATTAATGATCTCAACTTTGTCGGAATACATATTAATCTAGATAAAATTGAAACCATTAAGGTAATTAAAGAGATGTCAAGGGATCCGAAGACAGCACCGGCCACGGTGAGGGAAGTCTCGGTGGCATCCATGGCAGCCACTCGCCCCTGGTGTCAAACACGCTCTCTCCGGTGAGTCTAGTGTTGTGAGCCAGCCAGCCCCGCCCCGCGCAGGGCCACACTCCACGCCATTATGGGATGGGACGCTGCTGCTGCTGCTGCCGCCACCACCACACACGCATGTTTATGTAGAAGCAGCTAAGCTCAATTATTGTAATGCGTCTTCCTCCCCTGAATCCCTGATAGCTCCAGCTGACCTGATCTGATATGCTCATCCCCACCTTCTCCTTCTCCTTCACTTCACTAGGCACGTAGATCTGAAGCTCCATCGATCATCTCCACAAGGCCACAGGCCCGCAGCAAGGCTTGCTAAGGTACTATAATAATTACCAATTTGTTTTCTTTTGTCTCAGATTTATTTATGTTAGAACCTGCTGCAGCTACTGCTCTTGCTCATTAGGATCTGCGTTTTACGGATTCGATCGCAGCTCTCTGCAGATCAATTTAATTAGGAGTACCACAGTTTCCGGCAACAGCGATCCATATGGACGGACCTGAAACTCCATGTCTCAAACAGTCAGCTCCCGCGACCATGGCTGCTACCGGGGAAGGCTCGCCACCGCGACTTGATCTCCCACCACCGGCCAGCTCCGCCTCCACGGGGACCAGATCCGGTATTCTCTCGACGTCCTCTCTCAGTCTATCCCGAGGTTCCGCGCTGCCGTCGCCGGGGTCGCAGCGACTGCCCCTGCTCCGTTCCTGGATCCGGTGCAGCTTCTCCTCGGCGAGCACGGCCTCTTGGACAAGCTCCGCCTCCTCCAGCACCACTGAAGCAACGAAGGGACAGTGGGAATGCCTCTCGCGTCCTCGCCCACGCCACTCGTACCATTCGCTGCGCCGCGTCCTGTTTCCGGGGGGTGGGGTTGGACGCTGTGGTCTGCATCATGGGTGTCCGCTGCTAATGACGACGAGGCTGCCGATGAGGAGCTGGTCCCTTCTATCGTGTCGTGGTCTGTGTCACGGGATTCCGCAGCGGAAAATGACGACGAGGAGAGCTGCCTCCTTGATGCCGCCGGCGGACACCAAGACCTTCTACATTGTCCACAAGGATGAGGACAATGAGGTGGAGATGGTCCCGTGGACATTTAACACCTTGGCTCTGGTGGTATGTTCCTCCGCCTAAGGCCCCGTCTCGAGTGGCCAAGGGCACGTGCTTGGCTTCGGCCGCTTGCCCGAGTGTGCAATGAGCGTTCGGTGATGCCGCGACGCAGCTTGCGTCGCCTGACTTTGGTAGTCCCACCAATTGCTTGTCATCCCGTCCCGTCCCTTCTGGGCTCATGGGAAGATGTTGTCGGGTGCCTTGTTGCTGATCAACGCGCAACTGTTTGCAGGGACCCCTTTAGGTGTTCTCGGTGCCTTGTCGTGTCGTCGTCCCCCTTCCTCATTGCCGAGCATTGTCAAGCACAAACTCCTCGCTGATCCCAGATAGAAGTTTCACTCCCATCCAAGGTGTCGCGTCCTGTGACTTGTACGTCAGTTGTATCTACTCATGTTGTCTCTATGGCCTCAATGGATATTTTATTATTGTCCGCTTTGGAGGAGCATGCTGAGTTGTTACGCTCTGAGCTCCTTAGCATGGCTTTCCTTCGGTTTGAGGAGGTTGTCCTAACTCTCCACGATATTGTTGACTCCTTGCACAGCTGGCTGCTAGCAATTGGGATTTTTCTAGAGCGGGCTGAGGCTGCACTAGGTAGGCTCTGCATGTCGCATGTCGATCCTGAGTTGCTCCCTTTTTTAGTGCATGATGTTGGCTTCGTGGACAATTGTGGAGTGGGCCTTTATAGCTGTTTCTCTCCTCGTGCTGGGGCTAGGTCAACGTTCATGGCTTCGGTCATGAAGATCATGCTTGAGCTTCAGGAGTTGTGTGGTAGTTTGGTTCTGACTCCATCCGTCGAGGAAGTGAAGTTTGACTCGCAGGAGATCTCGACTGTGGCTTCTCCATCGAGTCAGGCGCTTGACTTTGAGAAGACTAGTTATGTGGACACTGCTCTCTCTCTCTCTCTCTCTCTCTCTCTCTCTCTCTCTCTCTCTCTTGAGTCCGACAAGCACATGGTTCATGTAGGTGACGTGGTTGCTAAGTCAGGAGTGTTGGCACCTGTGCACAGGGTTGACGTCGCTAGAGAGATTTGCGATTTTCTCACCACTTTAGTTGTTGCTTACCCTGGATCCAACAGGACAACTTGGTGCCTCTTGATGGAAAATGCCAGTAAGGATACGGCCAAGAGAGATAGTGCTAGCCCAAGATCAACCTTTGCGACAAGTGTAGAGTAAGATGAGTGGCACTACGGGAAAGACATCTGTAGTTGCTCAATGGATGACCATCAATGTCTTGGCCCGTCATTATGGGTGTGCTCATGTTCATTGCTTTTGCCAATGGTTTTTCTTGAGTTAGCACCGGTCTGTGTGGGCACTTTGGTGGTGTTATGGCTATTATGTCGGTGCGGTGTAGGAGTTTCGTGTTTGGAGTGTCCGTAAGTGTATGTTTGTGTGGTGTTGGTAGTAGTTCGCTTGTCTCTTGTGGCTTCATTATCTTTTGTGACCAAGACTGTAACGATGCTTGCCCTGTTTTTCGAAAATTAACTTGGCAACTATCTTCCTTTTAATTAATGGAGGTGGCAAATATTTTGCCTCCCTTAAAAAAAGTTTCCCGCAATTGTGAGCTGTCATATCTCAGCAGTACATGGATGCCAAGAGGGTAAAACATTAATCAGAATTACCGCCTTTTCTATATAATATGTTTGCATTGATCTTAACGTGTTTCTTAGTATCATGTATTGCTCATTAGATACCTTAGTAATTGCAGATTTTTTTAATTGAAAAGAAGGCAAACAAAACCGGGTTACAAGTTTACATCAATTAAAAAAGGATGAGTGTACCTTTTATCTTCGTCCTATTGATAAAAGCTCTTGCTTTAGAATTGTTTTTTATTCATCAACTGAGGACCTTCAACTTCTGCATTTCTCGGGCCCCAACAAGTAGTCTCATACATGCATAATGAGTTTGGTCTTGTTACCAGGTTAATTACATGCACACACAATGACTGCAGATGGTACGCAAAGCTAGTACTGCGCGAAGTGACTTAGAGCACATGTTAGTTGACGAAACTGCAGAGCCCAAAGCCCTCCCATTAGCACTATTGCAGGACATCACAGGCGGTTTCTCTGATGGCCAGGAGATTGGAAGAGGTGGATTTGCAGTGGTTTATAAGGTACTACTACTATTCCAATGAATAAGGCGCACACGTATTTCAAGATTTAGCTTTCACCAAGAAGTAGTCAAGTAATATATTGAGGATTATTTGATGAAAAGTTGATATCATAAGAAACCAATTTTCAATATGAATCAACGATCATAAATTTTATTTGGCATGATATTTTTGCTCAAAAACTTTGGTCAAACATCCATCTTGAACCTTATTCATAGAAATAGAAGGAGTATTTTACATTGTTCCAAAATTAATCATGCTTGATACGCAAATCGATGCTATCACTTGTGTGTGATAGGGAATAATTGGTGATGTGGCGGTGGCCGTGAAGAGGTTCTCCAACCCTTTTATGGAAGAAAAGGACTTTGTACGAGAGGTTAAATTCTTGATGCAGGTCAAGCATAAAAATATTGTAAGATTTCTGGGATATTGTGCTGATAGACAAGGAATAATGGATAAGTATGATGGAAACCTTCTCATGGCAGATGTCCACCAAAGATTGCTTGTCTTCGAGTACATACCAGGGAGTGTTCATAAATTTATCAGTGGTACGACCATGTGGCCTCTAAATTCGATGTTTATTATTATTTCATATGCATAAAATTGTGTATAACATCTAGCCCAGTATTCAAAAGTTAAGACATCAAATATTTCATTATAAACCTGATTTCTCCTCCTCTTGTCTTTATAGATCCACGTCGTGACTGGGAAATGTCCTACAAAATAATCAAAGGAATATGTGAGGATCTGCATTGTCTTCATGAGAATCAGATTATTCACTTAGATCTAAAACCCTCCAACATACTGCTCGACAATAACATGGTACCGAAAATTATTGATTTCGGAGTGTCAGTATGCTTTGATGAGATCCAAAAGCCATCATATTACCAAAAGTACACCAGGAACAATGTAAGCTAGCTAACTCATCTTGAAAGCTCACTCATTTATGCTTTTTGATTAAAGTGTGCTCTCTTTGTATGCTAATTGATCTTACCTTCTATATACAGTGGATATTTGGCACCGGAATTTATCGAAAGAGGTGAAATCGGACTGAGCAATGACTTGTATAGTCTTGGTGTTGTTATTTGGGAAATACTGACCGGGTAAAAGGGGGATATAGCTATTGAGGATGTAAGAAAATTATGTATTCCATCGTTACAGAGATAATAGCTCAATTTTTGTGGTCTAAGAAGCTAGTGTAAAGCACACTCCGGTTGCCAAAGAATCAACACATCAGATTAGTTTATAGCGAAAATTGTGTTGCTCGTTTGATGCTTCATTTCTGAAAAAGTGCAATTTACATGGTGGTAGAATTGATTTGAATCTACTGGTACACAATTAAACTTCTTTAGATATTTGTTTTGTTTTGCATGAATGTAGGTGGTCGCTATATATACTACTTTAAATGGTTGAGGTTCGAACATAGAAATATGTTGTTGATCCATATAATAGACCATCTCTCACCACTGCAATTCTTTAGGTACTTGAAAGTTGGAGTGGTAGGCTGGCGACATCACAACAAGAAACACTATGCGATCAAATACGAGTATGCTACGAGATAACTTTAGAGTGCAGAGACTACATTCCAAGTAAGAGACCAACTAGTGCACGGGATATATAATTGACAGGCTTCATCAGAGGGAATATATCCAGGTACGTATAAAATTTGAGAGTTCATTTCTTAATTCTGAGTCGATTCAGATAGGCCTGGTTTGAAAGTAAAAATTAAATTTTCTTCGATCCTCTTTGATATTTTTTCTGATGCACTATTAATAAAGAAGACTAATGCATGGCTCTGCCGCTGCATACGAGGCAGGCTGCCTCTTCTACATCAGGTGTAGCTGCGACTGAGTCCAAGAGGAAGAGCAACACCGATGGCCCTAGAGTGTCCCACTTCACACCCACTCCTGGGAGAGGCGCCCATCCGCTGGAGGGCCAGACAGTTGTCATGCCGCGCCCATCCGCTGGCCCTTGGGAGCCCTCAGAAATGTATTCCAATTCCCTCAGATCCAAGGTGTACTACTCCCCCAAGCTCGTCTACCTCAAGGTGTCCGTCCTCGCGGCGCATGACCTGGTCCCTAGTGAGAAGGGTCGGCCATTGTCGGCCACCACAGTCAAGATCCAGATGGGAAACCAGATTCGGCACACGAGGCCACAGGGTGGGACGGCGAACCCAGCGTGGAACGAGGAGTTCATGTTTGTTGCCTGTGAGCCATTCGAGGACCCGCTGGTGGTGACAGTGGAGGAGTGTGTCGCTGATCAGAGAAAGGAGCTGGTGGGCCGTGTGATCATCCCTGTGGCGCCACCCTACGTGACCCAGAATGACCTGGCCATGTCAGTGCTGTCGAAATGGTTCAGCCTGTGGTGCGGGATGAAGGTGGACGAGACGGCGAACAAGATCCAGCTGAAGATGAGTTTGGAGACAGCGTACCATGTGCTGGATGAGTCGAGGTACAACCTCAGCGACCTGCAACCGGCGGCGAAGAAGCTGCGAAAGAACCCCATCGGCATCCTAGAGGTGGGCATCCTCGGCGCACACGGCCTGGGTGGCAACAGGAACCCGTATTGCGTGGCAAAGTACGGCACAAAGTGGGTGAGCACACGCACCCTGCTGGCCACGACTGAGCTAAAGTGGAACGAGCAGTACACGTGGGAAGTGTTCGACCTCAGCACCGTCATCACCATCGCCGTTTTTGACAACGCCAACCTCCACCACGGCCATGACGACGGAGCCAGTGAGGACCAGAGGATTGGCAAGGTGCGCATCCGGGTTGGGAGGCTGGAGTCGGGCCGGGTGTACACGAACTACTACCCACTAATGGCGCTGAGCCCGTCAGGGCTGACCAAGACCGGTGAACTCCAGCTCGCCGTCCGGTTTACGTGCACGGCGTGGGCCAGCATGCTCGCTCAATATGGCCGTCCTCTCCTCCCCAGGGTGCACTACAGGAAGCCGATCTCTGTGCAGCAGCTTGACTACCTCCGGTCACAGGCGATACATATTGTGGCCACACGGCTAGGCAGGGAGGAGCCACCGTTGCGGAGGGAGGTGGTGGAGTATGTGCTGGACGCGGACTCTCACGCGTTCAGTCTTCGGCGGGGCAGGGCCAACATCTACCGGATCACCTCGCTCTTGTCCGGTGTCCTCGCGTTGGGCAGGTGGTTCGACGACATTTGCAAGTGGAAGAAGCCGCTGAATACAACCCTCGTGCACGTGCTGTTCCTGTTCCTGGTGTGCCGCCCGGAGCTGATCCTGCCGACCATGTTCCTCTGCATGATGATGATCTGGGCATGGAACTACAGGCGGCGGCCACGGATGCCGCCGCAGATAGACACGGTGCTGTCGCAAGGGGAGCTCGCGCACCGGGACGACACGGTGCCACCACGCACGGAGCTAGGCATGGTGCTCTTGTACGCGGATCAGGCGCACCCGGACGATCTGGATGAGGAGTTGGACACGTTCCCGACGTCCAAGCCGGATGACGTCGTGCGGATGAGGTATGATCGACTGAGGAAAATCGTGGGCACGTTGCAGACGGTGCTGGGAGACCTGGCTACGCAGGCGGAGCGCGCGCAGTCGCTGCTCCGATGGCACGAACCAAGGGCAACGCCCGTCTTTATCATGCTCTCGCTGGTGGTGGCCGTCGTACTGTATTTGACGCCATTCCAGCTGGTGGCCATGGTGGTCGGGCTCTACGTCCTCAGGCCCCCGTGGCTCCGGAGCAGGACCAACATGCTCTTCAACTTGTACACTCGTCTGCCCTCCAGCGACGACGTCATTCTCTAAGGTAAATGCTTCATGCATGCAGCATTAATTTGCTCATTTTCTTAGTATCTAGGTTTTGCTGATTATTTATTGGAGTGAAAATAGGAAGCGAGAGAAACAAAATCTGCTCACCATCGAGTTTGCTGCTGTTGCTAGCAGATGTTCAGGATCTGGATGTGAGGCTGAAGGAGATGACATTGCCGATGATGCTGCGAGCCGAAATCATCTTGCTTGCCGCGAGCACGTGGGGGAACACACGAGTTGGGATTTTGGATTGGACAACGCACACGGTGAAAGGGGGAGGGGGAGCCAAAGCAATTGAGATTTGGGAGTCGGTTGAGGTCGAGGGATTAGTTTATATAGATAGATGCAGCGGGGGGCACGGTGTTTATCCGGTCTCGTGTTAGATCCTATGTCTTGGTTAGTTAGCCTATGAGAACAAGTCATAGGTTTTGAGTTTTACTGCGCATCCGGTTCGTTGCTATCTCTATTTTTATCTACATGGATATTAACATGCACTATTCTTGAGAGTCAAGACACCGTTTTGCTTTAAAAGAGCAAAAGAAATCCCACATAATTACTAATGCATGGTTGATTACATAGATTATTTTCATGTTCATACTGGAGTATAGTAAGGAAAAACTGTTTAACCGAATCAAGGTCAAGATAACTAGTGTGATTTCTACACTAGGAGAATCATAGATATGTAGGGAATAGAGAAATTTCACCTAAAGAACTGTTACAAATAAAAGAGTAACCTAATAACGATAAGTAAGAAATAAGAAAAACAGGGAATATTCGGTTTGATAACCTGCAACTAATTCCCTGCTCTGGGTAATCTTTCACATTCGGTCAAAGAAGAAATTTTGAAAACTAAAAAGCCTATAGGCTGATGCCACCATACAAAAAAACCATATTGACCCAGAGCCCCGTTGTGACCACAATGTTGTTTTTGAAGGATGTTACCTTAGAGAAAAAAAAGGAATAAAAGTTAGGAAGACTACTGATGTAGGGCGATGGGTGAGCTTAACCAAACAATCAACGGATTGAGCAACTAGCGCGAAAGCCTTTGCGTGTTAGTCCCGTTTTTTTCTCCATCGTTATTAGTTGCTCCATCGTTATTAGTTTCTATTGTCTCCCTGCACAAACCTCGGTCCAATCAATTTGTTTGGAATTGGGGTTAGGACCGGTTAGAACTCTCATTTACGATCGCAGTATGGCAAGTTTTTTCTTCGAATAGTTCGTATGGGGTTCAATGTACCAACACGATTAGCTGGTGTTGCTGATACTAGACCCATTATAACCCCGACTGAAGGGCAGGCCATTCCTAGGCTCTCGGATGCGAGGCTGTTGAAAGCTAGTATCCCATATTCTATGACGGAGATAGAGCATTAATTAAAGTTTTCGCCTCCACCTTAACGACCGAGGGATGAAATCTTTCGACGACTACGGAGGCGTCACCCGAGGCCGATTCCAGTGGATCACTATGGAATCATCTAAAAGCAAGCCTGGTTCTCTAGGCACTAGGGTAGGACATGGATCGATCATGACGAAAATGGACTTCTCCGTCATGTAATGCTTTAGAAGAGTCATGGTCATGTTCTCCGCCGGTCTTTTTCCCTTCTCAACTAGGCGAAGGAGATATTCATTCCATTCAGGCAGGTGAGGAAGGGCGGTGTAGGCTTGACTCTACCTTCTCTCTTGGTCATGTCGGAGGCTAAGTTTTCATTCAGTGGTGAGGTGTTCATAGAAAGTAAGGCCTAGCCCAACGAATGACGGATGTGGTTTGGACGGGGTCTCACTTGGACGCCGGAGAGATCCCGTAGATCTAGATAGAGTCTTTACCGCTCAGTAAAGAAGAGTACCCATGCTATGGATTACATAGTGGATCTTCGGGCAACCAAACCGACACATCCAATTCCGATCAATAACTTGGAGGTATGGCTGAGTGGCTTAAGGCATTGATTTGCTAAATCGACATATAAGATCGTATCATGGGTTCGAATCCCATTTCCTCTAGCACGGAAGTAGAACGGGCGGGCGAAGTTACGTGAGAGAAAGAACCTTAGATTGATGGAGTCCGCCATCGGACATAATAGCATTACTTAGTGACTAGGAGCGGATCACCCCTTTCTTGTTCTTGGTGGCGTCTATAGCAAAGAAGACCTTCCCGAATGAGGGTAGTCTAGTCTCTAGCCGAGTCTTGGTTCTTGATCAAGCTCCGCCACTACAGGTAGGATGCTCATAGATGAAGAAAAGAGACTCTAGTCAAGTGGTTCTGGTAGCTCAGCTGGTTAGAGCAAAACAAGCAAAGGATTGAGCAACTAGCGTCAAAGTCGCCGTGCGTTAGCGCGTCCGTTTTCTTGTTGGACATCAAATCTTTTTTTCTTGTTTCAGTGGGAAGAGAAAGGGGCATTCCTTCACTGGTTCGAATCTAGTGAAGGATTATCGGCAATGTCCATGCCAACTACATATAATTAAGCTACCTAGCTACATATAGCACTAACTACTAGTCCTCAAAAGGATTATCGACAATGTCCGTGCCATACCTAACGACAGCAGCAGGAATATCGTCATCTGAAGAAACGCCAGAGTCTGTCGATGCTTCAGGGCCTCAGTAGTAGAAGTAGGTCATGCGATATTCACAGAGACGGAAGACCAAATTCTCCTGGGCGTCCATCTCAGCATCGACCATCTCAGTCCACCTCGGACCACTAAAAAAGGTGCGGTTCGCCTCGTTTATGACTTGAACCATGTAGGTCGGTGCAAGTTGCTTCAGAGGTAGTAGATCAACCTGTAATTGTCCCTGCTGCCACAACGGCCAATCGAAATGGTCCAGGAAATCAAGTCTAAACTTATAGGGTATGTTCTGCATATAGAATCATAAGAAAGCAACAATTAGCACGTAATTTAGTTGCAGGGTATATATATAGGTTGTTGCTTGTGAAGGGATATACCATGCTAATTTCGCAGTCATACGGGAGCACTATAACAACCTTCTTGTCCTTGTACTGTTGGTAACCACAATGCTCACATCGATCATTATTCATTCTATACCTATATATGATAATGTAAACTTAGTTATATAGACCATTTTAACTTAATTAGCATCATAAGTAGCACAATATATCAACATAACACATAAGGAAGATTAGCTAGCATCATATATAAGTAGTACAATTGTAGCATACGATAGTCACATGATAAGTCTACATAAGTAGTACGATAGGTACCATATATACGACAGTCACATGAGAATATCCTAAACTCGAGTAGACTCAGTGGCAGTGATATCGTTGTCATCCGAGCGGTCCCAAAAAGAGGACGACAAGCTAAAAGAACCATGTTGCTGCTTGTCGGAGGGACCGGGCTGACCTTGCTGCTGCATGCCGGAGGGGTCGACCTCACCTTGCCCGCGCTGCTGCCGTCTCTCGCTAAGGACCTCGTACTGGACCTCCATCACCCGGGGATCAAGTAGGAGATCCATGACCAAGGGGTCATTCGCGGTGGTGGCGCACTAGCTGCCTCTCTTCCTGCCGGTGCTCCCTCTCCTGGGCCCTCGTGGCGATCCTCGTGCCCTCTGGCGCTAACAGATGGGTCACGCGACGCTCATCCTCGAAGTTAAGGACCACTCTCGCCCCAAAGTGCTGGACCGCGACACAGTCGTAGGCCCGGGATGCCTGTCACGGGCACCTGAAAGTACCTAGCTGGATCTTGTTATCCATTGTGATCTGAGCTGCCCAAGTCGCGGTCCTCGTGTGTTTCCGGTGAACACCACATAACTTCAACTACTGCTCCAACATGATACTAATTAAGTAGTTAAATAATAACATTTCATACAACTGTTAGTCAACATATAAGAAATGAATATATATGTATATTTGCTACGTCTATCCCTAAACTCATCTAGACTAGGTTGACAGGCGAGTTTCGCCTCGCCGCTTGCATTCCGTTCTGACACAGTGTGGTCGGTGTAGAGGTTTAGAGAAGTTTTCATCTATGACATATCCGGGCGTGACATGTTACGTTGTTTAATGTTCTGTCCCAATATTATGCATAAATCTAAACTGGTTATATGTAGCTCTTCCGACCGGCTATTAATTAGATCAATTCTCAACCAAGATTTGTTGAGCATCGACTTTAGTATTATTTAGTCGTAGTTAACAGAAATCTAGCACACCTCTCTCAAGTAGTGTGATCCCACCATTATCATCTCTCAATAGCTTGATGTTCAAGATAACATCAGCTACTCCTAGATCCTTCATCTCAAAAGACTGAGATAAGAAATCCTTGACTTCCTTAATTACATTAAGATTGGTCCCAAAAATCAGTATGTCATCAACATACAAACATAGAATTACTCCCTCGCTCCCACCATAGCGATAGTACACACATTTGTCAGCTTCGTTTATAGCAAAGCCTCCAGTGGTTAGGGTTCTCTCAAACTTCTCGTGCCACTGCTTAGGTGCTTGTTTAAGGCCATATAAAGACTTCAACAACTTACACATTTTTCCTTCTTGCCCACTCACTACAAATCCATCTGGTTGATCCATATAAATTCCTCGTACAACTCTCCATTTAGGAAAACCGTCTTAACGTCCATTTGATGAACGAGAAGGCCATGTGAGGCAGCCAAAGATAGTAGTACGCGAATGGTGGTCAATCTGGCTATGGGTGAGTAAGTATCAAAGAAGTCCTCACCTTGTTTTTGGGTATAACCCTTGGCTACAAGTCTTGCCTTATACTTCTCAATAATACCATCAGGCCTAAGTTTCTTCCTAAACACCCATTTGCATCCTACAGGTTTGCACCCATAAGGACGATATGTGATCTCCCATGTTCCATTCGCTAAGATAGAATCCATCTCACTACGAACGGCTTCCTTCTAGTAGTCAGCATCAGGAGATGCATAGGCTTCTGAAATAGAAGTAGGAGTATCATCCACAAGATACACAATGAAATCATTACCAAAAGACTTTGTAGTCCTTTATCTCTTACTCCTCTTACGAATTTAATTATCATCCTCCTCAGGTTTTTCGAGTGTTCAATAAGAATGGTATGTTTAGGAATTGTGGGTATTTCCTGATTCAACGAGTCAGGTATCTCCTGATTTGATGAGCTAGGTATATCCTTCATGGGAAAGATATCCTCAAAAAAAGTCACATCATTTGACTCCATGATTGTACCAACATGCATGTCTAGTACTCCAGATTTTACTATCAAGAATCTATAGCCGATGCTATGAAAAGCATATCCCAGAAAAACACAGTTCATGGTTTTTGGTCCAAGTTTGCGCTTCTTTGTGATTGGGACATGAACCTTTGCCAGACAGCCCCAAGTTCGCAAGTAAGAAAGATTTAATCTTTTCTTTTCCCGTTCTTTAAATGGAGTAATCTCTTTGTTCTTAGTGGGAACTCGATTTAGGACATGACACGCAGTCAGTAATGCCTCCCCCACCATTCCTTAGAGAGACCCAATGTGTCTAACATGGTGTTAACCAAATCTGTTAGAGTACGGTTCTTTCTTTCGGCTAACATGTTTGACTGGGGCTAGTAGGGAGGCGTCCTCTCATGAATTATACCATGTTCTACACAAAAAGAATCAAACTCGTTGGAAAAGTACTCTCCACCACGATCAGACCTAAGCCTCTTAATCTTTCGATCAAGTTGGTTTTCCGCTTCAACTTTATAAATTTTGAAGAAACTCAAAGCCTCATCTTTTGATTTCAGAAGATACACATGACAATATCTCGTAGAGTCATCGATCAATGTCATAAAATATTTCTTTTCACCTTTTATCAACACACCATTCATCTCACAAAGATATGAATGTATGACCTCTAGTGGTGCCAAATCTCCCACCTCTGCAGTCGTATGTGACTTGCGAGGTTGCTTCGCTTGCACACAAGTTTGACATTTAGATCCCTTCACAATAGTGAATTTTGGAATTAAATTCATTTTAGCTAATCGCGTCATGCAACCAAAATTAATATGATAAAGACGTGAATGCTAGACATTTGATATAAGATCAGATGAAACATGATTCACGACTTTATTACACACATCTGACAGTGATAGGCGGAACAAACCTCCATACTCATAGCCTTTACGAATAAATATTCCAAACTTAGACAGTACAAATTTATTGGACTCAAACACTATCTTATAGCCATCACGACATAGAAGTGATCCACTAACAATATTCTTATTTATTGAGGAAACATGATGCATGTTCTTCAGGCGCATGGTCTTTCCCGAAGTGAACTTCAAATCAACCGTACCAACACCATAAACAGAAGCATGCGAGTCCTTCCCTATCAGTACGGACTGAGCCCCTCTGACCTAATATGAAGAAAACATGGAAACATCAGAACAAACGTGTACATTAGCGCCCGTGTCAATCCACCAATCAGGAGAATGGCATAATGAAAGAATAGTAGGTAATATACCATACCCAACATCTTTCATCTAAACGTCGCCCATGACAATATTAGCAGTCTTGCTACCTTTTGCATGTTGGCGCTTGTCAAAGCGGTTGGGCAAGTAGGATCCCAATGATCAGGATCACCACACACATGACAAACACCTTTCTTTTTATCAGTCATCTTCTTGAAATTAGTAGACTGTGAGAATTTGTTCTTTATCGAACTTTTCTTTTCCATCAAACCTTCCCCTTGTTCTTGAACTTGTGAGACTGGAAGTTCTTTTTATGTACCAGGTTGGCACTTGAACCTCCCTCAGCACCTCGAGCACGTATGTCTTTTGCTCTCGCCTTCTCTTCCACATCAAGAGTTACAATGAGATTCGATACGGAAAACTCGTGTCTCTTGTGTTTCAGGGAAGTAGCAAAGTTCCTCCACGAAGGGAAAGCTTGGCAATAATGCCCCCGGCAATGAACTTATCCGGTAACACACAAGGAAAGTGCTCAAGCTCCTTGGCCAGTGACTGTATTTCATGAGCCTGCTTAACCACAGAGCGGTCATCAGTCATCTTGTAGTCATAGAGTTCTTCCATGACATATAGTTCACTGTCAATGTCCGAGACCCCAAACTTGGCCTCGAGCACATCCCACATGTCCTTGCCATTATCAAATAACATATAGGGTTCAACAATGTTTTCCTCGAGAATAGACAACAAAGCAGCTTTGAATAGGGTATCAGTTTTTCGAAAACTTGTTCCTGAGCAGGAGTAAGCTCTCCCTCAGGCTTGCCAAGGGTGGCGTCATAGCAGTTCATGTTCTGAAATCAGAGAACTGTTGTCACGCGCCACCTCTTATAGTGCGTACCCTCAAAGACAGGTGGCTTCACAGAAGCAACGAAATCACTTGGAGCAAATTACCTATAATAAGGTTTTTGGATTGTTGAGTAAAGGAGTAATTTATCAAGAGATTTAACCATACTAAAAGATAGATAGAACGCAGGCATAATAATAGGAAAAGACCAGAAGATACGACCGACTATCTAAATATGATAAACAAGACTGAGGAAGATGATATACATCACAGTAGAGGAACCGCCGGTGTTCGCGCTAGCGTTGGCACCGTCATCAGCCATTTTGTCGAGAAAAATATTGTTGATGTCGAGGAAGAAATCGTCGTTGGGGAAGACGTTGGCGCAATCGTTATCCGTGAAGGAGTCCGTGATGAAGCCAGTAGTCGCGCTCCTCAAAAACCTTATCGCCCTTCTCCCGTACAGGACTCGAAGCAGTGGAATCTAGGAGGCCTACTATCCTAGCTCGCGGTGCACGCCGCAAGATGGGATGGGGAAGATCTAGGTAGTGCAATGATCTAAAACTGGAGGCGCAAGGGTGTGCGTTGTTATATCTGAGAAGAGTAGTGACCTCTCACTCTTATAGGCATGGGTAGGCAGCTGAACAATCGGTGTTGGGAGAGGAAATGAACAAGCATCGACCGAAGCCGAACAACCTCCACTAAGCTCGAATTAAATCTCCATCGAGTTCGTATTAAACATCCACTCACGTAGACTGTTTAAATTATTATCCATTTATGCGTGGCAAAAAGAAAGAGAAGCTCTCGGCTCGAGGTATTCCCGCAACCCGCGGCGCGCACACGTCGTGACGAGGCGAGGCGGGCGGCGGAGGAGGAGCGCGTGTATATTATGTCTTCTCTTCTCAAGCTCGTACAAGTGGTGAAAGAGCTCACCTTATAAGCTGGTCCAACTTCCACTCAACTAGCAATGTGGGACTAAACTTTTATCCCCTCTTTCCTTGCATGAATGGGCCAAGTGGATCTCTAGGATTTCAGGAATTGTTGAATAATATAAATAGGCTGGGCCTTTATTAGGCAAAATTCCAACACATATAAACGTGTTGGGTAGAAGCGTTTTCGCATATGTGTTGAGCAAGTTTAATTGAAACGCGGTAGCCTAGTTGTTAGTACACATCGACGAGCGATGAAGGCTCGCTACGCTAAAATCCTTCGAGGATTTGCCACCCCGGTAGCAGCGGACAACGAAGCCAGCTAGACTACTGGTTGCACGTTACGTTTTTAACTACGACTTAGTGTGGTGAGTGAGTAGGGCATAAGACCCTATTTATTTATATCGTATGCAAAACAAATTTAGATTTTGTTCTTTTAAAAAGAATAACGTATGATGTTGACGCGGTAGACTTTCGAGGTTGAGTCATATGCTGCGGGCGCGCGTTGTGAGAGCGGCGACGAATAACAAGGTCGAGCCGTTAGAATAACTTTTTTATATTCTATATGTAGGTAATTTTTGTAGTGTTGGATAACATACATGTTATTAGATGGGTAACTTACATGTTGAAGTCTAGATAACTCTCGTGTTACTGATGGATAACTTTTGGATAAAAACAAAAGTTATCTACCTCTAACATATGATATATGGATAAATATTGTAGTGGTGGATAACTTGCATTTTATTGGGTGGGCAACTTAATTGTTGATGCTTGGATAACTCACACGTTAAGGGTGGATAACTTTTGATTCCAAAAAAGTTGTCAGAATATACCAATATGGGATTTAGTTTCGAAGATCTCGTCACGACTAGCTTAACGGTGAAAACGGATCTCAGTTTGGTGCATGCACTGCTGGATGCCCGCCAGATTTTAACGTTTTCAGACCGGAGCAAAGTTCAAAAAAAATGCACAAAATGCCCGAAATCCAAAACCAAACTGCCTTGGAATAATTTTTTTTATTTTTATAGTAGACTAGAGTCCGGAGCCGATCCCAGCCCACCTTTGACTTTTTACGCCGCTACCTCGCGTCGCTCTCCATCCCGCCCCCATTTTGTCTCGCTGTCTGCTCCAAATCGCCTAGCACGGACGCTGCCCGAATCCAGTGGAGCTGTTGCTTTGCTCGAGATTCTGCAGCGCAGACGCGCCGGCCTGAATACCTGGTAAGCTCCCCGAATCCAATTTTCTGTCTTTGATTTACCTCGTGTATTCGTTCGTTCGTGAGGTGCTGGCGCTGGTGCTGGTGCTCTGGTGGAATTAGTTCAGCTGCTCCTTGTGGCTATTAACTTCTCTACTCCTCTGATTTGGGTTTCCTACAAGAATCTAACTTAAAAGAAGTCGTAGTAGATCCTTGCAACATATCCTTCCTCAAAGTTTGTGAGTGCCCCAATTTTACTGGACAAATTCGCCAGGGTACGGTGTTCTCTTCCTCGCAGTGGCGTCTGAAGCTCCCCGTCTATTCTGCCGCACACACGTGTGCTGCTTACAAATTGCTATCCCCAAGTATAGGTGGCACTCATACTTATCGTGGCCCATATGAGGATAGATCTAGCTAGTCCATGTCTTCAACAACCACCGCGCAGGTGTGTGCGTGTACATCCCTAGTCATGCTTGTTTGATTTGAGCTATTATTGTTCCAATATTTGTTGAAATCTCCGCTTAGGATGTGTAGATCTAACATTATTCCAGCTATGTTCAGCTCTAATTTGCAAGCTGGGAGTTTCACCTGTAAACTGTAGCCACAAAACAAGAGTAATCCTAGCATGTGGCATGCGTACATTTCGATTTATCACCACAAGATTTAGTCTGCATTTCAGAACAAATATTTTATCTTCTCTTGAATGCAGGGTTTATTTGATCCCATCATTGGAAGCAAAAAAGTTAGTGCTCCGTCGAACACCTACAGGGCTCAGCCCAAATCTCCCATAGGTAAGCGACAACTTGGGTTGGTGCTCACTCTCATACCTCATGAGTTGCGATGCATTTTTGTATTCTTTTAGAAATCAGCAAAATAACTTTCTTCTCCTAATTTTGAAAGCCCACTGTGTACTTAGGATGGAGGAGGAACATGATCTACTAGGGAATATACTTGACAGAAGCATGAAACCGACAGATCTACCGTTGTCGCTTTTAAGGAGTATCACCGGAAATTTCTCCGAAGGACAAAAAATTGGCGAGGGTGGTTTCGCAATGGTTTACAAGGTAAACTTTACTTTTTAGAGAAAATTAGATTTATACCAGCTAAAGGCCTATAGTTGTCTTTTACTACCTCCCATCCAAAATATAAGGCGCAGTTTTGAACTATGTGTAGTTCAAAATATGATCAGCAAAATCGGAGGGAGTATTCGTTTGACAATAAAGCAAAATATCCACACAAGAATATAGTGTTGCATTGCATGTTCGTACGTTTTCTAACATGATCCAAATTTAAACAGGGTGTAATCCGAAACAGAAAAGTTGCTGTGAAGAGGATTAGGAACAACAAGACATTCGATGAGACACTATTTCGTCAGGAGGTTAACAGCCTGATGAAGGTTAACCATCAAAA
Organism: Avena eriantha; assembly: GCA_910589775.1. NCBI lineage: Eukaryota > Viridiplantae > Streptophyta > Magnoliopsida > Poales > Poaceae > Avena > Avena eriantha. Next base: position 346,496,931 of record OU342746.1, on the reverse strand, counting down.
TATAGTCCAGTTTCTTGGCTTTTGTTCTAATACAGAGCACAAAGCGATGGAATATAAAGGCGAATACATTTACGCTGAGGACAGAGAAAGAATACTCTGTTTCGAGTATGTCAACAATGGAAGCCTTGAAAAATACATTACTGGTACCATAGTGTGAATTGTGATTTCAACTCTTGTATGTACTTGTGTTACATTATTTTCACTAACACGTTTCAGTATTGACTAATCAAAAGTGGTAGACTAACAAAATAAAAATATTAGCTATAGGACTCGCTATATAGTTTACAATACATATATCAAATGATTGAGATCTGATGCTCTACTTCTCCACTTTTTTATATTCTGCAGATGAATTAAGAGGACTTGAGTGGAATACACGCTATAATATAATCAAAGGAATATGTGACGGTTTGGAATATCTTCACATGAAAAAGCATCTCATTCATATGGACTTGAAACCGGCTAATATATTACTAGATAATCACATGGTGGCCAAAATTACAGATTTTGGTCTAGCAAGAATGGATGAAAGGTCACACACTACAAACCGCATTTTAACACTGTAAGAAATGAACCAAAAGAACCAATCCTTTTTTGTGATTTTGTTTTACTATATGCCATAAAAGTGCATCAAACTATCGTCTTTTGATGCAGAGGATATTGTGCTCCAGAATACCTACTAGGTGGCAAGATGTCAGTCAAATCTGATGTGTACAGTTTAGGGGTTATAATCATCGAACTCGTGATGGGGCGTAAGGGCATTCCTGACATTAATAATGTATGTGTGCTTCATGCATATGGTTTCTTTTACAGACTTTTATGCCAAATTATTCTTTTGCATATTGTTATTCTTCTTATTATTCATTTTAGAGGAAATAGTAAATGAGCAACCCAAAGATTATTAGATTTGCGCTAAGTATGATTCTGCATAATTTGGGTACCAAAGCATTGGATGGCACATATCGAATATACATTTGAAAGGAGATCGTAATAAAACTGATGCCTCAGTTTCAAAATTGAGCTGACGTTGTTTATGTACTTTTGCCTTATATAAGTACATGTATCTTGCATAAAATATTTCGTCATTATTCTAAATTAGCATGGCCAAATTGCAGGTGCTTAGAAGATGGAGGCACAGATGGGGTAAATCAGCGAAAGGAACACCATTCAGATACCAACAAATAGCTAAACTCATTGAGATAGGGGTACGCTGCCAGGAAAATGACCCCTATAAGAGGCCTTTTATATCAGAAATAATACGTGATATCAATGAAATGGAAAGCACGGATAAGCAAATCAGCAATGCCAACGAATGTATTGTTAAACAGGTAAGCTCGTGTTCTCCCCATAACTTCGAGGGCAGCATTGGACTAATAAAAGAATGTTTTTTGAGGGAGCCAGATGCAGATGTCCCTGTGTAGTGTAGATAGCTATATTTGCCAAGTGAATGAAGCTAATGACTAAATTTCTGCACCAATTATTTTGCTATCAATGGAATATTTTTTTTAAATGGAATGATTATTTTGTGAACATGGAATATTTTTCAAATTTCAAATATGGAACAATAAAATCTCGATCATCTTTTCATAACATGGAACAATTTTTCATAAAATGGAACATTTTCCAGAAAACGGAACAATTTTTTAAAACATAGAACAATTTTTCAGAAAATATGGAATATGTTTTTGAAGATGGAACAATTCACCGGCGACAGAACAATTTTCTAGAACATCGAACAAATTTTCTGATAACAACATTTTTAAGAAAACATGGAACTTTTTTCAAAGAAGAAACAAATTCTCAGGGAATGGAACAATCATTTAATTTTTTGAAACAATATGTGTATTAGTGGAATATCTATTTAGCAACAAAAATCTGGTCATTGAGAAGTAAAAAAGAAAAGGTTATTATTTAGCAAAACCGAAAGAATAAAAGTGAGACAAGATCCTGCATTGTAGGAAAGGATTTATATATACACGCTTGATAAGGAATTTAAGAGCCCATATAAGAGCAAGTGTCATCAATTATACAGGCCTGACCATGTGCCTACTGCCACAACACTGTGTAATCTCTCCATCCATGTTGATACAAATATTTAATGAAAAGAAAAAAATCCATTATCTTTTGACAAATGTTCTCAATCTTGAAGTTTCCACCTTAATGAATACATAGTTAATGAGAAAGTAGAAAAGGCATATCTCATCGTGACGATGTATCTTGTTTTATTCTTGCAGCTAAACCCCTATTTGGAGGATGACATGCTTGGGATTGAGCCGCTCGAGCTATTTATTCCTTTCGAGATTAACAAGCAGTTGTCATGCACACTTGAGCTGACCAATGAGACAAATGCTTATATTGCCTTCAATATCCAAACGACGAGCCCCCTACCATATAGTATTCAACCAAACAGAGACATTGTGGCACCACGATCCATGTATAGTGTCAACATAACACTGCAACCAATGGATAAGGCACCACAATATAAGCAGCATACCGGCGATTTCGTGGTGAGGAGCACCAAAGTGAATGGGAGTCTTACACCTGAGGATATAACCGAAGATATATTCAACATAGAGGAGGGTAAAATGGTTGATGAGGTGAACTTGACGGTTATACATGAGCCTCGCGAGCCCCATGTGGATTATTCACTCCAGTCCCTAACAATTTCAGATACAGTAAATCTAAACAGTCTAGAGACATCCGATGTGCCAGCAGAGTCAGAATTCAAGGTGAGGTTTGTTTGTTTGTTTTTTGCGGGGAAGGTGAGGTTTGTTACTCGATTAAACATGCAAATAATTTAATTACCATCCTTTAAAAGAAGCTATAATTGATTAAGTATTCATGTCCGATCGAGATTAAGCTGTCCAAATATATAATTTTCTGGTTACCATCAAAAAAATGATTTCTTTGATTTGATTCTGTCGTCTATGAGTTTTATTTTTAAATTTGATATGTAGACAAATAAAAATTACCATTGAGCTATCGAAAAATTTGTCATTTTGGATTTTTGACTGACGCCAGAAGTTAAACCTCAATGTGATTTATTTGGTTTAATAATGGTACTTTGATTTTATTTTAGCACAAATCCAAACCATTTCAGTTGAATCTAATGGGCTAGAAGTTGTCAATTTAGGATACCGTATAATCTCTACTTTATTTAAAGCATGCTGACTCAATGTACCTAAATTGATTCTTCTGAACTAATGCAGCAACAAGGAGTGGTGTCGCCAGATTGTAGTACAGATTATAGCTCTTGCGGTGATAGTGAAAGTCAGTAAGTGGCAGATTACCGTATTTCTTTTGCATGTATATATTTTCTTTGTACTCTTTTTATTGCACACTTTTTTTTTCTTCCATTTTTTTTTCTTTTATATGACATTGATTCCTTTGCATTCACTGCTCCGTGGCCTATATTTGTAATATCATCTAGATCGCCTGAGAACAAATGAATAGGTATGTATTGTTTGTACAAATTTATTTTTTAAACATGCTTTGAGAAATTTAATTATAGTCTTTGTTGGTTCATCATGAGTCGTGCTATGTGTATCTAATCCAGATGAATAAATATTTTGGTCTTAAATTAGAAAAGCAAGGACCAATTTATGTGTTTCCATTTTCCAACATTTGGTTGTTGTACTAGTTCAGACATTATGAACATTTGATTTGGTCGATCTTGAAGAAAGAAGGGGGCACATTGCGTTGGAATCATATAAAAATGCCTTAGTAACCTTGGTAAAAAAAATGCCTTAGTAACTTATTTTCTTATTGAGAATTTAGTCTCAAACACGGGCCCTAAGTATGTATTCTCTCAGACCCACCTCATACTTATCTACCTTATGTCTACTGATGCTTACCTGTAAATTTGCTTACCATCTTCCCTTAATTTCTTCGGGCAGGTCCAATCATGAAGACGAGGAGGAAGAAGAGGAAAATCAGCGATGGTTGATGCCGAGAGGAGCAATTGGAGATGGTCTGTAAAGACGGCATTGGACATGGCTTGTCTATTCCCTCCATACATTTTTTTTGTCCCGGTGCTTAACAAAGAACTGCTTAATTCCTATGCTCCGCAGGTCCACCAGATTCTTTGCATGATTGGACCCGTGAGGGAGGACACTGGCGCCTAGCCATTTGCCACAATGGCAAGATTTTGTTTTGCCCCTTGCTTTCTATGCTGTAACTGAGCTGCTTATTTGATGCGTTAATTTGAATTTTGCTTCAGGCCTTGACATTTTTGAGGAGCTCCAGGATGTTGATTATGTTGTAAGTTGTTGATGATTGTTGGAATGAACAGATAGTTTGAATCTTTTTGGCCACATACCATTGTTAGTTGATGCTTGTATACTTCTCATAGGCAAGAAGCTGTGGCAGAGCAATGAAGGCTGTTTGTGTGGTCGAGGCATCTTGTGAGGCTATATTTCAGCTTGTGATGAGCATGGATACCACCCGCTATGAGTACTTTTTCTTTTGTTTCAATTAATCAACTCCATATTTGTGTACTCCCTCCGATCCATATTACTTGTCACTAAAACTGATGTATCTAGTACTAAAACATGTCTAGATACGTCCATTTCTGCGACAAGTAATATGGATCGGAGGGAGTATTACTTTTTTCTTTTAGAACAATTCTTACTGTTTTTTTTGTTACTATAGATGGGACCACATCTTCCAGTATGGTAGTCTAGTGGAGGAGATAGATGGCCACAATGCAATAATATACCATAGGCTACACCTGGAGTGGTTCTCGACGTACGTTTGCTTCTTGCAGAAAACAATCCCCTTTTATCCTGTTCCGTTCCACAAGAAGAGCGAACTCATTGCAAATTTTGAAGCCACAAGGCATTTCTTTCTTTAATATGCAAACAAACATGTCATTATCTCGTATTCATGACAGATGTTTACTTATTCTACTCCTGCAGCTGATAATTTTAAATGAGTACGTATTGTAGTTATGTCAATTTATTGGTATAAATACATGGATATGTAATTCCAGTGAGTATGAGCTAATACAATCTAATAACATTTGATATTGTGCCTTTAACCTTTAGAATTACACATCATCTTCCATCTTGGCGAGTTTTACTGTCATTTACAGTCATTTCATCCTGGTGAACCATATTGTATCTTGTTGAATTTTACTGTCATTTATTTAATTCTTAGAGTCTAGCACGGTTTTTGATGAATATTTTAACAGGTTTCTTTGGCCTCGTGATCTTTGTTATCTGCGATATTGGCGGCGTAACGATGACGGAACTTATGGTTGGTATTCTTGGAGTTCTACACATATATACTGTGATGTACACATGCACCATACATACGCACATGGAATGTAGTCATTTGTTTTCATGACTTCGGATGATGATAATTTTTGGTTTGCAGTTGTGTTGTTCCAATCCAGAGAGCATCCAAACTGTGGTCCACAACCAGGATTTGTAAGGGCACATATCGAGAGTAAGAGCATTGTTCAGATAAATTCACGACAGTACATTATCTATATCTATATCTATACCATTATGGGTGGTAAAAAACCATTTTGCTCCTCTTTGTTCTAGAACCGTCCTTATGGACATGGGTGCTCGAATCATTCACACCCTTGCACCCTGCAATTTTCTTTTAGAACGCACCAGTCCAATTCTAGAGAGTTCTACAATCTGTCCATTACTCCATTAGCTAGTCTATTGTTCTGCTAACCTCTCTGTCATTCTACATTATGCTCTCACGTCTCAAAACAAATATGAAAACAATAAGCTCCCCACACCTTTGCTTGTATCTTATGTACCTATATTATCATGGCTTTATTTAGGGATCGATAATGACTAAGATTCAGTTCACGTGAAAGTTAATAGTGCAAACAATTCAAATTTTGTGTATGCGAATATCTCCTTCAGCATGCATATATGTGACTATTTCCAAACAATATCTATATAATATGAAGGGGTGTGTTTCACTACACCCTCCTAAAAAATGTTTAGGTGGATGTTGGTCTAGATTAGAACTTACCTCTTCATTAACAGGGGCAGTATGGTCTATGTTACACATAATATAAATAATTTTATTTATATAACCCGATTTCTTTATCCAATAAATCTACTGGTACTGTATATATTGTAACAGTATCTCATGACAAGCAAAAACAAATGCTTTCACATGAGTGACACATCATATTGTAAGGAAGAAGATCCATTGCCCCATCTCATAATCAAGGAGCAAGAATGCGCATGAAGTCAAAAGCACGGTAACTCCGGAAGCATGTTCTATGAAGGGACGGTGACGACCGCTGGGAGGCGCTTCCGTCGTGAAAGCATTTGTTTCAAAGAGGGGTGCACCTAAGCACATCCCTAATATGAAATAGTGATTTTTTTTCTTTGGAATTGTGCATACCTTAACGTGCAAAGCACGTTTCTACTTCTACATGCTAGTATGTAGTTATGTTAATTTAACATTTTTCTCTTTTGCGTTTATTTTAGATGGGGGGTTCCAAATTTCTCCGCTGAAATCCCGTAATGGAAGATCTCGAACACAAGTACAACACCTTATGCAGATAGATTTGAAGGGTTGGAGTGCTGGTTTCTTACCCTCATTTCGGAAGGATTGCCTCCTTCATATGCTGAACTACGTTGCCGGTAACAACTCTTGGTTCTGTAACAATCTTCTGAAAACCTTTGCAAGATAACCCAATTAATGTTCTGCTTCCTAATCGCTCAATAGTATTGAGGATTATGTTTGTTTTCTTTGGCGTAGGGATTTGGAGTAACTTACCCCAGTGACTGGTTTGTGTCTTAGACTACTAGCTTGGCTGTGTTCAAACATTATTTTACATTGTACTATCATTGTAACTGAGTCAGAGTTTATCCAAGTCCATGGGCAGTCAGATGAGTTAACAGGTTTCTGTCCTAGCTATGTTAGTTTACCCACCAATAGTTGTGGGTTGCCACTTCCATTCTTTCCAACCCAATAAGTCATATTAATTAGAAATTAGTTGTATTCAGTTTCAACCACAAAGTGTGAGGGTGTATTATTTTATTTGGGGGTAAATATGTAGCCAGGCATGTCAAATGTACTAGTGTTTCTTTGTTGTGTTAGAGATGATGTAGCTTTCTTAAAAAAAAGTCTATATTATTCAATTATTGTTTAAAAGAAAATGCGCATAATATCCATTGTAAAAGGTCAGCTTTATTTATTTTGCACTCCATTCTACATTTCTAGTTATGGGAGTCCATGGTACCATGCAAATTCCCTTCTGTGCTGGGTGGATGATATGATAGATTTATGTTGTTTTGCCATAAATTTATGTTACCTTACTGACATTAATAATAGTATGTGTTTTTCTGAGGTGTTGTTTAGAGGAATATTTTCTCCTGTTGCCTTATCCAATCCCTCATTCAGATTGAAAAACTGCATTCTACAGAACATCTATAAGTCTATTTCCACCTTAGGTCTCAATAGATCATCACTGTTGATTTTTAAACCTTCTCATTCTACATCTTGTGGTAAACTGCCATTCACGTACACATCTGACATTTATCCTCCTTATTTTAGCTTTGGAAATCAATACTATCTTCATTCTTCCTGAACATTTTCCAAAACAATCTTATGTATCACATCTTGCATATTTTCTATAATATGGCTAACTTGGAATGATAGTCCTGAAACATTTAGTATATCATAACCAACTTGTATTCTTGGTATAATTACAAGATTATGGATATCCAATATAAGTCGCTGTCGGAGGTAGTATATGATATTTTAGGTAGTTGATCTGTGACTACCACTTACCCTTGCATGACCACTTCCTTTTTGTTTTTACCCGTACAGGGCTCAGAGAATTTCTTTCACGAAGCGATGGACTTCAAGTTATCTGAATGTGAGCAAGAGGTTCTCTCTCTCAAAAAAAAAAAGGGCGAGCAATAGATTGATAAATTGCTTATAGTTTTTCTAGTGCTTTTCTCTCCTTAAATTTCTAAATACGGTTACATTTTGTATGTAGACGAGCATCAACTGATCATGAACGTGACACAGATGACTTAGAGGTAGATCGCAATTACATAATTCCATTTTTCCTTGAGATTACATATGACATTTTCTTTATTACTTGTAGGTTTGGGCGATGGTGGGGATGAGACTGATTTGTCTGGATTTTCTAGTAATATGAGGGGATGACCACGATAACGGTGGTGATAACTGGAGAATATCTCATAGGAATAACTGCAGAGTGAGAAGGAATAATTTTGTATCTGACGAATGAATCACATTGATAGAAGAAAAGGATGTGCAGTCCTAATATCATTAACCGGTATGCAATAAAGGGAAGAAATAGTGCTATTTAGTTTTTATAGAATAGATCAATCGGCCATAACCAGTATGTCTAGGAAAAAAATGAACTGTGCATGTGATTATTAGTGCAAGTCCTTGTTGATAACAAGTTGTGCCGACGATATTATGTTTTAGTTCTACAATGGGCTGTTTGGTTTGAGGGATCACCTCATCCATCATGGATTTGGAATGTGAACTATGTGCACTCGTACGTGCACCTATTATTAGTAAAATATACTAGCCATGCACCCGTGCGCTGGCACGGGCTCGCTGTTCTGAAGAAATTAACATACTATAAGAAAAAAGTATAAAATTTTATTGTAATTGCGGTATAGGAAGAATGCTCGGAAAACAATTCGAGTGATTTAAAAAAAATATCAAAGTATGGTCTTATTTTATATAAGGGGTTCAAATAATCTTGTTTTCAAGTCGAGGAAAAAACTTTATTACATAGTTTCAATTTTATCTTTTTATTATAGCCAGGGTTTTCTTCTTCCATATGGGTTAGCGAATGCGCAGCCAGTCCACCTAGGTTCGGGTCCCCATGAGACTGAATTAAACGGGGTCTTATCCAAATGCATATAATCCGCTGCTGGAGAGGTCTCATTTACCTAACAACTTATAGCCTGCGAGGGATCATTCCCCGCGTGTCAACATTTTTTCTTTTTCCATATGGGATTTAAGTTTCTTATAGCACAAATGCTCGTTCGGGCTCAGAAGGACCTCCTTGTATTTTGCTTTGTTTTTGGGCTTGTTTGTAAAACACTTGGATAATGGCATCAATTTCGTTCACACAAAAAAAAGAATGGAAACCCACTCCGTTTTGGAGAAATTAGTTTCCCGATTTCATCAGGGATCAGAATTGGCAATACTCAAATCACACTACAATTGGTTGTTTTTCTGAACGTCACATGGCACCATTAGTTCCTGCGACACCAAATCCCATGAAATTAAATCAAAATGAGAAGGATAATAACAAGAAAGCGTGATAGTGTCATAAACAAATCCTTCTTGAGAAGATCTCTCTGTGCCATCGAAAACCTACCCTTCCTTCAAGTGTTCGATTCAGGCCTTCATGGCATTGATCCTTTCTTCAGTCTGCGTTGTTGGCGTTAGCAGAGTGCTAGTCAGAATTAATTTTTCGAAAGAAATAAAATCTGCATGGATCACCAGGGCAAGGTACATGGCCATGTCTGAATCTACCGATGTCTAGATGAACCATCACAAATGTAAACTCGATCAGAGTGCGACATCAGTCACAAAGGTTGAAGATGTTAACTACGATTACTTTCTAGTCTAGCACTACAAAGTCCGTGTGCATGACCGAATGTTCATGGTTGCAGCCAAAAACACAAGAACCTACAGTTCAATAGGCATCGTAGGTTCGAGCCTTGTCCTACGTACACATGAAGCACCACGTTCTTCAGCACACAGCAGGCTATTTTGTCAAAAAGAGTCGAGGCGTAAGACTTATTAGTCAAATTGCTCTCTTCAAAGGTTGATGCTCGATATTGCACATTCTGAGCCGTTCTTCTTGTCGGCATGAGATTCTTTCAGTAATTTGAGAGCTTCCCTGCACATTCCGCATAATACCATCAGCAAAGCATTCATCTAAACGCCTTTCCAGCAGTAATCCTTGTGGAAATGGGCCAAACAGGCAAATGATAGACATATTATTGATGTAGTAAACAAAATTTCATGCAAAAATATTCATACGAGTACTGCACAGAGACAAAATATCGTGCTCGTTTTTTTGGTAATACAGGACAATACTAACTCGAATCATAGAACTGATGACACTAAATACTATATATCACAACAAACTGGACCTTAAGTACAGTTTGCAGCTAAAGTAGATCAAGTAGGCTGCTACCTTAATGCCTTCTCGATTCCATCAAATCCTGGCTCCAATTTGAGACCCTCAAGAAACACATCGCATGCCTTTTCATAGTCCTAAGAATGAAGATATAGAGTTGAGTGGATAGTCAAAAAGGTTTAAACAAATGCCCATTCTATATCACCTGTAGTAACACGTATGAGTAGCCTTGCAGGCAGCATGAATCTGCAGAGTCAGGTCGCATTGCCCTGCAAACACGTGAGTCGATTAAAGCACGCTCTCCGTAGCCCAGTAGAAGATGGCAATAACCCCTGTTGCGAATCACCGCTGAATCAAGATTTTCAGGATCAACCATCATAGCCTACAGCCAAGAAAATCAAACAAACAATTACATATTTTCTGACAAATCTGCATATAATCCTCAGATTTCTAGGACAAAGACATGGTAAGTAAATGAATGACAAATGCGTAGTACCAAAGAAAGGAAAAATGAATAGCTTATATCATAAATGACAAGATAAATCACATACGGAGTCATATTAGCACTGGGATGTCACCAGTGTTGTGCCACAGACCCAAATGCTGATTGATTCAACCATCGTGCTATCAGAGCCACTATGTAGGTGACACTGCTCGGTGATATCAATATGGAAGTCTTACAAGAAGGGCAATCACTCCAGTGATGACATGCTCAAAAGCAACTCCGTTGTGAAGGCCCGCAGGCTTATCTGTGCTGGGATTAACAGGGGCACCATCAAGCCATACATCACAAGTGTGAATACTGTAAAGGGTATAAATGCATATACACTTTTGGCCATGGTTTCGAGTGTCTATGAGCCTTGCGATACATATTTGTCCGTTGTGGTATGCAATACAATTAGCCATTCACAGTTGCACTCCTCGTCTCCTTATATCAAGAAATGCAACAGTAAAAAGAGTAGGAAAACACAAGCAAGGAGAAATGTAACACATTTCTAGTTTACACGAGCACCCTGGAAACCATTGCAATGGATACAAATGAGACATGATAGTAGGGGAAAAGGAATGAACTTCAGGAGCACCAATTGTGAAATAGCATACCACGTTATAGAATTCTAATGCCGCTTTGTAATCCTCTTTATGCAAAGCTTTGTCTCCTTCTTTCAGCTTAGCTACTGACATTTTAGACAAAGGGTGATCCTGAAAATTTAAATAGAAATTAAACGACCTCAAGATTGCAGATATTTATGTGCAAAGAACTTAGAAAGGAATAGAAATACGTTCATATCTAAACATGTTATAATTTCATTTATTTGGTACTATTAGATTTCATGAAACTTTTATGGTGCATCACAATTTTGAAAGAAACGCCAGAAACAGTGAATGTCATCTAATGTCCAAAAATGGAAGTTTTAAGTTCAAAAGTGTCAAAACAAGAATTCAAGGAAAATGCAACATCAACAGCCTTTACAGTATGAGAGATGAATATAATGCCTCTTGCCTAAACAGTTTGATTCAAAAATTTACTTAGAACTACAGGACATAAGTAAATAATTATAATATGCAAATGATGTTGTTGCTCACACCTCTAACTTTGGCCCTTACTTTAGTCTTTACATAACTAATTATTCCATCAATGTTCCAATCATGTACAAGTGGAATAATTCTAATGTGCAAATGATGTCGTTGCTCACACCTCTAACTTAGAACTACAGCACAGAAGTAAATAATTCAAATATGCAAATGATGTTGTTGCTTACACCTCTAACATAGAACTACAGCACAGAAGTAAATAATTCTAATATGCAAATGATGTTGTTGCTCACACCTCTAACTTTTGCAATGACTTTACATAACTAATTATTCCATCAACGCTCCAATCATGTACAGCTGGAATACGAGAAGAGGTAACTTCAAACAGGATCTCGACATCTTTGCGGGTACCAAAGTATGCTGCGATTTCTATTGCCAAGTGACCAAGCTGTTAAGAAAAAAAGGAACTTGAATCTCACCGATGTATTTGGAGGAGATATAAATTATTAGAAATTCAGTGCAGGGTGAATAGCAAGAATTTGACAAATAGTATTCCATTCATGCCAAAACAAAATTCGGTGATAGAATAAGTTCGCCCTTATCCATAAGGCAGTACACATGTCTCCAATAATCAAGCAAGTTCATAAACTATTGGATGTGTGCATCACTGCATCCTCGATGAAGAGGCCAGGAGATTCTCATTCATTATCCAAAAAAACAGGCAGCAACTTCTTAATGACTTCTCATCACTAGCAATTTTACTTGTATTTTTTATTACTAGTGCTATATTACCTTTTATTTTTACCTTCTTACGTCTTTTGGTTCATGTGGTTTTTGTTGGGTTTCATCTCTATCCTACACCAACTTGCTTGTTGTCATTGTTGTTGTAAGTGCCTAGGTATTATACACAAGACATACTATTTGGCAGATTGGAAACTAACAAGCTTTCCGTATCACAAATTCAAATTACCAGGGAAGAGAAGGCATTTAAAATTGGCAGGATAATTCAACTAAAATTATTTCTCTGAAACATGTAGTAATGTTAAGAATTTTGATACGTTGTGTTTCCAAAATATCCATCTTCAAGAAAATGAAAGGTTAGTAGGTTACACCTGAAAAAAAATCAGAAGGCATGAAATTGTCATACTTATTACAGTTCACATGTCACAAATTAAAATATACATCACTGAGTTTATATTAGTGCACCTAACTTGGGTTGACAATTAGTTAGATATGACTGACTATGGGACTCATATTACCGAAGTTTAAGGATGGACAATGCTTAGTTATTAAATGTCACACCCACATGTGTAAACTAATCATGGTGTGATCAAATATATGCCGGTGGAGCACAAAACTTACTTCATTTAAAACATTAGGATCTGCGCCAGCATCCAAAAGGGGCTTGAGGACGTCAGTTAGGCCGTATCTTGCAGCAGCTTGCAAGGGGATAATATTACGTATACCATTCACATCTGCACCAGCCTAGCATTTACCAGATTCATAGATGGTTCCTCTGAGTAATTTTTGTCACAACTAATCTGTCCACGTCTTCCATAAAGTGGGAAACATTTTCAGCTTAACGCATAAGACAAGAGTCGTACCTCTAGCAGTAGGTTCACACATTTCACTGAGCGGCTAAAGATAGCAATCATGAGAGGTGAACAGAAACTGTTCAGAATCTTGTTACACTAAAAAGAGATGCAAGTAATTAGTGCACCAGACTAGTGACAATTATCAGATACCAAACTAACAAATAACAAAAATATGGACCATGTCACAGTGACAATGAACCTTAGTGAATGAAAGAAAAAGAGGGCAGTTGGTGCAGCATTGCCAAAAATATATATGAGAAAAAAATGCATAGCATCAACAGTTCAACATGTTTGGTAGTGGATAATTCAGTGCATCACTAGTCAGCTCTTCACTATTAGTCTTCAAATCCATATGACAACCAACAACTTTTTTGCGATAGAAAAATAACAATTAAGACTTAATCCCTTCTTGAATCGTTAGCATTCCATATTTTAGGTCATCAAATTTGAAAAAACAGGGCCAAGAAAAATACATGTTGACCTTGGCAGTTGTGTTTGGGTATATACCCAGCACAACTTTAGAGTCTAGGTAATGTGGGCTTCAGTTAAGTGTAAAAAAGTTTCATCCACTCAGGTGCTCTTATTTGCAACGAACTTCGTCTCCACCTCCCCATCCCATACAAGTTCAACCTTATTGCTCAATATGTTCCCCATCCCAGCATTCACACAATACATACTGCCTTCGCTCCCCTTTTTGAATTGATGATCGCACCCATTGCTCTTCTTGTTCTCTAGCTCCCTTGATGCTCCTCGCCAGCTCCATGATATTTGTTCTGAATCTAATCATCTCCAAGTATTCATACTGTTAACATGACCGTAGCAACACCCACAAACAAGGAAGCTTTTGCAAGCAGATCTTATCTCCAATACAATAGGTCACCAAATGCTGACCATTCTTTTAAATCATTGTTCCAATTTGTGGGACTTATTCCTCTATTTTCTGATATAATTCGCGGAAGTAAGTGACTAAGTGTGGCTAGTGGGGGGGACCGTAATGGAGGCCCCTGCGGTATTTTCACTTAAATATAACAAAGAAAAAGTACAAGAAGTCCCAAGTTCAGAAGCTAAATAACATAAGGGGGAGTGGAAGGTTAGCTCCACTAAACTACCAAAGAACTAAGTTCAGATTTCAGAAGCTAAATTACATAAGGGGGAGGGGAAGCTAAATTACAATTAAATATTTGGGTGGAATATTTTGGAGTTGACGTGTGTGAAATATGAGATTCCTAAATGGAATACATAAGGTTGATCTTCATTATGGGTGTAAATGAAGTGATAATTGTGTTACAATTTCTATTGATGATTTTAGGTTCGGTTGCAAAAAAATAAATCCAAACAGACCCTAGGAAATTACGGACCAATTAAGCTACTTCTTCTCGGGGGCAAGCATTCCCCATAAAGAATCTGCAAACTTCCGTCTTGAAAAGTTGATATGCTAACACATGATAAAAGTGGAGACAGGAAACTTCAATGGAATATGACAATTTAGTGGAGGTCTATCTATTGAAGGTGCTATATGATAATCCTTTTCAACCTTGGAAGGTGAAACTATGTGTACACAAGACATATAGTTCAGACATATAGTTCACAGAAAGAGACCACGGCACTCTGTGTACAGCATAACCGCATGTACAGTGAAACATTCAGAATCACTAAAAAAATTGACGGGGCATGATTGTACAAACAATTATTGATTAAAAGGAGAATGTTAATCTAATTTCCAGACGTTGACAACTCTGTATACTTGTCCAGATTCCAGAGACAGAACAGTGAAACACTAACTAATCTTATTGCCGTGATTCAACTAAAAGAAAATGGGAGAAAGTAGACGGCCAACGATTATCAAATACAACTGCAGAAAAACTATAGAAAGGTGTATAACAAAACTCACATCTGCATGGTGATCCAACAAAATCTTCATGGTGCCGTCCTGCTTATGCTGAGCAGCAACATGCAATGGTGTTCCATAATAAGTGGAAAATGTATCGACATGAGCGCCTCTAGAGAGCAAGAGTTCCACTATCTCACAGTGCCCTGGATCAAACGTTTGGAATATAAATATGATTAACGAAATGACAATTCCTTCCATTAGAAATTCTTCTATGCTCCGTTTTAGTTCTTCCGACTCGTGTGAATTGAGTCACGGCACGACATTCATCACTTGAATACACGAAGTAATGGCAGGAGAATTACCTAATTTGACGGCCACATGGAGAGGAGTAAACCCTCCTTTTCTGTCGGCATGATCTTGATTGGCACCGTGATCAAGAAGATACCTGACAATATCCACATGTCCGCCTTTCCCGGTAATCGCCCAGAACAGAGGTGTTCTACCTGTCAAGAGCACGGAAACAGGACTTACGTCAGAACAAACGACCAAAGTTTATGCATTTACATCAGGACAGACAAATAAGCGAAGTCTTCAAGTAAAAAAAATGAAGTTTTCCATGCATATATTCAGGCTTTCGATGTGACTGTAGCACGTTAACGAAATAAAATTGTGAGAGCGGACACATTACACACCATCTATGTCGACGGCGTCCACGTCCACCCGGACATCCTCGACCAGGTACTCGCACATCTCCGCCTTGTTGCTCGCGGCGGCGAGGTGTAGCGCCCCGACGCCCCGGTCCCTCACGGCTTCCACCGCCTCCGCGAGGCGGCCGCGACCAGCGTCGAGCTTCTTCGCCATCCCTGCAGCACGCGCGCACGTACGGTACGGTCGATGGGGGGGGGGGGGGGGCCCAAATCAGGAACACGAAACCAGGGCCGGGGCGCGCACAGCACTGCCGGAGCGAGGATAGGTGGGAGGGAGAGGCGTACGCTCGAGGAGGGAGAGGCTCCCCATCGTCGCCGCGCCGAGGAGCTGCCGCTGCGGGGTCCCGGGAGCTGCAGGGGGGTGGATCCGGTCGCGTGAGTAACGAACGATTAGAGTTTTGGGCGGCGGAGGGGAGGAGAGGGGCTTACCGTAGGTATGTTCGTGGCAAGGGCACGCCATGGCGGGGCGGCGGGGTTTGAAGCGGAGAATTGGGGAGTTTGGTCGGCCGGAGCTGAAGTGGGAGGACGAGTGACTGCGAAATGAAAGGGAAATGGCGCGTGCTAGGCGTCGCCCGGACGATGGGCGTGACACGTGTCCCCCAAATTCGCTTTTGCTGCAGTAAAAAATCTGTTTTTTATAGCAAAACATGGTCCGGTCAAAAAAAAATTAGAAAACTGTCCACAATCCTGCTTTTACTGCAGTAGAAAAAAAAGTCCATATTTTCTACTCTCTCCGTCTCGGTTTATAGCGTAAAACCATTACTTTTCTACTCCCTCCGTCTCCATTTATAGGGCTCAATCTGAAAAAATATTTGTCCCACATTAGCTCCTCTCTAAGGCGTGCATGCACACATTATAGTCTACTAGTTCATAAATGGCAGCAGTTGATTGGAGAGAGGCACAACTTAGGAGAGTTTTTATGGTCTAATAAAAAAATACCTTGATCTTGATGCAAAATTAGTTGAGCTCTGTAACCAGGACAGAAAGAGTACCTAAATTTCAACCAGTTTACGTTTGAATCACCACCCTACCGCTGATCTGGATCTGACAGAGGGACCCACCGGCTAGGGACGAACGTTAACAGATGTTAACTACATATAGCATACCACCACTCTTCCGCTTAAATTTTGAAAAACCACCACCTTTTACTAAAATTGTAAAAAAAACCTTTAGGCAAGTTTTTTGCAATGTGCAACAAACATCGGTTCCACATGAATTGACGCTGGGTCGGACAAGATGACCCCGCCAACTTTGATGACATGACACCACGCGGAACGGTGTGCCGTCTGCCGATTTACATGCAGGTCCTCAAGTTTTGAAAGCAAATTACGCAGGAGTCCCTCGCACCTACACTTATTTAGTAAACCTCATGTTTATTTTAAGAAGTCCATAACTTTTGAATACAAATTCAAATGGAAAAACTTTTATTACAAAAAGTTCTCTGAAATGTTTGAATAATTTTAAAATTGCTTCATTATTTTAGATAATTAAAGTATGCAAACAATTAAAATTGCTTCTATTAGTAATGCAAACTTTGAAAATTCATAACTTTTATTATATAACTCCAAATAATATAAATAATATGTCCATATTTATTATAAAAATCCAAGGAATCTATTTCTAGCATCCATCATACATGCATCACATGTGTTTATCTCTGATATGTTTATTATGCAACTCTGACGGTGACAGTCCACGTATGTTGTTGTAGCACCCCAATTGTCTAACAATTGGAATGCTACTTGTCCTAGTAAGATATTGGCTACTCCACATATATTATTGTTGCATCATAATTATATCATGCTCATGTCATCATGCCACCTTGCATTTGAGCATCATATAAAAACTCCTTTTTCTTTTGGTTCTTCTCTCACATGCATTATAAATTGTATTTGCCTCTTGCTATTGTATTTGGGTTGTTGATATATTGTCTAAATGCCCAAGTTGAGTTGGGGGCATATCTTTTATTTCCATTCCACCACCTTTCTCTTCCACCACTTTATAATTCCACCATCCCTTTAACAATGAGCTTGTCTTTCTTTTTCTTTGATATTTTAATTCTAGCTCATGTAGTTTGGGGTGGATTAAATCCTCTAAATTCTTTGCTTGGTTTTATTCCACTTCTTGGAAATGCATAAGATTAATGCCATCATATTATTATTGTTGTCACAAAATAAATAATGGTATTATTATTTTTGCATGGGCCATGCAAGCTTTTCCACCACCTTTTACTTCCATTGGTTTTTCTTTGGTTTGAGTGGATCTTATCTTGGGAAAACCATCTACCTCCCTTACACCATCCTCATAGTATCACCCATTTCTTTTCCTCTTATTTTATTCTCCATTCATGGACCATATGAGGCTTACCCTATAATTCTTTTCTTTCTCTTTCTCTTAGAATTCTTTTCACCTCCACCTCATGATCATTCTAGCCTCCACCATGCTCCACTTGGGATGGTCTTATCCACATTCCTTTCTTTTCTTTTATTTTATTCTTTTTCTACTTATATGATCATATGAGCCTTATTCCACCTAATTCTATTCTTCTTCTTTCTTTCTAGTTTCTTCTCTACATTAGCCCATGCAAGATCAAGCCAAGGTGTCTTCTTGGTTTAGCTCCATACACAAGATACAAATCTAAATGTCTACTTAAATCTAACCTAGCCACTTTTACTCTCTCTCTCTCTCTCTAAATTCTTCTAAACCCTAGACCCTCTCTCTCTCTCTCTAGCTTGGCCTCCATGCCAAGCCCCTCTCTCTAGCTGGCCCCACCCTAGCTAGACCTAGCTCTCTCTCTAAGCTAGACAAAACCCTAACCCTAACCCGAGCCCCATCTAACCTAGCCCTAGCTACTCCCTCTCCTTTCTCTCTTCTCTCTTCCTCCTACCAGCCCCACCTGCAGCTGCGCCACCCCAGCCCCACCTGCAGCCACCCCTACCTCGCCAGGACCAGCCCCAGCCTGCTCGCCCACGTGCTTGGGAGGAAGGAGGAAAGGGCCGAAGCCCCTTTTTCCATCTACCCCGCTCCCACCTGCCTTCCCTTTCTCCCTCTCACTTTCCCCTCCTCCTCACGCCTCTCTGGCCTCGCCAGATTCGCCCCAGATCTGGCCGAGTCTCCCTTCCTCCCCTCCTTCTTCCTCCTCGGCGACAACCACCTGCCGCCGGTCGCCGCCAGCTACACCGCGCCCCCGTCATTCCTGTCCGCGAGCTCGACGTGGAAGAAGCCTGGAAGATCGAGCACGATCCCCTGCGACGCCCCGACCACGCTGACGCGGACGAGAAGCTCCCCCGCGATGCTAGGACCTCGCCGCCTCCGAAACCCTAGCCCGCCGGTGCGCCAGCAACCTCGCCGATCCGCAACTCCTCGCTCCGATCCGACCACACCAGCGAGCCCGCGGTGAGCCTCCCCTTCCCCCTGGCACGGTCCGCCTAGCCGTACCGCTCTAGCCTCGCCGTGCGTTTCGTCGAACACTCACCGCGCGCCAGAGCTCGCCAGCATCTGCACCCTCCCCGCGCCGCGCCACACCTTACCTAGGCCCCAGAACCTCCCCTATCAACTCCCCTCGCCCTACCGCATTGGTCCACCCCCTCAGCGTGCTCGCCCGCGTCCTGGGTTCGAATCCCCGCTCCGCGCTGCGCGCACACCGCCGTCAGACCGCGAAGACGATAAACAGTACGGGCGCGTGGTCGATTTGCAAAAAGCCCCCCACCTTTTTGATTCCTACGACCCGCGCTCCTAACGACCCCACCTGTCAGCCGTGCTAGCTCTTTCGCAGAAAACCCCTTCATCTTTCTCAGCCGCAAACCGCGCTCCAGCCGGCGCCCCACCTGTCAGCCCCTGACAGCCTCACGCTGGCCCGTGGCCCCTGCGTCAGTTGGCCCCGCCTGTCAGCGTCCGCGGCTAGCCTCCGCCCGGTGCAAAACGTTTTCTCCCGCACACGTGGCCCCAGTCCGCGCAGGCCCACCAGTCAGCGCCTGGGGTTGATATCGCCTGGGTATAAAAAGTTTATGCCTGAGTCTGTTTTTATTCAAATCTTTTCCAAATTAATTTAAATTCAAATTCTTTTCAGATTCAAATAATTTTCAAAATACAAATCCAAATAATACAAATAATATATGTTTTGGAATCAGAAAAAGGTGAGGAAGTCAAATATGCCCTTCAACATATATTTTGAACACTTTAAATTTCGAGTTGATTAAAATTACGAGAAAATGCCCTTTTACTTGGTTAATTAATAACTTTTGTTTTATAAGTCCAAATTTGATAAATAATATGTCTAAATCGATCAGCGCGACGAGCCCGTTCTATTTATGCAGTCCTTGTTCTGAATTGAAGCATGCATCATGTTGTCATTTAAAATCTGAACCGTTTATGACAATAAAACATGGGCAAATAAATAATAAAGTGCTTTATTTCTTGTATCCACACCCCACCTTTGCCATGCTACTTTAATGCCATGTAAATTGTGCATCATGCATCATGGCATGCTTGTTTGCTTGTCGCATTCTAATTCATATGCTTGTGCACTTTATTTATGTTGGCCCTTGTTTGTTTGGTTCTTCTTCGAATAGACGCCCAGCAGGAGAATTACCAGGAATCACAGGAGTATTACCCAGATCCATCTCTCGTTTCAACTGAGCTGCCAGGCAAGCACTACCACATGCTTGCATACATACAGTACCTATTGCCTCTATCTTATTCTTGCATCATTGAGTCGCGATTGCATTAAATTGAATCCCAAGTACTGCATAGCCTTTACTTTTAAACCACACTAAGCTTGTTCCGGTCCCATGAGCCATTACTACAGGAGTTGTTTGAGCCATGCGAGTCGTAGAAAAGCATGAGTAGGGTATGTGAGTGTCTGATGGATAATGAGGTACCTAAACAACATAACCTGAGTAGTAATGGGATAACTAATGAAAGAGGCACCGGTGAGCAATATCTGCTATTTGGTTTTTCATGCTCACTTGTGTCCCATAGGACCCCGAGTACTTGAATCATGTTCCTTGTTTATTCGCACTATCCACATCCGGGAGGCCTTATGGACCCCCCTGAGCTAGAGCTTGATTCATTCTTATTTCTTGGGGCCACAATTAGTTTGGGGCTTTATTACTATTCTGTACTTATGCCATGTTACTGCTTGATTTAAGATTGTGTGTGGAGCACCTGTACTGTTTTGGATCGTGACACGTTTTCGCTGTATCGACAAGCCCAGTCACATTTTCGGGTTCCCAGTCATTTACCGCCGTCCACACAAACCTTGGGTCCGTCTCGGAGCCGGCCAACTTCGTTGCGGTTAGCTTAATGGGGTGGCCCCCTGAAATATTTCTGAATCCTGTGATTGCTTTGTCGTGAATGCCTCGTTGGGTTTTGATTTGGTTTTTCCGAGGTTGATCGAGTGTGTGTTGCTATTCGTGCACCCCTGCAGGGTAAATCTTTCTGAAAGCCGTGTCCGCGGTTATGGACGACTTGGAGCACAGTTTCTCGATCATAGACAAGTATAACTAAAGTACCGCTTTTCAATTGACTAAGTATTTGACTAGTAAATAGTGCAGTACTCATGGAATGGTTAATAAAACTGCCAACGGATGATGGAGGTTGTTCGTCCACTTCCTCGTTGGTAAGCGAGGAGGAGGATGGATCTGTTAATTATACTGTTATAACTGTTGTTCTTAATTCACGGACTTCCGTCTATCATTGGTTAGGCGGAAGGTTAGCGAGTCTCTATAGAATGGTTAGGTATTATCTTTTGCTGCAATTGCGTCACCCCAGGTTGTGTCCCCTTTAGTGGCATAAAGACTTGCTGAGTACCCCTAGGGTCTCACACGATAAATTGTTTGATTCCGATGAACAGGTGTACCCGCAAGATGGATACTGGGTGGAAGAGACAGATGATGTTGGCAATGATCATTCGGTGTAGAGATTCCGGGAACGGGGATCCGC
Organism: Avena eriantha; assembly: GCA_910589775.1. Taxonomy (NCBI): domain Eukaryota; kingdom Viridiplantae; phylum Streptophyta; class Magnoliopsida; order Poales; family Poaceae; genus Avena; species Avena eriantha. The sequence continues at coordinate 346,475,196 of OU342746.1, read as the reverse complement.
GTGATCTGTGGGCGGGATGTGTTTATTTATGGGGCATCTTATGCCAATTTGCTTCTTATCCGTACTCGGATCTTGTTTTCCGCTTCCGCCTAGTACTCTGATGTGTGATGTATGAGGAGCTATCCTAAATTATTATATCTATCTAGGATGTTTGGATCTTGCCGTATGGCGTTGCACTATTTCTATTTCTTTTAGATGGAATGGCTCTGATGTACTGTTGTATGTGGCTTGCATACATACTCACTTGTGTATGTAGTTGATCCCTTTGCCTGCCGATTACGCCGCTCGTTCTTGTCCCGTTGTCTGAAAGTGGTTAGGACGGCCGAAAGGTCTACCGTGAGTGGCCCTGGGCCCCACCGTACTATTTTAACCACTTTCGTTCATCCAGGCATTAACTAAGAGCGTAATTCACCGAGGTAGTTACAATTGGTATCAGAGCCATCCCGCCCTTCAGGGTCTCAGCCAAAATGGTCGTTGTCTATCTAGCAAATATTTTGGTAGTTGTGTATATTAGGGAAAAACCAACGTGAGAGTAGGATTGCTTCCATTTTTCTTCTTACCCACCCACCCACCCTTTTTCTGGTAAGGAAGTGTAACGTTTTCAATCCTCTTCTAAGCTTCAAACTAGGATTCACGTGTTCTGGGTTCCGTAGTACCATAGGTTATGTCTGTGTGTGTGTGTGTGTGAATTCCTTGTCTATCTGTTGCATCCAAATGTTATCACTATCTGCCTTTTGGTTATCAACTGTTGGTACATTCCCTACCGACAGCTCTTTGTAAACCGACGCGATCTATTCTGATTCATTGTACACCGATGCGATCTATCTTACTCTTTGTTATCCGACGTCATCTTGTTGGGGTGTTCTTTTCCGTAGTTACCAATCCTTAGGTTCATCTTAAGAAGAAGGTATTGGGATATGTGTTTTACTGATTCATGTGCGGAGTAATGATTTGAGTGCGGGATGGAGTCGTGACCATACCACTACTTTTGTCATTTGCTTTTGTATATTGAACTAGTAGAGTTACTAATCTTAATTCGTTAAGTGGTTTTACGCATATAGTGGTATTTTAATGCCAAAATTTGCGGAAAATTTTTCTTTGTTAGTTGTGTACCACACTCCTTGTTCAGTCGTGTGTGTTATGCTTAATATCTTCTAATTGCCTTGAACTTTGTTGATATTTTAATATCACCTCAGTGAATTGCATTCGTTAATCTTGATTAATTCCATTTTGGTACTATTTTGGATTATTATCATTCTCCATTATAGTACTGACTTGTGTTTTATATCAATCACAGGATGGCACCACCACGCCGTTCTGAGGAGGATATACCACCTGAACTTGGGGCCGCTTTGGCAAGTATTGCAAATGCTTTGGGCACTATGCAGCAGAACCAGCAGCGCTTCGAGGAAAGTGTGAGGAGGAATGAGTTTGCTCCGCCACCTCCACCTCCCAAGCGAGGAGACATCAAGAGTTTTCTCAAGTTCAACCCACGTCAATTTGAGGTGTCCGATCAGCCACTTGATGCGGATGATTGGCTTCGTGAAGTGTCAAGGTTGCTGATGACTGCGGATGTTCCCGAGCAAGAATGGGTCAAGTGTGCTACTCACCTTCTGAAGGGAGATGCATCTCTCTGGTGGGACAATTACCTCAGGGCAGATATTTCTGGTTTTCAGCCTTCTTGGGAGCGATTCACTGCTGCTTTCAAAGAGCAATATCTGTCAGAAATTGTCATGGAAAGAATGAAGGAAGTGTTTGTCAACCTCAAGCAGGGCACTGACAATGTCAACACCTACATCAGAAACTTCATGAACCTGTCTCGTTATGTTGGCGATGAGATCTCTGATGACAAGAAGAAGCAAAAGAGGTTTCGGCAAGGCCTCAATGCTTCCATCAAATATGCAATCACTCATGCAAGGCCAGCATCTTTCCTGGAACTTCAGCACACAGCTCTGCAGGAAGAAGCAAGTAGGCAAGTGTTTGAGGAGTCAAAGAAACACAGCCGTGATACAGCAAGCTCTTCTGCTATGACAGCTCCTTCTAAGCGTCGTGTCTGGGTTCCTAACACCCCACCGTCGCTCCCTGCTCCACCAAGACCTTCAAGCTACGCACCAAGGCCACCAAACTCCTTCACTGCGGCTCCCAGGGGCTACAACCACAACTACCCTGGAGCGCCTGGCGGAGTCCCTGGCTACGTTGCTCCACGTCCACCTGGTGCTTGCTATACTTGTGGAAACACTGGCCATCAGCAATGGAATTGTCCAATGAACAACAAAGCTCTTCCACCACCACCTCCAAGACCTGCGGCAAGTGCTCCTATTATTCGTGCACCTCCACCTCGGGCTCTCAACATCAACACTAAGCCTGGGTCTGCGGTTGCTCGTGCTAACTGTGTCAACGCCGCTCAAGCTGAGCATGCTCCTAGAGTTGTCATGGGTATGCTTCCTGTTAACTCAGTTCCTGCACGAGTTTTGTTTGATTCTGGTTCTTCGCATTCTTTTGTTTCTCACAAGTTTGCTCATGAGCAAGATCTGGCTATGGTTCCTTTATTACACCGTCTTGTGGTACATTCTCCTGGGTCTAACATGAGGGCTGCTCATATCAGCCATGGCAATCAAATTGAGATTGGTGGTTCTTCGTTTCCGGCTTCCTTAATTATTCTAGGCAATTCTGATATTGATGTTATCTTGGGCATGGATTGGTTGACAACAAATGCAGCTGTGATTGATTGTGCTGAACGTTCGGTTTCTCTGAAAATTCCTGAAGGCCATATAGTCTATTCTCCAAGTCTGACTCCTGCAATTCAACTTTATTCGTTGGCGGCTTTGAATGATGATGCTATGGAAGGTATTCAGAGTGTTCCTGTAGTTTGTGAGTTTCCAGATGTCTTTCCTGAAGAGTTGCCAGGTATGCCTCAGGATCGTGAGGTTGAGTTTGTCATTAAACTTGAACCTGGTACCGCTCCTATTTCCAAGCGGCCTTATAAAATGGGTCCTGCTGAGTTGGCTGAACTTAAGCGTCAGTTGGATGAACAAGAGAAGTTGGGTTTCATTCAGCACAGTACTTCTTCTTGGGGTAGTCCAACCATCTTTGTGAAGAAGCGAGACAAGACTGATAGACTTTGTGTTGACTATCGGGCACTCAATGCTAAAACAATCAAGAATAAATATCCCCTTCCGCGGATTAATGATCTCTTCGATCAGCTAGCCGGAGCTGTGGTATTCTCTAAGCTTGATTTGAGAAGTGGTTATCATCAAATCAAGATTCGCAAGGAAGATGTTCCCAAAACAGCTTTCACCACTCGCTATGGCCTGTATGAGTACACGGTCATGTCTTTCGGTCTAACCAATGCACCTGCCACCTTCTCGAGGCTTATGAACTCGGTTTTCATGGAGTATCTTGATAAGTTCGTTGTGGTCTATCTGGATGACATTCTAGTCTATTCTAAGTCAAAAGAAGAACATGAAGAACACCTTTGTTGTGTCCTAAGCAAGCTTCGTGAGAACCGCCTGTATGCAAAGTTCTCGAAGTGTGAGTTTTGGCTGCCTCAAGTCACCTACCTTGGTCACGTTATCTCTGCCAAGGGCATTGCCGTCAACCCAGAAACTATTAAGACAATTATGGATTGGCTTCCACCCATAAATGTCAAAGAAGTCCGGAGTTTCCTTGGTTTGTCCAGTTACTGCCGTCACTTCGTTCAAAATTTCTCAAAGATTGCGAAGCCTCTTACCGATCTCCTCAAGAAAGGCAAGAAATATCTTTGGACTCCTGCATGTCAAGCAAGCTTTGAAACACTCAAAGAGAAGCTCACTTCCACACCAGTCTTGGTTCCTCCAGATACATCAAAGCCTTTCCAGATTTTCTGTGATGCTTCATTGCAAGGATTGGGTGCGGTCCTTATGCAAGAAAAGCAAGTTGTTGCTTATGCATCTCGCCAGTTGAAGACGCATGAGATCAACTATCCTACACATGACCTCGAACTCGCAGCAGTTGTCTTTGCGTTGAAAGTATGGAGGCATTACTTACTTGGCAACCGTTGTGAGATCTTTTCTGATCACAAGAGTCTGAAGTATATTTTCACACAGCCTGATCTCAACCTTCGTCAGAGAAGGTGGATTGAAACAATCAATGATTTCGATTTGACCATCAACTACACCCCGGGCAAAGCTAATGTCATGGCAGATGCTCTCAGCCGAAAAGCTTATGTCAACAACCTCATGGTGGAAGAACAACAACCTCTCTTGTGCGAGGAATTCCGCAAGCTCAACCTTGAAATTGTGGATCAAGGTTATCTGCTGAAGCTTCTAGCAACACCTCTCTTGGAAGAAAAGGTCCGTTCCATTCAGCTTGGGGATCCTTACACTAAAAAGATCATCTCCAACATTCAACTTCCGAAGTATGAGTCTTTCCACGTAGATGACCAAGGCACTCTTTTCTTTGAACACCGGATGTTTGTTCCGAACTACCCGGGTTTAAGAGAGCAAGTTCTCAAGGAGGCGCATGATTCTGTTCTTTCTATCCACCCTGGCAGCACTAAGATGTACATGGACTTGAAAACACAATATTGGTGGCCTGGTTTGAAACGATATTGTGCCAAATATGTCTCAGAGTGTGATGTCTGTCGTAGAGTTAAAGCTGTCCATCAGAAACCTTCCGGTCTTCTACAGCCATTGAAGCCTCCGGAATGGAAATGGGAGAAAGTAGAGATGGACTTCATCACTGGTTTTCCAAGGTCGCAGAAAGGCAACAATGCAATCTTTGTTGTCATTGACAGGCTTTCCAAAGTAGCTCACTTCTTTCCAGTCAAGGAAACAATTTCTGCCATTCAGTTGGCTGAGCTCTATATCAACAGAATTGTCTCTCTGTATGGAGTTCCTCTTGAAATCAGTTCAGACCGTGGAAGCATTTTCACTTCCAAGTTCTGGGGAAGTTTCCAAAATGCTTTGGGAACAAAGTTAAACTTCAGCACAACTTACCACCCTCAGTCGCAAGGACAAGTTGAAAGGATCAATCAGATTCTAGAAGATATGCTCCGTGCTTGCGTTATCTCTTTCGGCATGAAGTGGGAAGAATGTCTTCCTTATGCTGAATTCTCTTACAACAACAGCTTCCAGAAAAGTCTAAAGATGGCACCATTTGAGGCTCTCTATGGTCGCAAGTGCAGAACTCCGATTGGTTGGTCGGGCGCAGGTGAAAGATTATTGTTTGGCCCCGACATTGTAACTCAAGCGGAGGAGAAAGTTCACATCATTCTTGAAAACCTGAAGATTGCTCAAAGTCGCCAGAAGAGCAATTATGACAGGAAGCACACGGACATGGAGTATGTCCCTGGTGATCTTGTTTATCTTCGTGTCACTCCCATGAGAGGTACGCACCGCTTTGGTATCAAAGGAAAGCTGGCTCCTAGATACATCGGTCCTTTCAAAATTCGTGGAAGAAGAGGAGAAGTTGCGTATGCTCTTGAGCTTCCTGAACAACTCAAAGTCCATGATGTTTTCCACATCTCTCAACTCAAGAAGTGCTTCAAGGATCCCGGCAGGACCGTGGACCATGAACTCATTAATCTCCAAGAAGACCTTTCTTATCAAGAACAGCCCACAAAAATTCTTGAAGTCGCAGAAAGAAGGACTCGCAACAAGTCCATCAAGTTCTGCAAGGTGCAGTGGTCGCACCATTCCGTTGATGAAGCCACCTGGGAACGTGAAAATGAGCTCCGTGCCAAGTATCCTACCCTCTTTGAGTCTTCTTCTTCCTAGAATCTTGGGGCGAGATTCCTGTTTAGTGGGGGAGAGTTGTAGCACCCCAATTGTCTAACAATTGGAATGCTACTTGTCCTAGTAAGATATTGGCTACTCCACATATATTATTGTTGCATCATAATTATATCATGCTCATGTCATCATGCCACCTTGCATTCGAGCATCATATAAAAACTCCTTTTTCTTTTGGTTCTTCTCTCACATGCATTATAAATTGTATTTGCCTCTTGCTATTGTATTTGGGTTGTTGATATATTGTCTAAATGCCCAAGTTGAGTTGGGGGCATATCTTTTATTTCCATTCCACCACCTTTCTCTTCCACCACTTTATAATTCCACCATCCCTTTAACAATGAGCTTGTCTTTCTTTTTCTTTGATATTTTAATTCTAGCTCATGTAGTTTGGGGTGGATTAAATCCTCTAAATTCTTTGCTTGGTTTTATTCCACTTCTTGGAAATGCATAAGATTAATGCCATCATATTATTATTGTTGTCACAAAATAAATAATGGTATTATTATTTTTGCATGGGCCATGCAAGCTTCTCCACCACCTTTTACTTCCATTGGTTTTTCTTTGGTTTGAGTGGATCTTATCTTGGGAAAACCATCTACCTCCCTTACACCATCCTCATAGTATCACCCATTTCTTTTCCTCTTATTTTATTCTCCATTCATGGACCATATGAGGCTTACCCTATAATTCTTTTCTTTCTCTTTCTCTTAGAATTCTTTTCACCTCCACCTCATGATCATTCTAGCCTCCACCATGCTCCACTTGGGATGGTCTTATCCACATTCCTTTCTTTTCTTTTATTTTATTCTTTTTCTACTTATATGATCATATGAGCCTTATTCCACCTAATTCTATTCTTCTTCTTTCTTTCTAGTTTCTTCTCTACATTAGCCCATGCAAGATCAAGCCAAGGTGTCTTCTTGGTTTAGCTCCATACACAAGATACAAATCTAAATGTCTACTTAAATCTAACCTAGCCACTTTTACTCTCTCTCTCTCTCTAAATTCTTCTAAACCCTAGACCCTCTCTCTCTCTCTCTAGCTTGGCCTCCATGCCAAGCCCCTCTCTCTAGCTGGCCCCACCCTAGCTAGACCTAGCTCTCTCTCTAAGCTAGACAAAACCCTAACCCTAACCCGAGCCCCATCTAACCTAGCCCTAGCTACTCCCTCTCCTTTCTCTCTTCTCTCTTCCTCCTACCAGCCCCACCTGCAGCTGCGCCACCCCAGCCCCACCTGCAGCCACCCCTACCTCGCCAGGACCAGCCCCAGCCTGCTCGCCCACGTGCTTGGGAGGAAGGAGGAAAGGGCCGAAGCCCCTTTTTCCATCTACCCCGCTCCCACCTGCCTTCCCTTTCTCCCTCTCACTTTCCCCTCCTCCTCACGCCTCTCTGGCCTCGCCAGATTCGCCCCAGATCTGGCCGAGTCTCCCTTCCTCCCCTCCTTCTTCCTCCTCGGCGACAACCACCTGCCGCCGGTCGCCGCCAGCTACACCGCGCCCCCGTCGTTCCTGTCCGCGAGCTCGACGTGGAAGAAGCCTGGAAGATCGAGCACGATCCCCTGCGACGCCCCGACCACGCTGACGCGGACGAGAAGCTCCCCCGCGATGCTAGGACCTCGCCGCCTCCGAAACCCTAGCCCGCCGGTGCGCCAGCAACCTCGCCGATCCGCAACTCCTCGCTCCGATCCGACCACACCAGCGAGCCCGCGGTGAGCCTCCCCTTCCCCCTGGCACGGTCCGCCTAGCCGTACCGCTCTAGCCTCGCCGTGCGTTTCGTCGAACACTCACCGCGCGCCAGAGCTCGCCAGCATCTGCACCCTCCCCGCGCCGCGCCACACCTTACCTAGGCCCCAGAACCTCCCCTATCAACTCCCCTCGCCCTACCGCATTGGTCCACCCCCTCAGCGTGCTCGCCCGCGTCCTGGGTTCGAATCCCCGCTCCGCGCTGCGCGCACACCGCCGTCAGACCGCGAAGACGATAAACAGTACGGGCGCGTGGTCGATTTGCAAAAAGCCCCCCACCTTTTTGATTCCTACGACCCGCGCTCCTAACGACCCCACCTGTCAGCCGCGCTAGCTCTTTCGCAGAAAACCCCTTCATCTTTCTCAGCCGCAACCCGCGCTCCAGCCGGCGCCCCACCTGTCAGCCCCTGACAGCCTCACGCTGGCCCATGGCCCCTGCGTCAGTTGGCCCCGCCTGTCAGCGTCCGCGGCTAGCCTCCGCCCGGTGCAAAACGTTTTCTCCCGCACACGTGGCCCCAGTCCGCGCAGGCCCACCAGTCAGCGCCTGGGGTTGATATCGCCTGGGTATAAAAAGTTTATGCCTGAGTCTGTTTTTATTCAAATCTTTTCCAAATTAATTTAAATTCAAATTCTTTTCAGATTCAAATAATTTTCAAAATACAAATCCAAATAATACAAATAATATATGTTTTGGAATCAGAAAAAGGTGAGGAAGTCAAATATGCCCTTCAACATATATTTTGAACACTTTAAATTTCGAGTTGATTAAAATTACGAGAAAATGCCCTTTTACTTGGTTAATTAATAACTTTTGTTTTATAAGTCCAAATTTGATAAATAATATGTCTAAATCGATCAGCGCGACGAGCCCGTTCTATTTATGCAGTCCTTGTTCTGAATTGAAGCATGCATCATGTTGTCATTTAAAATCTGAACCGTTTATGACAATAAAACATGGGCAAATAAATAATAAAGTGCTTTATTTCTTGTATCCACACCCCACCTTTGCCATGCTACTTTAATGCCATGTAAATTGTGCATCATGCATCATGGCATGCTTGTTTGCTTGTCGCATTCTAATTCATATGCTTGTGCACTTTATTTATGTTGGCCCTTGTTTGTTTGGTTCTTCTTCGAATAGACGCCCAGCAGGAGAATTACCAGGAATCACAGGAGTATTACCCAGATCCATCTCTCGTTTCAACTGAGCTGCCAGGCAAGCACTACCACATGCTTGCATACATACAGTACCTATTGCCTCTATCTTATTCTTGCATCATTGAGTCGCGATTGCATTAAATTGAATCCCAAGTACTGCATAGCCTTTACTTTTAAACCACACTAAGCTTGTTCCGGTCCCATGAGCCATTACTACAGGAGTTGTTTGAGCCATGCGAGTCGTAGAAAAGCATGAGTAGGGTATGTGAGTGTCTGATGGATAATGAGGTACCTAAACAACATAACCTGAGTAGTAATGGGATAACTAATGAAAGAGGCACCGGTGAGCAATATCTGCTATTTGGTTTTTCATGCTCACTTGTGTCCCATAGGACCCCGAGTACTTGAATCCTGTTCCTTGTTTATTCGCACTATCCACATCCGGGAGGCCTTATGGACCCCCCTGAGCTAGAGCTTGATTCATTCTTATTTCTTGGGGCCACAATTAGTTTGGGGCTTTATTACTATTCTGTACTTATGCCATGTTACTGCTTGATTTAAGATTGTGTGTGGAGCACCTGTACTGTTTTGGATCGTGACACGTTTTCGCTGTATCGACAAGCCCAGTCACATTTTCGGGTTCCCAGTCATTTACCGCCGTCCACACAAACCTTGGGTCCGTCTCGGAGCCGGCCAACTTCGTTGCGGTTAGCTTAATGGGGTGGCCCCCTGAAATATTTCTGAATCCTGTGATTGCTTTGTCGTGAATGCCTCGTTGGGTTTTGATTTGGTTTTTCCGAGGTTGATCGAGTGTGTGTTGCTATTCGTGCACCCCTGCAGGGTAAATCTTTCTGAAAGCCGTGTCCGCGGTTATGGACGACTTGGAGCACAGTTTCTCGATCATAGACAAGTATAACTAAAGTACCGCTTTTCAATTGACTAAGTATTTGACTAGTAAATAGTGCAGTACTCATGGAATGGTTAATAAAACTGCCAACGGATGATGGAGGTTGTTCGTCCACTTCCTCGTTGGTAAGCGAGGAGGAGGATGGATCTGTTAATTATACTGTTATAACTGTTGTTCTTAATTCACGGACTTCCGTCTATCATTGGTTAGGCGGAAGGTTAGCGAGTCTCTATAGAATGGTTAGGTATTATCTTTTGCTGCAATTGCGTCACCCCAGGTTGTGTCCCCTTTAGTGGCATAAAGACTTGCTGAGTACCCCTAGGGTCTCACACGATAAATTGTTTGATTCCGATGAACAGGTGTACCCGCAAGATGGATACTGGGTGGAAGAGACAGATGATGTTGGCAACGATCATTCGGTGTAGAGATTCCGGGAACGGGGATCCGCGTGATCTGTGGGCGGGATGTGTTTATTTATGGGGCATCTTATGCCAATTTGCTTCTTATCCGTACTCGGATCTTGTTTTCCGCTTCCGCCTAGTACTCTGATGTGTGATGTATGAGGAGCTATCCTAAATTATTATATCTATCTAGGATGTTTGGATCTTGCCGTATGGCGTTGCACTATTTCTATTTCTTTTAGATGGAATGGCTCTGATGTACTGTTGTATGTGGCTTGCATACATACTCATTTGTGTATGTAGTTGATCCCTTCGCCTGCCGATTACGCCGCTCGTTCTTGTCCCGTTGTCTGAAAGTGGTTAGGACGGCCGAAAGGTCTACCGTGAGAGGCCCTGGGCCCCACCGTATTATTTTAACCAATTTCGTTCATCCAGGCATTAACTAAGAGCGTAATTCACCGAGGTAGTTACAGTTGTCAGGCTCATGTTGCTCAATACGTTTGAAGTGAATGACATCGGCACCTTCAAATAAAAAGCATGTGCAGCTCGCCTAGCAAGGCTCCATTCCTTCATTTTGATTCTTCGTGCATGCATGCATTGGCCGAAAAGAAATACATCCAATTTATGTGGCTCCAATGATTGTACAATACATTAACATGCAAGAATAAATAAAATGGCACACATTTATTATTATGTTTGCTTGTATAATTAAAATATCTGAGAGGAGCATAAGTTATTCATGCATGATGGATGTCAGAAGGGATTCCTTGGTTTTTTCTAATAAATTTAGACATACTGTTGCATATTTTAATTATTCAAAATAGTGAACTAAGTTTGTATTCAAAATATTCAAATTTTCTGAGGACGTTTTGTATTAAAAGTTTTTCTATTTAGATTTGTATTCAAAACTTGTGGACATTCGCAAATAAACAGAAGGTTTTGTGAAAAAATCGTACGTGCCAAGGACCCCTATGTAATTTTCTATCAAAACTAGAGGACCTACGTGAAAAAGGCAGACGACGCGCCGTCCTGCCGGGCCACATCATTGAAGTTGGTGGGGTCGCCTTGTCTAACCCAGCATCAATTCGTCTGAAAACGGTGTTTAGTGCACATTGCAATCCATAGAGTGGTGTTTTTTACGATTTCAGCGAAAGATAGTGGTTTTTCGAAATTTAAACAGAAGAGTGGTGATATTATGCTATATGTCGTTAACGTCTGTTAACGGCCGTCCCAAGCCGGTGGGTTCCTCTATCAGATCCAACATCAATTCGCGTCAATCGACTGGTTAGCGCATATTGCAAAAAATCAACAGTAGGGTGGTGGTTTTTGCGATTCAAATGTAAACTGGTGGCTTTTCAAAATATAGGTAGAAAAGTGGTGGTTTTATGCTATAAACTCGAAATGGCGTGTGCTAGGCATCCTCAACGATGGGCGCGACATGTGTCCTTCAAATCCCGCTTTTGCTATAGTAGAAAAAACGGTTTTTACTGCAGTAGTAAAACATGGTTCGGTCCAGAAAATAGAAAAACTGCCCTCAATCCCGTTTTTACTGCAGTAGCAAAAAAAATCCTTATTTTGCTGTAGTAAAAAAAATGGCCCAGAAAACTCGTCGGAAAAAACCTCGCTGGAGATGACGTAGCAAAAAATTAACCTATTGTAGCGAACCCACTAAACGGTGGTAGCGGATTTTTTTTTTTGCTAATGTAGCAAAAAATCTATTTCGCTAGAGATCTCGTCGGAGACTTTTCTAGGCACCTCATCGGAGATCTCACCTGGTAGCAACAACCCAAGCCGTCGGTAGCAAATTTTGTCGCATTAGGTAGCGTGCATAGGAGCCGCCACCTTAAAATACTAGTCCTCGCTGGAGGTGTGACAAAGGGAGCAGCTGGAAACGGCTTCCGGGGAGGCCCCTGTCGGAGGAGAGCCTCGTCGTCCTGGCATCAAAAGTGGGCGCGAGGCCATGGCGGCCTAGATGGAGACGCACCTCCATGGCATGCTCGGCTCGTGGCTTCAAAGCGAGGCGGCATAGGTCATTGTGGTGGAGGTCATCGGCGACCGGCGGAACAAAGCATGCGGCGCACGAGCTCTACCACCACCGGCTCCCGCAACATGTGCTTGTGGCAGCGCCACCACCGGCGCCGACAGAACTAACACCGGTGCGGGCAGCGCCACCACCGGCCCAGATAGCGGGCGCCCGACGAGAGCCCTAGGCGGTGTGGACCTGCATGGACCTTGGAGGATTAATGGCCGACGTCGGAGATTGGGAAGAAGATTAGTGGACGTTCGCTCACACGGGGTAGTTGGGAGAGAAGATAAGGAGAAGGTGGTGGGACCCACAGGAACACGCGGCGTGCATAGTGACTAGGACTAGGGTGTTGGACGACGCGACCCGACCCGGACTATGATCGTCTGGGGATGGGAATCATTTTCCAAGGAAAATTTCTCTACGGACTAGTTTTTTTCCAAGTGCTGGGCGTTTTCGGGATATTTTTTCCAATCCTACCCCACTTAACACGTGTACAAAATATCCATAATTCCCTTTTTTATATTGTGGCAAAAAACAGTTCGACCAGAAACAAAAGAAAGATAGTTCAATTGCCATTCCGGTCAGCTATATCCATCACGGTTATAGCCAGGAATTACACGATTGCAAGCAAGAAAAAACCACATGCAAGACCTGTGGGTTAAAACTGTTACAGTATATGTGGACTGTACTAGCCCTTTTCATCAGTTCGCACTTTTGGTTGCGTTGGTTAGTGCATGAAGCTTAACATGGTATCAGAGCTCAGGGTCTCGAGTTCGAGTCCTGGTTTTCGTAATTTATTAAAAAATTGCTGGTAACCCCCCTTTGTGTCCACGTATATGCCTCTTGAGCTATACCTCTGAGACTGTTATATTCACGTGTTGACTTGTCTTCCCCCGTCACACGTGAGAGAGGGATTACAGTATATGTGGATTGTATTAGGCCTTTCCATCAGTTCGGACTTTTGGTCAACCATTAGAAGGTACTCTAATGATTAACGTTGATGCAGCTTTTGATTTGGAATCAGGTAGAGGGGCGTGTTTTTACCACACGTTATGGATGCTCCTATGGCAGAAGCTTATGCTTTTAGAGAAGGACTAGTTCTGGCACGACAGATTGGGTGCAATTCTTTTACTCTCCAAACCGATTGTGCGCAGATAGTTGACACTATGAATAATGGGGGATTCTCAGCAACTGCATCGGCTGCAATTTTCGTTGATTGTAATATTCTTTGGAGTGGTTTCGATAAGGTGGTTCTGGAGCATTGTAACAGGGACGCAAACCAGGTAGCTCATGAGCTTGCTAGGAATTCTTTTCAGTTTTGCACTTCTTGTACTTAAGTCGGTAAACCCCCTAGGTTTATTCTTAGCAAGCTCCTAAACGATGTATCTGTCAATAAAGCATGCTGAATGGCCTTTTAAGAAAAAGATACACAGTCCAAAAAGCATCACTGGATATCTCGTAGCAAAATTATGCATTGTACTCCCTCTGTTTCAGTTTATAAAGGTTGCGCGTGTAACTAGATCATCAATTTTATTAATAATATAAATATTTTTTAATGGTATAATTTTTGTGCTATAAAATTTATATTTTAGTGGTCAAATTGATAACCTAGATATACGAGAAGAACTTGTAAACTGAAACAAAGGGAGTAGCATTTTAGACACATCAATGTAGCAAAAAACCAAGTATGCAGGAAAATCTCTATTGTCGTAGCAAATCGACTCGCAGGATGGCGAGGTTGCCCGCGGTCGCCGCGCAGAGGAGTTGCATCTCCTGCGTCTCGAGAGCTGCAGGGGTGAGGAGCCGACTGAGTGAGTTAAGGCTAGGGTTTTGTGCGGCGGAGGGGGGAGAGGGGCGCTTACCGTGGTCGAATTCGTGGCTGGGGCGCGCCATGGTTTCATCGGAGGTCGGACTGTCGGAGTGAGCGGGAAGAGTAGGGCGGACGGCGGAGCCGTCGAAGTCGGAGGGACAGTCGGAGTGACTGGACTGGTCCTGAAGTCGGAGTGACGGGACTGACCGTGAAAGGGAATTTCTGTCTTTTTTTTTGAGCATGGGGAATTTCTGTCTAGGGAATGGTTTTTTTTTTTTACTGATGACTGGCCTGTACCACTGATGGGCCTCCGTTTCGTCCCGTCACTGCTGTTATTTGGGCCCATCATTACCAGCCCACAGATTACACTAAACAGGCTGGTACAAAAACGCCTGCCCACGGCGCCGGCGACACCGTGCGGATCTTGCGCGCCGCCGACCACCCGCCTCCGCCGCCGTCCTCCGCTCGTCATTTTCCTGGTCACCGACATCCTCGCCCCGCCGCGTCCAAATTAACACCAACGATTCCGGAGGGCATCTCCCTCGCCTAGGGCTAGGTATCGACCATGAGCAGAAGCCGCGCCGGGCATTAGCGAAATCTCTTGCGGCACTTCCAAATCCGGAAGCAGGACAGCGAGGGAAGTGGTGGTCGCGCTGCACGCGCCGCCATGGGCTTCCAGGACGCGCCTAGCGGCGGCGGTGGCAGGTCCCTCGCCAGCGTGGGCTTCGCCGGCGCCGAGGTCGGGACCAGAGGCGCCGCCGCCGACAGCTCCGGCTACAAGGACCTCCTCGTCATGGCGCTGCCCAAGGACGACGACGCCAAGGTCGTGGAGGCCATCAGAACCGGGCTGCTGGACGTCGGGGACGCCGTCAGGGTAAGGATGCCCCTCCCATTCATTCGAATTTAGGTTGTTGTTGGCTCGGTGGCTCCATGTTCTCGTCTGGTTAAATGGGTCCAACGATGATTCTCCCATTGGGTGGATGGACGCATCTGTTTGCTTCCGTTTGGGATTGTGGAAGCAATGGTGTCAAATATGGTCTGAAATCTTTCTTGTTGTCGTAAGGGATGTCTGTTTTCTGCACAGCACATGAACTGCATGTACATTTAACTTGTGTATGTGGACGTCACGAGTAGCTACCTTCCTAGAGTGATTTTGCTTCTCTCGTTCGTTATAATTGCCGATTCATTGTAGCTGTAGGGTTTTCTCGTTTCTTAATTATGCACCCAAACTAACATAGTTAATCTCAATATTTGTTATCTCTTGTCATCTCGTGCATGAACAAAATGGTTTAGCTTACTTTTTTTGCGCCTTTTTGTCGCCTTCCTGTGGATACTTAACATACGGATTCTCTTTACTACTGATTACAACAATCGATGCACAAGAATCATGTCGTCTTTTGCCATATAGGGTATCTGAACATATTACTCCACGACTTACTGATTTATAGAGTTGACATAGGCTAGGAGTGGGAAATAATATTTAAAACTTAACAGCTGAGTACATCTGCCCTTTCATATACGCCTCTTGCATACATGTTAGTTTGTGGAGAATGAGAACCTTCAAATCCTCGTCCACTATCATTTAAACTTTAAAGTTCCGTTTTGTTTTAATATTGAGATAATCCAACTAGTATATATGCATAGGTAACTTAGGAAAAAAAATTGATTGTGTTGTGAATGTTCTCCATGAGACCATGATTGGTTTGAACGAAGGCAAATATATGAAACATCATTTGCCCTTCAGTGCTTGTAATTTACGTTTCTGGATGCGCATGTGATCTTTGCATTTACTTGTTCCTACTACCAAATTGAAGTGTGATAAATAAAGCTCAAAATTGAACCCCAGCCATTGGGCTTTGGTTGCTGACAGACGACCTGCTTATGCCAATAAAGTAAATATACGTATGTGGATCCTGCTTAGCTATAGGAAACACAAAGAGTTGTAGCATGGAGTCAACCCTTATTGTATACATACGCTGGCTTTAATAGTTCCATAATACTGTTATTAGATAATCCTATTACCTACACTTCGTGAAAATAAAAGACACTCCAGCTGCATAGTGTAGAATGGAGAATCTTACTACACCATCTTTATTGCAACTGCAGCCATACTAGGTTAGTGCACTTGTTTTTAGATTTAACTATGTGAGTGCACTAGAAGGGAGCTTTTCCTTCACAAAAACTGTGTTTTCTTTTTAAATCATAATTCCTTATGATTTTTGTGAAACTGGTCATCGGTTTGTTTCTGATTGTCTTGAGACTTGTTTTTTCTGTCCACTGCAGTCATTTTTTACGAGTAGAGAGATTAGAGAATTTACCAGTGGGGCGTTAGCTGGTGCCATGTCTAAAGCTATTCTTGCTCCCCTTGAGACTATCAGGTAACCAACTTTATCACGCTGGTTCCATTTATTTACTCCTTATGGTGTGCAGTGTAATTTTTACACCTAATGTGCTGAACCTTGATATTGTAAGTTTGGTTTTTTATTTACTTTGCATGCACTTGGGAGTTAAGATGTGAAAATTTTAGTGTTCCAGCTAACTGGCTACACAATATTGGGTTTTCTATTTGTTATCAAGTTGTTCATTAAAGCATTTGGGTGTCATGAAACTTTGGTTGATCCAGTAACCAGATTCAAGAATTTGACTGGAAACTGAGTACAAAATCCCGAAACTCAAAAGACAATGTGTAACAACCTTCACAAACAAGTTCCAGGACACAATCTTACTGATGTGCTACGGAACTACAGGGCTTGCTGAGTTGGCTGTTGGAACTTTGAAGTATTCTTTAAGAAAACAACTTATGTTTCTCGATGCAATTTCTGACTCTATTAGCTCTCAACCAAAGTTTCTCCAGATTTTAAAATGTAGAACTTCTATTTGCCAGAATATAAACATGTTACTTTGTTTATCTCTAAATGCTAGGGAGGTGGTATTCTTGGTAGGATCTTATGTCTGCCTCTCAAAGAAAATTTATGAAAAGATTATTGCAACTGAGCTGTTGGTGTTGAAACATGCAAGACATTACAGACGAATTTGCTCATTTATCTTGATGGAGCTCTGTAATCATATGATGCGTCTGTATGTCAAAAGGAATGGTCGAATAATATCATGGTATTTATATTTTTTCAGGACTAGAATGGTTGTAGGTGTAGGATCCAAACATATTGGTGGTAGTTTGGTGGAGATCATGAAACAAAATGGGTGGCGAGGGCTCTGGGTGGGTAATACAATCAACATGATCCGCATTATTCCAACTCAAGCAATCGAGCTCGGAACGTTCGAGTATGTCAAGAGGGGCATGAAATCAGCACAAGAGAAATGGAAAGAGGATGGATGCCCAAAGATACAGCTTGGCAGTATGGAAATCGAGCTGCCCCTCCACTTGTTATCTCCAGTTGCTATTGCCGGTGCGGCTGCTGGGATAGCTGGCACATTGGTGTGCCATCCTCTTGAAGTTATCAAGGTAATCGCTGAACCGATTCCACCATATTGACAGCCAAAACTCAAAACCATATATTCAGTTGTTAAATCGTACGTGCTACTTTTGTTTCATACTTTTTTTATGTTGTATGACAGGATCGTCTGACCGTCGACCGAGTGTTGTATCCTAGCATGAGCCTAGCCTTGAGCAAGATATATCAAACTGAAGGTATCAGAGGTCTCTACTCTGGCCTGTGTCCGACCCTAGTTGGCATGCTTCCTTACAGCACATGCTACTACTTCATGTACGACACAATCAAGACCTCGTATTGCCGCCTACATAAGAAGAAATCACTGAGCCGTCCTGAGCTGCTAATCATAGGAGCTCTGACAGGTAAAAGGATCCAATACTGCCTGCAAACTAGCTTTGTTCAATTACCAACTGAGCGCATACCTTAAAATCCAGTATCAATTTACAGGAGGGAATGGAATTCCAGTTGCTGCCCAGACAATAACCTGAAACTCGAGAGTGAACGGGCGTAACATTTTCCTCTGTCGGTTCTGCAGGTCTGACGGCGAGCACGATCAGCTTCCCGCTGGAGGTGGCGAGGAAGCGTCTCATGGTGGGCACCCTGCAAGGGAAGTGCCCGCCCAACATGGTGGCCGCATTAGCAGAAGCGGTCCGGGAGGAGGGCCTCCTAGGGATGTACCGCGGGTGGGGCGCGAGCTGCCTGAAGGTGATGCCGAATTCCGGCATCACCTGGATGTTCTACGAGGCGTGGAAAGACATCCTGTTGGCCGACAAGGACAAGCCCCATGACTAGCCCAGCGGCGAGTTAGTGAAGAGGCGCTAGGTAGAATAATGTTGTTTGGTGCTGTGGCCGCGACTAGCCGGGCGATGAGAGGCGCTAGGTAGAATAATGGTGCTTGGTGCTGTACGCGTGGTGGGAGTTCTGACCCTTTTCCAGTTTTCGAATCCCACTTCGGCCTGTGAGCCTGTGCCTAACGCGCCAGTTCTGATTCTATTACTACTGGAAGCATTTGTTTGCTATTCCTCTCAAATTCGGAATGGCTGATTCTATGCTTATCAGCTCACTAAGACCCTTTTCAGGAGTGTTGATTAGAATTTGATAGGAGGCATGTTTATGTGCGAATGTGCGGTATAGATTACAAGTTTTCTCCAAACATACTCGTCGATATTTTGCCTTCTTTTCTGGTTCGAGCCAATGGTGCAGCTGTGCTGTGAGACGCTATAGGTGATTTCGGGAAAAAGCTTGATCGCATGGTAAACCTCCAGCAACTGGTTGTCCCAAAAAAACAGAGATAGAAGATGAAAAAACAATTGACCAGTGAGATCAAGCAGAATACAATTAACTAACTGCAAAGCACAAGACGAAATGCAATTAACCAACTGGAGATGTTGCGTTACGGCATAGGGCAGCACTAGTACCAGGAGCTGAGGTTTGCCGTCATTCAGGAAACATAGGCATACTGCCACACAGATTATCCATAATATCTCCTGACCTAACATGGCACATGGTTCTCCCTAACCCAACACTGTAGCACGAGTCGAACGGTTCGAACGTGGTATGTATCTACCAGAACCAGATTACCACCGAAGAAAGTAGGTCGTCTATATCGCCCAATATCTACTATATATGTCCACCAATCATGTCGATCGATCTCAGATGGTGCAGCTTCACAAAGTTCAGTTCTCTGTGGCTATCTGTCAGTAACTGCTGGCATCATATATACCAGCCAGTTCAGTAGTTCACGAGGCGTGTCGAGCGACGAGGACGGCCCGGTAGGCAGAGGAGATGTAGGCGTAGGCGACGATGAACACCACGATGTCGTCCAGCAGACCCCGATACCCCAGCACAGCTGGAAACAAAAACAGCAGTCATGCACCGAAGCTCTTGGAATTACTACTGGTAGTTTGCCAAGAGGAGTGAGGTGACTGAATCAACTGGTTGTCTTACATTCAGGAAGAAGGTCCACAGGGCTCACGAGGTACAGCAGAGAGAGGACTACCTGCAGGCCATCAAACAGAGTTGATTCAGAATGGGCAGATGCTATGCGACCAGAATGATGAGATAATGTACATGCTCAAAGAATGTGTATCATGAACTGCTGCTAGTTATTGGTTGCTATAAGACTGAAACATTGCCAGCCGTAAATTCAGTGTCCGAAAGACCGAAACTAAAAAAGTACAAGGCTGATACAGAGAAGTAGTCGAAATCACAGGGTAACTGCCCTATCTAATCTGGCCGATGGCCCTGACTTTGAGCAGACCACATAGTAAATAAGCATCCCTAACCAGACCAATGCCAACGAGAAAATGTTTCTCTGATTCTTCAAGACTAAATTATAGTTCATCTCATCTTTGACAGTTCAGATTTTGACAGCAACAAGCTATTTTTTTATCAACATTTTGATAAGAAATCACGATGGTGATAGTCTTGACTAACCCAGAATTTTCTATCAAGTAAATTCTAAATGACAGCATGGTGAGAATGGACTAGCATCCTGGAAATGAAATTCATCCATATAACCAGTAGTTCTTCCAATAAAAAAACCCTTGATAAATTATGAAATAGGATTCCCCATTACTCATAACAAAATTTTCAACGGTTGTTTAAAATGCATTGCTTGAGCGATGTGAGAATATATTAAAAAAAAACATGCAGACAATAGTATAGTAAAGTATGAAAAAAAGGGAAGATAAATATTGGCCCATTGAGACTTGCAGAAATATAGAAGTTCCCAATAAAGCACAACGATGTATAGTAATCTCACACTTTATCACATTTTACAAAAATAAAACAATTGAGCAATGAAATTAGGTGTTTGACACTGACAAACTCTGAATTCCTTCTACACAGTGAGTAACCTAAGGATCGATTTTCAGTTGGTACACTCCTAATTTAGAAGCGATGACTCAGAATAATGAAAGTAATTAACTGGGATTTAGGAGTACTGGTATGAGTTTACTGGTCCACTGACATCATGCAAATTCTAGAAAATAGCGTACTGCAGTACCAGACTATGCTGTCCACTGTCTAAGCGTCATTATCTAATAAGTGACAGGCCAAATAACATGACATGATAAATGAAGATGATATAACTAGACTAATGGGACATGGATAGACTTAACTGCCAACACGACTTGGATTTTGAAGAACAAGGGAGGTCCACGGCGTGTGTCTTTGAATTCTGTCAGCATCCTCCTGATGTAGAAGGGCTGGTCCAGCAACCACTGCAAAACACATGTACCCAGCAAATGCAAAGCAGCCTGCCGTTAGATGAGACGTAAAATAGAACAACCATAAGACAGTTTTGTATGATAAGAGCATGCTTTTGACGCTTGATTTGGCTTGTGATTCATACAGCATGAACCTTCCGTGGTTAATGATTATGCACGGTCCCAAATAGGTTAAGACTTCTTTTATTCTATAGCATATAACAGCTATAAGGTTCCAACGACATGAATTTGGCAACATGCTGAGGGTCACATACAATCAATTTAAACAGTTAGTTGACTACATGGAGGGGTCCAAATTTTACAGCTGGACAGAACAGTTGTTAGAGTGAACATATGCTAACATAAGATATCTCAATTCACAGAATGCTGGAGAAGCCAGTTTACCAAGAATGATAATGCATATTGCACAACTAGTTAGGTGTGACTACAGTATAACATCAACTGAGTTCAGTTGTATCCTCTGATAGGCATTTCAGTCTCATTCACTGGATTTATTTCTAAGCAGAATCGAAGGATAGACGTAACAACTTTGGGGAGATTGTATTGTACAAGCATGTGGAGATAATAGAACAGCTTCTACAGACTGTTGTAGATCAATTAACATGAGTTCATCAAACAAAACTAAAACAGCACAACTCCGTATGGTTAGTTATCTTTTCACAGGTAATGTAACATTTCATTGCAAAGTACACCAACAATCTAAACGGCTAAACCTAACATAACAAAAGAAGCCAAGAACAAAATCGTGTACTGGTGTAATAAAGGAATTCAGGCTTTTTCAAGTGTGTAATGCAGATTGCAATGATACTCAGAAGATATCGCAGGATTACCTGAATCATATTGTGAGGAGCTCCAGCGAAACGGGAATTATACTGCTTAATCTGGTTCATGACAGGAGCGATTTCTGGTTCATTACGCAGAAGGGAAGCAATTCCAGAAGGCACCAGCAGAGTTATGGAGCGACGGCATAGAGGACAATCGGATGGCCGAAGGACAGATCCATGCAGCCAGACACCCACGATGCAGTGTCCTGGACACAACACAGACAGTAGCATCATGTGACTCGTTAAATCCAATGACATGGCCAAGTTATGTCAGCACACAGCATCAGAGATTCAGTTTTGTTCATGGAGAGTGCAGGAGCGACAAAATGTTTGCAGTCAATTGAAAAATCAGGTCACAGAACGCAATAACATTGCCAAGTTATGTCAGCACACAGCAGTGCAGCTCAATTTGATTTTGTTCATCAAGTGTCCAGGAGCAGCAAAATATTTGCAGTCAGCCGAACATTCATAACAAAACACAATGGAATGACCAAGTTATATAAGCATTCAGAGGTAGAGATTTTAATTTTGTTCATGAGGAACACAATGTTTGCATTCAGTCGAACGATCAGCGCAAAACACACATGTCTCTATTCAGCAGTGGGGATCTAATTTTGTTCATGGAGAGTCCGGAGCAGCAAAATGTTTGCGGTAAGTCGAACATCAGCGCAAAACACCACGCCAAGTCTAGCATCAGATCTAATGAAGCGAAGCAACCATATATGATATAATAATCATATACAGTTAGCATTCTGAAGGATCATGAAAGCAGCAGGTAGATCTAGTATTGGGATGCAGTTAACATGATCTACACCCTCAAACATTGCAGACTGCGCGAATGCACTAGCGCCACCAGAGGCTTTGAACCTTCTTAGTCTAACATGATCACGGGGAGCACCTGATATGAAGCTCCACTAGCACACACCTACGAACCGATCGAGCAGCTCGATATGAAATTAAGAGCATGATGAGAACCGTAAAACTCTGACCTCACCAAATCACAAGCACCAACCAAATCACACTTCATCAGAGCACTGGCTAAGCGATTCCATCTCAAATCGGCACATTACAAGCAAATCACACTTCAGCAAAGCAACTACGCAAGCGGTAACTAGGGAATCCGTCTCAAAATCGGCACATTACGATTTACGAGCCAGGGACGCGCGCGTAGAGCAGAGCAACCACCGATCCGAGCCGAGCCCGCAATCCAACGAAACGCTGCAGAAAACATCTGCAACCAAACCAACCAACCAATTCGAACGCAAACCCCACACGCTCGCGGCGATGCCCCGTACGGACGCGCGATTGCGAGATCGAGCAACCAAATTAAGCGGCGGAGCGCCAGCCCAGGCGCGAATGCGGGCGGCCGGAGAATCCTAGCTAGGGGAGGAGGGGAAAGGTGGTGAGCGGGTGGGCGGCGATTACCGCAGAACCAGTGGGAGCAGTTGGCCTGGTGGGGGACGGAGATGTCGAAGCCGCGGCACACCGCGCAGCGCTCGCCGAGGGGAGGCGCCGCCATCTCGAGCCCGCGCCCGCCTCTCCTCGAAACTTCTGGAAGCAACTGGAGCCTGCTCGACTCGAGGGTTTTTTTCCGCAGCGCGTGCTTGGCTCGGGGGTGAGGGGCAGTCTGGGGAGCGGAGAATGCGGGCGGGTATTTATAGAGGCGGCGGAGGGAGGAGGAGGAGACGAGCTGATGACTATTCCGTCCCCGGCCTTCTTCGTGTCCAAGCCAAAACTGAGAACCATTTTTACTACTCCCTCCGATTTGATACAAATTAAGATTTACCCAAATTTGGATGTATTTAGTATTCAAATATGACAAGATATATTCGAATCTAGACAAATCTAAGAACATTAATATGGACCGGAGGGAGTACAGTAAATTTCAAATTATAAGATGTTTTGGAAGCCTAAAATAAACTTTCAAAAGATAATGTATTTTTTAGAGCAACCACATATTTATCATATCTTATTAATCACCTAAATCTAATGGTTGAGAGAAAAAAAATGGATTCACCGTGAACATTAATATGAGCTGCTTCCACTATATTCTAGAAATGTCATGTCTTCCTACTACTTAAAAAAAATACATGTCATTTCAGCACAAGCAAAAATGCAGATGGTGTACTAGCAGAGAGAAAGTTTTAACTTAATAAAGTTAATTTTTTTGTTTACTATAATTTCTCTTTATCACCAACAATGGGATTATCTATGCGTCCGTTCATCCTATATGCTCATTTTTCTTTATATTTTGTTTTTTGCAAGATGCCGACTCCATGATTTTTTTTCATGCAAAGTTGCCTTGAATGCGCGTATTGCACGTGTATACATACTAGTTTAATTAATTAACAATCAAATTACAGGAAGCAACACATCTGAATTTGCATGTAAAATCCTATTTACAAGAAGCAACACACGTGAAAACTAAAAGACAGACCGTAATAAAAATGATTATGCTGAAAACTTTGCAAAGAAAATACTAAGAGAACGAGAAATAAATTATCTATGATCTCCTACAACCACCAAAGCCGGCGGCCCCCTCCCAACTCCAGCACCGCCGAGATACCGAGCCTCTACCATTGCAAGATCCAATAATCACCAGTGAAAACGAACATGCTTATTGCACGTAGCGAGGCACATCATCGTTGTGGCACGCCGATCAGAGGACGTCCCCGTGCTATCTTGAACCAGGATCCGCCGCCTCCCATCGATGAAGTCGAAGAAGAATGAAAAATCCACCATGTCCGGACCAACATCCTCACTCTAGAGTAACCACCGCGCCCTGACCGCCAGCGTCGTCGCAGATAACAACGAACGCCGGTGACATACCGAGAAAATAATCTCGCTAGATCTGAAGCACAACGAGAATACCAAGCTATAGATCTGAAGGACATGTCAGCACACATTGTCATCAACTCCGAGGTGGCGCCGTGAACAAAGGGAGTACTATTTTTACTTCCATGTCCGCTACGAAATATTTAGTTCTTGTCCTTTAAAGTGTACACCGCGTCGCCACCACGCCCTAGGCTCTCCGGTGAGGTGTCCTGGAGCCCATTTTGCTCGCATTAGGGTAGTGCAGCGCCGCCGCAACATCGCGTAGGCTTTTGATCGTCATTTATATGTAAATTATGCTGTGAATGCTGGACAACCGACTTATGCAATCGACGAACTGTGATATAATTTCACGCGAACCACTTCTTTTTTGAATTTTCGGTTTCTATTCTGCGCGGACGATTTCAAAACCGCAAACAATGTTTACAGGGCACCATAAACTGCCTATATTGGTCACGCGTTTACGAGGTCTCTTAGAGATGCTCTAAGATACAACAATCCCCCTCTATCTCTTCATTAAGCAAAGTATTTAGGATACTGTGCTAAGAAACTCCCATTATGCAAGTTTTAACTAAGTAGATCTAGAAGTTTGTGTAACTAATTAAGTAGATCTAGGAGTGGTAGCTAGCTAGAGAGGAAGTGAGAGAGGGAGATTTGTTTAGATCTATGTAGCTAACTTGATATAATTAGGCAGAGTGAAGAGGCGATGGAGAGCATGAGGTAGGAGAGAAAACAAGAAAGGAGGCAATGAAGAAGGTGGAGAGTGGTAGGTGGCTAACTTTTAATTCAGATTTGCGACTTGCTGGTGGCATTCCAAAACAGGCGTGTGCTACCTATAAGAATATACCGGTGACAGTTCGAGAAAAGCACACACATGGACCCCACTTACTGGTATTATGCAGGCAAAAACGACCGCTACTACATTAAGTGGCGTAGATGCATGCACGTGAGCCCCGCTTATCGGTAGTGTGCGCCTTTTGAATGAACCTTACTGGTAGCGTGCGTCATTCCCGAACTGCTGATATTATTAGTAGCATGCGTTTTTTCATGTGCATCACCAATTGCAATGAACTTGCGCCTATAGACATTTTTCTACTAGTGTGAAGCATGGGACGTAGACAAAGAGACGGATTCCAGCGCTGGTCACGGATGTGGCGGAGTAGCCTCCCTCACTGATGGCGGACGGGGAGTACAGGGACTCCGGTGATGCTGTTCGCGATCGCGGATGGGACGGACTAGCAGGACTCTGGTGATCACGTTCACGGAAGGGGCGGAGACTAGCTGCTGTATTCACGCGCAGTCATGGTAATGGGGAGCAGGCGAGCAGCACTAGCCAAACATATCACAATATTCTTCCTCAGTTTATCAAAACTGTTGAATCTTATGCCTACTTTGGTTTTAAAAATGCTTTGGACATAGTACAAGTGATTCTAATTAGGAAATAAAGTACCATATTGATGTGTTCAAATTACGTTCGTATTTTGTATCAAATTTTTATGCTCTAAAATTCGCTCTACCTCAATTTTTTCCGTCCTTCGCCACTGTCTACATATACTTGATCTTATCTCAGTGGTTTCTTAGTTCCGTAACTTTTTGACTTGTTTTGTGCCTCTAGTGGACGCTATTAATCCAATTATCAGCGAACCTTATATGTATGAGATGCGTGGTCGTACATTTTGCAATGGATATGGACTATTTGCATCTCTGATAATTGGTGTTCTGTGTAATATATATGGGACTATTGGGCCCCAAACAACTGGTTTTCCTTTGACCGTCATTAGTATTTTGTAAGATAATATAAAGAATTACACGCAGCAATGCAGGCTTCACACTAGATTTCTCTTATTCCATATGAAAGGAGTGCACAACATCCAATCTACACGCGCAATCCATGAGTAGAAAGAGGTTCCAAGGATTTGTTTCTACTGTAAGAAATCCATTAGCATAACTGCATTTACCTTTGAACAATTTAATTAGCATTCCAGCCAACGAGGAGCATACTGAAGTACGTTGAACCCAAGGCAGACATCAAATGGAAGTATCCAAATCCGTAGGGAATATATTATCTCCAGATGGAATTTCTTCATTGAACTGCAAATGACTGGAGATCTTATTTTTAACGGTATAACTTGTGAAGCTATTCATGATCTTCGCCGGTGCTGAGAGTCAGATAGAATAACAAAACTCTTCCAATATAAATAGTGATGCCCATCAGCCACGGTTGAAATGGTAGCATATCATCGCCATCACACAACCAATCACAATTTAGCACAGTTTCTATTTTGCTTCACTCCAAAGTCTCAAATTTGAGTACTAATTCTACGTTAAGTATAGACTCCCTAGTTAGACCATCCATCGGTCGATGCATGTCTCCCTGGCTAACATAGGAAACCTTCTCTGTAAGTGGCCTGCCTCTTTAACCAGGAAACGTCTATATATACAACACTACTGCCAAGCATATCACACATTTTAGATCTGGTGTTATGTGTCATTGTTCTCACCAACAAACAACTTTCAGTTATTTTTCTTGGACCATCACAATTTTCATGTCATACCCATTGTGCATGTCATAATTACAACATGAATGAACTTATGGATGTATTTTTGGACGAGGCGCCTGAAGCTTGTCTTGCATGATGCTCTAATGACCTTGAACTCTAGGACTGGAAAACTATAGGAGTAGAGCAAGAAACTTGTCTTATATACCTATTATCAGATGTTATCTTAGTGGTTTCCTAGATCGACAAACTTCTTGATTTTCTTTGTACCTCAAAATCTATCATAATGTTCCTAAAATACGATAAATCGCTCCCTGTACAAATGCTTGTACATACCAAATGCCCCCCTTTTTTTACATAGTTTTGTTTGCATTTTGGCTTTGTTTTTTTCTTTCTGTTAGCTTCAGTTTACAGTTCTAGCTTTGACCTGTAAAATGTTTCCCGGGCCATCTTGACTATTTTATATCAAGATGTTTTTGGCAAAGTGATGGCCATAAAAGAAACGATCGAGCAGAAAACAGAAAAACGCGTGAACTGGTTAAAAAAAGTAGTGCCCATCTTTTTTTTGTGGTTCTCAAAAGAATTTTCTTGTAATGATGTATTATTTGTTTTTGGTACGTGGGCTACGACGCTACGTTGTAGAGAGACAGCAGTTGGGCAAGTTGGGGCAAGCAGAAAGTTTGGTTCCAGAAGATGGAAAAGAGCACTCCTTCTGTCCGAAATAGTATGCCGCATACTTATCTAGATTCGCATATATCTGCATACCAAAATGTGTTTAGATACATGTGAATCTAGACAATGTGCGACATCTTTGTTTTGGACAAAATGCAATAAAATTACAGAGTTTTATTGTTGCCTGCAATATGCAATGGTTCTGAAACAGCTACAATGTGCAGCTGTTCTGAAACGGCTATTGCTACTGTAAATCGAAGGCCCTTTATCCGCAATGTGGGAAGCATCGGCTGTGATCATGCTTCAGCCGTGAACATGCATCGGATATAAGAAACGAGCATGCATCAGGACAATAGTAGGTACTCCCTCTGTTTTAAAATATAAGACGTTTAGCTTTGTGAAAGAGTGTATCTAGACTCTTTTAGTGTGTAGATTCATTCCAAACCTAAATGAATCTACATATTAAAAAAGGTCTAGATACACTTCTTTCAAAAAGATAAAACATCTTATATTTTAAAACGGAGGGAGTACCTAAGAAGCAATGTTGTGTGTTTTCCATTGAATCTCTTTTTCCCTTTTGCCTCATATTAATAAAAAAGTTTGCCGCGCAGTGACTACCGAAAGCCCATATTACATGGACAGCAGCCTCCTAACCCTCTATAATTGCAAGACGTCCTCTCACTGAAGTATGTCCATATTCATTAAGAATGCTAGTAGCCTAGGGCTGGGCCGTAGTTGGTATATCCTAGCAACCAGAGTTCGACCCCCGTCAAAGACGAATTTTCAGAATTCTCACGCTGTCTTGCTTCTACTATATCAAAAAAGTGTCTAGTTCCTCCTAGACACTGTTTCATTGGATCGTTGAAGATCTAGGTTTTCATCATTATATATATCTCTTATAAGCCGCCGACTGATATAAGTTGTATCTGTTAAATCTTTGGTGTTGTGTAAACACTTCTCATATAGTGAAGTTTCGCCGGTTGACGCTCATGATTTTTTCCACTTTTATTGGAGGAGTTTTTCATGTTAAATCGTGTGTCCCCTACTGTGATTTTGTTTTCTTTCTACGTTATTTTCTTGTCGCGTGTATGGCACTGGGTTTACAGTTATAACTACGTATATGAAAGCTAAGCACATCAGCGATCGTTTAGGTGTGCCAGATCATACTTTGTTACTGTAGATGCGATCTACAGTACCCGGTTTTTCCCCATCTGTTTTTTTACGTTTCTAGAAGGCTGACGTGGGCCTTATCTTCTTCCTACATGTCTCTCCCTTGGCCCCGACACCACACCTAGCGCTGCCTCCTCATCTCCCGTGCGCCGCCTCCTCCCCTCCCGGCTCGCCACCGAACATCGCCAGAGCAAGAACGCCGGCGCACGCCGCAATTACATACCGCTACCTTTCTCCATCGCGCGAGACGCGCACCTCCCGAAGACGCGGACGACCATGACGGTATCGCCTGGCGGCTGGCTGCGCCCAACTCTCCGCCTCCTCCACTCGCGCCTCCATAGGCGCCTTCGCCGCCGCCAGGGCACTGCCGTCAGCAACACCAGCGAGGTGGTGGTGACCGAGTGGGTCATCCAGGACGAGCCCGGCCTGTACATCATTGTCCGCGAGCTCCACTGTTTCAGGTCTTGAGAGTCTCCTCCTCTGGAACTAGACATATTTTT
This sequence comes from Avena eriantha, assembly GCA_910589775.1. Taxonomy (NCBI): domain Eukaryota; kingdom Viridiplantae; phylum Streptophyta; class Magnoliopsida; order Poales; family Poaceae; genus Avena; species Avena eriantha. The sequence goes on along the minus strand of OU342746.1, from coordinate 346,446,201 downwards.
CAGACGGTCTCCTCTGGTTGGAGTACTGAGTACCCTATGATCACTTGCTGACAATGATTTTGATTTTATTTTGTGAACGATGTGATGATCTCATATGAGTGTATGACAAACTTTTATCTTCTGGAATTTGGGTTTTGATTTTGTACAGCCGTGAAAAGTTTGTGGAGATGAACGCCCAGATGTGGTAGGAGCAGAATAAGGAGAAGACATATGTACGTGTAGTATTTCTAATCTGAATTCTACATTGGTAAATCTGAGCTGAGATTTTTTCCCTTCAGAAAAAAGCTTCAGGCTTTGTGCAACGAGGGAGGAGAATAGATTAGTATGTGATACTACTACTTAATTTAAAGTATATATATAGTGGGTTTAATTTGATAGTAGCATCATGCCTACTATAGAGGACAGAGGTACTGGAGTAGGTACTGTAGAAGCACTTCAGGTATGCACAATGTGTATTCTTTTTCCGTGAAATACTTTATATGTCATCTGTAAATAGGATGAATATCATAATACATAAATCTTGGGGAAACAAGCTTTTGGATTGGTGGAGCAAATGTTACCTATTAACACTCCTACAGAAAGATGTGGCTGTGTGTCAGGAAAATCTGTAGTATAATTGCTTGCTTATCCATCATGTGTTTCAATCTCAAATCCATATTTAGGACAAATTTAGTTTCACATGACCGGCTTTGTCTTATCCTTCCAGAGTTTGTATAAGCCAAGTTTGCGCATGTGGATCTAAGTTAGGAAATATATTTTGGTTTGGGATCTAGATGGTTAAAGTTTCATGAGCAGTTTCAGAAGTTGTTATACAAATTTAATGTGTCATGGTCTCATAAGATGTTATACAAAATGAAATTCGGTGAGTTTTAAATAAGATGCTTTCAGGTAATATCCCTATTTAAAATTTACAGTATTTGTTACGCATGTAGTTTTTATAGCATTCCTATTGTTATTGCAATATTTTTGGAAGGAAAGCAAAAAAAGGGATGGAAAGAATTTGTTGGCATACACTTTCTAGAAGATGATGGAGTGTGCCTATCCACGACGCGGATAAACATGAAAGCTATGGTATGGATTAGGCGAACAAAAATTATGATGGGTTTTCTGCTCTATTTTTTCCTGCATTTTCTTGCCTCTATATACTATTCCTAAATTCATGATAGATCTATCTATATTGAGTACATGATAGAGTTTTTTTTGCAGCAATCCACTGTATTGAATGTTGGTCTGCTTACTTAAGGATCAGAGCATATATTGATTATAAGGTTTCACGTTCACATTTTCTCTCCACAACTCCCTATATTATCTGGGCCAGTTTGGGGTTGTTTTCTACTTATCGAAAATTCGCACACTAGGGAGAAAGACATAACATTGAATCTTTTCAACACCTTAATGTGTGTTCCTACAGTATTTGTAGATGTTCACCATTTTTCCACCTCTATTGGATTGTCTTTTGTGCCACTTTAAATTGGCCCGCGTTCCTTTTTTGAGGATCACTCAATTGGGTTATCTTTGGTTGCGCCATCTGAGTTCTTCCTTTTTGGAGGATACTTCCTTGCAGGTTGTGTACAGTTTGCTCTATTTGCATGTGTTTTGTTTCAGGTTCTTTGGTAGTTCGTACCTATTTTTTGTTTCTTCTGATTTGTTCACCATTTGTAGGCTTCCACAACCAGTGTCCTGTTGGGTTCTTCTGCTGGATGGTATCGTGATTTTAGTGATCTTTTTGCATGTGTCTATGTGAACTGGGTTGTATAGTCGTCGATTGTGAGGTATTCTGTTTATTTAATCTTATATAACCATATATTAAAGGGCGTTGGGTTAGCGATCGATTACGTATGCCAAATCAGCGATGGGTACTATAGATGGTCTAGGAATGGCTACATATGATGTGTTTGATCTATAGTTATCATGTCAAGTGAATGAAGAACTGTCATGACATTACTTTACTTCGTCATATATCTCCACTATGCTACTAAAATGACATGGTCTTGATTCTTGGATCTTTTATCTGGACCAAATGTTTCACTATCTTATGCTGACTAATTTGTTGTTAAAAAGGAAGGTAATCATAGAATCTGTGTAATCTTACTGCAAGTGTGATGAAAAATTATGTGCTATACCTGACACACTTGAATTGTTGATGCCATTTTCAAGTGCATCTAAAGTTGATATGGATTCTGTTCAAGCACAACAAAATCATATTAGCATTTGTCTTGCAAGGTCAAGAGCAGTTGACCTTTGGGACCAACAACATAACTGATAGCAATAACTCTTATAATGCCATTGTTCGCAAGCCTTCACCATGCCCCAACATTGGAAATAATAATGCTCTAATGTCTCACCAGGGGCACTCTATGGATAATGCCAAATTTTGTGCCCATCGATCTTTTGGTGATGCCCAGGCTATTTTTATGCAGACCTTAGGTTTTTTGGTGATTACCACATATGCAGACCTTTGATGAGGCTCCTAACCATCTTAGTTCATTCAAAAGCCAGTTTTAGATTAATATGAGCAAAGAATTATTTGTGAACTTGAATTATGAGTATGGTTGATCCATAAATTGGTAAGTGTTATTTTATTGCAAATTTTGTCCAAAACTTTCCGGTCACTTAATCATGTAGGTAACACAATGTCGTCTATGCCTAGATAGATGGCTCCTTGGTCTACCTTCCAATTTTAATTCACTACCCAACGCATAATTCAGGTGTTCATTATCTTCATTGGTTCGTGTGAGTCTGAGTACCATATTCAAGCATGTTATTCAATTTATTCACTACATGTCTGCTACCCGATAGTGTTATCCTGATGCCGGCTTATGCACGTATGGGAACTTAATAGTAACTATGTCATCCTCATATTATTATTTTTCCAATATTTAATCTCAACTGTTATTCCTAGATAGACCGGTGTTCTGACTTATGACAACTTATAGCTTGCAAGACGAGTTCAGTCTAGCAATAGCATCAAACAGAGAATGAGAGACAATCCAGATCAGTAGACATGTCGACCTAGAACCAACGATGGTCATTGAGTTGCTGGATATCGCCATTGTCGACAACAAGGTAGTACCTATATATACTTACGTTCACCTACATGTTCAATTGGTCCATTAATTTGTATCTTCTGTCCTCCATCTGCTTGCAGTGAAGTACTCCGCATCTGTATTCTTTCTCTTTGGTCATATCATATGCTCTTCTTTACTGGCGTGTGACGAATTTAGTTGTCAGGTAAACTGCGTTGTTAAATACATTGCTCTTATGTTTTAGTAATAAATATATCAGGATGCATATTTTTCCTGTGTCACCAAGCTAACCGTGGTACTGCCATATCCACGTGTCCACGCACACTTGATGAGACATTGTCCAAGTACATACACAGTTTCAATGTCTAATCTCATATTTTTGCCGTCCCTTTTCACCAAAATCCTATTGGTTCCGTGTATTGTGTACGGAAATCATGATCCCAATTTGGTATGAGCTTCTACTCTCTCCAGGTGACTTAATCCCATGGATTCGACTACTATCTATATCATGCTAATATTACCACATAATTCCCAATTTACCACCGGGGTACCCTCACTTGGTGTTCTTATTATGTGTGCAGGTAATGCGTGTTACAGATTAGGAAGTGCCACTCTCCTCTAGGTCAATGGTGATTGCACAAAGTTCCTCTAAGAAGCCAAGGAAACTTCCCTTAGTTTGTCCCATTTGGTTTTCCTAATTTTATTTTGTTCTTTCTGGCTTAGAACTGAATTAGAGGACTTGATTCTGCTTGAGAAGGTAGAGTATAAAGGTGGTGGTACAGAAGTTGCACACACATGATATGGTAAAGACCCATGCTTAATTGATCGCGTTTTTTGTGTAGCATTGTCCAGTGTTACCACATGGGGTGATATCGATTGTTTTGGTAACGTTGCACAGACATCGGAGGCTATCCTCTCTACCTCCCGTTTATATATTTCTTTTTATCGTTTCAATTAGTTTGCTTAGTAATAATCCAACGTCTGTATGTAATTTGTTCTACCTATAGCTCTTCAGTTTTCACTTATCCATCAATGTACCAAAGACAAGCTTCAGTAGAATGAGCCAACTGAAAGTGGAGTTCAGAGCTAAAAGTGGAATTCAGAGTCTTACAGCTATGCTCTTCATGTAACTTTTTACTCTTTAGCTATGTGATAATTTTCAGTTAAATGTGTGAACATGACGGTTCAGTTCCTGATCGGCTATAATCCAATTTACTTCCTAAGTCCTATCCGTCTTGAAAACGATGTCGTAGATTTGTCAAAATTCATATGTTAATGCCACGGGCGCGGCGTCTCGCCGCGCCAAATTTCCTAGTATGACCGATATTGGTCTGGTCATTGATTGCAGTGTATTCTCTTTTATCAACCTTTGTTTTATCATGTGTTGTAGTTCAATGGGAAGATCAACCTCAATGGTTAATTGCAAGAAGCAATCGCGTTTTCAGGAAATGTGGTTATTAGAATTTGAACTTCTAATTCAGAATAAATGTGATTTTCTTTAAACCACATTTACATGTGTGACAACTGACAAGTTAATAATTACAAGGATGCAAGCGGGATGGAGACATGGGTAGCCCGCCTCCCGACTAATCCTCCTGCTGGGACTAAATTGGACTAACCGGGAAGCTAGGAAACGGGACAGGTGGGTTCCGTGGGACCTATGAACTAAATTGCACGTACAAAATTCAACTACTAGGTCGAGTGCTTAAAACTGCCAGACTAAACTTCCGTCCGCACGAGCAAGTTCTTCCTGAGCCTTCTGCATGTTAGCTATTACAAAAGGGATTAATGGGATGACACTGATAATCCTGGTGGGTGATTGGCGGGATCCCACATAAGATATTAACCTGATTTGCTAGCGGGATGGGAGGTTGGATAAGTGGCAATCCCATCCCGCTCGCATCGTTAAATAATTATAAGAACCGTGACAACATACGAACATTCAGCCAATTCGTATAATAAATATATCCATATAACTGGCCAGTTAACCGAGTTCGAGTTGAACTTGGAGATAGAGAAGGAACCAGGATGCGTCCAATTCCGACTCCAACACAACAAAGCAAGTTGCATCATGCTACGTACATATAAACGTATATGCACCTAACACGCCTTCATCGATCGGTCATATGCATAGTCGTTGCCTAATCAATCTGGATCGCCCTACGTAGGAAGAGAGATGGAAGAGACGACAGGCCAAGATGCTCCCCGACGACGTCCTCCGCGAGATCCTCCTGCGCGTCTCCACCGACGATCTCGCCGCCCTATTCCGCTGTGGGGTCACGTGCAAGCATTGGAGCGCCCTCATGGCCAACCACTCCTTTCTCTGTCGCCACTGGCCAGATAGAGCGCGCCACCCGTCTTCCCTCCTCGGCTTCTTCGTTCAGCAACAGCCATCCGATGATAATGACAACAATGGGTTGTTCCAACCAGTCTTCCTCCTGCCGTCGTCTGGATCGGTGCTCGGCTCTCAGAGCCGCTCTCTCGCCTCCTTCATTCCGGGCTTGCCGTACGGCGAACTGGATGGTGCAGTGCCACTCGCCGCGCGCCACGGCCTCCTTCTCGTGCGCTTAGCCCGGCGGGCTAACGACGAGCCCACCCGCTTGGCCGTGTGCAACCTGCTCGCTGGCACATGCGACGTGCTCCCCTCGCTCAACCCCGGAGTGTTGTCCGTCAACTGTGCCATTATAACCGGCGCAGACTATCTCTCCTCAAAGGGGCCCCGACATTTGGCCGTCGGCGTAGCTCCCGGCTGTCGGCGTAGACCACCATTCCTGTACTACCTCCCTTTCTTACTATAAATATAGTTTTTTGTAGTTTTTTTATACTACATTTACATGTGTGTCACAAGCAATTATTGTAAGTATTGTCCGCTAGTTTGTATAGTAAATATCCATATAACGTGGCAGGGCTCTGGCCAGTCGAACTTGGAGATGGAGAAGGAACCGGGATGTATAGATGTGTCCAATTTCGACTCCAAAACAGCAAAACATGTTGCATCGTGCTATGTACATATAAAGCGTATATGCACCTAACACGCCTTTTACCAATTGGTCATATGCATAGTCGTGGCCTAATTAATCTGAATCACCCTACATACGTCGCAAGAGAGATTATGGAAGAGACGAAGGCCAAGATGCTCCCGGACGACGTCCTCCGCGAGATCCTCCTGCGCGTTTCCACCGATGATGTCGCCGCCCTATTCCGCTGCGGCATCACGTGCAAGCATTGGACCGCCCTCGTGGCCAACCACTCCTTTCTCTGCCGCCGCTGGCCAGATAGAGCGCGCCACCCGTCGTCCCTCCTCGGCTTCTTCGTTCAACAACAACCATCCGATGACAACAACAACAACAACAACAACAATGGGCTGTTCCAACCAGTCTTTCTCCCGCCGTCGTCTGGATCGGTGCTCGGCTCTCACAGCCGCTCTCTCGCCTCCTTCATCCCGGGCTTGCCGTACGGTGAACTGGATGGTGCGGTGCCACTCGCTGCGCGTCACGGCCTCCTTCTCGTGCGCTTAGCCCAGCGGGCTAACGACGAGCCCGGCCGCTTGGCCGTGTGCAACCTGCTCGCTGGCACATGTGACGTGCTCCCCTCGCTCAACCCCGGAGTGTTCTCCGTCAACTGTGCCATTATAACCGGTGCAGACTATCGCTCCTCAAACGGGCACCATATTGAGAGGCATCCATTGTCGTCGCCAGGAAAATACTCCACCTCCTTCAAGGTGTTCGCCATCGTCATCAACAACTCCAAGAACCACTATCCAGAGTGGAACAACCTCTACACTTTCTCATCCGCGGATGACCCTAGCTGGAGCGAGCCAACAAACTGCTTCGATGCAGTCCCATGGTGCGGCGGCGAGCGCTATCACGCGGTTCTACAATGGAGGAACAAGGTCGTCGTATGCGGCGGCATGGCACACTGGCTCGTGATGTCGTTGTCAAAGTATTACGTCTTGCGTGTTAGCGTCGAGACCGGCGACATCTCCCTAATGAAGCTCTCGATCCCGAAGGAACTACATTTCACAGCAAGGTATGGCGGGCCAACACTGTTTGTCACCGCCGCCGGCTCGCTCTCGATGTTCTGGCTGCAAGAGAAAGGTCTTTGGCTTGATATGTGGGCGCACGCAGATGATGGAGCATGGCTTCAGACTAAAACGATCGAGCTGAAACCACCGAGGATGTGGGATCCCTCGCGAGTGCACGTGTGGTCAGGGGAGAAGAGCGGCGTGTTGATCATCATAGATACGTTCCAGTGTGTTTACTTTGTCGACGTAGAAAGCGGGGCCATGGAGGATGTGAGCCAACAATTCCAAAGCTCTTGGGGTATGATGGTTGTTCCGATGGAGATAGACTGGCATGCCTTGTTCTTGTCTCGACTTGGACGAGGGTAAACAATAGTACTCCCTCCGATCCATATTACTTGTTACTGAAATGGATGTATCTAGACATGTTTTAGTGCTAGATACATCCAATTCAGCGATAAGTAATATGAATCGGAGGGAGTAAAAGCTTTAGTATTTTCTAAACATGCACATGCGTGGATGGTCGATGTTTCTGAGAGAACCATTGTCCCTTTCCGTCATATAATAATAAACACAGTTTAATTCATTTTGCTAGTAGTTTCAGTCAATGCGGTTAATAAACATTCCGAAAAAAATACCATCTTTCTTTATTTCACTACTTTTGTAACCGACAAACACTTTAATATTGGTTACCCAGATGGCATGTATATCTTGTAGCCATAGAGTTTTTTCTTTAAATATTATATTACAAAAGCTTCTATTCTCCCGGATTAAAAGGTTACTCATGCGCTTAGCGCCCACGATGACCCAAAGTTTCGCCTCACTTTTAATCTTTTTGCAAAGATCACTGAAGGCGGAGCTTGTTTATTGTGTGAAACTCTTGCGTCTGGCTCGTTCCATATTTTCCATGATGTGAGAAGGGCGGCCGAGGCTAAGTCGTTGCGCTTTGTCATGAGATGTAGCCATAGAGTACGGGATTATATGACTATTTGATCTGCTCATAACTGTATCTCTTGTTGGCTTGTTGTGATCGTGCCATGTTTTAGAAGGCATATATACTTTTGCTTTTACTAGAAAATATCCATGCTTTGCTACGAATTGATTTTTATCGAATATTTTTAAATCATGGAGAATAATTATTAATGAAAGATTAGTCGTGAAACAATATTTAAATCATCCAAATTTCCACAGCCATTTACTAAATCAGTATGTTACCGCCATCTTGCTCACACATATGTGTTACAATCTGAGGTTAAATAAAACTACATTCATTTATTTCACCAAACTTGTTGAATTACTTTACACCTCAAAAGCATGTAATTCTAAAAATGTATTGGTACATAGACCTTCATTTCATAAGGCGGGTACAATCATATAACCTAAGGTCAGTAAATTACATTGCACATAGTATAAATCCGTCAATCTACTTTTCGAAAGGTAGGTTCATATTTTTCTTACACGGATCCGGTGCACCTCAACAAAATGAAAAGATAACATGCAAACTTTATTTAGACAAAGAAAAGGGTCTCTAATCTAAGACAAAGCTTCTGGACTCTTGTATGAAGGCATTGTCCAGAGTTTACTTCTCCAGGGTAAAAACTCGGGATCTGACCATGCCGATTAGACCGGACGATGACGGTGTTTGTACACTGTTTTCTTCTTTAAGGCATCGTATTTGGAGAAGCTTTCAATGAGTTAAGGTGTTGCCCCACTGGTGGTGATGTTGCTGCCGTGAGTCTCTGTTTGCGTCGCCTCCTCCCAAACTTAGAAAATTGAAAACACAAGGAGGGTCTAGATTGATCAATACCCCTTCGGTTCAGAGGGCATGAAGGGGTATCATCCAATCCTGATTGTCCTTGTGTTTTAAGTTTTCTAATTTTGGGAGACGGGGGAGGACACGGAAGTAAAACTCTTTTTTCCGTGTGCATCCTAGTCTTGAATTGGCCTGGTGTGGACTCAGATTGTATCATCTTGATGTAAATTGTTTGAGTATAATAAAAGTGCCCTATATTGGAAAAAAGAGGTGGCCTATCTTGGCCGATGTTATAATTAATGGTTTGCTCCTTTTGTCTAATGATGATTATATGCACGGGAGAAAGAGGTGAACATCATTTCAACCTGGATAAAGGAAAGGTAGGATTACTCTAGTTATATATTACTCCGCACCTTTGACCAAGTCAAAGTCAATCTTTGTAATGTTAAGCAATTGTAACATACAAAACATCGATATCTACAATATCAAACATATATGCTATGAAAGTATGTTTCACTATGTTTCCAATAGTATTGATTTAATTTTGTAAGTGATTATAATTTTAAATTTACAGTTGGTCAAACTTGATAATGTTTGACTTTGACTAAACCTAACAATATGCTGAATAATATGAAACAGAGAGAGTACTATACAATTACAAAATAGGCCGAGACTCTGAATTAGTAGTCGAGGAAGGTTCTTCATCGACAGTTGGCTGAGACTCTGAATTAGTACTTCAGGAAGTAGACAAGCAGTCATGCAGACTAGACAAGTAGTAAAATAGCAGCTAAGAAACAACTCGAGCAGCACCCTCCTTGAAAATGATTTTGTTCTTCACATCTTGTACGTACGCATATATACAGCATAAATAATGCCGTGTGCTGTAAGAGTGAGAGGAAGAGTTTGCATCAGGTCCTCATAATTTAACTGGATCACCTGATCCAAATATCAAGTCGGACTGAATAACAACAGAGCTTCCAGTTTCAGAACCTCCCTGAAACAAACCATGACTTGCAAGATACTAGACCATTATATTTCGTGTCAAATAGATCATGCAAGGGTACAAGAAAGACCAAGGAAAATGAAATTAATGGAAAAAATTGCACGCCCGGTGGGACTCGAACCCACAATCGCCTGATTAGAAGTCAGACGCCTTATCCATTAGGCCACGGGCGCTGGTGTGTCAACAAAAGCCGTGTCATGGTATATATATTAACAAACAGCGCACGCCCCACGCTGAAAGGGATGTAACTCTGATTCGGATACCGGCAAAGGTGCATTGAAAAGCTCCTCCGTATTTTATTTTTTTGATTTGGAGTCTAACCGGCCCAATATGGGTAGAAAATTTGCTTAAATGGATAAAACTGTTCAGTGGAGTAATAAATCACTGGTGCTTGAAAGAGATTGAGACGGCTGGTAGGCCTTTTACTTGATCTAACAATCATGCGGATCTTATTTTTTGAAAGACTAGATAGAATTTTGAAATACTAGACAGAATTTTGATTAGTACCTACTTCCTCCGTTCAGAAATATAAGACATTTTAGCTTTGTATCTAAACATTTTTTAATGTATAGGTTCACTCCAAACCACTACGAATATATACACTAAAAGACGTCTAGATACATTCGATTTACAAAGCTAAAACGTCTTATATTTCTAAACGAAGGGAGTACGTTATATTGAAACTTCTGCTAGAGATCTATCTGATCGTGTTGCTTTGGTTTTGGTTTTAAAAAGGTTAAAGTTTAATAGACCTTCTCCTTTCAAATTGTGTGAGTTTAAGATCATGTTGGCCTTTTGACCTTCCTTGCTGGAGCTAGCAGGACGGGACGCGGGGTCTGGCCGAGGAGGCGCGCTAGATACTCGGACGGGTAATGGATCTCAAGGGCGTCATGAGGCTGACGGCCGACTTCACGACATTAAGGCTAGTCATAGTGGGAGTAATTTGGATAGTAACATAGTTCTACATGTACTGTCAACTAAATATTTACATGACATGACATGTAATTAAATAATGAGAGAGAGCTTTGTGGTAACTAGCTACATTACCATAACATCACACATTTCACGACAAAATGAGTCTACATTGTAATAAATGAGGTTTTGCATGATACCACACCTATGTTATTTTCTACTATAGAGATAATAACTTAGACTAGTAACTATGCATGTTACTACTCTAAATTACTCTCCACTATCACCAGCCTAAGATCCTTGGCGAGCTACTGCCCCTCGGCAGCGGCGCATTTCCTATCAGAGTCGGCCTGCTTCGCTGTCAAGACCCTCTGTAACCTGCCACCTTGCCTTCAATCAATTTTAGGGTGGCTACGCGGCGGAGGATGGTCTGGGTAGGAGGAGCCGGGGTGTGGGCATCAGCGGCGGGGAGAGACCAGTAAAGGCCATGATTGAGCGCATTGAAGAGGCGGCGGTGGTGGCCAGGCTGTGTTGTTTGCGCGTGTGCGTTTCTTTTACCGTCTGTGGACTACGGCGTAGGTTGGACGAAACATAACGACATAGTGGGATGGTTGGCAGAAAACGGAGCCTCGAAATTCCATTTAGAGCATCTCTATCTGCTCCCTAAAAACTTAGAGGAATAAAACTCTTCCTATACTAGATGAGCAAATTTTTGCTCCTCTAAACGGTGACCGCCAGAACCGGTGTCTAAAATTTAAGCCCCTAAATTTAGATTCTTGTGTGTCCAGTCAAACAAACACCCCGTATGCATTTGAAATTGAGACAATATTTGACATAGTTGATGCAGCCACCGGCGTCGTCGCTAAACATAGATAAAACTAAAACTAAAACATAGATTGAACTTAAACTAAAACATAGATAAAACTCAAACTAGAACATAGAGTCAGTGTCAGAGTCGCTGTCGCCGTCGAGGTTGATGATGACGGAGGAAGATGACGACCCCGTAGCGAATGAAGAGGACGGTGCGACGCCGGACGAAGACGAGGCCGCGTGTCACTTTGAGGCGTATTCCTTGTACTTCCGCGCATCTGCCGCCACACACTATAGATTGAGCGCCGCAGCTCCGCCATGTAGGCCTCACCGATGGCCTTGTGCTCGAGGCGCTCCCGAGCCTTGCGGTCCTTTCGCGTAAGGCACGTCGTGCGGCCGCGGCTAGGTGGAACAACTCCGACACCTCGAAAGCCCAAGGGGAATTTTAGCTACCCACACTTCCGTGGAGACGTATGTTCTCGACATCGTACGCCGACGCCGCCTACCGTGCGGACTAGAACGTCCCTAGCCAAATCCGACGGCCGGTGTTTCGGTTGGTTATCTCTGCCACACACGTCCCTTAACCCCCATTCCCGTTGCCGCATGCCGCGGTAATGGTTGTGTGGTGGCGGTGGCGGCGGGAGGTCTACGGACGCCGTAGATCGGCCCCAACACGCGGTGTCGCCCTGAATGGCGCTGCGGATGGGTGGAGGAGAACGGCAATGCGACAAACTGGCCATCTCTAGCACGATGAGGAGGGACGGTGAAAGAGTTGAACGACGTCGGAGCATAAGTTGAGCGGTGGGGCGGTGGTGGGGATTTTTTACTCCACGGTGTCGCATACGAGTATAAATAAGTGTGTGTTTGGGGGGGGGGTTAGGGGGAGGTATCATATACTCCGATGTGGCTCTACAGCCTAGAGGAAGAAAACGCGCAGGTGCACATCCCACCTGAGCTCGGAGTGGCCTCTACGGTCCAGGATAGCGACGACATGCAGTTGCCGGCGCTTGGAACCTGCGACTAAGGCCACAGCTCCCCGCGTGCTTAACGACGCATGCCCAACGTGGTCTTTTAGTAGCTCCTTTTTTCTGAATTATGAACAGTTGAACTAGAACCAAAACTCTGCTTGCAATATTGTCTCTCTGAATCTTACCAAGCTAGCTTGATCGGTTGTGGGGCCACAGTGTGATGATGGCAATGACTGCAAGACCGTGGTGGCATACGTTGGTGAGCGGCAAGCTTGGTGGAGCAATGCGGAGCGTACGGGGGTCTAGTTCTGTGGGGGGTCGGGAGAAATTCTTGCCATCTCGGCACCGACGTGGTGACGCCTGCGGGTGTCGCCATCCTTCCCGAAGGGCATCGGGTGTACCTCCGCCCCACACCCTAGCGTATCGGGGAAACCCTAGAACATGTTCTAGGGGAAACCCTTGGACTTGTTCGGGCGGCAACATCGTCTTCGTTTCCCTTGTTGGAGGTGTTACTTGGTATGTGACGCTTCGGAGTGCTAGGAGCGAGGTGAAAATTCTCCGGAGGGTGCAGCGGTGACGAGTCATCTCCTTTTGCGTTGCACCGCGTGCCGGTGTTGGCATTCTTTTTCTTTTCCCTTTCTTTATTATTTCTTCTGGGCTGGTTTTGTGTTGTCTGTCCCAACAGTGATATCACCGTTGTATTGGTTGTTTGATATATTAATATAGCGGGGAGAAAGTCCGATTCGAGAAGCTTGATCGGTTGCTCTGCTTTCCGAAGATATGATACTAAATATATTGTGTTGGTCTGGTCGAATATATTAGTGGTTGTGTTTATGTCCGAATGTGTATGTACTCTACAATTTGGCATGATGAGCAAATAGAGCAAAACTCTCTGGCCTTCTCCCCTGGTTGTGGACATGTAGGTGCTGGCCAGCGCGCGTGGACCTCCAGGTGATGGGCACGCCTCTGCTGGGTGGCCGGGGCGCGTGGACCTGGAGATGCTGGTTGGAGGCGGGCGGCCGGCGAGCTGGGGTGAGGGATCGATCCCGAGCTGGGCGAGTTAGGGAAGGGGTCCATCTCGATCAGAAAGATTCATATTATTGACCGTTCCCTTTGTGAGTTAAATATAGTAACTGTCCCTATACTTGTCAGCTTGATTTGATTTAGTCCTCGTAAATTTACTGAATTTTTTTTTTGCGAGAAGATAACAATTTCATAGAAAATTCGATCTTACAGAAAAGCCCAGAAAACAGCAGATATTATAGAGGGGTCCTTCTGAGCTCCAGCATCGCCGGCATCCCGAACGAGAGGAAGACACGCCGCCGCCTGTGCTCGTCCATGCGCCTTGGATCGACGAAAGCATCCCCGTGGCAACCGGGAAGTCCTCACTCACCGCCTCTGAAGAGGTAACGCCCAGGATCGTCGGCTCCGCCACGAACCACCATGTCATCATCTTCGAGATCTTCACATCCCAGATCCGCCGCCCCGCGGAATCTGGCTGGGGATTGAAGCACTGCACGAATCCATCGATTCGCGAGTGCTGGGGAAGCAGGCGCACCACCACGGAGCTCCACCGAGTTCCGGAGCCGAAGGGGACGCGCACCTGCAACAAAAACCACACCGGCGACTCCACCACCTCCTCATCGCAGCCGGCCGGTAGCCCTACAGACCCTACACTATTTACAGCCGCGAGACGGGGATCCCCCGCCCTCCCACCGCCGGAGCGGCAGATGGAGGACGAGGGATCTGGCGCAACGACGGCGTAGAGGTGGATCGGCCGGGAGATGTAAAAAGTCGCCCCTCTGCTTCGGACGGGAGAGGGACCGTACGTTACCTTTTAATAGAAGTTATTTTGCTGTAAATTTACTGAATTTTGTGTGTATACTTATGACTTGAGTTTGATTTAGTCCAATTCCATATTTCCCGTCGAATTTGAGCTGATGCGGACGACGACTAGAATCTTGCAAGAACACCCTCCCGTATCTGAGAAAATTGCAAAAAAAAGACCACAAATGTTACAAAATACAACATTAGTCCATGTACTTGTCCGGATGGCTCGATTTAGTCCTGATACTTATCAATTGAACTTGATTTAGTCTAAATGCATGTTTACTATCGAATTTGTGCTGATGCGGACGACACGTGGACCCAACTTATAGGAGACTAGCTGGCCTGAAAATTTGCAGAGACTCCCTCACACCAGACAATTTCGCTCTCAAGTTTTTGCATTTGCGTGTACTCACTCCCCATCTAATCAATAAGCCAACACTCTACACTGTTATAGTACACTTCAATTCAAAAATGTTCTATTTGAGAGGGAGGAAAAAGGAGGAGAGGGAGGCGACGGTGATGATCACTGGACTGCAACATGTAACTTTCTTCATAAAGAGGAGATGATGTTGAAGCGACATTGGTAGCCACATAAATGTATGTTCTAGATACGAGAGGGGTTCTGCAAGTTTCTACGTCAGTCTCTCTCTCCTGCAAGTGGGATTCGCGTCCACGTGTGTTATGCGTCAGCTCAAATTCAACGACAAACATGTTTTTGGAGTAAATCAAGTCCAATTGACGAGTACACTAGTTAAATTGTGTAAATTAGGAGTATCGGGACTAAATCGAATCTAGGAGACGAGGCGGGCGTGAGCAATAGGTGAGGACGTCACCCGATCTGTTTCTGCGCAAGAGTCCGACTACAGCTAGGACTCAGAATCTCAGATTAGGTAATAACTTTGGATTTTGTATCCGTATCGTACTAGGATGCCTCTGCGTACCTTAACGTGTCTATCTATCTATATAAACGCATCCAATCGTACAGACCTTTGTATCCACGATCTCTGAGCCACAAATTGACAGCTGAGAATAGAAAGAACGTCTTGTCACGCGAAACCCAACGTACATCCCTCCTCTTACGACGATGGTGCGCCCGCCCAGCACCGGTAGGCACCGCATCGAGATGAGATTCATCGCAGACAAGACCAAACGCCAGGTCACCTTCTCCAAGCGCCGTCCCACGCTCTTCAAAGCTTGCTCCGACCTCTCCCTTGACTTCCCTGGCACTCGCGTCGCCGCCATCGTCTTCTCCGAGGCCGGCAAGCTCTTCTCCGTTGGCTGCCCCTCCGTCCAAGCCGTCCTTAATAATAACGATCACGCCGCTGCTGCTGCTGTCGATGATGACGACCTCGAGGCGCTCGAGGAGTTGCGTGGGGCCAAGGAGGCTGCCGCGAAGCAGGTGGTGGACAAGGTCGAGCGGATGAAGGCGGTCGGGGACAAGGTGGCCCAGGCCCAAGCCGGGAGAAGGTTGTGGTGGGAGGCCGACACGGAGAAACTCGAGGCCGCCGAGCTGCCTGAGTTCATGAGGGCCCTTGAGCGGATCAGGGACAACGTGTGTCGCCAAGTTGACAAGCTCGCCCGCCACCGCTAGCAGCCATCACGCACGCCGGGATGCCGCCGCCGGTTTATATTAAGGGGATATAAGTAGTAGGCTTGATTTTTCGAATAATTCTAGTTTTATAGAGAAGAAGCTTACTGATGCTTGCTTGCAATAGTTGTTTTGGGCAGTTTGTGCCACGAGATTAACACGAGGTTATCTGTGTTTATTTGGGAAGAGCTATTTATCTGAGTTCTTTTGTGGTACTCTCAAATAAATAATAGCCATCCATTTTTGTGGATCCAAAGGCCCATGTCAATTTATACTTGGTTTGAGTTCGACATTACGGCTTGCTGGGTCTAATTCCGGCACCGCGAGAGAAAAAGGTCTTAAATACCCATCATCTAAACCGTTGGATTGAAAATAGTCTATAACTCAGGAGTAGTAAAAGATACCGTAAAAAAGACCTTTTCTTTATTTCCCTAGTGCTGAAAAGACTGGCATGACAGGCCATCCCGGCATTTTGGTGCCGATCGATCGCGATGCATATCCTGTCCGCTGGGGAATAGAGCACGTCACGGCCATGAGCCCATGACATGACATGGAGCGACTCGGCGTGCACTCCAGCCAAACAATTGTATGGAGTCATTTCATGCTGAAGCCCGATCCATACTCATATCCAAAGCCTTATATATCTATGTATAGACATATATGCATACAGCAGCTTCCCGCACACGATCCGAGCCGCCCAACCATGCATGTGCCATCCCGTCGCTGAGGCGATCAAAGGATCAAGGCTGCCATCGGTCATCGCTACAGTCGCCGCCGTACGTCGTGCTACATCTCCGCTAGCAGGTCGTTGTATCCTCGGGTCGCCGGACATGTACCGGACTGTCTAGCAGGTAGCCGGATAAGTCGCCGGACTGTCCGACAGGTAGTCGCCGGACATGTATTTGGATTGTCCAGCGGGTCGCCGTCACTAGTAGAAAGAGGGTCTTTGGTCCAGCGCCCAAATTCCATTGGCCCCGGTTCGTTTTCTTAATCGGGATCAATGCCAGGCACCGATCCCGATTCATGCCGCCAGAGCATTGCTCCCGGTTCATCTGTGAGCATTGGTCTCTGTTTGTGGCACGAACGGGACCAATGCCCCCGCGACGCACACGTGGCGCTCTGCGGGACATTGGTCCCGGTTCATGCCACCAACCGGGACCAAAAACCCCACGACGGTCAGCAGTTCAGGACAATTAATGTAAATTAATTCAAGGTAGAAATTAATTCGAGGTAGAAATTGAATTGATCACTATTTTTGAATAAATCTTTCACGAATTAATCGAGACAAAGGTCTAAATTGAGACATTTTATTATTCGACCACAAATTTTTCCATACAAATAAAGATGTGACTTTATAAATTCCTAGTCGACAACACTTCCGATGTCGCTGTCCTCCGAGCCGTTGTCCTCCGTGCCGCCGGCTTCCTCGTCGTCGTCGGACGAAATCTCCACGATTTCGGCGTTATTCGGGAGACGGAGCTCGTCTGCGCGCATAGCAGCGTGGATGGCGGTGTAGATGGTCCATCCAGGGACGGACCAGAACATCTCCCGCCCTTCTTGGTTGCGGCGATCCGGGTGCACCAGGCGCCCGTCCACGAAACGGTTGCCAAGCTTGGCCTTCCGCTCCTTCTTGAACAGCCGGGGCCAATACTCGCTGGCCGCCGCGTACCGGGGCAACGCCCTAATGCACGCGGGCAGTTGGCGGCGACGCTCCGCGATGACGTACTCCATCTCGTATCCGCGGGGGTTGAGGAGTGGAGCCACCGGCACACACCCCTCGCTGATGCGAAATCCGGCGGGAAGGGTCGCGCGCGGCGGTGCGAGGATGCCGTAGATCGCAAACTGCGCCGCCTCGTAGTGGTTGAGCGTGGGCACCTCCATGCCGGCGTGGTGGAGATTGGAGAGGGAGGAGAGGCGAGACGACGGTGCGGTGGAGAGGCGATTGCTAAAGTGGTAGGGTGGAGAGGGACTATAGAGAGGCCGAGGCAATGGCGAAAGGGAGCGACGGGGGCATTGGTCCCGGTTATTGCCACGAACCGGGACCAAAGACCCTCCCGCACAACACGTGGCGGCCCAGCAGCGCGCCCCCCACCGAGGTCATTGGTCCCGGGTCGTGCCATTAACCGGGACCAATGACCTGGGTGGGGTGTGAGCTGCTGGGCCGCCACGTGTCGCGCGGGAGAGGCTTTGGTCCCGGTTCGTGGCAATAACCGGGACCAAAAACCCTCCCCTGGCTATATATAAGCCCAGCCCTTTGCCCACCAAATTTTGCTGGATTGTGTGTGAGGTGTGGGTGCTAGCCTTTTCTTTTCTTTGATTGCACACAAGGTGTTCGACGAAATGTCCGAGCCACACTTTAGTTCGCACAACACGGTATCCTCGGCTGAGGTTAGCAACCTTATCTTCTTTATCTGTAACTGATACAAAAATATTGCATATGTCCATGTAGGGTGGTCATTTTACTATTCACGATGTTATTGTAATGGTTAATTATTATGACGCAGATCGATGCATGGATACGATGGATGTATGGCGACCGGCGCCATTCCGATTTTATTGCAGGCCTCCATAAATTTATTGATTTGGCTAAGGCAAACAAAGTGGATAATTTTATGCCTTGTCTCTGCGTTGACTGTTGGAACGTGGCGGAGCACTCTGCCCCGAGAATCCTTCAAAGCCATCTGCTTCAGAGAGGTTTCATGCCCGGATATTATTGTTGGGCCATGCACGGAGAAAGAGGGGTTAGGCTGGAAGAAAATAAAGAAGAGGAGGAGGGTGACAGCTATCCTATGTCCCCTGAAGAATACGGTGATACTGCAATGCAAGACAATGAAGAAGAGGGAGGCGGCAATGAAGAAGAACAACGGGTATCGGATGAGCCCGCTGATGGTCTTGGTCGGGTCATTTCTGATGCAAAGCAACAACGTGATATAGAAAGGGAGAAGCTTAAGTTGGAGGCCATGCAAAAGGATCACAAAAAGTTGTTGTACCCAAATTGCGAAGATGGCAGAACAAAGCTCGGTACCACACTTGAACTGCTAAAATGGAAGGCAGAGACTGGCTTATCTGACAAGGGATTTGAGAAGTTACTGAAAATAATGAAGCCGAAGCTTCCAAAGGATAACGAGCTGCCCGAGACAATGTACAAAGCAAAGAAGACTATCTGCCCTCTAGGATTAGATGTGGAGAAGATACATGCATGCATTAATGACTGCATCTTATACCGCGGTGAGAAGTACGAGAATATGGATAAATGCCCGGTATGCAATGCATGTCGATATAAGATCAGACAAGATGACCCTGGTGATGTTGAGGGCGATGATGAGCCCTCCAGGAAGAGGGTTCCTGCTAAGGTTATGTGGTATGCTCCTATAATACCACAGTTTAAACGTCTGTTCAGAAATAAAGAGCATGCCAGGTTGTTGCGATGGCACAAAGAAGAACGTAAGAAAGACGGGAAACTGAGACACCCCGCCGATGGGTCGCAATGGAGAAACATCGAGAGAAAGTACTCGAACTTTGCAGGTGACGTGAGGAACTTATGGTTTGGTCTAAGTACAGACGGCATGAATCCTTTTGGGGAGCAGAGCTATAGTCACAGCACCTAGCCAGTGACTCTATGTATCTATAACCTTCCTCCTTGGTTGTGCATGAAGCGGAAGTTTATTATGATGCAAGTGCTCATCCAAGGACCGAAGCAACCCGGCAACGACATTGATGTGTACCTAAGGCCATTAGTCGATGAACTTTTGCAGTTGTGGGCAGAACCAGGTGTAAAGGTGTGGGATGAGCACAAACAAGAGCCATTTGACCTACGAGCGTTGTTGTTCGTAACCATCAATGATTGGCCTGCTCATAGTAACATTTCAGGACAGTCAAACAAGGGATACAATGCATTCACGCACTGTTTAGATAATACTAAAGGTACATATTTGGATAAATGTAAGAAGGTTGTGTACCTGGGGTGTCGTAAATTTCTTCTGACCAATCATCAAGTAAGAAAGAAAGGCAAGAATTTCAATGGTGAGGCAGATTACCGGAAGAAGCCTAAGCTCCCTAAAGGTGCGGATGTATTTGGTATGGTGAAGGACCTAGAAGTAATCTTTGGAAAGGGTCCTAGCGGTCAATCTGTTCCGAAAGACCCCATTACCGGACACACGGCCATGTGGAAAACGAAATCTATATTTTGGGAGCTTGAGTATTGGAAAGACCTAGAGGTCTGTTCTTCAATCGATGTGATGCACGTGACGAAGAATCTTTGCGTGAACCTGCTAGGCTTCCTGGGCGTGTATGGGAAGACAAAAGATACACCAGAAGCACGGGAGGACCAGCAATGTATCAAAGACCCACACAACAAGCATACTGATAAAGGACGTAAATACTTAAGTAGCTACGCTCTTACCAAAGCAGAGAAGGAAATCCTTTTTGAAGTCCTTTACAGTATCAAGGTCCCGGCTGGATTCTCGTCAAATATAAAGGGAATAATTAATATGGCAGAGAAAAAAATTCAGAACCTGAAGTCTCATGATTGCCACATGATTATGACACAGTTGCTTCCGGTTGCATTGAGAGGGCTTCTACCGGAAAATGTTCGATTAGCCATTGTGAAGCTATGTGCATTTCTCAATGCAATATCTCAGAACGTAATCGATCGAGAAAGTCTAGAAAGGCTATAGAAGGATATGGTCCAATGTCTTGTCAGTTTTGAGTTGGTGTTCCCCCCGTCCTTCTTCAATATTATGACGCATCTCTTAGTTCACCTAGTCGAAGGGATTTACATTCTTGGTCCTGTATTTCTGCACAATATGTTCCCCTTCGAGAGGTTCATGGGAGTCTTAAAGAAATATGTTCGTAACCGTGCTAGGCCAGAAGGAAGCATCTCCAAGGGCTATGGAATAGAGGAGGTCATTGGGTTCTGCGTAGACTTTCTTCCTGACCTTAAGCCGATTGGTGTTCCTGAATCATGGTATGAGGGGAGACTGAGTGGAAAAGGCACGCTAGGAAAGAAAGCAATGATATTTAGGGACGGACATTCTTTGAATCAAGCACACTACATAGTTCTCTAAAGTTCTACCTTCGTGGCTCCGTATATCGAGGACCACATGAATGTTGTACGCTCCAAGTTCCCGGAGAAGGATGACTACTGGATTAAAAAAATCACATGGAGACTTTCGGCACTTGGTTGCAATTATATGTCATGAATGACACCACTATTGGAGATCAGCTCTACTTGTTGGCCGCGACACCATCTGCGACTGTATTGAAACGGCGCCTCGGTTCTGCGAACTACGGACCCACCAACGGTCGTGCTGACGGAACGTCTGTCAGATGACGTGACTGGACCATGCTTGTGTCAGGTGGCGTTAGGGACCAAGTTTCGGCTTAGTTTAAAAGCGAGCTGGAAAATCCGAATAACTAATTGAAAGGTCTGACTTACTTTTAAGACCCGGATCGTATTTTTTGTTGTGAAGTTTCAGGAACCCTTCAAGATTCTGCAAGCCGAAGATCAAGCTAGACGATGATAAAATCCGACTTTGGATCTTGGAGGCCTCCGGGGGCTACTGTTGGGGATATACTTTTCGGGTATCGTCACAGATCCTCAATGACCAGGGTGGCCCACTTCGGGTTAGAGCTTTGCTTCACGGGCGGCCCAGTTAGGGAGAGAAGACGGAGTCCAATCCGACTACGGGAAGGCCTAGAAGACTTACCGACTTAGGCCCATAATGTTACTTGTAGTTCAAGATGTACTCTGTAACCAACTCTTAGTCGTAGCCGGATTGATCTCTCCTGTAAACCCTAGGCCGGATATCTATATAAGTCGTCCTAGGGAGAGCCTTTATGGCATAACCAACAGTCTACAATCTCAACTCGCACAGGCGAAACCCTTGTAACCCATATTCCGGCTCTGCCGTATTACTCGATTGCTAGCAGGAGTAGGGTCCGTCCAAAGCCGGCGGATTCGAACCTGGGTAAACTTGTGTGCTCACCGTCCCAGAACACCGTACGTCTCACACCCCTCTCTCCTGCACGCCTCGAGGACCCCCTCATGGCGTACTTGTCCTCAAACCGACAACACGATTGCCCAAGATAAAAAGAGCACCAACCAAAATAGTGGTGTCCGCTTTGATGCAACATGCGAGAATGGGAAAAGAGACACATACTATGGTTACATAGAGGAGATATTGGAACTTGACTATAGACCTACTTTTAAGGTCCCATTGTTTCGGTGCAGTTGGGTCAACATGAATGGAGAAGGGGTAAAGGTAGACCAGCTGTACGGAATGACAACAGTGGATCTCAAGAATCTTGGTTACAGAGACGAACCATTCGTCCTAGCCAATGATGTGGCTCAGGTTTTTTATGTGAAGGACATGTCCTCTAGACTGAAAAAAAAGAAAAAAAATAAGGAAACGAGTACATCAGACGATGAGCCCAGGCGTCACATAGTTCTTTCAGGGAAAAGAAACATCGCGGGAGTCGAGGACAAGACAGACATGTCAGCAGATTATGATAAGTTTGATGAAATTCCGCCCTTCACCGTGAAAACTGACCCAAGCATCCTGTTAAGCAAATAAGATGCTCCATGGTTACGGCCTAAGAAGCGATCATAGGCAAGGGATCGACATACACGATGAAGGATTCATATCCTAAACCCTAAACCCTATGTAAATCTATGTAATGTATGGAAACTTTATGTGATGTATGGAAACTTTATGTGATGTATCGAAACTTGATGTAATGGAGTCTTTCACGGGCTTGCAGGGAAATTTTTCCGAGGCGGAGCTTCCGAAGATGCCGTAGGGCGTGTGCACCAACGACATCTTCGAGAAGCTCCACCACGGGAGATTTCTCAACCCTTTCCCCAACACTGTTAGAGGAGATGGAGTCTTTCACGGGCTTGTAGGGAAATTTTTCCGAGCGGAGCTTCCGAAGATGCCGTAGGGCGTGAGCACCAACGACATCTTCGAGAAGCTCCGCCACGGGAGATTTCTCAACCCTTTCCCCAACACTGTTAGAGGAGATGGAGTCTTTCACGGGCTTGCAGGGAAATTTTTCCGAGGCGGAGCTTCCGAAGATGCCGTAGGGCGTGTGCACCAACGGCATCTTTGAGAAGCTCCGCCACGGGAGATTTCCCAACCCTCCATCCATGGGGATGAAACTCTCTCTACCTATGTTGGCTTGTTGAGCTGCTTGCCATGGCGTATCGATGGTCCTTTTATAGGCACGACGCCGCTTCTACTTTGTCTTGTTCCTCCGACAGGGCGTCGTGCGCTACATGCTTTATCTCATCGAACAGTGCGTCCACCCACACGTCCTTATCCCGCCGACAGCTTTAGTCTCGGTTGCACCCACCAGCCGGGACTAAAGGTTACCCACGCGTCCTTATCCCACCAACAGCTTTAGTCTCGATTGCACCCACCAGCCGGGACTAAAGGTTACCCACGCGTCCTTATCCCACCGGCATCTTTAGTCTCGGTTGCACCCACCAGCCGAGACTAAAGGTTACCCACGTCCTTATCCCACCTGCAACATCGTAAGCCATCCCAAGATGCACATGTGTGCACAATATGGGCACATTATCACAAACTATGCCCTGATTCTAGCCATAACATTGGTGGTTTGACCTAAATGCCATGAAACCTCGAACATGATAGGTCATTTTGTGAAGGATTTTTTATGATGTTTCCAATTTTTCAAGTTCAATATTTTTCCTTGCAACTGTGACACATAATATGACACCACGCAAAGGTTTCACATTGTTTGGATCATTTTTGAATTTCTTATGCCCGTTTCAAACTATATTCAAAACGGCGGGCATGAAGCTTCTTAGCCCGGGGCTGAGCCTCGCTGAACTTAAAGTAGATCTCTGATGAAATAGCATGTTGTGAACCTATAAATGATTTTTTTAAAAATTCACAAGCATTATATCATGTACTTGTAGTTCAAATCTTGAAAAGTTTTTAAAATTCCTAATTATGCAATAAATATTTTGTTAATGCAATTTGAATTGTAAATAGTACAATTGTATAGTTCAAATAAAAATATTTGGAAATAGAAAATGGTTTTTGATCAGTTATTTAAATTGAAGCACTTTTCCTATTAAAAGTTTTTTAAAATTCCAAATTATGCAATAAATATTTTGTTAATGCAATTTTAATTGAAAATAGTAAAATTTTATAGTCCAAATAAAAATATTTGAAAACAGAAATGGTTTTTGATTAGTTATTTAAATTGAAGCACTTTTCCTGTTAAAAGTTTTTTGAAATTCCAAATTATGCAATAAATATTTTGTTAATGCAATTTTAATTTGAAAATAGTAAAATTGTATAGTCCAAATAAAAATATTTGAAAACAGAAAATGGTTTTTGATTAGTTATTTAAATTGAAGCACTTTTCCTGTTAAAAGTTTTTTGAAATTCCAAATTATGCAATAAATATTTTGTTAATGCAATTTTAATTGAAAATAGTAAAATTGTATAGTCCAAATAAAATATTTGAAAACATAAAATGGTTTTTAATTAGTTATTTAAATTGAAGCACTTTTCCTTTTAAAAGTTTTTTGAAATTCCAAATGAATAATTATCTTAAATTGAAACATCTTATTAATTAAAGAAGAAACAAATTTGAAAATGGCGGGAAGACCAAAAGGTTTGCCAAAATCTGAAATACGGTCAACGATCCTGGTTCGTCCCACGAATCGAAACCGATGATCCAGGATGCGCGCGCTGCCATTAACATGCCTTTGGTGTCGGTTGTTGGCACGAACCGAGACCGTTGATCCTTTGGTTCCGGTTGGTGGGACGGACCGGGGACCAAAGGCCGCGCACGTGGCAGCACAGCAACGCTCGTGCCCCAGACCTTTGGTCCCGGTTGTAAGCACGAACCGGGACCGTTGGTCCTTTGGTCCCGGTTATTGGGACGACCCGAGACCAATGGTCTGTACAGTTAACAGCCTCGGCCCTTCCTCCTCCCCAACTACCCCAATTCACAGAGCACATCGATGCGCGCCTAAGGAAAATTTGCGGCGGAGCAAAATCACGCCGGCAGGCTGCCCAAATCCAGAGCAACCGCTTCACGTCGTCGACACTCATCGCCGAGTGCCACTGTCCTCCGCCGCGAGCAGGCAAGGAAGCTTCGCCTCGTTGCAATCGACCCCACCTTCCCCGACTCCGGCCGCCGTGTTCTCCACTGATTCCGGCTGCGCCTGGCCTCCTCCGGCCTCGCCGCACCCTCCATCGTCCTCCTGGTGAGCCACTGGTGCTCCAGCACCACTCCTACGTCTCCCTCCCTCACTGTTTCATCCTCCCCACGAGAACCTGTCGCCGCTGGCCACCGTCAAACAGCTTACTCTGGCGCACCTCCCGTAGCGGCGCCGCCCGTTTTAGGTAGCCTGCATCGTGCTGGTTTGAACCGGGACAGTGGCGTCACCCCGCGCGCTTCTCTCCGCCATCTTTTACCACCGCCTGGCAGTTCGCCGGTGAGTCTACGTGGCGCCACGATGGCGTCGCGTGTGCGTGATGTGGGTGCTGACCAAGCCCCGCCAGCGTGGCATCTGAGGTGGTTTGGGCCCCCCGCGTCAGTTTCTGTGGCTAGTTTAGCCGTGGAGAAAAAAAAACCACCCCAAGCTGACGTCATGACGCAGTAAAAGTTTAATATTTGTTTAAATAATTTCAGAAAAGAGTTTAATCTTATAAATTCAATAACTAATTATTTCTAAGTCAGAAAAATATGTATAATATATCAAAATGTTTAGAAAAATGAGATCTACACAATAGACTCATAATCATGCATTGTTCAAAAACTTTAATTACACGTTTAATAAGAGATTGAAATCAACCCCTCGTAGGTGATTTCGGGGTCTCTCCTTTACTAGGGTTTGGACCCTTCGGATCCCACTTAAATTGCCAAGCATGCCTTAGGGTTAAATTTCAACCATGTTTAACTTGTCATATCATTAGCGATGCCATGTGTTGATTGTTTAACTTGCAGATACTATGGATCCAACACATCAGGGAAACATCCTCCAAGGGATGATCTGCGAAAATGAAGTTATCGATATCGATGTCACGAGTGAGTTTCTGAACGATTCCGGTCAAGGAGATGAGTTTCTCAACCGAGGAGACGGCTCAGGTGAGGTAGAAGCCGAAGCCTGGGACAGGGGAGAAGCCGATAAGGAAGAAGGCGACGGCTCTGGCGGAACCTTAAATCTTGCAAACACCGGTGAGGTGTATATCTGTATTTTTGTAATTAAAATGCTGTTGTCTATATATATACATGCATATATTAACACTCTTTCTTCTTTTAGCCCTCCGGATCGAGAACTTCTTCCGTAAAAACGAAACGAGGCCCAACAAAAAAGTTGGATGACACTGTGAGGTATAGGATCGACGTGGTCGGTGTAGATGGCGAACCGCAAGCTCCCGTCGATGTCACAAGAAAATTTGTCAAGCAATGCGGAGTTCTTGTGAGGGACTACATCCCGATCACCGTTCAAGAATGGAATCGGCCAAGCGACGGTGGAGTCCCGTATGTCGGCGACAATGCCAAAGATAAGCTTTTTGACAAGCTCATGACTAATTTCCTCCTGCCGGAACCAGGTGTGACTCCAGATGAGGAGGAGAGAGCAAGAAGGGAGCTTGTGCAAAGAGTCAAGAAGTTTGCTCTCAGCAAGATGGCCGATGCATTCAAGAACTGGAAGAAGAAACTGTACAATAACTTTGTCAAGGTAGAGAAGACTCCGAATTTCAATGAAGCCGGCTATGCTAAGTTAAGACACCAGTGGGAGGATTTTGTGAAGTACAAGACATCGGAGAAAGCTAAGGAAAGGTCTAGAATAAATACGGAGAATGTTGCTAAGAAATTATACCATCATAACATGGGGCCTGCTGGCTACGCCGGTTGCATGCCTAAGTGGGATGCACTTGAGGTCAATTACATAGCTGCCGGGATCAGACCAGAGCCCGCAACATGGACACCACGAGCGAGAAACTGATTTTATGGCCATGAGGGCACGTTGGACAAAGAAGGGAGGGCAATATATAATCAGAAACACAAAGATGATCCCCTACTGCCCATCAACGATATTAGAAATGCAGTAGATGATGTTGCAGCGGGACGGTTCGTTCCCGATAGAGAGAACGACGAGCTCACACGGGCCCTTAAAAATCCTGAACACGACGGACGAGCACGAGGCACACCAGGCTCCAAGCTGTGGAAGGTTGCCTTCCCCCCGGAAATGAAGAGATATCCCGATAAAAGCCATCAGAGGAGAAAGGAAAGGGAGGCAACTGAGAAAGCGGCCGCTGCAGACCAGCTGCGTAATGTAGAAGAAGCATTAAAGCGGCACTAGGATCAACTCGACAGACTTAGCCAACAAGGTACTAGCGGCCAATCTCAGCGGCACGTGGTAGAAGCTGCATTCGAGGGTACCGGCGCCCCATCGAATAAGAAAAGCAGTGTCGCTTCCACGCAGCTCCATGATGTTGATGATGATGCACCGACGACATCTCCTCCTAAACGCTACCTAGTGGATGATATCACGGAGACAACAGCTTGTGAGCTAAAGGTGCAGGTTATGAACTTAAGGGTGACGGCGGCGGTCGGCATGGCGGTACCAATTGCGCCTAAGCCAACTTGGCATTGCAGACCGGTTCCAAAAGGGTACGTTGTCATCACGGTGGATGAGGTGAAGGAAGATTTTGAGGAGCTGAAGCTAGACCACCCTGCAGGGGAAGATATGGAGCCGACTCAACTAGGAGAAGCCAAAGGGGGGACTATTCTATGGCTAAAGGAGCACATTATGCTTCCAAATTATGTGCCGCCAAGGCCACCCACTCCTCAGAGCAGCAATCCACCTTCGCCGCTACCTCACCATTCTCCAGCGCAACCGTCGCCTTCACCGCCTCACCACTCAGCGCACCCGTCTCCATCGCCGCCTCAGCCGTCTCCGCCGCCGCGTCAGCCGTCTCCATCCCCTGAGCCTCAGAGACAAAAGCGGAAGTATACTAAGGGGGGCAAAAACACCAGCAACAGCAAGAGCACGTTCCGATCACCGAAACATAAGCAATCGCCCCTCCCAATACCTCATCAGAATATGAAGAAGCTACCTTGCGAGAAGACAAATGAGGAAACTGATGCGGCCGCAGCTGCCCATTATGAACAGTGGAAGATTGACATGGCTAACAAGAAAAGGCCGATAGAGGCATTTTTCCTGGTCACCGCAGAAGATAAAGCCAAAGCAGCCGCGCTTAAGATTCAGCTTCACCAACCCATAGCGCTCACATCATACTATAATCGCTCTATTACCAAATCGGCTGAGGCAAAAGAGCGGAGAGTCGGGAAAGAAGTTGCCCAGCTCGGACAATAGAAAAATCAATCGATCGAACCGCTCAAAGTGTACGATACCAATGAGTGGATGATCCAGGAGCGGCATGATCCGAACATTGATCCGGAGTTTGTTCGACTGTACGGAGAAAAAGCCCAATTATATGGACTGTCTATTACTGAGTACATGAGACGTATGCATGAGTTCGAGGGGGTACCAAGAAACAGCATACGTGTACCAGTACGGGGCTCCTCTCGTCAAACTCGAATTAGTCAAAGATCTACCAACAAAAATGTGAAGATTGCATAACTAGTACATCCAAGCCTGTGCTGATTCCAAAAACTAGATCGATGCTGCATATAAACACCACCATTACGGTCATGGAGATGGCTTCCTACTGATCGAATTTCCAGAATTATTTCAGTTTTACCAACAAGACCCCCTCGACAAAACTATTGTCAGTGTCTATTGTTTGTAAGTATTATTAATTTCTGTAATTAAGTCTTTCTAGCTCAGCTCATTCGTTGTTTGTATAATCTTACTAATCACAATACTAATTATATATGCAGAATGAAGATTCAAGAATGCAACAAAGGACAAATCTATGACCTTGAGGTTGTTGACTGTAATTTCGTTCATGAAGTTACTCTAAAAACAAATCCCAAAGAGACAGAGGATAACTTGTTCCAAGCGTTGAAGTATTTCAGCAACATAAGGGAAATACTATTTCCTTACAACGCTGCGTGAGTGTTACTGTCTTGTACACATTTTATTTTCGATTACTCGATGTTAAGCGTATAATTGACTCGTGTTATATTTTGTTAGTGTGTCAAGCTTTCACTATATTCTCTTAATCATTTCTGTTGACACCGGAATAGTAAAAGTCCTGGACTCAAAACGCATACGATTAGAAAAGTGTGCGGACATGCAGGAATGCCTCCAGAAGGCTTGGAAACGGTTCACCGCCAAAACTAGGGGTGTTTGGAAGCCAGAGCTTACATTTCAACCATTGACTGTAAGTACTACTTGCTAGATCCACGCATCTCTTTGATTCTAGTTTCAATACCACCATTATCATGCTTGATTATTATTTTGATTGAACTCCGTTTTCGTAAAGTGCTTGAGGCAGGAAGCCAGGAATAACTTATGTGGATACTATGTCTGCGAGTTCATTCGCCAGACGACCAAAGAGAAGGGGGCAGACCGGAACATCAAAAATTGAAGTACGATAAACAATAATCACAACTTTATTTTATTACCACCAATTGTGTTTAGTTTCATTCATATATATTGATCCTCTTCTTTATATTAGATCGAACAGATGTGGGACGGTCTTCTATCACAAGAACGCGTGCAAGCAATTCAAGAGGAAATTGCTGGATTCTTGTTAGAACAAGTCATAGATCTGAAAGGAGAATACTATTACCCACTTCATTTGGAAGGGTGAAGTATATAAAAAAAATGTAAATTAGATCAAATTCGTGTGAGAGTATCGTTTGTAATTATAATATGTTTCGACCAAGAAGACGGATGAGACGGTGTATATATTTGTGATCATGCATGATGTGTAATATATATATCGTGGTTTCATTATTGCTGTATATATGCAGTACCATTAAATTTATAAAAAAAATCCTGCCGCGGCAGAAAAATAGCCCGAAATCCTGCCGCGGCACAAAACCCTGCCGCGACAGAAAACCCTGCCGCGACAGAAAAATAGCCCGAAAATCCTGCCGCGGCACAGAGACCAACGATCCCGGTTCGTGCCAAGAACCGGGACCAAAGATCCACCCCCGCCCGTCTCTGGCGCTGCCACGTGGGGACCCATTGGTCCCGGTTTTTCCCACGAACCGGGACGAATGACCCCCCCCCTCCCCCCCCCCCCCCCCCCCGTCGCTCGCCCGCCCACGTGGAGACCCATTGGTCCCGGTTCGTGCGCGAACCGGGACTAGCATTAGTCCCGAGTGATTGGTCCCGGTTCTGGAACCGGGACCAATGGCCCTTATGAACCGGGAC
Organism: Avena eriantha; assembly: GCA_910589775.1. Taxonomy (NCBI): domain Eukaryota; kingdom Viridiplantae; phylum Streptophyta; class Magnoliopsida; order Poales; family Poaceae; genus Avena; species Avena eriantha. The sequence goes on along the minus strand of OU342746.1, from coordinate 346,415,949 downwards.
TAGAGGCCATTTTTCCAGCAGTGCGTACAAGTTGGCCGACATGAACACGGACTGTCCGGTCGGTCACCGGACAAGTCACCGAGCATGTAGCCGGACTGTCAGGCGGGTCAACGAGCCACCACCAAACACGCGTCGTCGCGACCAATCCTACACGACGCCGCCTCCGCGCTGCCGCCAATCTTGCACGCCGCCACATCGCTGCCGGCCCTGTCGGCAAATCCACCTCGGATTCACCACCACCAGATCGTCAGACACAACCACCACCTCGCTGGCCATGGCCGTCACCGGGGATGAGTCGGCGTATAGCCGTACTAGTACACTTATGTATGCTAAACATATGTTTTTTTTACATGACAGATGTACAATTTGGTTGGGCTATATGTTCTCTATACGGGTTACGTATATACCTGATTACTATTAATTACAAAGGGTATGGAGCGATCTCTGCCGTCCCTGTGTTTGAGTTTGCATGAGTTATAAGAGTTTGGCGGGAGGGTGTTGTGTTGGAGCAATGTACCTAGTGTTAAATAATACCGATTTGTATAGAGTCCGGTATGTTTGTATGGAGTCCGACCGTGTAACAAAGTCCTTGTCCTTAACGACAAGGCAATGTAATCGTGTATGTCCTATCGATCAATATAATGCACACGCGGGGCCGAGTTCGGTACCTTGCCACATATTACGTACGTAAGATTTTTATATGGTATCAGAGCGACAGGCTTCCTAGATCGCATCTGGCCATGAGCTTCGGTTACGGTTCTTCCTCCTCGACGCCTGTTTCAATGGCGGGCGGTGGATCGCTCGAAGGAATTGTGTCTGAGAAATTGACGAGAGAGAATTACTTGATCTGGCCGTCCTAGGTCCTGCCGAAGATCCGAGGTGCCCAGCTCATGGGGTACCTGGACGGGTCGATGGCGGAACCGGCAAAGGAGATGAAGACGAAGGACAAGGACGGGGTTGAGGTGACAATCCAAAACCCTGACTACGCACGGTGGATCACCCAGGATCAATTCGTGCTTGCCTACCTCCTCCGGAACATGACGAGGGAGGTTTTGACGCAGCTGGTAGGACTCACGAGCTCCGTTGCTGTGTGGAAGAAGGTGACCGAGATGTTCTCGTCACAATCAAAAGCCCGGGTAGTTCATCTTCGTACCCAACTTACTCAAACTAAGAGGGAGAATTTCACCTCGGGTGCGGCTTACTTTGACCGCATCAAATCTCTGACCGATGAGATGGCCACCGCCGGCAAGCCTCAAGACGACGATGATGTCGCTTCCTATGTGCTCGCCAGATTGGATGATGAATACAACGGTTTTGTGGCAGCAATCACAGCCATGATCAAGGCTCAGCAATCAGTGAGCCTCGGCGATTTATACTCGCAATTTCTTGCGTATGAGTCTCGCCTTGATAGTCAAAACCCTAGCAGTGGTAATGGTGGTGATCCTTCCGCCAATGCTGCGACTCGCGGGAATTGGAACCGCAATAAGGATGGACGAGGTGGTGGTCGAGGAAACTTTGGTAGTGGTGGTCGTGGACAGAACGGTGGTGGAAACCACTACTATGGTCAAGGAGGGGGCAGGAACTATGGTGGAAACAATGGCTACCAGGGAGGTGGCTATCAGCAGCAACGCCAAGGTGGAGGTCGACCCAATGATCGTCAGGGTCCTCAGGTCACATGTCAGATTTGTGGTAAAGAAGGACATCCTGCGTTTCGCTGCTGGAAAAGATTCAACAAAAAATTTCAGGTCCTGAACGCTCGGCTAATGCAGCTACATGGTCATATGGTGTAGATCCTGCATGGTAGACTGATACAGGTGCCAGTAATCACATCACAGGGGAGCTGGATAAACTGACCATGCATGAGAGCTACAATGGTCAAGATCAAATTCATGGGCCAAACGGTAAAGGTATGGATATACATCACATTGGTTATTCGTTATATCATTCCCCCAATCATAATTTTCGTCTCAACAATATCTTACATGTTCCTGATGCCACCAAGAGTCTTCTTTCCGTTCATCATCTTGCAAAAGATAATCATGCTTTCCTTGAGTATTGGCCTAATTTTTTCTCTATTAAGGACCAGGACACGAGGGAAATACTTCTTCAAGGTAGATGCGTGGGGGTCTCTATCCTATGTCGTCTCCATCCTGGTCGTCAAGGAAGCAAGCCTTGGGGGTCCAATCTTCGTCGCACTGGCATAGGCGCCTAGGCCATCCGTCTTCCGTCATTGTTCAACAAATTCTTCGTGATAATAATATTCCTTTTAGTGAGTCAAATAAAGAGTCAATTTGTGATGCTTGTCAAAAGGCCAAGAGCCATCAGTTACCCTATCCTAGATCTTTTAGTGAGTCGTCTGCTCCTTTAGAGCTTGTGTTTTCTGATGTATGGGGTCCTGCTACTCCTTCTGTTGGAAGAAACAAGTATTATGTCAGCTTTATTGATGATTATAGCAAGTTCACTTGGATATATTTGCTTAAAAATACGTCTGATGTGTTTCAGAAATTTCATGACTTTCAGCATCATGTAGAACGACTCTTTGATAAGAAATTTTTGGTTGTTCAATCCGATTGGGGTGGTGAGTACCACAAACTCAATTCCTTTTTTCTGCGAGTTGGTATCTCGCATCATGTATCATGTCCTCATGCGCATCAGCAGAACGGCTCCGCTGAGCGTAAGCATAGACACATTGTTGAGGTCGGTCTTTCATTATTAGCTCATGCCTCTATGCCTCTTAAATTTTGGGATGAGGTGTTTCAAACGGCGGATTTTTTGATAAATCGTCTTCCTAGTCGTGTCATTGATAATCAAACTCCTATGGAGCGTCTCTTTAAAAATAAGGGTGATTATTCGTTTTTAAGATTTTTTGGGTGTGCATGTTGACCCAACCTTCGCCCTTATAATTCTCGCAAATTACAATTTCGTTCTAAACAATGTGCGTTTCTTTGATATAGTGGCCAGCATAAAGGTTATCGGTGTCTTGATATTTCCACCGGTCGTATTTATACCTCTAGCGATGTTGTATTGGACGAGTTGATCTTTCCGTTTGCCTCTCTCCATCCTAATGCCGGTGCACAACTTCGTGCCGAAATCAGTCTCCTTCCTTTCAATCTTGGTCTTATGTTTGGGGTACTGATGTACGTGCTGATGATGATGCTAATTCTGCTAATTTGCCTGTTGCTGAGTCGTTTGTGCAGAATACTGATGATTTTTCGGAGGAGTCTGGAACGTCTGGTCGCATTTCAAGAAACAGTCCGAACGAATCAGTCTCTTTGGATCGACCGCTTCACGCGGTTGCTGGCGCAGATGGTCCTGGTCCCGGTGGACCTCCTCATGTGGCACCAAGCGACATGTACGGCGCCTCTCGTGCGCGCGTGCGTGACTCGGTAACAGCGCCGGCGGATGTCCTCTTGTCTCCCTCTGGTTCTTCTGCGGGAATTGACAGCAACGATTGTATGCAAGGATCTACTAGTGTGGCCGGTCCTGGTGGTTTTTCTCCTGGTAGCATGGGATCAAGTGTGGACTCTGGATTTTCTGCACCGTCTGCAGTTGTGCAGTCTCCTGTGGTGGAACGACCACATACACATTTACAACATGGTATTGTGCAACCAAAAATTATTACCGACGGACGTATTCGTTATGATAATCTTCGCTTTGCCAATTTTTGCTCTACTGGTGAACCAGAAACAGTTGAGGAGGCATTGGGTGATCCTACTTGGAAGGCTGCCGTGGATGAGGAGTTCTCTGCCCTTTTACGTAATAATACATGGCACTTGGTTCCAGCTGGTTCTGGGAGGAATATCATAGACTGTAAATGGGTCTATAAGGTCAAGCGTAAGGCTGATGGTATTATTGACAGGTACAAGGCTAGACTTGTTGTAAAAGGGTTCAAGCAAAGCTATGGTATTGACTATGAGGACACATTTAGTCCTGTAGTTAAGGCTGCTACTATTAGTCTGGTTTTGTCTTTGGCAGTGTCGCGGAATTAGAAGCTTAGGCAACTTGATGTGAATAACGCGTTCTTACATGGTGTTCTGAAAGAAGAGGTATATATGCGGCAACCTCCTGGATATGTTGACGCTTCTCGCTCAGAGTATATTTGTAAGCTTGATAAAGCCCTTTATGGCTAAAGCAGGCTCCTCGAGCGTGGTATGCTCGACTTAGCTCCAAACTTCAGCAGCTTGGTTTTTGTGCATCATAGGCTAATACTTCGTTATTTTTCTACAACAAAGGGGGAGTAACTGTCTATATGCTTATCTATGTTGATGATATTGTTGTAGTTAGCTCCTCAGGCACAGCTGTTGATGCCCTTCTTCATGATCTTGGTATGGCTTTTGCATTGAAGGATTTAGGAGAATTGCATTTCTTCTTGGAAATAGAAGTGAAGAAGGTTCATGATGGTATTATTCTAACTCAAGAGAAATATGCTAATGATTTACTTGCACGTGTGAACATGAAGATGTGCAAAACTGTTGATACTCCGTTGTCAACTTCAGAGAAGTTGTCTTTGACTGGTGGTGAAGTATTGAGTAGAGAAGATTCTACTCGCTACAGGAGTATAGTAGGAGCATTACAATATATTACATTGACGAGACCTGATATGGCCTATTATGTCAATAAGGTTTGTCAGTTTCTACATGCACCTACTACAGTTCATTGGACAACGGTTAAGCGAATTTTGAGATATCTGCGAGGGACTATCTCTGTTGGCTTGAGATTAAGTAAGTCTGAGTCTATTCTTGTCAGTGTATTCTCTGATGCTGATTGGGCAGGTTGTCCAGATGATCAAAGATCTACAAGTGGTTTTGCTGTATTCTTTGGATCTAATTTGATCTCATGGAGTGCGAGAAAACAAGCTACAGTTTCTTGTTCAAGCACAGAGGCTGAATATAAAGCTCTAGCAAATGCCACTGCTGAGATAATTTGGATACAAACCTTGTTAAAGGAGTTGGGAGTACCACAACCAAGATCTGCATGTTTATGGTGTGATAATATTGGAGCTACGTATCTCTCTGCTAATCCTGTGTTTCATGCAAGGACAAAATACATAGAGGTGGATTATCACTTGTTCGTGTGAGAGTAGCTCAGAAGCTTTTGGACATACGGTTTATACCTTCAGGAGATCAATTAGCGGACGGATTTACTAAGACACTCTCTACTAGTCGATTAGAAGATTTTAAACGCAATCTTAACTTAGATAAGTTATGATTGAGAGGAAGTGTTAAATAATACCGATTTGTATAGAGTCCGGTATGTTTGTATGGAGTCCGACCGTGTAACAAAGTCCTTGTCCTTAACGACAAGGCAATGTAATCGTGTATGTCCTATCGATCAATATAATGCACACGCGGGGCTGAGTTCGGTACCTTGCCACATATTACGTACGTAAGATTTTTATACCTAAGTGCAGGAGCACGGGCTTGTTCAGATCATATACTTCTTGAACTCAATTTTATTACTATCTCCGTCCTAAAAAAATTGACTTGGATTTGTATAGAGATTCACATGCATTTAGACATATTTTAGTGTATAGATGTATATAAATCTAGACAAATCAGAGTCACTTATTTTTGGACGAACAGAGTACTCACATTCCTTGCAATTTCTTTGGGTCTCCCTGCCTCCGTCGTTTCCTCTTTTTGTTTCTTCGAGCTACGTTGTGCTGAGGTCCTAGTGGACATACCTTTTCTTTTTCTTTGACGCTTATAGCGTTGGACATGTCTGTGATACTTGGTTGTAATGAGATGTTGTTTTATTTATTTATAAAAAAAGAGACGAAAGTCTGTTTCGAAGAGATTGCAATTCATCTCAAGGACTAAAAACCAAAGCTATTATTGTCGGTTAGTAGATTTTCTACAGGACCCGGGGTGACGTATCCGTCGCGGCGGGGCATCGACCGCCGCTAGCCTCACGGCATGCACTCCACCCAAACAGTTGTGCCGCGCAGATCGACACTCCACTACTCAAGTGCTGACAAACTGACCTAACCGTTTACTAGGCCGCCTATAAATGAAGGATGCCCCGTAAACTTACTTGCCACCGGTGCACACTACACCATATACCCCCAACCTCCCTCCAAAAAAAAAACATATACGTGCACTGCGCATTCACCATGCATCCCACTTTAACCAAGCTCTTGGTCCTCTTCTGCTTAGCAGCAGCCGCTGCATCTTCCTCGTCCACCCACGCGGCAAGCACCGGCACCGGCGACAGCGCCGCCCGTTGCGTGCCACACGAGCGGGAGGCGCTGTTGGAGTTCAAGGCAGGAATCACCAGCGACCCCACCGGCCAGCTCGCCTCGTGGCGGCGAGATGGCGATAATGGGGACTGCTGCAGCTGGAGAGGCGTCCGGTGCGGCAGGCGCACCGGCCACGTCCGCGAGCTTCACCTCCGCAACGTGCACGCCAACAACACCCAGCTCATCGACGACTGGGAAACCGCTCTGGTCGGTCAGATAAGTCCTTCCCTGCTCTCCATACGGCACCTGGTGCACCTGGACCTCAGCGTGCAGGAGCTCTAGGGGCCCACCGGTCGTGTCCCAGAGTTCCTGGGGTCGTTCAAGAAGCTCAAATACCTAAACCTTTCATGCATCCCTTTCTCCGGCAGGGTGCCGCCTCAGCTCGGCAACCTCTCTATGTTACAGTATCTTGACCTTTCACAAAGCAATGATTTCTTTCTGAATTATAGCGGGGCACACATGTCCTCCACATATATCTCTTGGTTAGCTCGCCTATCGGTGTTACGGTATCTCAACATGCAATTCGTGAACCTCACCTTGGCTACTGACTGGGCTCACGCGGTGAACACCCTTCCTTCCTTGAAGGTCTTGTGCCTCTCTCAGTGCTCTCTTCAGAGCGCTAACCAATCACTTCCACACCATAACCTCACGAATCTTGAGGACCTCGACCTCTCCGGCAATGATTTTGTCCAGCCAGCCGCATCTTGCCGGTTTTGGAACATAACAAGCCTCAGGAGCCTCAACGTTGGTCATTCCCATATGTACGGTCCACCTCCGAATGCTCTAGGAGGTCTGAAACACCTCCAAGTTCTTATCTTTTCAAGCAATAGCATGGGCACCATGACACCAAACATGAGAAATCTATGCAATTTGGAATTCCTAGACCTCAGGGACAATTTCCTACATGGAGACATACTGGAGATGTTACCACAGTGTTCGCCCAACAAATTGGCAGAACTGCACTTGGGGGGCAATAATATCAGAGGCCTGCCAAAAATGATAGGGGAATTTGTCAACATTGTAACCATTGACATGTCCAACAACCAGCTCACTGGACCTATTCCGGCTGAGATTGGTAGGTTGAGTAAGTTGGCTTACATGGACTTGTCCAACAATGAGTTCACTTCCCCTGATAAGACCCATATTCCTACCGTGTTTCATAGCTTGAGTAAGTTGGCTTACAACCACATGTCCAACAACTAGTTCACTTCCCCTCAAAATAAAAACCAGCTCGTTGGACCTATTCCTTCTGAGATCGGTAGGTTGGAAAATTTGGCTTACCTAGACCTAAGTGGAAATAACATTGGAGGTGTGGTCACACAAGATCATTTTGCTAATCTTAGAAGCCTAGAGAAAATATACCTATCCGATAATTCTTTGAAGGTTGTGGTGGATCCTGAGTGGCGACCACCATTTAGTCTGAAAGAAGCATCTTTTGCTTCATGCCAGATGGGTCCTCTATTTCCTGCATGGCTGAAATGGCAGGTGGATCTCTCTTACCTTGATATCTCAAGCACGGGTATAGTTGACAGGCTTCCGGACTGGTTTTGTACCGCATTTGCAAATGTAAGTAAAATGATAGTTTCAAATAATGGAATCAATGGTAGCTTACCAACAAACATGAAGGTGATGACTTCATTAAGAAGACTCTATTTGGATTCAAACCAGTTAACTGGTCAAATACCGCAGTTGCCAGCAGGACTGGATATATTGGACGTGTCTAGAAATTCTTTATCAGGATTTCCATCAAATTTCGGAGCTCCATATATACAAGAGCTGAAACTCTACTCCAATCTTCTTACCGGCCATATTCCAGAATCTATTTGTCAGCTACAAGGCCTTGGTATGATCTTAGATCTCAGCAACAACCATCTTGAGGGGGAATTTCCTGCATGTTTTCAGCCAGAGGATCCATGGATTTTAGTTTTCAGTAACAACAGGTTCACTGGAAAGTTCCCTTCATTTCTGCAAAATAGCAAGGGTCCGTATATCCTTGATCTATCATGGAACAATTTCTCTGGAAGATTGCCTTTGTGGGTTGGAGAATTGGTGAACCTAGAAATACTGCGACTGGGCCACAACATGTTTCCGCATAGTATTCCGGCAAGTATTACCAATCTTACAAGTCTAGTTCATCTGAATCTGGCAAGCAACAATATGTTTGGTGTCATACCCCAGAATATGTCAAATTTAACGGGTATGAAGGCAGGGAATAGTCCCAATTTATTCTCACCTAACACTCTGAATATGTCTGTGTTCACAAAGGGGAAAGAGCTCAATTACGAGGATACCATAATTTTTTACATGGTGATCATTGACTTATCATCAAATTTCTTAACTGGTGGACTTCCAGAAGAACTAGTTACTCTTGATGGAATTTTAAGTCTTAATTTGTCATCGAACAGCTTGAGTGGAAAAATCCCAAACAAGATTGGTGTCATGCGGTCGGTGGAGTCACTTGACCTCTCAAGGAACAGGTTTGATGGAGAAATCCCACAGAGTTTATCAAATTTGTCATACTTAAGCTACCTGGACTTGTCCTACAACGATCTCACTGGAACAATACCATCAGGGGGTCAACTTGATAGTCTCTATGAAGAATACCCAGCTATGTACTACGGCAATAGTGCTCTTTGTGGACATCCTCTTCCCAATAATTGCTCAGACAGCAATGCACCGGAGGAGCATCCTGTTCAAAAGACAAGTGGAGATACGATGTTCTTCTACCTTGGACTTGCAATAGGATTCGGTGCTGGTCTTTGGGTGGTATTTGGCATCATCTTATTCAAGAAAGCATGGAGGATTGCTTATTTCCGCCTCCTCGACAGGGTATATGATAAAGTGTACGTGTTTGTAGTTGTTAGTTGGGCGAGATTTGTCCAAAAGACGGCGCTGCATTAAGCGAGGATGCAAATCGAGTCATGATACAAATTAAGCCACCAAAATGTTCGTTGGGTCATTTGGTGACATAGTATAGGTATACTTTATTAAAAATATGTCTTTAGTTTGTTGTATGTTTTACTTTTGCTCAATCCCTGTGATGTATTGTACGCTGTCAGTTTGTACTTGTGGTAAAGGCATTTAATAGCTTCTCGATCAGCTCGGCTATAGCAAGAAACTTTGTTGCAATGTAGTATGTGTACACATGGTATATAAAATGTGCAATGGGATACTATTCAAAGTGGTACCTTCGGAAAGTGTCATTGTCACATGGGCACCACTGCTCCCTTCATTTTCAGAATTTTGAAAATTTCAAAACCTCACACTTCTATGTCTCTAATTATGGCGTTAAATATATAGATAGATATGTAGAAGAAGTGTAGGCAAAAAAGTTCCGTTAAAAAATATGTTGTATTCTTGGAAAAACAGAAAAAGCAATTTTTTGGCAAAAAGATATACTCCCTCCGTCTCAAAATAAGTGACGTGAGTTCGTCTACATTCGGATGTATCTAGACGCGTTTTAGTATATAGATACATGCGAATCTAGACAAATCGAAGTCACTTATTTTGGGACGGAGGGAGTACTATTTTTACTACTATTTTATTGTCAGAAATTTGTCTTTCTATATCTTCCAGAATATAATTTTTTTAACAGGACATTTTTGGCGTACATTCCTTATGTATATATCCATCTATATATTTAACACCATAATTTTTTAAGACGTACAACTGTGAATTTTTAAAAAAAATCTAAAAGTTAAGGAAGCGCTAGTGGCCATGTGCAAAAAATTCCTTCTCGTGTAACTTTTTGTATTGTCAAAATTAGGACTGTAACTGCTAGCATGGTTATGCAGGTGCTACTACTATTATTGCAGCCCCAGGTTTAGACTCATCGGAAAAATCACACGCGTTTAAGTTAAAGTGTGTGATGGTTCGTCTAAGGCTGGTCCTAGGGAGAGTATCATATCATGCATGCCATATTGGCAAAAATCTGATGTGGCACAACAATTAATAAAGAAAGAGATGGTTAGAGTATCATAGGTAGATACCGTATCACAACGCGAAAAAATAAAAAATATCCATGCAAATAAATCTTGTACACAATTTTGTACAGTATTACGATTCTACAAATCATTAAATATAGTACTAGTATGGTGCTACCATATGATACCATGCACTATAGAGATAGTATCATATGCATGATATACACTAGTATCATATACTAGTAGTATGATACTATCACTATGACCAGCCTAAGGCGATTGGGTTTACCAACACACATGGCGGAATATAATAAACTGTGTCGGATCTTACAGAGATCACACGAACCGTTCTCCTATAATCATGTGCGAAGCCTCTCTGTGATATCGAATACGGTTCGCCAACGATTGCTTGATCTTTGCTAGTGATCACTCGAGACACCAGAAAAACCGATACGATTAGACCAGTGTGGGATTTGTTTCAATAGACCAAAGCACGTAGAGTCGAGATTTCGAAAATCCAGATGTAACAAACGATGTATCCCACAAATGATCGAGTGAAGATTTAGTGCACATGGTATCAGTGATCCTGCTTTAAAAAAACAAAAAACATATTTTCGAGTTTCACAAAAATCTGAAAATAAATCAGGATGTAGCCAATGTTGTATACAAAATACATGCAAAATATCAATTGGAAATAATGTTTATTTTGGGCTACAAAAATAACAAGACTGTAGGTCTTATAGTGATTTTAAATATAAAAAGAATCCGAAGTTTTTGTGTAGCGGAGAATACAAAAACTTCTCAAATTGATATTTTACACGATTTATGGGATACATCATTACCTACTTCTAAGATTTTGTCTCACAATTTTTTGAAACTTGTAAATATTGTTTTAATTTGGAAGGAGCACTCGAGCTCGGGAGCCAAAATGACTTTCCAACAAATGTTTGTTATAATAATTTTACATATTTTATATTTTGATCTATATAAAAATAATAAAATTGTGGATCTGTGTGTGCATATGTATTTCTTAAATCCCCAAGTTTTATCATTTTTGTGCAGCCCATAATACAATACAAAGTATTTTTTGTTCGATTTTGCATGCTCGTGATATACAACATTGACTATGCCCAAAATTATGTTCAGTTTTTTTAAAACTTGTGATTATAATTTTCGAACTTTTTAAAATGTAAAGAGCAGTGAAGCTCGGGAATCAAAGACACTTTGGGAAAGCACATATCGAGTGAATCTTTAGAATCAAGTCGAAAGCAATGGCAGCCATTCTTTAGCATTTGAAAAGAAAAGAAAAACCACGAATCTAAAAGAATAAGACGACCGCGTTCATAACTTTTACGGCAAAAAGGTAGACCGACGGAAACGGATGAGCGCCGCCACGTCCTTTTCGGTTGCTTCACGCACGCTGCCACCGTGCGTGCGCTAGCTTGCCCAGCTACTCAACGCGGGGGGACAGCCAGCCACGGAATCTGACTAGCAAGTACTCCTACTCCGTAGTAGCAGGGGTCCCGCGCCGCTTCTTCCTCGCCGCCTGGCCGTCCTGGTGGTGGTGCGCCCGCCGCCGCCGCGGAGCTCGCGGTCCAGGTCCCCGCGCGCGCGGCTCTCCGGCTCGCCTTCCCGGTACCGTGGTACGTGCGTACGGCGTCGCCCTCCCCTCCTCCCCCTTTAGCTTATGCTTATTCCCTAGTCGGCTAAGGATCCAGGTTGGGCTGGGATGAATTCCTCGCTCGTTTCGTTTCCCCCTCTTCCCAGCCCCCCGCGATCTTCGCGGGTTCCCTTCACCGGCAGCGGGGAATCGATCGATCAGTCGGAGTTGGGTTACGCTTACGCACTCACCCGTGGGTGGGATAGGGGGGATTCCGAGCTAATCTAATTTGGGTTCACTGTAGCGCCGCCGCTTGACTCATAGTATCGTCCCGTCCTTGATGCTGTGCTCATGGATAGGCTGTGACTGCCAAGTTTGTCATAGTCACTGCTAGCTTCACTCCAACTGCGTTTCGAGGTCCTCGTCATGGGAGCCGTACGTTTCTCATAGCTGGCTGCTCTGGGCTTGCTATCGATGCCGCTGGGATCTGAATTCTGAAACCCACTCTGTTCCTGTCAGACCACATGTTCCCAGTGCTCTAGTGTGAACCTTTCCCTTCTTGTTTACAAACTAGTACTACATGTAGAGTGTTTCTGAACTAAACAGGGGATTTTGTCTGCATGCAAGTCGCTAACGCGTAGGCGAAATTTTGTGTGATTTTCCCTGCAGATAGTTGCCGAGAATGTGGGGTGAGAGGACTCATCATCACAAGAATGAGCATCACAAGCATGAGCAACATGCTCATTTTCCCTCCGGAAGCTCCAAGGAGCCAAAGTTCATAGCAGACAATTACAGCTCGGTGGATGAGGTGGGTGACATGCATGCGGCTCATGTCCCTAATATGACCCCCCTCTCTTTATCATTTCTAGACAAGTTTCTCTGCTACTTTGATATTATAGAAATCTCTCCTCTGAATCCAACCACTGTTTGTTAAACATAGTTACTTCAACAAAAGTCAAATAGAGGCAGTCAGCCAGCCTTATTCTGTTTTGTTTGCTTAGTGAAAATTCAGTTCATTGCTTAAATTTTGTTTCCCTGTATTTCAGTCTTCCGTGCAGTCTTGATTGACGTTGAAAAATGTCAAACCCTAAAAATGCGTTTATGCTACACGCCGAAATCTACATAACAGAAACTGCTGCTTTGAGCCACATTTCTTATTTCTGTTTTGTTGCCTACAAGAAACATCACTGGAGTGCTTTCAGCTACGTTGTCTCATTCAGATGAATAAGTAGATCATATCATGCCATCATGTGTTTGTGTTCTCTACCACAGTATAATCTTGTACTCATTTCGACATATGAAGGTCATTCGTGCATTGAGAGAAGCTGGGCTTGAATCATCAAATCTAATTCTTGGTATTGACTTCACCAAAAGCAATGAATGGTCAGGTAAATGTTACTTCTGTACACTGTCATGTCATATTTTCTGTTTCTTTTTAGGCTTCCTACATTCTGGCGTTTACATCAGATTGGTCGCTTAATTAAATAATTTTTCTGCTGATTTTTTGTAGGTAGGCATTCCTTTGGAAGGAAATCTCTGCATGCCATTAGTGGCACCCCAAATCCATATGAGCAAGCCATTTCCATAATTGGGCGAACGCTATCACCTTTTGATGATGATAACTTGATACCATGTTTTGGATTTGGTGATGGTAAGTATTCTTCCTTTACTGTTTTCTTCCTTTTTGTTTCAAGGAAATTGTGCACTTCTTTCATGACTTGATGAAATGTAATTCAACATGTAGCTTCTACACATGATCATTCTGTCTTCAGCTTTTACCAAGAAAACCGCCCTTGTCGTGGTTTTGAGGAGGTTCTTGAAAGATACAGACAAATTGTTCCACATTTGAACCTTTCAGGTAATGAAGGCTTTGTCCTCCTTTTTTTTCCTTCAGTAAACATGAGTTCTATTTGTCTCAGTAACTTACTTGATGATATCAAAAAAAAGAAAATGACATACATTTTGGTGCTTGTTCAAGAAAGAACTTATTTGATGATGTCCTCAAATTAGTGTAAGGTAGTCCTATTTTATGCTCAATAATTAGGTACACCTGGAAAATATTTATATCACTTGTTGATAAGATTTATTTCTTTGCTATTGTTGCACAATGATTACATATACTATCTAATCTGCGAACTTGATGTGGTAGATACATGACTAAGACAAAGGTATTCACAGTATAACTCATGCATGTTTCAAGTTTTAAGTGAATAAGAAAGCATCTATGGTATTGTTTCTGTTTGCGGCAGCTGAATACTTCACCAGCAATACTCAGGTCTTTTGGTCTCCCTCATAATTTGCTTGAACTGGTCACTGTAGGGCCAACTTCTTTTGCACCTCTTATTTACGCGGCGATGTCTGTTGTCGAAAGCAGTAACTGGCAGTACCATGTCCTCGTCATCATAGCTGATGGACAGGTAATGTGTTTGTTGTAGCAGAAAATTTCTCCGATGGAACTTCAGCCATTCAGCGCGTGTCTCACTTGAGCAAAAGTTGTAGGTGACCACCACAAATTCAAGTGACAGAAGATTGAGTCCACAGGAACAAGCAACTATACAAGCAATTGTTGATGCTAGGTAAATGCAGTTCATCTATTGTTGACTTGTTGTTCAAGAATAAATGTTTTGTTATTCAACTTGGTGATGTTGTATTACTAAATTCTATATTGTCACTAGCTTCTATCCTCTTTCAATCGTGATGGTGGGAGTGGGAGATGGACCATGGGACGCAATGCAGCATTTTGATGACTGTATTCCTGACAGAGCTTTTGACAATTTCCAGGTGATTTAACAATGCTATTATGTTGCTTCAGTTCCAATTTACTTGTTTAGCGCCACCAAAATAGTGATATCTTCAGCGCTAATGATTCTAGCTGTGCTTTTTTTTTTGGATTAATGATGTGAGAGAACTGATGATTCAAATAAGAAAGAAAACAATAATATCATCTTCAGATTAATTTTGTGTGCACCATTGCCTCCTGATTAGAAGAGTTTCAGATTTGTGCTGCATTCATTGTCCCTTCCTCTACTTATAACCTTGTTGATAAACTTCTGCAGTTTGTGAACTTCACTGATATCATGTCGTCAAGGAAGGACATGTCAAAGAAGGAGGCTGCATTTGCCCTTGCAGCTCTTATGGAAATACCCAATCAATATAAAGCAACACAAGGCCTCCGACCGTCAGAGTACTCGCTCTTCTTAATTCTCTGCAGTCTTGTATTAGTTATTCTTGGCACCTCCTACCATATTCTTCGTTTGTTGATATCTTATTTATTGGTTTATCCAAACTAATCTGTCAGGAAGCACGCGCAAAAGGTCAACTCTCCAAGGATTCTTCCTCCTCCAAACAAAGTTCTTGAACAGGATAATGCTGCAGCTGCACATGCTCCAAGTACAACCTCCCGGTCAACGGACGTTAGCAAAATCGCTTCGGATGAACAGGTAGGTAACTTCAGGCCAGTTGGTAGTCAGCAAACATATTCTGTTATATATATGGGCTCTTAAACTCTCTGCTTGTAAACCTTATAGGTATGCCCCATCTGCCTAACGAATCCAAAGGACATGGCTTTCCAATGTGGTCATCTGGTAAGTCTTTCTACGCGTGCATGGATACCGTGTGTGTACTGGGTTTAGCATCACAATGCTAAGTGATCCAGTGTAAACCAGGCAACTTATCACTGAACTAATATTATGACCAACCCCAAGTCTTCTATGAACACATTTGTATGCGGTCGTTCCCTTCTTGTATAATTAACTGACCAACTTCTGTTTTCATCTTATCCCAAGACATGCAAGGAATGTGGTCCGACACTATCGACATGCCCCTTGTGCCGCGCCCCGATCACCGTGCGTGTGAGGCTCTACTCGTAACGGTGATATGGCCGGCCTTCTGCGAACAGAGCAAAAACCTGGAAGGACAAGGAGATGTGAATAAGGCTTTACTATATATGTCTGGCACCAACTATATCTGCTGATGAGTAATTTCAGTCAGATGTTGCCTGTACAGATTATGCTATCATCTTGTAAATGTAATGTAGTACTAGTAAGAAAAGAAAAAAGGTTTTATGGTGGAATCAGGATGGGATACTAACAGTTCTGCTGAAATGTATTTTGTCTCGTCGCATCTCCGGCCTGGTATTTCCACCATCTGTCACAAAGTTCACAAAGTTCTCGGCATTGCTGCACGGTAGAGAAATTTGCTGCAGGGCTGTCGAGTAACTAATATGTGATCTTTTTCTATAGTGAAAAAGAAATGTGAATTACAAAATTAGGGATGACAAAATATCTCATATCATCACAAAACATTGAAGAGAAGAGTAGTTTTCCATGTAGACCAGCAGAGAAAACTGAAATACTCTCGGTGTTGATAAGGGCATTTTTGAAACCGAAAACTATGCAGTATAATGAAAAAATACAAAACTCCCAAGTTACGAGGTCCTTTCTGTAACTTCTCTCTTTTCAATCAACATCCCGAGCGAGAGCCACAGCCGCGAGAAGAGGAGAGATTAGCTCAGCCTCCACCCCTTGCCTTCGCCGGCGATGTTGCTCCGCCTCCGCCCGCCGGCCACCGCGGCCGCTGCGGCAAGCCTCTCGTCCTTCTTCCCCTCCTCCCCCTTCACCCGCGCCCTCCCCTCGCCGTCCTGGCGCCCGCGCCCCCGCCGCCGCCTATCCGCCGCCGCCGCCTCCTCCTCCCCCAAGGGTAACGCCTCCCCTGCCCTCGTACCTTGCTACTCTCCGTTGATTCGAGGAGCTCTAGAGATGTGTATTAACATTTTAATCGTCGGAAATCCAACAAGGATGGCAAATTGATGGGTTTAAGCTGTGGCGCTAGATTCGGGCGGGAGACTGGACGCGCTGCGGGAGCGGTACGACGTCATTGTGGTCGGAGGGGGCCACGCCGGCTGCGAGGCCGCTCTCGCGTCGGCTCGGCTCGGCGCCCGCACACTCCTCCTCACCCTCAACATTGACAGGATTGCATGGCAGGTCTGCGCTGAGCCGAGCTCTGTTACAGTTTTCAGTTCTAGGTTTCTCCTTAAGTTGTGGAGTGGCGTATCGTTTGCATAGGTAAATGTTTAGTTTATGTTCCTTCTGCAATTGTTTGTTGTAAAATATGCAACCAAATTCATGTGCTAAAATGGATGCGATCAATCGGTCCTTGTGCTGTAGGAAAAGTCTGTAACCAAGTTCTGTACTCCCAGAATCGAGCCATTAAACTACATACCGTAAGAGTTGAACAATGTGCAATACTGTGATATGCTAGTGTATCTGCAATACTCTATGTGGTATTTGAATTTTTTTTACATTTTTATGTGGTACTGTATCTGATGAAGAGTTAACATAGCTACTGAATCTAAAGCTGTTTCAACCATGGTCTCAGAATAAAAATGCCGTTTCAACCTACGGCAGAAAGAAATTTCTCTGTGGTATTTGCAAGTTTCGGTATTCTGTAAGGAGCAAGGAAGTATCCTTAGTCAAGGAGCTGCCTGTCAGTTTTTGCGATACTGCAGAAGCCAAAAGGGCAGGCCACTGACTTATGTGTTTTCTGTTATTTTATACAGCCATGTAACCCTGCAGTGGGTGGGCCTGCAAAGTCTCAACTTGTCCATGAGGTAGATGCCCTTGGTGGTGATATTGGAAAAATCGCAGATAGGTAGAACTTCAACATGTTCTTCTTTATAGAGATGTATTCTCTCTTGTGTCTTTTGTGCTTGTGGCTGTGGTATTGGGTTGTGAGAAACTTGCAATACTACCAAATCAACAAGTATGTTTTGGTCTATTCATTACCTCTTCTTCTGATAGGTGCTATTTGCAAAAGCGTGTGCTAAACAGCTCAAAAGGCCCTGCTGTCCGTGCTCTGCGTGCTCAGACTGATAAAAGGGAGTATGCAGTAGAGATGAGGAAAGTTGTAGAAAGGTCAGTGTAGTTAAAGACCTCTTGTATCATAATTCCATAACTTGCACACTTAGGGAAGAATGATTGTTTGATTGACAATATAAGTGATAAATGTTCATGTTGGTGGCCTCTCATCTAAATCACATATTTCATATTAGTGGTTCTGACATAATCAGGTTTTTCTTATCATCTTCTAAGCTTCACAAACATAGCGACCTCACTAACTTTGCATGTGGTAGTGTTACTCCTGACCAAAGACTATTTTACTATATGAATATATTTTCCTGCATGCAAGTTCTCAGATTCATAAAGGTGAACCTCATGTGCAGATTTTTCTGCCTTTCAAATGAAAAATATTGATGTGATATCTATTAATCTATATATTTATTGTTATTCTGGCATATATCTTAGTCCGTTATCTTTCATGCTACTTACTTGCTACTCCACATGCTATTTTCAGCACACAAAATCTTTTCATCAGAGAGGCAATGGCTACGGAAGTTATGATAGGCAAGAATGATAGTGTTGAGGGTGTTCGAACTTTCTTCGGCATGGACTTTTATGCACCATCTGTTGTACTTACCACCGGAACATTTATGAGTGGTAAGATTTGGGTTGGTAGGACATCAATGCCTGCAGGGCGAGCTGGAGAATCAGCTTCTCATGGACTTACTGAAAACTTGCAGCATCTGGGTTTTGAAACTGACCGTTTAAAAACTGGCACGCCACCACGGATTGATCGCAGGACAGTTGACTTTTCTAGATTGGAAGCCCAACATGGTGATGAAGAGGTGCGTAGAACATGTGAAACAATTTGTTTCTTGTGATTATGTGTTCGTTATCTGCATTTGGGTGTGCTGGGGTGGGGGATCATTTGCCACTTGGCATCTATAATATAAGTATGTTAAATTAAATAGTGCACCTTTGTACTCTCTCTCATATAGTAAGCTTCTGAGATGGTTTAGTTAGTTTTGATTTCTCTCTCGGTTAGCCTATATGTGTTGAATGAGCTGTGACTTAAGATTAAACCTGAGATTCAAGCTGATGGCACCTCTTGAAACAGGTAGGCTGGTTTAGTTTTGATCCTGAATTTCATGTTGAGAGGGAACAAATGTGCTGCTACTTAACACGGACTACAAAAGACACACACCAAATTGTTACAGACAACTTGGATGAAACACCAACATATGGTGGCTGGGTCGAAGCAAAGGGACCAAGGTACTGCCCAGCAATTGAAGACAAGGTATTATATCATGGACATTGCAAAGATCTTGGAAAGAAAAAATTGTTTCCCTATATATAGTGATTTATTTGCTGATCACATCCTAAATATAAGAAGATATTTCTTTGTTGCAGATTGTAAGGTTCAAAGATAAAGAATCTCATCAAGTCTTTCTTGAACCAGAAGGTAGAGATGTCCCTGAGCTATATCTACAGGTCTCTCTCCACTCCTCTTTCTATTCTTAACATTTTCCCCTTTTCACCAATTGTTTTTATTCTGAGACTTTGCTATCACTTTTTCTTATCTATACAATTTTGTGTAAAAACGGTATCTTCTGCAATATTGCTTTACTGAAAACCTACAACTTAGACTGTTTATACATCTTATACAGGGCTTTTCCACTGGTCTTCCTGAGCGGTTGCAATTACCACTTGTGAGAACACTACCAGGACTGGAGAACTGTGTGATGCTAAGGCCAGCTTATGCTGTTGAATATGATTACTTGCCTGCTTATCAGTGCTCAAGATCGCTTATGACAAAAAAGTTTGAGGGCTTATTCTTCTCTGGTCAGATTAATGGAACAACAGGATATGAAGAAGCTGCAGCTCAGGTTTGTTCATTGTTTCTGATATCTCAATCATAGGGAATATGGTTAACTGATTTTCTGGATGCTAATCTTGCTCACTTTTGCTACAGGGTATAGTTTCAGGAATCAATGCAGCTAGACATTCTGATGGAAAGTCACTAATAGTTCTTGAGAGGGAAAGCAGTTACATTGGGACTCTGATCGATGATCTTGTTACAAAGGATCTTAGGGAGCCTTATCGCATGTTAACAAGGTATGGGTTATCAGTACAACAGCTCTTGTTATTGATGCTTAAAGGACTTGATGGAAAAAAGGAGAGAAATCAAAACTAACTAGTTAAAAAATCATGACTCTCACCAAAGACTCTGTCAGATAGGGCTTGGGCTAGTTAAATCATGACTGTCAGATAGGACTTTATGGAAAAAAGGAAAAAAGCATAGAAAACTAACAAATCATGACTCTCACCAAAGACTCTGTCAGATAGGGCTTGGGCTAGTTAAATGGCGAGCAGGACAATAGGCAAATGTTTCAGAAGTATGTTTAGTGAAGGATATCACCTACTTTTGAGAAACTTGACAGGAGCACTGCTCATTTATTAGGGAGAAAAGGTGGAGCGATAATTGCAAAAAATCACCTGTTCTCTAAGGAACAAGTCAGAAGAACCTTTACTGACATAATGCCGTGATGTCTGTAATCATCCATTAGAAGGAATCAAAGAGCTTACCATTTTATTAATTTAGTGTGACTCTTTGAATCACAGTTTGACTGACCTTTTCTGTTGTTGGCACTTGTGGACACAGTCGTTCAGAGTATCGTCTACTATTTCGATCCGATAATGCTGATAGTCGGTTGACCCCTTTGGGGAGAGATATTGGTTTAATAGATGATAGACGCTGGGAGCTTTATCAGTCAAAGCAAGCCCGCATTAAAGAAGAAAAGGAACGGTTGAAGCATACAAGAGTATCAGGTAAGATTTATATACTTGCAGCTGAATTACCGTATGGATTTATGCAAAATTTCAAAATTCTATTGTTTAACATGTGCTCACTTTGTTTAGTTACAAGCATGGTTTATGGTTCTCTAATTAAGTATTCCATTTGCAGGAGATGAATTCGCCGCTGAAGTTACTGCAGTATCCAACCAACCTATAAAGCAGTCATCGACACTTGAGGCCATACTGAAAAAGCCACATGTACAATATAAACTTCTGGATAAGCATGGATATGGAAATGAGCATTTGTCTCGAATAGAGAAAGACTGCGTGGAGATTGATATCAAGTATGAAGGTTTCATAGCACGGCAGCAGAGTCAATTACAACAGGTAATTTGCTTTACCATCATGTCCTTTTATTCTGAATTAAATATGTAAGGGAAGTTCTTGAAGTGTAAGAAAAATGGTTAATACATGTTTAAGAAGTTTCAAGTTTGGCAGGCAGTGATGCATAGTGCAAGTATCTGTCATTCTATTTAATTTTTTTTTACTTTGTTGAGGAACTTGTATTGAGCTTTTTGGTAGCAGTGCTAGATTTTCTATCTTTCACCATTCAATTTTTTTGTCTTACCCTGCTTAAGGAAAAAACACCTCCATTGACATCAGTTATTTAATCCATCTTGTTTTGCTACTCCCTCCGGTCTATATTAATGGCCTCAGCTTTATCTAGATTCGTATGTATGTAGTTAAGTATTTAGACTAGATGTTCGTATCTAGACAAAGTTGAGGCCATTAATATGGACCGGAGGGAGTACTTGAAAAACCTGCTGACCCCTAATTATGTTTCTCCTCTTCAGATTATAAACCAGGAACACAGGAAACTTCCTGAAGACCTGGATTACTACTCAATGTCAAATCTATCACTTGAAGCTCGTGAAAAACTTTCCAAGGTACGCGAAGCATCTGCTTCTACATTACAGTTGTTTTTTCTGGGCTAGCACTGAGAATATGTTCAAGGGCATGAGCTGCCAACATAAATCTGCAGCATGCATTATTCAATTCTTCATTTAGCAAGACACATCTTGTGTGCACTTCGGCCTTTGTATCAACAGTTTAGAAATCCTTAGATGTCTTCATTTTATTCCAACAATCCTCAAGGTTTCAGCTGCTACAAGTTTGAACTGCTTGACCACATCCTGACTGAACTCTACTGTCATGTGCATACTGACCCAAGTGTCATAAACAGTCCCAGTTTCATAAAACTCATACCCTGACAATTCATCTGCAGGTAAGGCCACAGACCTTAGGCCAGGCGGGCAGGATCGGGGGCGTGAGCCCAGCCGACATGACGGTCCTTCTCATTTCGATGGAGAGCACCCGCCGCATGGCTGAGTACAGGCGAAAGCAAGACATGCTGAGGTCTGTGGCCGCCAAGGCAGCTGATCCTTCAGAGGAGGCGGTCCATGCCAGTGCCAAGGTAGACGATTCTTCAGACGAGGTGGTGCATGCCAGTGCCACCACTGTGTAACCGCACGCACTCCTGTGACTACTACAGGCAACCGAACCGGGGCCCTCGAGAAGTTGAGATCTGCAGGGCAGCATGCCCCTCGAATGGAATCTCCGGAACACATATGCGGCATAGCTGGAGTGCAATTCAGAATTGTTCAGGAGATGCTGAGATGCGTGTGCTATACCTGAACACCTGCCTTGCCTTTTTTGACGACCTGACGAGAAAGGGTGGTGGTCCTCTGAGAGTTTCAGTTTCAGGCATGTGGATGATGAAGCTTATAATTGTTAGTGTTGGGTCAGATGGAGTCGTAGGATTATAGAGGATCTGCTGTATTTAGAGATTAACAGGCACGCGTATAAAGAGCGATAATGAAACTGATGCTGGAGAGCAAATGCTGTTTGTGTGTACATATACCTAGAAATTTTTCAAGTTTGTGGAATGCAACTAAGCCATAAATGTTTTTATGTGCACATACATGAAATCTTTTTAAATTCTCGAATGCAATGAAGCCATAAATGTTTGTGTGTGCAAATACATAGAATCTTTTCAAATTGTGGAATACAACTAAGGCATAAATGTTTTTGTGGACATACATGGAATCTTTTCAAATTGTGGAATGCAGTGAAGCCATAAATGTTTGTTTGTACACATACATGGAATCTTTTCAAATTCTGGAATGCAGTGAAGCAATATACATATAATCTTTTCAAATTCTGGAGTGCAAATGAAGCCATAAATGTTTGTGTGTAGACATACATGGAATCTTTTCAAATTCTAGAATGGAATGTAAGCAATACATGTTTGTACGTGCATATACGCAGAATCGTTTCAAATTCTGGAATGCAATGATGCCACAAATGTTTGTATACCTAGAATCTTTTCAAATTCTGGAATGCAATGAAACAATTAATGTTTGTACATGCATATGCATAGTCTTTTTCAAATTCTGGAATGCAGTGAAGCCATATAGTATCATGGAAGCTATCATTCAGATGTATAGGACAATCAAAATCATAATGCAAGGTAGCACAATCTTAGCCACAATCTGAACTGTTAACTCCAACTCTCGGTAAGATGCACAAACACAATGCTAAAAATGAGCATCGGTTAGTAAGTGAAGTGTCATGTACAGAATAAAATGGGTACCACTGAAACTTCTGTAGCTCCCACTACTGAGCAACGAGTCAGGCAACAGCAAGAAAATCTCTGTAAAACGCCTAACATTTCTATCCACCACCGTAAGCGTTGTAAGAACTACCCCAGCACTAAACCGCCAGATTGAACCAATGATCTGTACACAAAATTTCCAGCACTACCTCCCCTCCTCTACCACCTCGATCATCACAAAACTGTCCTATGCAACAACAACAAAATGCCATCAACCAACATGTGTGGTTGACGACCCAAGATGTGTGCCGTTGGTTCTGATGCGCGTGTAAACTTGCAGGTTCCCCTCGAAGAAGCTGGCCATCCGCTCCAGCAGAGGGACGAAACCGACAGGCAACGTAGCCGCAGCTGCGAGATGGACATGTTTCATGACCTCGTGGTGCCTGACCCTCTCGTCCTCCTGCCTTTTCCTCATCTTCCGCAGCTCGACCAGGTCGTCGCCATGGCCAGGGGGAGCTTGCTCCAAGAATGCGACTATGTCGGTACCGGTATTCACTCCAAGTTCCCTCTGCAGAACCTCACACCTCCTGCTGTAATCTCTTGAGGCGAGGTTGGCTCTCTTCCTCTGTCGGTGCTCGTGTTCCTGGCTCCTCCGGAGCTCACGGACGAGGTTGGAGAAATATTCGATCGACTTCAGCGTGTCGTTCTTGGGAACCAGCTCTATTGCTCGGAACCAGTCATTTGATATGACGAATATTGGTCGGGCGCCCAGCTTGCCGGGGGAGAAAGGCGGGGCACCGTCTGGTGCGTCTTGCTCCTCCAGTACCTCGGGGAACCATTTCCTCAGCCATCCATTCAACGCTTCCACATAGGACCTTTGCGTGCTGATCCACTTGTTGAAGCAGCGATACCATTTTGTTAGCTCCCTCTCCAGCTCCAGTGTAGCCTTTGCAGCAGCACTTGACTGGCTTATGGTCCTCGCCTTGAGCAGGTGGAATCTGCTGTCTTGTATGGCTGATAGCTGCTTCTTGTGGCATTCCAGAACTGCTTTCCACATTCTTCGCAATCTGTACTTGCAAAAAAAATCAACAGTGTTCAACAGATTAGATTATATGTTCTGACAAACATAGAGAGGCAGAACAAGTGAAACTAGGGAACTTCATACATACCCTTTGATGAGATCAACAAGCTGAGGGTACAGTTCTTCATCTCGAATCTTCTCTATCTTCAATGAGAAAGCATTGGCTGTCCTGATGTTGATGCTAATCCTTGACTTCAAGTCCTGCACCGACAATCTGGTCGAATGAATTTCGCTTTGCTCTGCACCTTGGTTGTCCAATGACTCCAACCGCTTGAAATTCTTATCATATAGAATCCTCAGCTTCTCTTCAGCCTAGAACAATCACCTAACCTTTTCAACACATATTTTGGCAGTAAATAACAGATAATATGAATTGACATTTGTAGTTTGTTGATGTGACCCAAGTGCGTACCTTAACCTCCTGATATAGCTTCTGTTCCCATGCACACAGCTTCTCTAGAGTCGACGACAGATTCAGGTCAGGATCCCTTCTACCATTGGGCGATGAAGCCGACGTGCTGGCTCCGCTGCTCGGTAATCTTGAGTTCCTTTGTCGCTTTGGGAGGCAGTAGGAGGATGACACGGTAAGCGAAGAAGAGAAATCTGCAAAAAGAGTAGCATATGTCACATTGTAATGCACTCACACAAGAAACATTTACTCCGACAAAATAGAGCATTACCCACATCTAAGAACTCCGGGTGTTGTCCGATGAGGCACCTTGCCCACCTCAAGCAGCTTGGAGACTTCATCGCCACAGCCCACTGCCTTCTCGAACGTCGCTTTGATCTCCTCCATCGCCTCCATGACATCCCTGTCGCCATTGTGCAACGGCGAGAAGGACCCGCTGCTCACAGTCAAAGACATGTTGTGGCTCCCCCCTTCCCCATTTGCGTTGGCGATCGACTCATCCTCATCATCAAATGCCACACCCTGCTTCTTCCCGGTTGAGCTGCCAGCGTCAATGTCACCACTGCCCGTGCCATTCAAGCTCGCTGTATCGCTCCTGGCCACTTTCTTGCTCCTGGAGCTGGCATTGCTCGGCATTGACACCGGCTTCTCCGCCTCGCCATTGGAACCGGTCGATCTCTTGCTCTGCACCTTCACCTCAGAAGGAGGCTCGCCCTCGGGACCAGATGATCCCTTGCTCTGCAGCTTCACCTCAGAAGGAGGCTCGCCCTCGGGACCGGATGACCCCTTGCTCTGCACCTTGGCCTCAGAAGACTCGCGCTTGGAAGCAGCACTGGTGGTAGGAACCGGTCTCTTCCCCTTGACGTTTTGATCCCCAACGGCCGAGGTGGAAGACTTTGATGCCGCAGCAGCCTTGGCGTCCAGCTCAGCCTCGTCCTCGAGCTCCGGGATCCCCTCCATCCGCCTGAGCTCGGCGTAATTGGGGCTGTTGGTGGGCAAATTCCAGGCGGTTTCGCCTTGCGTGTATTCCTCCAGGAAGTTCTCGTAGGGCGCGAAGGGGTCCAAGAAGTCCCACCCCGAGGCCGAGGGCTCCGGGGGCGGCGGCGTGGGCGGCGGCCTCCTCTCGTCCGCGCGCACCTCGCCGCTGGGCCCGTAGGGGTACGCCTGCCCCCCGTAGCCGTAGCCGGTCTGGGCCTCGGCGTAGCCGGCGTAGGGGTCCTCGTACACCACGTTGGGCACGGTGGCGGTGTTCCTCATGTAGTGGCGTTGCTGCTGATGCCACGGGGGCTGGTGCGGGTGCGGCGGCGCGTTCCAGGGGCGGAAGCGCCTGGAGTGGTCGAGCGCGTGGAGGTCCTCATCGTCGTCGGTGTCGTCGTCGTCGACGTGGTGGTGGTGGTGGTCATCGTCGGAGAGGGAGTGGGAGAGCGGCGAGACGGTGGAGGAGGAGCCGGACGGGGACGGCGGGAGGCTCGACGACGAGGTCCTCGTGACCGGCTTGGCGGGGGAGGGCGGGAGGGTGAGCACGGGCGAGTCCGGGTCGGCGGAGGAGGACGGGAGGAGCGCGGCGGCCGCGAAGCGGCGGAGCGCGGCCCCGACGGCGCCGAGCGAGCGGAAGTAGGCCGCGTGCGCGGCCGAGAACGCGAAGCGCCTGCTGGCCGCGGCCCGGATCAGCGCCGCGCGCTCCCGGCACACCGCCGCGGGGTCCCGCGCCGCTTTCGCCCTCCGCGAGGCGGAGGTGGAGGACTTGGTGGCGAGGCCCGTCGCCCGGCGCGCGGCGGCGGCGAATGCGTCGTGGGAGGTTGTGCAGCCCATGGCAGCTCGTCGCCGGACGGGAAGGGAGGGCGATGGAAAAAAAAACCTAGCTAGACGGGTAGCGGCGGGACTCGGGCGCGTGGCGTGGTAGGCTCTGGCGGCTCGTCGGCGTCCATTGATTGCCGGGTTATAACAATGGCGGGGGTCGGCGCGTGGCTGGCTCGGACCGTGTCCGAGGAGAGTTCGGATCGAGCTGGGGCGCGGCGGCGGCGGCGGATGGAAACTTGGAAAGAGGCGGCGCGATTGGGAGGGTGGACGGCGCGAGGAGGAGGCGTGGTGTGGCCGCGTGGGAAGGAAAGGAAAGGAACGGAGACGAGGAAGGAAGGAGTGGTTTCCGTGTGTACTTTTCCTTTGCGTTCGCTCTGGCCCCTTGTGTTTCCTTATTTTTGTGGTTGACCACCGGGGCTGGACGCGGAATTGCTAATTCTTTCCTTTTACGTGTTATAATAACTCGAGAAGAATAATCGGTTTCAAACATGCTTTTGGTCTCGTGTTCGTAGACGAACGTGGACGTGCACACAATTACCCCCCTCTGTTTCTTAACATTTTTTACCTCCAATTTTATATGTGTTCACTCGCAAAATATCTAAAAAAAATGTGGAGGTAGTCATTCATGCATCCAACAAGCACAATAAATCGTACTATTGTGAATTTACCTTTTGTATTATGAGCTACATAAAACTGACAAAATCTCATAAATTTGGAGAGTTGAATATACATGCATTTTTCTTCCACAATTTCGTCATTTTTGTGTAGGACAATAAACCATTTGAAATTGAAATTTTGCACGTTTGTGGAATACATCATCTTTACATCCAGAATTTTCTCATAATTCGAACTCGTAGATATGGTTTTTCTTTTTTTAAATGAAGAGACCACTGAAGCGTGGAATCCAGAAATCTCTACTCCATAAAACCAACGATAATGTTTAGATGGGTGTGTCCGTAGAAGTGAGCATGAACCTTGATGAGTTGAGTCGATGTCTCAGAACTTGAAAAGCGTTTTGATGATTTTATGTTGTGTCTACTGTATTTGGTACAAAGTATTTTTTGGATACATTTAATTCGTCCTTAGAAACTAAGCCGCTCTCTCCGTGGGATCAATTTAAGTTATGTAAAAAAGAAGAGGTGTAATTAAAAAAGTAGTATAGGCTATTTTTTTCAAAAAATTTACTGATCTATTAATAAATCATTGTTAACATTACAAAGACGCGTAAAAGTAATAAATTTACGAATTAATCAATGGAGCACTTAGTGACGACTGCCAACACTAGCGCGAGCCGAGGGCGTGCCGCGGTGCTCGTCTTCCATCACCAGAGCCTTGTTGTAGACAGATGAGAAGTCTTCATGCTAAGGACTAAAATAACCAGTGCACTAGAGCAACAACCATCGTCAATGATGACATCGGTAGATCAAAAGATACAAACCTGAAATTACAGCAACAAACATGAAAACCGATCAGATCCCATGAGATCCACTGGACAAACGAGTCCACGTGTCCTACATCACCACCAGAGCGGGAATAGGACAAGGAGGACCTTATTATGACTTCGGGACGTAGGTGTTGCCTCACAATACCAAAAAGACAAAAAAATAGTCTTAACAAAAAAGGAAACCCCCGCTAGTGAGGGGTCATGGTCCATCACACCTACAAGACCCCAAGACCACTGGAGGCGGAGTCACCAGCGAGGGGAACGGAATCCTAGATGGGCGTTTTAGCCGACATCTCTCGAGCTTGAAGTCACATTCGAATTATAGGCTAGTTAATGCCCGGGTTATTTGCATGCCTCGGCTCTCTTGCAAAAGATGGTGAAGATATAAGTTTTTTTTTGAATGGGATAGGGCTTCAAAAGCCCTAGAAGCAATCCATTACTCAGCGGTGGTATTACAGTTTACAAGTAGACCCCTAAGGTTAAGGGAAAGAAGAAAAAAGTAATCTGGTCCCTATTCTTGTCCACTGTAACAGGTCAATCTCCAAGCAAGGGTACCGTCGCCACTGTCGGCGAACTTGCCACTTGGAGCACCACCAGTCATGGATCCCAAGCTGAGATCGGGGAAGAATCGTCGGGGAAGAACTTTGCTTCACGGCTGAAGAAGGCTCCATACGTCAAAGCTAACTCTTTGGCTCTACTGCAGTAGTCGATGATCTCGAGTTACTGCTTCTAGATCAAACCACCATCGAAGAGGAGCATATGACGCACCGATGTACCTCCTCCCCTCGGATCCATGTCATGTCAGAGAGAGGACAACAAGTCAACACGCACACTTCTCAGATGAATGCACACCATTGGCTCCTCCACCCACCGCTGGACCACATCAGCCCACATGACATCTTCCTCCTTCCTCCCGCTGCCACAGCTAACTAGATAGAGGGAGACAACATTGCCAAGATTGGTGAAGTAGGGGGATAGGGGACCAAAACCTCGTCTTTATTGAAGGAGAAGCTTTCCGCCTTGCTCACCATCGCCTCCATCTCCGACCAGAGGAGCACCACGACTAGAACAAGGAGGAGGAGACTGCTGCAGATCTAGCCCGCAAGCTCTACAACTATTCTCTTGGCAGGACACCAGACCATGGCATAACGCCAAATCCTGGTCCGAGGACATCCTAGACTACCTATCAGAATTGAGTTTGACTTAGAGTAGGACTCTAGTCCTAAGTCGGTCCTAAGTCGGTTTAGGCCGGCCGACCCCTCCCCCTCCTCTCTTCTATATAAATTTTGCACTATTGTTCAAATTAATACAAGTTATTATTATCCCAAAATATGATGATATCAGACGCCTAGGTTTTTCCGCACCTAGATGGCTCCGCCAACTCCGTCGTCGCTGACGACGCGTCCACTCTGGACGACGGCCAAAGCCCGCGCCGCCGGTGCACCTCTATCTCCCTCCTCCACCTCTACTCTCCACCAAATTCCTCCAGTGCCAGCCCCTCCAGCGCCGACACCTCCCTCCGTCGCGGACCCCTCGCCAACCTGGCAGCCACAGCATGATCCATGGACGGATCTCGTTTAGGCATGGCCTATGCCTTGGTCGGCTCCTTCTCCCTATGGCGCCCCACCGGCCTACACCGGGACATCGAATCCTGGTCTTCGTCTATCCATAGGCTCGCTAGGGCCTCTTGGACCTCGACCTCCGCAACAGGTCTACACCGCCCAAGCTCCACCGACGGCCTACATGGCGCCCCACGCGCCACAATACTACATGCCATCCTCGACGCCAATAAAAAAAATCACGCTCAACAACATGCCATCCTCGACGCCAACATGGCACTACCGTACATGCCTACGCCATCGCCATACACCGCTTCATCAACCGCTCCACCAAGCTAGGACCAATCCGCCTTCATCGCTGCCATGAACATTTCACGCTCAACAACCACGAAGGTACGGATTGGATTTTTGATTCTGGTGCATCTTCGCACATGTCTTCAAATATGTATTTTCTGTGAGCTTGTTCTTCTTCCCCTTTTTCCTCTATAACTATTGGCGATGGTTCTTCAATTCCTATATCTTGTGCTGGTCAATCATACATCACTAATCCCCACACAATATTCTTCTCCGCAATATTCTTGTTGCTCCATATTTAATCAAACATCTCATATTTGTTCGTTGCTTTACTATCGACAACAATATTTCTTTAGAGTTTGACCTGTTTGGCTTATCTGTGAAATATCTGAAAACGGCAGAAGTCCTCGCTCTCTACAATAGCTCAGGCGATCTCTATCCTCTACATGGCACACCATCTTCCACACCTCAAGTCATGCACACCTCCGTCGACCTTTGGCACCGTTGGCTCGGCCACCCCAATAAAAATACTATGTCGTCTTTGCTTCAAAATTTTAGTCTCCCTATTGATAGTTCTAGTTCTTCTCATGATCCCTCTATTTGTAATGCCTTTCAATGCGGCAAACATGTTATATTACATTTCGGCACATCAACTACCTAGAATACTTTTCCATTTGAGTTATTGCATTGTGATCAATGGACCTCTCCGCTTCCTAATGTTTCTGGTTTCAAATACTATCTTGTTATTCTTCACGATTATTCTCACTACATATGGACCTTTCCTATTTGCGCCAAATCCGATGTGCACTCATTTTTTCTAAATTTTCGGCGATATGTTCTTAAACACTTCGGCCTTCCCATACGTTTTATCCAATGTGACAATGGCCGAGAGCTTGATAATACCCAAAACAGATCTTTCTTTCTCTCTCAAGGCATTCTTGTCCGTACACTCCTCCTCAAAACGGTAAAGTCGAACGATCCATCAATGATATTCTCCATATTTTATTCATCCAAGCCTCTCACCCCCCTCGGTTTTGGGAAAACGCCCTTCGCACGGCAACATATCTCCTTAACATCCGACCAACCAAAACGTGTCCAGTCTATACTCCCTTTCAGTCTCTCTTCCTACATCATCCCGACTATTCCGAATTGCGTGTTTTTGGTTGTCTTTGTTTCCCCAACACCGCCTCCACCGCCCCTAAGAAACTTTCTCCTCGCTCATTACCATGTATTTATCTCGGACCCTCTGATGATCACAAAGACTCTTGATGTTTCGACCCCTCTTCTGGACGTGTTCTAGTCTCACGTCATGTCATCTTCGACGAAAATACTTTTCCATACTCCATCATCCAGTCTTCTACGCCTACTTCTTTCCCGCCTACCCAACATACGATCATGCCGCACTCCCTTATTCCCGCCTTCGTGCCCGCGGTTACCTCTGCCGCGGCAGCCAACCAGCCTGCTGAGGCCCCGCAGCAGCCTGCACACCACTTTCTCCTGCGGCGGTAGGATCTCCTGCCGGGTCCTCGCCCACCACCACCACGTCCTCTGTAGGAACAGACACACCTACCCCGTCTCCTGGTAGCGCCACTAGTACTCCGAGTAACTCTCCTACTCCACAACTTCCTCCTCACACCGTTCCCGTCACTATTCCTGCTAACGATCATGTCATGTGTACTCGTGGTAAAAAGTGCTTTCACGTTCCTCGCTGTTTTCTTAACCTCAATGTCACCCCAAATATTTCCCTAATTCCTACCTACTACAAACGAGCTCTTCTAGATCCTCTTTGACATTCTGCCATGCGTGATGAGTTCGATGCCCTTCTTCAAAATAATACATTGACTCTCGTTCCTAAACCCCTCGGCGCCAACGTTGTTTCAGGCAAGTGGGTTTTTCGCCACAAATATAATTCCGTTGGGTCTCTCACACGGTACAAGGCTCGTTGGATATGCCGGGGTTTTCTCAACATGAAGGGATTGACTTCGATGAAACCTTTTCACCTGTTGTTAAACCAAGTACTATTCACATTATTCTCAGTCTTGTTGTATCTTCCTCATGGCCGATTCACCAACTTGATGTTAAAAATGCTTTTCTACATGGCACTCTCAATGAGACCGTCTATTGTCAACAACCCTCTGGCTTTGTAGATTCTTTCCATCCTGACTTTATGTGTCTTCTCTAAAAGTCTCTTTATGGTCTCAAACAAGCACCACGTGCGTGGTTTCAACGCTTTGCGACATTTATTCAAACTATAGGTTTCCTTCCCTCTAAATCTGATTCCTCTCTCTTTATTTTTCGCTCTTCTACTCAAACCGCTTATCTTCTTCTCTATGTCGATGATATGGTTCTAACCGCCTCCTGTGACTCCTTTCTTAGCCATATTATCACCCTTCTCAATTAGGAATTCTCTATGACTGATTTATGACCACTTCATCATTTTCTCGGTGTTACCGCTTCTCGAAATTCTTCCACTCTTTCTTTCTCAACACCAATATATTATCGATCTCTTATCTCGTGCTGGCATGCTTGACTGTTAGCCCAGCCGTACCCCTGCTGACATCGGCACCAAACTGTCGGTGGATGGTGATCCTGTTCCCGATCCTACATCCTATCGCAGTCTCACAGGGGCACTACAAAATGCTACTCTCACTCGTCCTGATATTTCTTATTCTGTTCAGCAAGCTTACTTATATATGGATAATCCTCGTGTTCCCCACCTTTCTCATGTCAAACGAATTCTACGCTATCTCAAAGGCACTCTTGACCATGGTCTACTTCTTAATTCTTCTACTCCTACAAGATTGACAGTTTATTCTGATGCAGACTGGGCAGGTTGTCCAGATACTCGACGATCCACATCCGGCTTTTGTGTTTGTTTGGGTGATAATCTTGTTTCTTGGTCTTAAAAAAGGCAGGTTACAGTTTCCAGGTCATCGGTGGAAGCAGAATACTGGGCGGTTGCTCATGTAGTGGCCGAAGCGGTCCGAATACGTCAGCTTCTTGCCGAGCTTCATCGACCAATTGAGCGTGCTGCCATTGTCTATTGTGACAATATATCTGCAGTCTACATGGCCTCAAATCCGGTTCAGCATCGACGCACCAAGCACATAGAGATTGATATTTATTTTGTTCGATAGAAGGTGGCTCTCGGCGAGGTTCACGTTCTTCATGTTTCGACCAGCGCTCAATTTGCAGATATCTTCACCCGATGTTCGCTCCAGTCTCAACATCATGGCGCCCGATGTTGACACTACGGGGGTATTAGAATTGAGTTTGAGTTAGAGTAGGACTCTAGTCCTAAGTCGGTTTAGGTCGGCCGACCCCCCCCCCCCTCCCCTCCCCCTCCTCTCTTCTATGTAAACTTTGTAGTATTGTTCAAATCAATACACTTTATTATTATCCCAAAATATCACTACCTACTACTACTCCAACGTCGTTCCTTCGCCGACTCTCTTTCCCCTCAAAGATAGAAAAAAGGAGCATGTGGAAAGGGTAGGTAATTAGTTAGAGCGGTATGTGCTATAGCGTAGACTGGGAGTAAATCGGTATGGCCAATTTACTAGCTTGATCTTTTTTTAGAACATTAACGACACACTTTATTCAGAGTTTAAACACAGATACATCATTCAGTACATCATTTAAAACAAAAATGGGCGGATCTCTCTCCCCCATAAAAGTACTGTACTCCCTCCGGCCCGAATTAACGACCGCACGTCCTGTACAAATGAACTTTTACAAACAAACCCACCCAGATTCAAATCGTTCAAAATTCACCTAGATTAAAAATTCTAATTTTGAAATCCAGCTCTGCCCACGATCCCAGCGTCCGCTCGCGATCTCCAGTGCCCTCACACGATCCCGGCGCCCGCGATCTCTGGTCCAGATCCCGCTCCAGTTCCCCTCCCGTCGTCGTCCTCGGGGAGGCGGATGCCAATTGTGAGAACCCTCGTCGCCATCGTCTTCCGGGGAGGCAGAGGCCGGTCCAGCTCCAGTGACCCTCACCGGCGTCGTCCTCAGGGGAGGCGGAGGCCAATCGATAGAGCCGTCCCCGCCGTCGTCCTCCCCCGCCTTGGCAGCTCCCTCGAGCTGCCTCCGCCGCTCCGCCGGCGGGCCTGCTCCATGGCCGTTCCAGGCCTGAGCTCCTGGGATCGGCAGCATGTTGCCCTGGCAGGCCAGCCAGTTCAGAGACACCTGAAACCACATCAATCCATTGAAGTCCCTTGTCTATATACAGTTTCTTTCAGTGGTGGTTAGCTATTTCTTAAGGATCGAGACTTGTTTGTTACTCAGAGATGCAAACAGGATTAATTAGCTAAGTAGTCTGAAGCTCCTGAGTTGGGTTCTTGCCGTAGCTCGCTCCAATCTCTTTGATTCTGTTCACGAGTGGTTGGAGCTGTGTATATGAGATAAACAAAAACATCTTCAGTGAGTAGAGTTACAGTAGAGTTCAACCATTAGTTTTTCTGAATGGAACATGAATATGCAATAGTCTACATAGTCCCTGAGTAGAATATCTAGTAGTCTACATGAATATCCAGTAGTCTACATAGTCACTGAGTAGTCTACATAGTTCAACCATTATTTTTTCTTGTGGCATTAGTCTACATAGTCACTGGGTAATGTATCTGAAAGCATCTAAAAGCATGAAAGCAGAGTGAAGCATCCTAGATCTATTTGGTCCTATTTGGATCATGTAACCCTACAATGTCTCGTACAGAGTGCAGCGCTGAACTGAGCATCAGACAGCAGGAAATAACACAAAGGAGTACTCCAAACTGTGATGTTATCACAATGGGTTTCACACAAAGGAGTAGCATGGTTGTTTGACTACCGTTAAAGAAATTAAATAGCATCAAGATTAGATGTAATGTAATGATAACACAAACTACAATTATTTTCATTCAGGCTTTATGAAATCAAGATTCTGTTGAGATGGTGTTTGACCTGAATAATATACAGCAGGTTCTTTCTTGTTTAGTGGATATAGCTAAACATATTATTCCTAGGTGCTTCTTGCTTCAAAGAGTTGCACAAACTTTTAGACCAAATCTAAAAGTAGCACAGAATATCACTGCGCATTAGTGGCATATAAAATTTTCATCGATTTTAGAATGGACACACTTTTGCAGGATGAATCTGTTCACTGCCTGCTTCTCTATCGCATTGGAAGACAGCCTAGAAAGAGTGCAACCAGAGAGATCCTTCTCAAATTTCTCTCTAAGATCACACACTAACAACCGCCTTCGCTGCTCTAGCAGTTGTGTTGTTTCCTTGGCAACAATCTCCTTTAAAGATACAACCTCGTGTGTCTCCTCTGGATCAATGATTTTGGGAAATTAACATCAGACAATACCATATCAAAGTGCCTCTTTCTGCATGCCTTCCCCTGAGCCATGGATGACCCTTGTCATGTGTGGTACTCTGATACAAATCAGAACAAGAACATATATTTTTAGTGCTGCACCATATAAAGTTGTAATAAGAGTAGAACATACGAAGGTGGTATCTGATGATACATTGGCCATTCTTGTGTGCGCAAATAGCTCAGCTCAATGCTTATGTGTCGTGTGCGCAAATAGTTCTAAAATAGTTTGAACTCATGTTTATGTTACGCAGTTGAGATTCCCAAACCATATGCAAGAAGAGCTTGAAGTTTGATAGGCAGTTAGTCCCTGGGTCTGATATCTCACTTCAAGGCAAGAAATAGACCGGGAAGAAAAATAAGGGTAAAGTTACCTGGTTGCGCTTGCGGATCAGCGATGCGGAGAGAAGACCTTGACTTTGAGGAACTGCGCTTGCACCGCAGCGACGCCGACACGGTGGCAACCCTACTGCCTGACACCGCCGGAATCTCGGGGAAAGCGGGGTGATACGTGAGAGCAGAGGGAGGCGAGGTGATGCAGGGCGGCGACGATTGCTCCGAGCAGGTTGGGAGCACCGCCGCCGCTAGATCCACGAACACTTGTACTACCTCCTCCTCCAGGCCCCGAGCACCGCCGCCGGAGCCGGCAAAGTCAGACGCTTTGGGGAAAAGGGAATCCTTTGCAGCTTCGATCTCCCTCCTCCATGGGTTCTAGTTGGTGGAAGCGGCGGAGCGGCGGCAGGGGAGCGGCGGGGAGATGAGGAGAAACGAAGGCGGCCGGTGAGGGAGCGGCGGAGCAGTCGGTAGGGGCGAGAGGGAGGTGGCCGGTGGGTGAGCGACGGATGAGGGAGACGACTGAGCGGTGAAGGAAGTGATTTGTTTGTCGGGAAAAGAAGATGGGTTCTTTTGCAAAAAGGCCGCCGCGAACGTTAATTCGGACCGGAGGGAGTACTAGAATTAAAGCTCGGTGTAGCTAAATTATGCGCCGCCGTATTTGCCTCTCGAGGCCAGTGTTAGAAGGACACTCTCCCAATCTCATGAG
Source organism: Avena eriantha (assembly GCA_910589775.1). Classification (NCBI taxonomy): domain Eukaryota; kingdom Viridiplantae; phylum Streptophyta; class Magnoliopsida; order Poales; family Poaceae; genus Avena; species Avena eriantha. The sequence continues at coordinate 346,379,950 of OU342746.1, read as the reverse complement.
CAATTTGGAAGCAGCCTGATATGATCGCTGAATAAGGAACCCAGCAGATTTGAGACTACCCATTACATGCATTTATCAACTCCAAGTTATCAGACTCAACTGTCGCAACAGTGTGCAAAAACAGACTGAGCTTAAGTGACTCGGTGGTTCCAAGTCTCACTGTGACTTGGTGCACTATCCACCGTCCATCTCTCATTCAACGTACCAGATTAACTTAGATTTTGATCTAAATAATAAAATCAACTCGAAAAATTTGAAAATAATCTGGTAAACCATGCATATTACGATTTGTATTCTGGTGAAGTTTTATTCCATTTCGATCAACGGTTTGTGATTAAATAGGTATTTAGTTCAAACTAGTGTTCGAAAACGTAAAAAGCTATTTAGTCACAAACCACTTATCCGAATGTGATGAAACATTCACAGGTTTCAAAATAGGGCATTTACACTTTACTAGAATTTTTTCAAATTGTTTCAGATTCTTTTGAATAGTTTTAGTTTATTTCCTTTAAATCAGATCTAATCTGGTACGTTGGATCTGAGATAGACGATGGATGCTAGCACCAAATCACGGTGAGACTTGAAAGCATAAAGTCACAGAAGCTTGGTCCGCAAAAACATAGGAGTGTACAGTACTAAGGAAAACTCTCTAAATGCAGAGCATACCGTGTCCTCATTTGTGAAGCAACGTAGCTGCGAGGAGGCCCCATTTATAGTTTACGTGACACTTATAGGACGAATTTGCAAATATTACTGGAACAGGCAGACATACTTTTGTCTTTTTGTCCTCCCTCCTGCCAGCACGCAAAGCGTAACTATCGGCAGATTTTATCGGGCCCACGCCGCAGCCTCCAACCACAATGGCGATCTCTCTAGTTCTCCAAGTCGAGGGAGAAAAACAGAGACCATGGTTCAAAGAAAAAAAGTGAGATTCACGCGTTATCTATCTTGCTGACTAGTACTTCCTCCGTTTTAAAATATAAGATGTTTTATCTTTGTAAAAGGAGTGTATCTAGACCCTTTTAGTGTCTAGGTTCACTCCAAATCTAAATGACCTAGACACTAAAAGAGGTCTAGATACATATCATTCACAAAGCTAAAACATTTTATATTTTAAAACAGAGGGAGTAACCCAGTTGATCGGTCTTGCTAATTCTACATATGGCAACATGATAGCATCTTTTCTCCTCTGGCTTTCAAACGGCGATTTGCAATGTCGACGGCAGCAAAGCAGTTGTCCCTTTTATTTTGGAATGCATGCCGGCCCGAGTCAAGGTTGATGTATCTTATACTCCCTCTGTCAATATATTATCCTTTTTACTTAAACACATGTATCTAGGTGTTTTTAGTATATAAATTTACTCATTTTTTGTTTTAAACCTACACACTAACAGACGTATAAATATGTACATTTAAAAAATGGTGAAAACATCTTATATTATGGAACGCCCGGAGTATCTGTTTTTTACGTCTGTTAAGGTGTATTAGTATTGGTCTAGGAGTCCGTATTAGTATTGGTCTAGGAGTCCGTATTTGTCTAGATTTATCTTCTTGTACCTCAAGTCAGATGTACTATATATTGTGGCCTTTGGCCCCCAGATAATACAAGTTGCACAAGTTGCTTATTCCTAACATGGTATCAGAGCGTGTCGCTCCTTGGCCTACGTTTTAGCCACCGCCTCCGCCGCGCCGCCCCCGGCGAGGTCGATCTCCATGATCTCCGTCGGGGGCATCGCATCTCGTAGCTAGTAGCCGTAAGGCCTTTTTTTGTCTCCCTCGTAGCCGCCGCCGCCGCTCGCCCCGGCACCCCGCCGCCGCGCCCGGCCGCCGCCTCCGCCTCCGCCGTTAGCAACTTCCGGTCGCTGGCTCCTTTCCGGTAATTCATGCCGGTGTTTCTTCCGTTAAATTCTCCGAGCCTTCCTTCCTTACTTCGTCGCTCTATGTCGACTCTCGTGGCTTTCTTCACGCGGTTATGACCGCCTTTTGCCGACTTTGTCTTTGTCGGCGCACCGCTCTACGTCGACACTCGCGGTTTCTTCACGCGGCTATGACCGCCTTTCGTCCACTTTGTCTTTGTTGGCACGCCTCTCTACTTCGACTCTCGCGGCTTCTTCATGCGGTTATGACCGCCTTTTGCCGACTTTGTCTTTGTCGGCGCACCGCTCTACGTCGACACTCGCGGTTTCTTCACGCGGCTATGACCGCCTTTCGTCCACTTTGTCTTTGTTGGCACGCCTCTCTACTTCGACTCTCGCGGCTTCTTCATGCGGTTATGACCGCCTTTCGCCGACTTTGTCTTTGTTGGCACGCCGCTCTACTTCGACTTCTGCGTCTTCTATTCTTTCTGCTCTTCGCTCTCTTATTTCTCTTGTCCGTGTTATCACGGCTGATGGTACCACTCTTCCTGTTTCCAGTCGAGGCACCCTCTCTACTTCCTCTTTCTCTTTTTCCTGATACATCTCTCGCTATCTCTACTCCTCCACCTTCTCCTTCTGATGCGTCTCCTTTGTTTTTGGCGCCATCCTCTCCTCCGTCTAGTTCCTCTAGTTCTTCTCTCCGGCCGCCGCCGCTCTCTCTTCCTCACTCTTCGGTGCTATTCTTCTGACCGCCTCTTGGTCTGTGTCGATCTCTTCTTCGATCGACTGTGGCTTGACTCTATAGGTTTTGAAGACTATTCATGCTATGGCGACACTTTGAAGACGCGGATTTTGGATTATCATTTTTTGTTTTGTTTTGTTTTCACTTCTTCAAATGCAATGCTATTGCATACGCTTTGCATTTGAGGGGGGGTGTTAAGGTGTATTAGTATTGGTCTAGGAGTCCGTATTAGTATTGGTCTAGGAGTCCGTATTTGTCTAGATTTATCTTCTTGTACCTCAAGTCAGATGTACTATATATTGTGGCCTTTGGCCCCCAGATAATACAAGTTGCACAAGTTGCTTATTCCTAACAACGTCATGAATGTTTTATCGACGAAGGGTGATGTAGTTAATTCGGACGTTCTTACGGAAATGATGCAAATGACCGGCTTGACCTGCATAATTAGAACGTACACAGCGAAAATGTGATTTCTATACTAAAAGGATTGCTCTCTTTTTTTCCTTTTGTTTGAAACAGCGATGAGAGTTGGCAAGTTTCGTTCACAGCCACAGAAAGTACTTGCCGACATATATATAGCTGCTCGTGTGTAAACATGGTCGACTAATTAACGTTTTTGCGTACCTTCTTTCGGGTGAAAATTTTAAGGTTTTGTGTGTAGCTAGGCTGTCCCAATCCACGATGTCAATTACTCGCTCAGTTTGAAAATATATAAAATATTTTAGATTTATAAAAAAATTGTATCTAAACTCTTTTTAGCGTGTAGGTTAGCAATTAGGGAGTACACACAGTATAAAGAATCGAACTAGCAGCCCACACCAAGGCCAGGGCAAGATACCCTATCATGAAAAGCACACATGAACAGTAAAGATCTTATTAATGTAGAAAGACATGCCTGGTCAAAAAAGGTTTGGATTTAGATGTTGACAAGACTTGACGCTTACGTCATTCGTCGTTATCATAATCCCAAGTAATGAGAGAATCTGCATTTCGCGGGTGAGCTGAACCTGACCTCTCTTTTGGCCGGGCAACTAGCTAGCTGTGTACCCAGTTGACTAACAACTTGACACGCTTAAAACAAAATTGAGAAGTATGCACGCATTGGTTAGATGTTTAACCTTGCATTGGTGTGTTAATGATTCAATAAAGATAGGATAAAGACAATGGCAATTGCTGTTAGAAATACGAGCAATTTATCACATGATTTTTTCTTTTAAAGGGAGGCAAAAGATTTATCTCTTTCATTAAAATAAGGAGATAGTTATGACATAACAACGAAAGTAAAAATGTCACACAAAAGGGATTACTCTCCCAAAATTACAACCCCCAAATGCTTTGCTCGCGCGGTTAATTACCCATAGTCTTGCTTCGCTCTTGATGTTACGTAGAAGGATGGTGGTAGGAGCGGATGTTCCAAAAAACCTTCACGATTCTCTCATTCCATATTGTCCAAGAAGTTAGCATGGTAAGGGTCGATCGCCATCGCCTTCCGGTTTAGGGTGCTCATGCTCGACATGCTTGTCCACCAAGAGGCAATAGAAACATCCGACAAACAATTGGAGGGGGCTAAGAAAGCAAGGCCAAGACAATCTTTTATCATACCCCAAAGCCTCTTAGTGAAGCGGCATTGGAAGAAAAGGTGTGCCACCATCTCTTGAGTTTGCTTACAAAGGGGGACAAAGGCCGCCAAAGCCTATTTTGAATAGCCAACCAAGCAAAAAAAATTGATCTTAGGTGGTGTCCAAGCCTTCCAAACCATCTTGTTCATGTTTGTACGTGTGGAACCGAATAATTGGGCTTTGTTTAATCAATAAAAATAGTAGATAAAACTTGATTAATATCATAAGAATAAAACTAGTTATGAAAGTTGAGACATATATAAGATGTAGGTAGCATGTCCAAACAGATTGCTAGAGATATCATTTGAAACATGATCTGAACAAGAGGTATTATTTGAGACTTGATGTCAACAAGGTGAAAGTAAATTGCATACGATTACTGGTGGAACAGCTTGAGTTGACATTGGTGGTGTTTGCATTGACGTTGACATCAGCGTGATGATGACATGCTTCAAGACCACTGAACACTGGTCTAATGGTCATTTTGTCCTGCTAGCGGATTTCTTCGACACAAAAAAAACAAACCCCTCACGCGCTCTACAAAGTAGCAGATGATTTAGCCAAGATGCCTCTCGGAGATATATATTGTCTTTTCTCTCAACATGCTCTTTATGAGTTCCTTTCCATAGACTTGCAGTATGAACTATGTTGTATACTATAAATTATTAAACCTTTTGATTTACTGAAAACATAATTGATGTTAGTAATATCGAGAGAGATATGTGATTCCACCAGTGTCTTTGCTCTCAACATGCTCTTGTGACTTGTGGAGACTTGGTTGTGTGTACTATATGTTGTACCCACCTCTGATCCATACTATAAAACGTTTTTACAAACCATTGAAACATAGGTGGTACATCTTTTGATTTTTTGACTAGCTAAGTGATACATTGCAAATGTATCTATAATTTTTGATGTCCCATGCTTGGTTTTATTCACTTTCTTGTGTTTTGTTCCAACTTTAGAGTACTTTTCATATGATTTCTTGGACTAACCTATTAACAAGAGCCACAGTGCCGGCTACCTGTTTTCTGCTGTTTTTGGTTCCAGAAAAGTCAGAAAATGAATATTATCGAAATTGGACGGGACAAAAGCCAAAGTGCCTATTTTTCCGGACGTCATCAAGTACCAGAATACGAGACGGAGAGGGGCCAGGGGCCACCACACCACCTGGCCGCGCGGCCAGGCCTGGCCCGCGCCAGGGGGTGGTGTGACCGCTCCTAGCACCCCCTCGGCCTCTCCTTCCGCCTATATATTGCCCTCGAGACGAAAAACCTAAGGACCCAATCAAAAATCCACGAAAGAGTTTGTAGCCGCCGTCATCTCCATCCCTAGATCGGGAGGGATCTGAAGCTCTTCCCGGCACCCTACCGGAGAGGGGAATTCATCCTGGAGGCCTTCTTCATCACCATGCAAGCCTCCGGTGTGATGCGTGAGTAGTTCATCCTTGGACTACGGATCCATGTAGTAGCTAGATGGCTGGTTCTCCTCCTTTGTGCTTTCATGTTTAGATCTTGTGAGCTCCGTTCATGATCAAGATCATCTATTTGTAATTTTGCATGTTGTGTTTGCGGGGATCCGATGGATATTGAGATGCTATTTCAGATTGATTATTGATTCTATCATGTCTTTGTTATTTGTGATCTTGCATGCTTTCCGTTGTTAGTAGCTATCTTGGCCAAGTAGATGCTAGCAACTCTAAGAGTTAGTATTTATGCTCGATAGTGGGTTCATGCCTCTAGTAATATGGGGAAGTGACATAAATCTCTAAGGTACTAGATGTGTTGTTGCTACTAGGGAGAAAACAACAACCATTTGTTCATAGAACAATGTTTACTTTACACGCAGTTTGTAAAGCAATAATATGTTGCTTGCAACTTAATACTGGAGGGGGTTCGGATGATAACCTGAAGGTGGATTATTAGTCATAGATGCAGTTGGATGGCGGTCTATGTATAATGTTGTAATGCCCAATCAAGTCTCAAAGGAGTCAAGATGATTAGTATATGCATGTATTGCTTTCTCGGTGTTTGTCAATTGCCCCGCTGTAATTTTTTCACCCAGCATGTTATCTATCTAAGGAGAGCCACCTCTAGTGAACTATGGATCCCGGTCCTTTTTCTTTACATACAATCTACAATCTTTTACTGCTTTGTGTTTACTTTCCGCAAACTTTTACTTCTTTCCATTCGATACGTTTAATCCTTTGTTTTTCGCAAAACACGGTGAGATTGATAACCTCATCGCAAGTTGGGGACAAAGTTCTATGGTTGTGTTGTGCAGGTCTCCACGTTGCTACTAGCACTGGTAGTGCGCCCTGCCAAAGCTCAGCTAGTAACACCTTTGAGGTGTTTCCTTGCTCCTACTGGTTCGATTAAACCTTGGTTTCATAACTGAGGGAAACTTGCTGCTGTGCTCATCATACCTTCCTCTTGGGGTTCCCAACGAGCTCTACATCAACACCGCCATCAAGCATTTTTCTAGGCGCCGTGCATTGAGCCATCAAGCAATTTTCTGGCGTCGTTGTCGGGGAGTCAAGGACATCTTCACAAGGGGAGTCCCTCATAACCAATCTCTTTACTTTGTTGTTTTTGTTTTGCTTAGTTTCTTTTTTGCTTTGCTTGCTTGTTTTGTTCTTCAAAAACAAAACAAAAAATAGTTTTACAAGTTTGCTTTCTTATTTCAAAACCCAAAAAAATGACTACTCTTAAAAACACTAAGTTGTGTGACTTCACTAGCACCAACAACAATGATTTTATGAGCACATCTATTGCTCCACATGTTCCTGAAGCTACTTTCTTTGAGATAAAATCTGCTTTGTTCAATCTTGTTATGAGAGAACAATTTTCTGGTATTGATAATGAAGATGCTGCTTCCCATCTAAATAACTTTGTTGAACTTTGTGAGATGCAAAAGCATAGGGATATAGATGGTGATATTATTAAGCTGAAATTGTTTCCTTTCTCTTTGAGAGGAAAAGCTAAAGAATGGTTGAATTCCTTAACTAGGAATAGTATTGATTCTTGGACTAAGTGCAAAGAGGCTTTTATTGGAAAATACTATCCTCCTGCTAAGATTATATCCATGAGAAGTGAAGTAATGAAGTTTAAACAACTTGATAATGAGCATGTTTCTCAAGCTTGGGAAAGAATGAAATCTTTGGTTAAGAATTGTCCCACTCATGGACTGACTGCTTGGATGATCATCCAAACTTTTTATGTAGGATTGAACTATTCTTCAAGGAACCTATTGGATTCAGCTGCTGGAGGTACCTTTATGACCATCACTTTGGGTGCTGCAACAAAACTTTTGGACAATATGATGGTTAATTATTCTGAATGGCATACTGAGAGCTCCACAAGGTAAGAAGGTAAATTCTGTTGAGGAAACTTCCTCCTTGAGTGATAAGATTGATAATATTATGTTTATGCTTGTTAATGGGAAAGCCCATATTGATGCAAATAATGTTCCTTTAGCCTTTGTGGTTGCTCAAGAATAGCAAGTTGATGTGAACTTCTTAAGAAATAACAACTTTGGCAATAATACTTATAGGAGTAATTTTGGTAACAACAATTATAAGCCATATCCTCCCAACAATGGTAATGCTTATGGAAATTCTTACAACAATAATAGGAGTGCTCCCTCTGAACTTGAAGTTATGCTCAAAGACTTTATTAGTAAACAAACTGCTTTCAATAAAACTATTGAGGAAAAACTCTCTAATGCTGAAAGAAATATAGCATATTTGGCTAAAGCTCAATCTACTTTGAATAAAATGGCTGCTAAACCTGAAACTAATGAGAATCCCTTTGCAGCCACTAATGCTATACAAGTAAGAATTAATGAAAATGTTAGATTATTAGCTGAATTACATGCTATGTGGGAAAGAGAAGATGAAATTGCTAGAAACATTAGTGTTTCTACTATTACCACCACTAGTGTTGAGGCTAGTAATAATTCTACTACTTTAGATGATAAATTTGATTTCGATCTTGATGGTTGCAATATCTCTGAAGTTATCAAGTTCCTACAAAAGCTTGCTAGAAGTCCTAATGCTAGTGCTATGAACATGGCCTTTACAAAACACATTACTCATGCTCTCATAAAGATTAAAGAAGAAAAGATGAAACATAAAGCTTCTATTCCTATAAAACAAGAGGATGGTTGGGAACCCATCATTAATATGAAAGTGAATGACTTTGATTTCAAAGCTTTGTGTGATCTGGATAGTAGTGTTTCTATTATGCCTAGAAGGATTTATGTTATGCTTGATTTGCCTCCACTTGAAGATTGTTATTTGAATGTCCCACTTGATTATAATGTTAAAAATAAACTCATGGGGAGTCTTAATGATGTTCTTATTATGGTTAACAATTCCTATGTCCCCGTTGATTTCTATGTTTTGGATGTTGAATACAATGCTTCTTGTCCTATTACTTTGGGAAGATCTTTTCTTATAACTGTTGGGGCCATCATTGATATGAAAGAAGGCACCATTAAATATCAACTCCCACTCAAAAAGGTATAGAACACTTCCCTAAAAAGAGATAAAAGATTTCTTTTACTTCTCCTATGAAAACAAAATTTGGTCTTAATGCTTCTTCATTTGAGAACACTTGATGCTTTCTTTGCTTCTTATGCCTAACTTAAAGGCGTTAAAGAAAAGTACTTATTGAGAGATAACCCAAAAGTTTTAGATGAGTCTTGAAAGTTATTACCTCTGTAATAACCTCTCCTTATCCTTTTTATTTGCTTTTTGTGCTAAGAGTAACCTCTAATGAGAGAGAAGTAATAATTGGGAAAGTTGTTGTCCCGAAACAGATTTCTGTGCTTCACCGTAAAAATTCGTGAGAGAGATCTGTATGTCGGATTGAGCTGTAATGTTTTGTGCTTCTGCCCCAGGTTGTTATCTAACTTTCGTTAGTTCAACACTTTTTGATTTGAGCAATATAAGGTCTTCGAAAAAATTCGTCTTTACCTGCTGGTCTGTTTTGACAGATTTCTGCCATTTTCTGCATTTGCTTCTTGTTGGTTCCTTCTTGAGTTCTTTTGGGGAATTGAGCTTTTTGAGGGAAGTGCTACAGTAGCTAGTGTTCTAATGGAAGTTTATTTGGTGTTAGAACTGAACCTTAAGATTTATTGTCTTAAGCGCACTAATGTTGCTAATAAAGATTGTGTGAAGTTTTGTATGAAGGACAAATTTCAGGTGTATGGAAGGAATGAGTAATGAATGAAGGATGGACTAAAGCTCAAGCTTGGGGATGCCACGTGTGTCACCCCAAGAAATATCCAAGAGTTACAAGCGTCAAAGCTTGGGGATGCCCAAGGCATCCCCTTCTTCATCAATAAAAATTTCAGGTTTCTTCCAAACGCTTCATTTTTATTGTTTCATGCACAATTGTGTTTTTCTTGGAGCGTCTTCTTTTTCGTTTTCGTTTTGGTTTTTGTTTGCTTTGGTTTGCTTAGTTTTCTGAATAAATTGGTTGGACCCCCTCTTTCATACATTGGTTTGCAAATAGTTTGGTTTGGTTTGGAAAAGAGTAGGAAAGTTCATGCTTATGTGGTAAAAAGAGCTCGTTTTTGACTATGGCCTATGCTTTGTCATGCCATGCTTGATATTGTTTTGGCTTTATGCTTAGTATTCTTTGATGTAGCATGACTTGTTATAAACAATTGAGATTGCTTAATGTGCCTTGGATAAATCATGCGTTGTTTTAGCATAATTAAAGCATAGTATAGTGGTATTCTCCTTTGATGCTTATTTGGGTTGACTTAGCACATGCTCACACCATGTTATGACTATCTCAAGTCACCATAGCCTTTATTATCCTTTAGTTTTCAACTTGTAGTATCACTTTATGCTTTGTTCAATGATATTTTGTCGCTCTGCATGATTATGGCCATTATTGCTCTCTTAGTTTGTCGCTCCCAGTCTTTTGCTAGCCTCCACAACCAAGTATGAGTTCAACTCATGCATCCAACTCCCTAAAACCAAGTTATTCCAAAGAGTCCACCATACCTACCTACTAGCTTATGCTATTTCAAGTATATTCATGCTTTTGTTTACCTTCCAAATTAAACTTGTTATGAGAAAACTAGTGATTAAAGCTCTCACGAACTTGATGGCACACTTTACTTTACTTGCCTCTAATACACTTGAACCATTGGGTCCTTCTTTGTTGCGTATATGCTTGCACTTTATAAGTTGAAATTAGCAGAACCATGTACCATGGGGAACGCTTTCAACATTGCACTTGTAATTTGTACCCCGTTGATATCATGTTCTTTTGCTTACGGATCCTGGCGGTGTGAAATAAAAGTGGAATTTGTAAGATCATGGAGTTTGTATGTGTGTTAGAGAAACGCCGCCTGGGCCGCTAGCCTAAGCCATGCCTAATCATGGTGGAAACTTGCAGTATCACCATAATGAGCACTCTATGAAGCATCCTCAATAAAAACCTATGCAAATAGCAAATAAAAAGATCGTTGAGATGCACATTGTCTGCTTGCCTTGTCATTTTGATTATGGGAAAGCTCCCGTATCATGTGCAAGGGGTACCCCGTTGGCGGTTCTTAATGATACACATGTACTTACAATGACAAGAGTTTACTCATGACTGAAGTTGAGTAGCATGAGGATCGGTCTTCATAAGTAAGGGGCATGGGATTTTGGTTTATAACTTGTCAAGCATATCCTCTTAATTGTGTCACTTTAACCTTAACCACTTCAAGATGCTTATGATAGGGGCAATGAGAGCTGAAAGCTGTACGTACCATAATTTTTGGAAGCTCTTTATGAGACTTGAATCCCTACTTCCTTTTACAAAGGCTTTTCTTCCACCATTATATTGAGTCTCCACCTTCTATCTTTATGCACTTACTTTGAGAGCATAGTGGCCATTCTTAGTTCTATGTGCATTGTCCCAAGACTAGTTGATTGATGCATACTTTGATATTGCTTGTTTTAAACTATTGTATCTAGTCACTTTTATGAACTTTGAAGGTGTGCTATGCATTTATATTTGCTACTCTATTGAGGGACAAGCTGAATACTATTATGCTATGATTTTTATGTGAAACAAACAAACGTCTTGTAAAGCATTGTTATTTATTAATCTTTTGTTTGTGCCCTTTCATGTTGCATCATAGTTTCTTTGCTTATTGCTAGAACTTTGTCTTTCATGTTATGATTAAAGTATTATGATCCCAGCTTTGAATGTTTTGCAAATACTTTGATCAAGTCTTTGATGGTGCATGTCACCTCAAAAATTATTCTTTCTTTTTATCACTTACCTACTCGAGGACGAGCAGGAGTTAAGCTTGGGGATGTTGATACATTGCAAATGTATCTATAATTTTTGATGTCCCATGCTTGGTTTTATCCACTTTCTTGTGTTTTGTTCCAACTTTGGAGTACTTTTCATATGATTTCTTGGACTAACCTATTAACAAGAGCCACAGTGCCAGCTGCCTATTTTCTACTGTTTTCGGTTCCAGGAAAGTCAGAAAATGAATATTCTCGGAATTGGACGGGACAAAAGCCAAAGTGCCTATTTTTTCGGATGTCATCAAGTGCCAGAATACGAGATGGAGAGGGGCCAGAGGCCACCACACCCGGCACCCCCTCGGCCTCTCCTTCCGCCTATATATTGCCCTCGAGACGAAAACCCTAAGGACCCAATCAAAAATCCACGAAAGAGTCTGTAGCCGACGTCATCTCCATCCCTAGATCGGGAGGGATCTGAAGCTCTTCCCGGCACCCTGCCTGAGAGGAGAATTCATCCTGGAGGCCTTCTTCATCACCATGCAATCCTCTGGTGTGATGCGTGAGTAGTTCATCCTTGGACTACGGATCCATGTAGTAGCTAGATGGCTGGTTCTCCTCCTTTGTACTTTCATGTTTAGATCTTGTGAGCTCCGTTCATGATCAAGATCATCTATTTGTAATTCTGCATGTTGTGTTTGCGGGGATCCGATGGATATTGAGATGCTATTTCAGATTGATTATTGATTCTATCATGTCTTTGTTATTTGTGATCTTGCATGCTTTCCGTTGTTAGTAGCTATCTTGGCCGAGTAGATGCTAGCAACTTCAAGAGTTAGTATTTATGCTCGATAGTGGGTTCATGCCTCTAGTAATCTGGGGAAGTGACAGAAATCTCTAAGGTACTAGATGTGCTGTTGCTACTAGGGAGAAAATAACAATCCTTTGTTCATAGAATAACCGTATTGTTTACTTTACACGCAGTTCCTAAAGCAATAATCTGTTGCTTGCAACTTAATACTGGAGGGGGTTCGGATGATAACCTGAAGGTGGATTATTAGTCATAGATGCAGTTGGATGGCGGTCTATGTATAATGTTATAATGCCCAATCAAGTCTTAAAGGAGTCAAGATGATTAGTATATGCATGTATTGCTTTCTCGGTGTTTGTCAATTGCCCCGCTGTAATTTTTTCACCCAGCATGTTATCTATCTAAGGAGAGCCACCTCTAGTGAACTATGGATCCCGGTCCTTTTTCTTTACATACAATCTACAATCTTTTACTGCTTTGTGTTTACTTTCCGCAAACTTTTACTTCTTTCCATTCAATACGTTTAATCCTTTGTTTTTCGCAAAACACGGTGAGATTGATAACCTCATCGCAAGTTGGGGACAAAGTTCTATGGTTGTGTTGTGCAGGTCTCCACGTTGCTACTAGCACCGGTAGTGCGCCCTGCCAAAGCTCAGCTAGTAACACCTTTGAGGTGTTTCCATGCTCCTACTGGTTCGATTAAACCTTGGTTTTATAACTGAGGGAAACTTGCTGCTGTGCTCATCATACCTTCCTCTTGGGGTTCCCAACGAGCTCTACATCAACACCGCCATCAAGCATTTTTCTGGGCGCCGTGCATTGAGCCATCACTAAGCTTGTGTGTGTGTTTTTTGCGAGGCCAAAAATGAAATTTAAATCCCAATAAGTTCATAAAAAGAGAATTATAAGCAAGTTGATGCTCGATTTCTTCACATGCCTCGTTTCTCTTGCATGCAAAAAAATGAACAACGTAGTTGTAAAAGGGCAAAAAAGTGCATTGGCTGACCTGGTGGAAATTGTGTTATCCTAAATATGAAGGTGGTATGGGTTTTCAGGATTTTCGTTCTTTCAATCTGGCTATGTTAGCAAAACAAGTTTGGAGACTTATTTCTGACACGGAATCTCTATGTGCAAAAGTCCTCCGTGCTAAATATTATCCCCATGGTGACATATTGAAAGCTGGGCCAAAGGCGGGGTCATCTTTTACATGGAGAAGTATTATTGCAGGTTTGTCTACTTTCAAACGGGGTCATATTTGGCGAGTAGGGAATGGGGATATGATTAATATCTTCACTGATCCTTGGATTCCGTCTAGCGTTAATGGAAAGATCCTTACTCCGAAGGGTAATATTATCTATACTAAAGTGTCTCAGCTAATCAGTCCGGTCGCTGGTTCATGAGATGATCAACTTATTAATAACCTTTTTTGTACGATGGATGCAAACCGGATTCTTCAAATACCCCTAAATAATCAAGGGTTTGAGGACTTCATTGCGTGGAAGCATACCAAGCATGGAAGGTTCACGGTGAAATCAGCGTATCATGTACAATGGAGGCATAGCTTAGGTCCTAGCGCAAGTCAGCTGGCTCTACTATGATCATCGGCGAGGAATCCAGTTTGGAAGTTTTTGTGGCAACTGAAGATCCCAAGTAAGATAAAAATATTTGCCTGGCGTGCTTTACATGGCATCCTACGTCTGAAATCTATACTGGTCAATAGACACATCGGAAATAATGGCCAATGTCCTATTTGCTCGCTGGATGCTGAGGACGTTCTGCATCTTCTCTTCATGTGTATTCCAGCTCGGGAACTATGGGAAGCTCTGGATTTAACAAATATTGTCGAGAGTGCAATTGCTGATGAACATTCGGGCTAAGATGTGTTGGAGCTGCTTCTAACATTACCGAATAATGAAATGCTAGGATTTGCTAGCTTGGGCCTGAAAGAGACTATTGTGATTGGTTGTTAGTATTTATGGTGGTTAAGAAGGAGACGTACGCACGGCGAATCAGTGCCTCCAATTTTCAAGTGCCGCATGTTTGTACTATCCATTGCAGCCAATGCACGTAAATCAGCTTCGGTTCCTATCCCTGGACAGGTCAAGTGGATAAAACCTAATATGAGGCAAGTAAAGATTAATATTGATGGTTCTTTTCACTATGACGGTTTTTTCAGGTTCGACAGGAGCTGAGGGTCGTTTTATAGCGGCTTCAACACTCTACATCCCAAATGCATTGTCTCCCGAGGCAATTGAGGCAATTGCTATGCGAGAAGGGCTGGCTCTAGCTAATCGTCTTGGGTGTAATAATGTGATTGCGGAATCAGACTCGATGGAGATTATTGGGGCTTGCAATGGAGAAGAGGCATGGTGGGGCGATTCCTCAGCAGTGTTAGCAGACTGTATCGACGAAGCAACGATGATTGGGACTGTTATTTTTCAGCATTGTTTGAGGGGAGCTAACGGAGTTGCGCATGAACTAGCTAGGTCGTGTTTTTCTAGTAAGATCTCTTGTAATTGGGTCAATGAACCCCTAGCTTTATTTTAGATAATCTTGTGAACGATGTAATATTTGTTGATGATTAATAAAGCGTGCAGCAGGACAGAGTCCGAGCTGCTTCCCTAAAAAAAAGTGTAACTATCGCCAGATCTCCATGGGCCCAGGCCGCATTCTCCCAGCGAGCCTACATCCAAACATAACGGCGATCCTTTCTTGTCTCGCTTTCAGACAGCGATGTGCAATGTCGACGGCAGGCAGAAAGCCGTTGTCCATTTCATTTTTGCGTGCGAGAGTCGAGGTTGATGTATCTTGCATGCACACGGTCAAAATGTAAGGCATTGCTCTCCTTTTTCTCTTCTTGGAGTGAAACGGCGACGAGAGTTGACAAAGCTGCGTTCGTAGCCACACAAAAGTGATATTTGAACAAGCCAGGTCTTGTACTACTTGCCGACATATAGGTGCCCGTGTGTAAACTAAACTAGGTCGACATATAGTGCCCGTGTGAAAATTTTAAGGTTCCGCGTGTAGTGTAGCTAGGCCGTCCTAATCTACAATGTCAATTAGGGTTCAAATTTAAAGAAGCGAACTAGTAGCAGCCCACGTTAAGGACAAAGATATCCTACCATGAAAAGCACATATGAACAGTAAACATCTCATTGATGCAGAAAGGCATGACTGATGAAATAGGTTTGGATTAGGTGTTGACAAGACTTCACGCGTACGCTTCGTCCTTGTCATAATCCACGTCACCAGAGAATCTCCACTTTCGCCGGTGAGCTGGATCCTGACATCTGTTCGCCGGGTACGCGCGACGCCAGAGCACCCGCCGACGTTTCACTGTCTCTGCTCAATGGAAGTGGCAACAAGACGAATGACCGCCCTCCTCAGTCTCACTGGCGAGATCGCTGCCGACAAGGTGAACAAGGAGGCGGGGTATACAGTATTCTTGCGCCGCACAACGTTGTCCTAGCCACCCTGACGTCGATGTTGATTGACCAACATCTAACTTTAGGGGCCTTAATTACTACATTGCCAAGCGTCAAGTCCGAGGTTCCGACCCCCTCCCGCCGCCAGAGAGGCAAGCAGAGGCGGCGGGGACCTATCGATTCTCTTCCATAGATGACAAGGACGACACCGCCATCTCTCTTTCTTTTGCGGGAGGATTTAAAGTAGCAGATGATTTAGCTAAGATGCCCCTTGGAGATATGTGTTATAAACACGAAACGAAGAACCAAAACAAAGCACCACGCAGGGGACACAAGATTTTCACGTGGAAAAACCTCTTCAACAAAGAGATGAAAAAACCATGGACTTCGGCCAGCGAAACTCCACTATATGGGGAGTGTTTGCACAACGCCGGGATTATCTGACATGCAACTTATCCCAACCAGCAGCTTAAGTCTACCGGTGACGGGCCTCGTTTCGCTCGTCAGAAAATTTAGCCCCCTTCATGAATTTGCATCGCAAGATAACTTATGCGTTTTCTCGCAACATGCTCTTTTGTGATATTAGGAGTTTCTTTCCGTAGACTTGCACTATGTACTATCGAAAATATTCCCTAAAAAAATGTACTATCGAAAATATGGTGGAGAAAAGGAGTTTCTCTCAATTTTTTCCTATATATGTACTATGTTGTATATGAACTAAATATTTTGATTTACTGGAAACATAATTGATGTCAGCACGTTAAGTTACTATCGATGGACCTTGATTTGAGGAGTCGATGTCTGGAAGCATAAATATCAAGTTTGTATTTTCTATTCCTTCGAAAAAGTTTGTCTTTTTAGGCCAAAATTGAGATTCAAATCTCAAATAAGTTCATGTAAAAAAAAGTATAAGCAAGTTGATACCCGAATCTTTCACATGCCTCTTTTCTCTTGCACGCAAAAGTGGTGCCTGAATTCACCAACTCCATCTCCTCGTCTTTTTTTTTGCACAGGAAAGGCCTCGAAGGGCCTAGTAGCTGCATTGAAAACCTTGCGGGTGAAGAATTACAAGGAGGCTCTTTACAAGTCTTTCCCTATGAAACCAAGAATTTGAAGATAAGGCCTCCACATATGCAAAAAAGGACCCTAGAATAAAAGATTAAAAAGCAATCAAGGACTAGGGTTCCTCCTCCACCGTTCATCGGTGACCTCAACACACTGGTCGCGCCGAGGTCCGAGGTGAAGGAGATGCTCGAAAAGACCTCTTCACTGGCAATGAAGCATTGCCTCCGGCCACCTCGACGTCTCCAGGGACAAATGACTTGGTGACGACGAGATGTCGAGCTCCGACGCAAGGTTCTAGAGTGGGCCTCCGCAATGGAGGTCAAAAACGGGCCGCCTTTTCGGCCAAAGATTATGGAGGCAATCTTGGACACCGTGTAATCCTCTCGATGAAGCAGCACAATCGACCACGCCAAAATCTAGCCGCGTCACTGATAATTCTATCCTCTCCCTTGGCACCTTAGCCAGCCAAGAGAATAGAATCAACAAACACGCAGCAGTGAAAGCGATGGAAGTGCTTATTCAGGAAGCTCGCCACCGAGAAGCACCTCGTCGTCCTCTTCCATAGAGGCTCAACGCAGAAGCTCGGCAACGACCCGCCAGCACCGTGCCCAAGCACCGCCGCAGGGAAACTGTCCCAGCCTCCTTCCCACCGGTGTCTTGCACTGCTCCTAGTCCCCAGTTCCTCCCTACCATGGCCGGCCAACAAGGTGAGAAGATCAGAGGAGGCACGCCAAGAGGGAGGACACCCACGACCTTATTCATGGAGTCGTCGTTGCCGCCATCCACCACCAGCTTCGGCCACCGAAGCACCAATAGGAGGAGCACAGCCAACGGGCAAGGGAGCAGCTCGACGCCTAGAGAGCTCGCATCCCACTCCTGGCAGAATGCCATACTGCGACATCTGGCCACACCATACAACTACACCTACAACTACCATCAGCACCTCCCCTCCGCCAACCCTCATCGACGCCACCGGCGAGAGTGGCTTTGGTTCGGGCCTGGTCTCGACGATAGCCTCTCAGGTAGCAGGGGATAAGGGAGAGGGGAGAAGAGTCGGGTCCCTCGCTAGACGAATTTGCTAGATGCTCATTTGTTCACTCCGTCTCCTAGTCGATCGAGTCTCCAGAACGTAGATCAAGGTAGCACGGTGAGGTTCCGTTTCGGGTTTACATGTCACTGAGAGGACGGATTTGTAAATACTACGGGACTGGAGGACGGAGTTTTGTCCTCTCTCAGCAAAGGTGCAAAGGGTAACTATCGCCAGATTTCCATGGGCCCATGTTCCGGCCTCCCATCGTCCGAGCCAGCGGCGATCTTGTGTTAGACAAGTCATGGAAAAAACCAAACCATGGTTCAAAGAGTGAGAATTACGCGTTAGTCGATCGATCCAATTTCTACATATGGTAACATCCTTTTCTTCGCTCTCAAACACGGTCTGATCGACGTCAGAGAAATGCCATATGGGTGTCACGTCTTGAACCGATTGACCTTTCTTTCTGTGGAAGAACCGGGCAGCCCACATCACAGGACAAGAGACATCCTAATTGACATGAAAAGCACATGTGAACAGTAAAGAACTCATTAGTGGACTGAATTAGCTGTTGACAAGACTTGACGCGTCGTCATCGTCAAGTACAGAAAGAATCTACATCGATCACTGTCTCTTGCCGTCTTGCCGGTGAGTTGAACGTGACACATCAGTCGGCCTTGGCCGCTAGCTACCTAAACTAGCTGTCTATCCGATTGGCAGACAACGTGACACGTTAAAATGGAACAGGAAAAATTGCATTAGTTAGTTGCTTATGTTCTACAAGCGAAAAGCAAAAGAACGAAGAACAAACGAACTAAACATACGAGACATAGCCATTTTAACGTGCAAAACCCCCTCCAATGCAACAAGAAGTGTGAAAAACCACAAGCGTCAGCCATCCAGATCTTCACTATATTAAGAGAGCCGGCGGCTTACACGACGTATTTATAGATGATGGTATTGATCCATCTGGCCCAAGCCTCCTGTGATTTTGGCATCCCTCCGGTCTATCGGAAGGTAGCCTATGAATTCGGTTTGCAACTTTAACATTTGAGACCTTCGTGTCAATTGAATTACAGTCTCGAAATGTTTTTTTTTAGAACTTCTTTCAGTTAGCTTGGAAAAATACAAATATGACAAGGGCAATTTATCAGCGAGACCATCTTTAACTTATTGTGTGCGGCTAGGCACATCCGTTGCTTGCTCTGTTTCTTGAGAGCCATGTAACGTTGTACTGTATGCTTTAATTAGTGTGCTAATATAATCAGTTTGTTCAAAAAGGGGCAATGACGGCATGGGTTTGACCGTGTCGACAACTAGTCCAATACATGCATTAATTTTAAAAAAACACTACTCTCTTCGATCCAAATTAGTTGGCACCTATTTGT
This sequence comes from Avena eriantha, assembly GCA_910589775.1. Taxonomy (NCBI): domain Eukaryota; kingdom Viridiplantae; phylum Streptophyta; class Magnoliopsida; order Poales; family Poaceae; genus Avena; species Avena eriantha. Next base: position 346,360,750 of record OU342746.1, on the reverse strand, counting down.
CTAGATACAGACATGTTTTAGTGATTGATCATGCCGACAACTAGTCCAAAACATGCGATATTTAAAGAAAACATGTACTCCCTCCGTTCCAAAATAGATGTCTCGGTTTTGTCGAAATATGAATGAATCTAGACAGTATTTAGTATATTGATTCATCTAATATTAGACAAATCTTCGACATCTATTTTGGGACGGAGGGAGTACTACTAGTAGTAGACTTAAGTAATCGAACGCATGTCCCTGCTAAAATTTATTTGTAGAATTAAAATCGATTTGTTAGCCAAACGTACATGCGCTGTCCTGAGGGGCATAAGGGCCATTAGCCTCTGACAGACTGACCTGTCGCTGCAATGCGAGTATATATTATGGACCAGCGATGAACTACGAAAATCCGTAAAGAGGAAAAGGCAAATAAAAAAAAGGCAGCAGCTCTTTATGACGGCGGCCGGTTCCACATGGATCTGTGCAGCACGAACACAACCGTATTTTTTTTTACGTACGAGGACAAGCTCTCCGGAGGCGGCGGCAAACCAAATATAGGGTTCTTTTCCTCCGCCGGCGATGCCACCGGTCCATTTCGTCTCCGGCGGCCTTAGGGCCTTGGAGGCGTGACGGACCATGGTCTCTCACCGACAGAAGGTTTCAGTTTGTTTAGACTATTTTCAGTGTCTTCGTCACGATGTTGAGGCGGCGGCTACGTCCTGAGGTCAGAATAAGGTCCTCCCTGCCCAATCCTCGTTCTGGTAGTGCGTCTAGCATCAGTGGAGGGCGCGCAGAGTTATGTGTCCGACTGATTTCTTGGGATCCGGTCATTTTCCGTATGTGTTTTGATGTCAGTCTCTTCCGATCTACATTGTTCATCTTCGGCGATGGTTGTTGCGCTGGTCCTTTGGGGCCATAGCACGACGACTTCCCGTCTGTCTACTACAACAAGCTCTACCACGACAAGCTTTGCCCGACTCCGGTGATGGAGGGGCGAGGACGGCGGCACGCCTTCGGCTCGTGCCAGTATTTGTAGTCATCGCTAGGTGGTCCAATAACTTATTTGTAATTTTTATTACTTTTGGGACTCGTTGTACTGCTGTTGATGATTATTAATAGATCGGTGGAATTTCGCAAAAAAAAACACAACCGTATTTTTTGTGCTTAATTTGGTCGCATGTCTGACTATTTGCCAAGTCGAAAACGATTTGTGCCTATGAATTTTCCAAGGTTAGGTCCTTGGGAATTTGGGATATTGGAGTCGCACTGCTACATATGAAAACAAAACTTTGTTTGCAGCCATTTTTCATCAAATCATGACGTGTGAATGTTTTTCTAGATCCGAATGTAACAAATCTAAGTCCGTTTTATTTGGATCAGAGGGAGTATAACAATTTGGAAACCAAATACTAACTTGGAAATAATTGTACTTTTGGGTTTTATTTTTTTAATCATGTATGTAGGCATTAATTGCATATACACTTCTCTCAAAAAAATGCATATACGCTCACTAATTTATTTTTTCAGAAATAGCAAGGACAGCTGCGACCCGTGGGAGATTCAGAAAACGAGTAATATGTGCTTTACTTTTCTCATTTTGAAATTTCACACCGGTCACAAATGTTCACAATGTTCTATAAAAAAATGAAGATAAGTTTCTACAAATGCCTACCAGTGTTATATTTTAAATAGTTAAAAAAATAGAACCAAGATTTTATATTTGCACTTTTTTTTTCTCCTACCTTTTTTAGTTCCCAGAACCCGAGGGTGATCCACCATTCAAAAAAGTGGCACATCACACATGCATGCACTGTACGTGTTGCTTCGGTGTCCCGCTCAGGTCACCTAACCCTCGCTATCATCTGCATCTTTTAATCTCACGCTGACCCCTAACTCGTTTGGCTTAATTAGGAGACCGACTAGGCTTGTCCGGTTGTGCACATAATCTAACGCAAGTGTCACGTAATCTAACGACAAGACTTGTACGGAGTAGTAGTACGTGACAAGTGACAAGCAATCAGTGACCTTTTTTGTTTTGATCACAGGTACAAAAACGTCGTCGGCGACCTGCATGCTCTTAATTACGTGTACCTCACTCCAACAGATGGATCATCATCACTGCATCCGCTTTAATGCCATGAACTTTTAATAGTACTACAGTAAAATGATTTGTGCATTAGTCGATGTGGAGTCTGAATGCTAACATTTTCGAATCAGCCTTTCGTCCCGCTTTATAAATAAAGCACACAGGTGAGACCGCTGCTGGATCAGATAACACAACGCCAAAAGAAAGAGACTCAACACGATACAAGATGCAGGGGCAGCAGCAAACACACGCCCAAAGGAACTAAGAAGAAACAAAATGGAAACATAGGCGAATCAACTAAACGAGGGAGACCCGCAACCCGCTGCGCCTTCTAGAGAAGTACCACCACACTCCTAGCACCGAACCGTCAAGTACCAAGCAACACCTTCAAGAAGGGAAGCGTCGACGCTGCTGTCCGAGCCAGAGACTGGTCCTAGGGTTTCCCCCGGCACGCAGAGGGAAGTGGATGAAGGGTAGCCACGACGCCCTCCAGGAAGGAATGGTGCCACCCTCAAACGGCACCGCGTCGGTGTCGGGCGAGCCGACAAGGATTTCTCCCGAAAACCCCATCCACAACCCTCGGACGATCCGATGCAAAGGAGCCCCATGAGATCGAGGCCTCGACACCACCCAACCTGCCACCCACGAGCATGCGCCACTACGGTCACGAAGCCGCCAGTGTCGTATCACCGAGGTTACCATCATGAGGCCTACAAGGCAGAGGCGAGAAGTAGCTTGAATCAGGGCCAGTAGGACAGTGGCCCAGCGGGAGGGAACAACCTCCACCGTCAAAGACAGTAGTCGACCGGACGCGACGACAAGCACACTAGTCCCCGTTGGATCCGTGAAAGGACATATACTGTCATAATCACTTTTGGTGTTCGGTAACAACTAGTAGACCCTATTTTACAGTTTGCTATTGTCTACAGGTTGATATATTACAAAGTGAAAAGGACTGCATGTCTCTTGGGAATTCCAGACCGGAGATCTCCGGTCTGCCAAGACCAGAGTCTCCGGTGTGGTCTGGAGTTTCCCCAGGAGTCTCCGGAGGGGGCTTCTGTTTTCCTTCCTGGGTCATTGATGCGCTCGACTTTCGACGTAGAGCTCGTTGGGAACCCCAAGAGGAAGGTATGATGAGCACAGCAGTAAGTTTTCCCTTAGTTATGAAACCAAGGTTTAATCGAACCAGTAGGAGCAAGGAAACACCCCAAAGGTGTTGCTAGCTGAGCTTTGGCAGGGCGCAGTACCGGTGCTAGTAGCAACATGGAGATCTGCACAACACAACCACAGAACTTTGTCCCCAACTTGCGATGAGGTTGTCAATCTCACCGTGTTTTGCGGAAAACAAAGAATTAAACGCATCGAATGAAAAGAAGTAAAAGTTTGCAGAAAGTAAACACAAAGCAGAAACAGTTTATAGATTGTATGTAAAGAAAAAGGACCGGGATCCATAGTTCACTAGAGGTGGCTCTCCTTAGATAGATAACATGCTGGGTGAACAAATTATAGCGGGGCAATTGACAAACACCGAGAAAGCAATACATGCATATACTAATCATCTTGACTCCTCTGAGACTTGATTGGACATTACAACATTATACATAGACCGCCATCCAACTGCATCTATGACTAATAATCCACCTTCAGGTTATCATCCGAACCCCCTCCAGTATTAAGTTGCAAGCAACAGATTATTGCTTTACGAACTGCGAAAGTAAACAATACGATTGTTCTATGAACAAAGGATTGTTGTTTTCTCCCTAGTAGCAACAACACATCTAGTACCTTAGAGATTTCTGTCACTTCCCCAGATTACCAGAGGCATGAACCCACTATCGAGCATAAATACTAACTCTTGGAGTTGCTAGCATCTACTTGGCCAAGATAGCTACTAACAACGAAAAGCATGCAACATCTCAAATAACAAAGACATGATAGAATCAATAATCAATCTGAAATAGCATCTCAATATCCATCGGATCCCCGCAAACACAACATGTATGAATTACAAATAGATGATCTTGATCATGAACGGAGCTCACAAGATCTAAACATGAAAGCACAAAGGAGGAGAAACCAGCCATCTAGCTACTACATGGATCCGTAGTCCAAGGATGAACTACTCACGCATCACACCGGAGGCTTGCATGGTGATGAAGAAGGCCTCCAGGGTGAATTCCCCTCTCCGGCAGGGTGCCGGGAAGAGCTTCAGATCCCTCCCGATCTAGGGATGGAGATGACGGCGGCTATAGACTCTTCGTGGATTTTTGATCGGGTACTTAGGGTTTACGTCCCGAGGGCATCTTATAGTCGGAAGGGGAGGCCTAGGGGGTGCCGGGAGCGGCCACACCACCCCCTGGCGTGGGTCAGGCCTGGCCGCGTGGCCAGGTGGTGTGCTGGCTCCCTGGCCCTTCTCCGTCTCGTATTCTGGCACTTGATCACTTCCGGAAAAATAGGCACTTTGGCTTTTGTCCCGTCCAATTCCGAGAATATTCATTTTCTGACTTTCCTGGAACCAAAAACAGCAGAAAACAGACAGCTGGCACTATGGCTCTTGTTAATAGGTTAGTCCAAGAAACCATATGAAAAGTACTCCAAAGTTGGAACAAAACACAAGAAAGTGGATAAAACCAAGCATGGAACATCAAAAATTATAGATATATTTGCAATGTATCAACATCCCCAAGCTTAACTCCTGCTCGTCCTCGAGTAGGTAAGTGATAAAAAGAAAGAATAATTTTTGAGGTGACATGCACCATCAAAAACTTGATCAAAGTATTTGCAAAACATTCAAGGCTGGGATCATAGTACTTCAATCATAACATGAAAGACAAAGTTCTAGAAATAAGCAAAGAAACTATGATGCAACATGAAAAGGCACAAACAAGAGATTCATAAATAACAATGCTTTGCAAGACGTTTGTTTATTTCACATAAAGAAAACATTGCATAGTAGTATTCAGCTTGTCCCTCAATAGAGTACAAATATAAATGCATAGGACACCTTCAAAGTTCATAAGAGTGACTAGATACAATAGTTTAAAACAAGCAATAACAAGTTATGCATCAATCAACTAGTCTTGGGACAATGCACATAGAACTAAGAATGGCCACTATGCTCTTAAAGTAGGTGCATAAAGATAGAAGGTGGAGACTCAATATAATGGTGGAAGAAAGGCCTTTTGTAAAAGGAAGTAGGGATTCAAGTCTCATAAAGAGCTTCCAAAAATTATGGTACTTCTAGCTTTCAGCTCTCATTGCCCCTATCATAAGCATCTTGAAGTGATTAAGGTTAAATTGAACAAACTATGGTGTACATGCTTGACGAAGTACAAGTCAGAAATCCCATGTCCCTTGTATACGAGGGCCGCTCGTCATGCTACTCAAGTTTAGTCACCGGTAAGTTCTTGTCATCGTAAGTACATGTGTATCATAGAGAACCGCCAACGGGGTACCCCTTGCCCGATGATACGGAAGAATCCCCATATCAAAATGACAAGGCAAGCAGACAACGAGCATCTCAGCATTCTTCTTATTTACCATGGGAATATGGTGCTTTTTTCTCTCTTTCCTCTTTTCATAGTATCTCTTTTTTTCTCTTTTCTCTTTTTTTTCTCAATATAGGACTCTTTTTTTATAAGAAGAATGCTTCATAGACAGCTCATTATGGTTACGCTGCAGGTTTCCACCATGTCAGCATGGATTAGACCAGCGGCCCAGGCGTTTCTCTAACACATATACATAACTCCATGGACTTACAAGCTCCCCTTTCATTTCACACCGACAACATCCATATACAAAAGAGCATGATATCAACTAGGTACAAGTACCAAGTGCAATGTTGAAAGCGTTCCCCATGAAAGCATGGTTCTGCTAATTCTCGACAAATAAGTGCAAGCATATACAACATAGAAGACACAATGGTTCAAGTTTATTAAGGGCAAGTAAAGTAAAGTGTGCCATCAAGTTCGTGAGAGCTTTAATCACTAGTTTTCTCATAACAAGTGGAAGGTAAACAAAAGCATGAATGTACTTGGAATAGCATAAGCTAGTAGGTAGGTATGGTGGACTCTTTGGAATAACTTGGTTTAGGGAGTTGGATGCATGAGTGAAACTCATACTTTGTTGTGGAGGCTAGCAAAAGACTAGGAGCGACAAACTAAGAGAGCAATAATGGCCATAATCATGCAGAGCGACAAAACATCATTGATCAAAGCATAAAGTGATACTACAAGTTGAAAACTAAAGGATCATATAGGCTATGGTGACTTGAGATAGTCATAACATGGTGTGAGCATGCGCCAAGTCAACCCAAATAAAGCATCAAAGGAGAATACCACTATACTATGTTTTAATATGCCAAAACAACGCATGATTCATCAAATGCACATTAAGCAATCTCAATTGTTTATAACAAGTCATGCTACAGCAAAGAATACTAAGCATAAAGCCGAAACAATATCAAGCATGGAATGACAAAGCATAGGCCACAGTAAAAAACAAGCTCTTTTTACCATATAAGTATGAACTTTCCTACTCTTTTCCAAACCAAACCAAACTATTTGCAAACCAAAGTATGAAAGAGGGGGTCCAACCAATTTATTCAGAAAACTAAGCAAACCAAGCAAACTAAAAACCAAAACAAAAATTAAAAAGAAGACGCTCCAAGAAAAACACAACTGTGCATGAAACAATAAAAATGAAGCATTTGGAAGAAACCTGGGATTTTTATTGATGAAGAAGGGGGGTGCCTTGGGCATCCCCAAGCTTTGACGCTTGTACTTCTTGGATATTTCTTGGGGTTACACGCGTAGCATCCCCAAGCTTGAGCTTTAGTTCATCTTTCATCTCATTACTCATTTCTTCCATACACCTGAAATTTTTCCTTCATACAAAACTTCACACAATCTCATTAGCAACATTAGTGCACTTAAGATAAATAAGTCTCAAGGTTCAGTTCTAACACCAAATAAACTTCCATTGGGACACTAGCTACTGTAGCACTTCCCTCAAAAAGCTCAATTACCCAAAATAACTCAAGAAGGAACTAACAAGAAGCAAATGCAGAAAATGACAAAAATCTGTCAAAACAGACTAGCAGGTAAAGACGAATTTTTTTCGAAGACCTTCTGTTGCTCAAATCAAAAAGTGTTGAACTAACGAAAGTTAGATAACAACCGGGGGCAGAAGCACAAAACATTACAGCTCAATCCGACATACAGAGCTCTCACACGAATTTTTAAGGTGAAGCACGGAAATCTATTTTGGGACAGCAACTTTCCCAATAATTACTTCACTCTCATTAGAGGTTACTCTTGGCACAAAAAGCAAATAAGAAGGATAAGGAGAGGTTATTACAGAGGTAATAACTTCCAAGACTCATCTAAAACTTTTGGGTTATCTCCCAATAAGTACTTTTCTTTAACGCCTTTAAGTTATGCATAAGAAGCAAAGAAAGAATCAAGTGTTCTCAAATGAAGAAGCATTAAGACCAATACCAGAAATATTTTCAACAAGGCAAGGTATATCATCCAAATAAGTTCTAGAGGATCCTCTCTCAATGCTCTTAGGTTTACTACTCTCATCAAAAGGGTTTGCAGGAACAATCCAATCAAGATTCTTTTTTATGGCATCATGTATTGCTACTAGTTTAAAGGGTATTGGTATCTTAGGTTCCTCCCCATTAGGCTCGGTTTTGTTCATATTTTATCGTGTACCAACAACATCTACACATGAGCCTAGCATATTTAATCGTTCAAAAACTTTTCTAGCTTCCTTGGCAACATCATAGAACTCCTTAAACAAAGTTTCTAGAATAAAATCCCTCTTTTCAAGGTCTTCAATTTCCTTAAGCTTAAGAAACATTACTTGCATTAAGGGGTTGAGATTAACAAACCTAGCATCTAACATGTGAATTAAAGAAGCTGCAGCAATCTCATAGTTTGGAGCAAGTTCTACAAGGGGCCTATCCTTAGTATCTTCTTGCTTACTAACATGATTAAAGAATTCTTCAATGTTATCTTTCCCAATTATAGAACCACTACCAATTGGAAGGTCTTTCAGGATGAATGTAGGGATAAACATGGTGAGCTAAGGAAGAGGTGACAACTAAAGGAGACTTAATTTTTTTGTGTTTTTGATAAAGAAAGAAAACTAGTAAAACTATTTTTTTGGATTTTTGAAGAACAAAACAAGCAAACAAAGCAAAAGAAACTAAGAAAAACAAAAGCAACAAAGTAATGAGATTGGTTATGAGGGACTCCCCTTGTGAAGATGTCCTTGACTCCCCGACAACGGCGCCAGAAAAGATCTTGATGCGCTCGACTTTCGACGTAGAGCTCGTTGGGAACCCCAAGAGGAAGGTACGATGAGAACAGCAGTAAGTTTTCCCTCAGTTATGAAACCAAGGTTTAATCGAACCAGTAGGAGCAAGGAAACACCCCAAAGGTGTTGCTAGCTGAGCTTTGGCAGGGCGCACTACCGGTGCTAGTAGCAACGTGGAGACCTGCACAACACAACCACAGAACTTTGTCCCCAACTTGCGATGAGGTTGTCAATCTCACCGTGTTTTGTGGAAAACAAAGGATTAAACGCATCGAATGGAAAGAAGTAAAAGTTTGCAGAAAGTAAACACAAAGCAGAAATAGTTTATAGATTGTATGTAAAGAAAAAGGACCGGGATCCATAGTTCACTAGAGGTGGCTCTCCTTAGATAGATAACATGCTGGGTGAACAAATTATAGCGGGGCAATTGACAAACACCGAGAAAGCAATACATGCATATACTAATCATCTTGACTCCTCTGAGACTTGATTGGGCATTACAACATTATACATAGACCGCCATCCAACTGCATCTATGACTAATAATCCACCTTCAGGTTATCATCCGAACCCCCTCCAGTATTAAGTTGCAAGCAACAGATTATTGCTTTACGAACTGTGTGTAAAGTAAACAATACGATTATTCTATGAATAAAGGATTGTTGTTTTCTCCCTAGTAGCAACAGCACATCTAGTACCTTAGAGATTTCTGTCACTTCCCTAGATTACCAGAGGCATGAACCCACTATCGAGCATAAATACTAACTCTTGGAGTTGCTAGCATCTACTTGGCCAAGATAGCTACTAACAACGGAAAGCATGCAAGATCTCAAATAACAAAGACATGGTAGAATAAATAATCAATCTGAAATAGCATCTCAATATCCATCGGATCCCCGCAAACACAACATGTATGAATTACAAATAGATGATCTTGATCATGAACGGAGCTCACAAGATCTAAACATGAAAGCACAAAGGAGGAGAAACCAGCCATCTAGCTACTACATGGATCCGTAGTCCAAGGATGAACTACTCACGCATCACACCGGAGGCTTGCATGGTGATGAAGAAGGCCTCCAGGGTGAATTCCCCTCTCCGGCAGGGTGCCGGGAAGAGCTTCAGATCCCTCCCGATCTAGGGATGGAGATGACGGCGGCTACAGACTCTTTCGTGGATTTTTGATCGGGTACTTAGGGTTTACGTCCCGAGGGCATCTTATAGTCGGAAGGGGAGGCCGAGGGTGTGCCGGGAGCGGCCACACCACCCCCTGGCGCGGGCCAGGCCTGGCCGCACGACCAGGTGGTGTGGTGGCTCCCTGGCCCTTCTCCGTCTCGTATTCTGGCACTTGATCACTTCCGGAAAAATAGGCACTTTGGCTTTTGTCTCGTCCAATTCCGAGAATATTCATTTTCTGACTTTCCTGGAACCAAAAACAACAGAAAACAGGCAGCTGGCACTGTGGCTCTTGTTAATAGGTTAGTCCAAGAAATCATATGAAAAGTACTCCAAAGTTGGAACAAAACACAAGAAAGTGGATAAAACCAAGCATGGGACATCAAAAATTATAAATACATTTGCCATGTATTAGTCATTCTATTTGGTGGTCCGGAGCTTGGTTCGGAGGAAGGTCCGGAGTCTCCGGTCCGTGCCTCAGATCGGAGTCTCCGGTGCAGAGAGACCGGAGTCTCCGGTCCACTTGGCTCACAACTGGGCTGGGTCATTTTGTTTGACGGTTTGGAGGCTGGTCCGGAGATTGACTGGAGTCTCCGGTGTAGACTAGAGTCTCCGGTGTGTAGACCGGAGTCTCCGGTGTGTAGACCGGAGTCTCCGGTCTGACTCTTCTCCAATGGTCAGAAAATAGTTCACTGGTGGGTAGGGCTATAAATAGAGGACCTTATCCCCTTCCTCCAGCTGCTCGTCCACCTCAGGAACACCATGTCCATTTGAGCCACCAAATCAACAAGATCTCTTCATCCAACCATCCAAAGTCTTTGATCTTTGGAGAATCGAAGGAGGAGGCCTTGATCTACAGCTTCACCAAGAGAGATCTTCATTTCCCCCAAATTCACTTGAGGGCCCCATGCTCTAGTGTTTCATTGGAAACCCTAGGTTTTGATTTGGTTCTTACAAGCTTATCTTTGATTGTTTGACTGCTTGCTTGTATTTGGGAGCCTCTAATTAAGTTGTGGATGTGTGCCCCGAACTCGTTGTAAAGGTGTCGGCTTCCACCTCGAAGGTTGTCGTATAGTGGAAGAGGTGAATCGAACCCCTTGGGGTGAGGTTCATCGGAGAACAAGGGAGGCCTCTCGTGGTGTTGGTGGTTTGATGCCACCCCCTCTCCAAACGTAGACGTACTTCCCCTCAAAAGGAAGGAACTACGGGAAACAAATCCTTGTCTCCGAGCGCTCCACTTTGGTTACTTCTATCCTTTATCGCACTTTGCTTATATAGTTCTTGCTTGGTTCTTGTACTAGGTTGACATATAGGTAAATTCACCATAGTTGCATAATCTAGAGAATTTACCTTTTCGTGTCAAACCCTAAATTGAAAAAGAGTAAAATTTGGAGTAGCACCTATTCACCCCCCCCCTCTAGGTGCCCATACGATCCTTTGAATTGGTATCAGAGCCTCGGCTCTTTATTCAGGCTTAACCGCCTAAGAGATTATGGGCAACCCAGAGGAGGGAGAAAGTGAGGCTAGTCATTAGGTGACCATGGTAGATCTCAAGAAGTTGGAAACAAGCTTGAGCTCTACCTTGGGCAACAAAATCCAACAGTTGCGTAAACTCGTTGAGCAACTTGTTAGGGATAAGAAAACCTTACCTCCTCCCTCTCCAGAGGAAACACCACCAAACCCAAAGGCTAATGCTCCGGCTAAGACTTTGTAGGAAGTGGTGGGGGATGAACATAATTCCACTAACTCCACCACCAAAAAGGGTGATGGGAAGGAAGAGTTCCATACGGTTCCCGGATGGTACTCTCCCGACCCTCCTATCCCTCATCCACATATAAATAATAGAGGAGACCCACCTAAGTTAGTTGCACATACTTTTTCTCAATGTCAAGTGTTAATGAAATCTCATGTGCGCAGCTCTTGCATTGATTTGTAGAATATTATTGAAGAAGGACTCAAAATTGAGGATCCAACCAACTTGACAAGAAGAGAAGTGTTCAATAGCCAACTCAATGCGACTGCCTTGCACATGATCCAACTTGAAGTGGGGCCAAAGGTCTTTCCCCATATTGAGCACTACAACACCGCCAAGGAAGCTTGGGATGCTCTCATTGACTTGTGTGTTGGCAATGAGAGTATGAGAAGAAATAGATATGATGCCTTAAGCAATGAGGCCGAAGGGTTCTTCATGAAGGATGGTGAGGATCATGAAGACATGTATCGAAGACTCAAATCCACTGCCACCGCCTTCAAGAATGTTGGTGCCTCTCACATTGATGATGCGTGGATCAAGAGGAAGTATGTGAGTGCACTCATGCCTTTCGAGCCTACTGACTTGAAGAGTCTCCAAGGAAGACACAACTACCATACCATGACCTCCAATGAAGTGATGCAAGAGATGGCCGCCTTCAAGGTGGCTGCCAAGAATGCCAAAGACGCCCGTGCTCGTGCCATTGGAATGAGTAGCGGTGTCAATCTTGCCTTAAAGGCCAAGGTTGTGGAATATGATGAAGATGAAGGAAGCGACTAGGGACCCTCAATGAGTCACCCTGAAGATGTCAAGATTGCTCATGGGGAATACATGGCCTTCTATGCAAGAAACTTTTGGAAAGATCCCGCTGAAGGAAATATGCCCTGAGAGGCAATAATAAAGTTGTTATTATGTATTCCTCGTATATGATAGATGTTTATTTTGCATGCTATAATTGTATCAATCGGAAACATCAATACATGTGTGTTTAATAAACAAAAAGGGTTCCTAGTTATGCCTCTCTTATAGACTAGCTTGTTGATTAACAAGATGATCAAGGTTTCCTAATCATAGACATTGGATGTTGTTAATAACAAGGTCACAACATTTGTGAAATGATGTGATGAACATTCATCCGAAGTATAGCATTACGATCAAGTCATTATGTTTACATTGCTATAAACATCATACGAAGTAATCTTTATCCTTAGACCATGAGATCATGTCAATTGCTAAGTCCGGAAGAGTATCTTGATAACATCAAACGTCACACCGTAACAGGGTGACTATAAAGATGGGTTCAGTGCTACGAAGGTGTTATGTTGAGGCTCATGGATCAAGAGTGGAATTTGGCAATCCGATGACGGATAGATATACTCTGGGCCCTCTCGGTGATATCACATTGAGATAGCTTGCAAGCAAGTGATGAGATCACTAGAATGTTATATCACGGGAACGTGAAAAGAGTGCATGTCGGTAACGAAATCAAACTAGGTATTTGGATACCGATAATCGAATCTCGGACATGTATTATATCATGAGACAAAGGGATTAAGTTACTAGCGTTAAAGGTTCTCACGATCATAGAAGTCATCGTTGAATGTGCAGGAGTCGGTATGGATCTCTAGATCCCGCTTCTGATTATTGATCTGAGAGGAGTCTCAATCATGTCTGCATTATTCGCGAATCGTAGGGTGACACACTTAAGGGTTTCCGGACACCATTTTGGAGCACATATGTTTCAGACGAAAGAATTGCAAAGCGTAGGAATTGTTTCGATAGAAACCGGAATTGTTTCGGGTGAAATTGCAGAAAGTGGTTCTGCGTGTGATATTGAAATATTGCAAGGGGCTTTATGTGAATGTTTGTTAATTAAAGTAATTAAAAAAATTCTAAATAAATACAATAAAAGAGTTTTATTAAATGAGAGAGCATTAAACTTAGAGAATTTTAATGCATTTAAAGTGGAGACTTTAAAAGGGAATGTGAAGAGGCATTTTAATGTGGAAGGAGTTACCACCACATGAATGGAGGAGGTGAGGGGTCACCTCCATGAGGCGCCGGCCATGGAGGGGGTATCCCCTCCTCCTATAAAAGGCCCCCTCTTCCTCCTTCTTCCTAACACCTCCTCGTGAAGGATCTCTCTCCCCCTCTAGAATTATTCCCCCATGGTCTCGGATTAGCAAGATACATGTTCCCGGTGGCATTTCGTCTGGAAGGAGTTGCTGCTTCTGCTGCATCGCTAGAGCGAGGAGGTGGAGGTTGTCTGGTGGCTTGAACATGTGTGCAAGGACGAATGCGCTACTGATTTGCGGCGCTCGGACTTCCACACGATCTTGAGATCGGCAAGTGTACGACTACATCAACCACGAGTTCCTACTCGTTAACAAAACTCGTTGTCTTCGAGGGTAAGTTCTCGATGGATGTATGTCCGCTCGTTGCTCTGTATCTAGTAGATAGATCTTGGCGTGTAGTTCTCATCGTAGGAATTTTTTTGTTTTCTATGCTGCGGACCCAACAGTGGTATCAGAGCCTGATCTATGTGTAGGTGCTTTGCACAGGTAGTACACATATGTTTATATGTGGGCGATGATGATCATGTTACTGCATCTTCTGTGTATTTTGGATATTGGTGGCATAGTGGGATGAAGCGGCCCGAACCAACCTTACATGTCATCGTACATGAGACATGTTCCATGAATGACATGCAACTTGTTTTGCATAAGTGTCTGGCGGGTGTCTGTCTCTCCTACTATAGTCAATATCTGATTTACAACGAGTTGCTAAGAACTTGGTTATCCTCGTTGTGGTTCATGTTCGTAGGTAAGATCGGTTCTATCTCCGAAAGCCCTAAGCCACGTAAACCTTGCAATTGATAAATTAGAGGCGTCTAGTTTAGATCGTTGCTGGGCTAGTGTCTTGATATGGTATTGTTGTAAGTAGATGTATGATAGATACTCTTACAACACACTCAACATGTAAGTTCCATAGACCTTGGCCTTACACACAAAGGAATGATAGAGATCATACCACGATGCAAATGATAGAGATCAAATGCATGGACCATATCATCTCACTTTACACATTAGATGTTAGCATCTTATACTACTAGTTTGGCATCTTTTGTAGCATTGTAAGATGATCCCTCATTTCGATATCAAGATAAAATGTGTTCTTCCTTAAGTATGCACCGTTCTGTGGATCGTGTTTTGAGACATCACGTGATGATCGGGTGTACTCGACTCTACGCTTTCATAAGAACGGGTGTAAGACAGTTTTACACACGTGAATACTAAGGTTCTTACTTGGCGAGCCTAGCATGTACATACATGGCCTCGGAACACAGACCGAAAGGTTAAGCATTAGTCATATAGTTGATATGATGCCCATATAGATGCTCGGCTTTGAAGCTACATCAACTCACGTGATGATCGGACTTGGTATAGTGGATTTGGTTCATGTAATCACCAAAAGGACATGGGGGATGTCGTTTTTGAGTGGGAGTTCATTAGTAATTTGGATTAGTTGAACTCACTCTATCATAAACTTAGTCTAAATAAAATTTACAAATTCTGTTGTAGATGGCACCACCTGCTTTTAATTTCAATGTGTTCATGGAGAAAGAGAAACTTGCTACGAATGGTAGCAACTTCACCAACTGGGCTATGAATTTGAGGATTCTCCTCACTGCTGCACAAAAGCTATATGTGCTAGAGGCGCCGCTAGGCCCCCCACCAGCTCCTGATGCCCCTGACAAGGAAAAGAATGTCTATGTGACTTGTCAGGAGGACCACAACTTAGTTCATTGCGGCATACTGTATGGGCTAGAGCTAGAACTTCAAAAGCATTTCGAAAATGGCAATGCCTTTGATACCATGGGAGAATTGAAAATGATTTTCGATACCCATACTGCCGTAGAGAGTTATAATGCTACTGAAAAGTTCTTTAGCTGCATGATGGAGGAGAACAGCTCCGTTAGTGAGCACATACTCAAAATGTCTGGGTATGTTGATAAGCTTGTGTCCTTGGGAATAACAATTCCCATTGACTTAGGCATACATCGTGTTCTACAATCTCTTCCACCTAGCTACAAGAGCTTCGTGATGAACTATAATATGCAGGGTATGAAGAAGTCTCTTCCCGAGCTTCTGTCAATGCTTAAGACTACAGAAGTGGAGATTAGGAAAGAACATCAAGTGTTGATAATCAATAAGACCACCGGTTTCAAGAAGGACAAGAAAGGCAAGCACAAGGGAAAGAAGGGTGGCAAATCTGTTGCCACACCTGAAAAGAAACCCCGAGATGGCCCTAAGTCTGACACCGAGTGTTACTGTTGCAAGGGGACTGGCCATTGGAAGCACAATTGCCCCAAGTATTTGGCGGACAAGAAGGCCGGCAAGGCAAACAAAGGTATATGTGATATACATGTTATTGATGTGTACTTGACTAGTACTCGCAGTAGCACCTAGGTATTTGATACGGGATCGGTTGCTAATATATGTAACTCGGTTCAGGGGCTATGGAACAAGCGACAACTAGCAAGGAATGAGGTCATGACGTGAGTCGGCAATGGATCAAGAGTTGATGTGATCGCCATCGAGATGCTACCTCTCCATATGCCATCGGGATTAGTTATAAACCTGAATAATTGTTATTTGGTGCCTGCACTGAGCATGAACATTGTATCCGGATCGTGTTTGATGCAAAGTGGTTATTCCTTGAAATCTGAAAACAATGGTTGTTCGATTTATAAGAATGATATCTTTTATGGTCATGCACCTGTGTTGAATGGTTTATTTCTATTGGATCTCGATAGTAGTATTACGCATATTTATAATGTTGATGCTAAAAGGATTAAACTTGATAATGATATATCTGCATATATGTGGCACTGCCTTCTAGGTCATATTGGCGTTAAACGCATGAAGAAACTCCATTCTGATGGACTTTTGGAATCACTTGATTTTGAATCATTTGATACATGTGAGCCATGCCTTATGGGCAAGATGACTAGAACGCCGTTTTCTGGTTCAATGGAACGGGCGACAGATTTATTGGAAATCATACATACTGATGTGTGTGGACCAATGAGTGTGTCGGCGCGAGGTGGATATCGTTACTTTGTTACTTTCACGGATGATTTGAGTAGATACGGGTATATCTATTTGATGAAACACAAGTCTAAAACCTTTGAAAATTTCAAAGAATTTCAGAATGAAGTGGAAATCATCGTAACAGAGATCAAATTTCTACGGTTCGACCGTGGAGGTGAGTATCTAAGTTACGAGTTTAGCACACATATGAAAGAGTGTGGAATAGCTTCACAACTCACGCCTGCCGGAACACCACAACGTAATGGTGTGTCGGAACGTCGTAATCGTACTTTATTGGATATGGTTCGATCTATGATGTCTCTGACTGACTTGCCACTGTCATTTTGGGGTTATGCACTGGAAACCGCTGCATTCACTTTAAATCAGGCACCATCTAAATCCGTTGAAATGACACCGTATGAATTATGGTTCGGAAACAAACCTAAGTTGTCATTTCTTAAAGTTTGGGGATGCGATGTTTATGTGAAGAAACTTCAGCCGGATAAACTCGAACCCAAAGCGGAAAAATGCGTCTTCATAGGATACCCTAAGGAAACGATTGGGTATACCTTCTATCACAGATCCGAGGGCAAGGTTTTTGTTGCCAAGAATGGATCCTTTCTTGAGAAGGAGTTTCTCGCGCAGGTGTGAGTAGTCGGAAGGTAGAACTCGAAGAGGTTATTGAACCTTCTCTTCATGAAATGGCGAGTAGCACAGCACTGGAAATTGTTTCAGAGTTGACTTCACCTAATGAAGAGAGAGCTAATGATATTGATCATGAAACTCCGAAAGAGGACACTACCGAACCTCGTAGGTCAAGTAGGACACGTGTAGCTCCTGAACTGTACGACATTCTTGTTGTGAATTTCATGGTTGATGAAATGGATGACCCTGCGACGTATGAAGAAGCGATGATGAGCCCAGATTCCAACAAATGGCTAGAAGCCATGAAATCCGAGATGGAATACATGTACGAAAACCAGGTTTGGACCTTGGTAGACTTACCTCACGATCGAAAGGCCGTTGAGAATAAATGGATTTTCAAAAGAAAAACTGATGCTGATGGTAATGTGACCATCTATAAGGCTCGACTTGTCGCAAAGGGGTTTCGACAAATTCAAGGAGTTGACTATGATGAGACATTCTCTCCCGTAGCGTTGCTAAAGTCGGTTAGGATTATGTTAGCAATTGTTGCATATTTCGATTATGAAATATGGCAGATGGATGTCAAAACTGTGTTCCTCAATGGTAATATTAAAGAAGAGTTGTATATGATACAACCTAAGGGTTTTTTCGATCCTAAGGATGCTGATAAGGTATGCAAACTTCAGCGATCCATCTATGGACTGAAGCAAGCATCCCGGAGTTGGAATCTTCGCTTTGATGAGGTGATCAAAGAGTTTGGATTTGTCCAAACTTATGGAGAGGCTTGTATTTACAAGAAAGTGAGTGGGAGAAATGTGGCATTTCTAATATTATATGTGGATGACATATTATTGATTAGAAACGATATAGATCTTTTAAACAGTGTTAAAAGTTATCTAAACAGCAAATTTTGGATGAAAGACCTTGGTGAAGCGTCATATATATTAGGCATTAAAATCTATAGAGATAGATCAAGGTGCCTAATTGGGCTATCGCTGAGTACATACCTTGATAAGATATTAAAGAAGTTTAACATGGACGGAAGTAAGAAGGGGTTCTTACCTATGTTGCAAGGCAAGACATTGAGCAAGACTCAAAGTCCGGCTACGGCGGAAGAAAGAGAGATAATGGATAAGATCCCCTATGCCTCGGCCATAGGCTATATAATGTATGCCATGCTATGTACAAGACCGGATGTGGCACATGCTATTAGTTTGACTAGTAGGTACCAATTTGATCCAGGTTCAGAACACTGGATAGCGGTCAAGAATATCCTTAAGTACTTGAGAAGAACTAGGGATATGTTTCTTATATACAGAGGTGAAGAAGAGCTAGTAGCTAAGTGTTATGTCGATGCTAGCTTTGACACCGATCCACATGACTCTAAGTCTCAATCCGGATACGTATTTCTCTTGAATGGAGCAGCAGTTAGTTGGAGGAGTTCCGAACAACCTGTGGTGACTAGATCAACGACGGAGGCGGAATATGTTGTTGCTTCAGAAGCGGCGGAGGAAGCGGTTTGGATGAAAGAGTTCATAATGGAACTAGGTGTGGTTCCTAGTGCATTGGAACAAATGGTGATCTATTGTGACAACAATGGAGCCATAGCCAATGCCAAGGAACCGAGGTCCCACAAGAATTTCAAGCATATTAAGCGTCGGTTTCACTCCATCCGCGAGCATGTCAAGGATGGAGATATAAAGATTTGTAAAGTACACACAGACCTAAATGTAGCAGATCCGTTGACTAAAGCTCTCCCTAGGGAAAAACATGATCAACACCAGAACTCCATGGGTGTTAGATTTATCACTATGTGAACTAGATTATTATCTCTAGTGCAAGTGGGAGACTGAAGGAAATATGCCCTGAGAGGCAATAATAAAGTTGTTATTATGTATTCCTCGTATATGATAGATGTTTATTTGCATGCTATAATTGTATTGATCGGAAACGTCAATACATGTGTGTTTAATAAACAAAAAGTGTTCCTAGTTATGCCTCTCTTATAGACTAGCTTGTTGATTAACAAGATGATCAAGGTTTCCTGATCATAGACACTGGATGTTGTTAATAACAAGGTCACAACATTTGTGAAATGATGTGATGAACATTCATCTGAAGTATAGCATTACAATCAAGTCATTATGTTTACATTGCTATAAACATCATACGAAGTAATCTTTATCCTTAGACCATGAGATCATGTCAATTGCTAAGTCCGGAAGAGTATCTTGATAACATCAAACGTCACACCGTAACAGGGTGACTATAAAGATGGGTTCAGTGCTACGAAGGTGTTATGTTGAGGCTCATGGATCAAGAGTGGAATTTGGCAATCCCGATGACGGATAGATATACTCTAGGCCCTCTCGGTGATATCACATTGAGATAGCTTGCAAGCAAGTGATGAGATCACTAGAATGTTATATCACGGGAACGAGAAAAGAGTGCATGTTGGTAACGAGATCAAACTAGGTATTTGGATACCGATGATCGAATCTCGGACATGTATTATATCATTAGACAAAGGGATTAAGTTACTAGCATTAAAGATTCTCACGAGTCCAAGTTGAGAACTTGTTTCAATTGTGGTGACCGCTATCACTTCGTTGCGGCTTGTCACTATGAGAAAAGAGAAGACCATGGGGGTAAACTTGTGTTGAAGAAGACCTCCAAATCTCCCTACAAGAAACCCTTCATCAGAAGGAACCCAACCAACAAGAAGCCGGGAGAAATTGTCTTGATCACACATGAAGAGTACTCCTCCGATGATGATGATGAAGATGAAGAAGAGGATACATCAAGTGGTGTGGCGGCTCTTGCCACTACCTCTACCCCGTCATTCTCCCTCTTCGACTCTCCAAATGAGAATATCTCCAACAAGAACGTCACTTGCCTTATGGCAAGAGGAACAGAGGTATTATCATCAACGCACTCCACCTCCCTAATCAATGATGATGATTTTGATGATGAGCTGTCTCTGGAGGTCAAAAAGGAATTAGTTGCTTTTGATGTGTTCATGAACAACTTGCAAGGGGAACACAAGAAACATGTTGTGGACCTCTTAAATCAACTTGCACACACACAAGAACTTCTTGATGACCCACAAGTATAGGGGGTGTATCGCAGTATTTTCGAGGGAAGTGAAACCCAATTTATTGATTCGACACAAGGGGAGCCAAAGAATATTTATAAGCCTTAACAACTGAGTTGTCAATTCAGCTGCACCTAGAAACAATCTTGCTCACAGCAGTTTATCAGTAGTAACAGTTTTGTAGTAGGAATAGTAAAGTAACAGCAGTAGTAAAGCAAAGACAGTAGTAACAAAAGCAGTAAACAGTGGGATTCGAGTGCGGTAGGCATAGGGATGGATGGACGGGCATTGCATGGACAAGACAATTCACATAGCAATCAGAACAAAGGGCAATTGCATATAAATAAGATAAAGCATCCAAGTACTAGACAATCCTAGGCATGTGTTCCATATATAGTCATACGTGCTCGCAATGAGAACTTGCACAACATCTTTTGTCCTGCCAGCCCGTTTGCAGCGGGGCCTCTAGGGAACTACTGGCAATTAAGGTGCTCCTTTTAATAGAGCACCGGAGCAAAGCATTAACACTTCATGAACACATGTGATCCTCACATCAAAGCCTTTCCCTTCCGGTTATCCCGATTTCTGTCACTTCGGGGCCATAGGTTCCGGACAACAACGTGTGTATACAACTTGCAGATAAGACCAAGAACAATACTATCATAATGAATCAATAATAAGTTCAGATCTGAAATCACGGCACTCAGGCCCTAGTGACAAGCATTAAGCACAACAAGTCGCAACAAAGTCATAAAGCACTAATAAAAGATACTAGGCACCATGCCCTAACAATCTGATGCCATTACATGAACGATCTCATCCAATCCCTACCATGCCCATAGCCAACATCGGGGGATTACTCACTCATAGGTGGGGGAAACATGGATGGTCGATGAAGAAGCGATGGTGATGATGATGGCGATGATCTCCTCCAATTCCTCGTCCCGGCAGGGTGCCAGAACGGAGTTTCTGGTGCTGTTTCGTGGAATCTAGTGGTGGCGACGGAGCGGAACTCCTTCTGGAAAAACGTCGAACCCCCCGAAGTTTTTAGGTCAGAAGGCTCCTTATAGACGAAGAGAGGGGCCGAGGGGGTGCCTGGGAGGCCCACACCACCCCCTGGCGCGGCTTGGCCTGGCCCGCGCCACCAGGTGGTGTGGCCACCCAGGGCTCTTCTCCGTCTCGTATTCTGGCTCCTCGAGTCTTCGGGTGAAATAGGATTTTTGGCATATTTTCCGGGATTTTTCCTGATAGTTGATTTTCTGCACAAAAAGTAGACACCAAGGCAGTTCTGCTGAAAACAACATCAGTCCATATTAGTTGCATCCAAATCACACAAGTTTAGAGGAGAAACAATAGCAAAAGTGTTCGGGAAAGTAGATACGTTTTGGATGTATCAACTCCCCCCCAAGCTTAGCTTATTGCTTGTCCTCAAGCAATTCAGTTGAAAACTGAGTGCGATAAAAGAACTTTCACGAACACATTTGCTTCATATGATGTAAATATTCTCAGCAATGTGATCAACTACTTAAACAGTTCATAATAAAGAGTATGCAACTGAGTCTACTTAATAGTCATTGCAAGCTATGAAGAGATTCCAACTCAAGAATAATAAGTAGCACGAAGCACAAACATAAGAAACATTACAATGCTCATAAAAAGGTATGATAGAGTGGTATCTCGCTTGCCTTTGATTATGAATGTCAAGGCACCTCTGAAGTTCAAGTGATGACTAGAAGTAAAGATATCAAGAATACAAGCATCAAAGTCGTAACACAAGTAATCAAGTAATGGAACAAACATAAAGAATGACAACTATGCTCTCAAGAAGGTGCTCAAAGAATATGTGGAGACTCAATAAGTAGAAGAAAAAGGTTTTGAGTAATTTGAAAGGCTTCCAAATGCATTTGGAAGTATGGTACTCATTAGCTTTGAGCTCTCATTGCCCCTATCATAGGCATCTTTAATGTGGTTAAGGTGTAAGTGAGGTCCAATCTGAGTTATATGCTTGACAGACTATAAACTGAAAATCCCAAGTCCCTTGAGTATGAGGGCCTCTCCTCATGCTACTCAACTTTAGTTACCGATAAGTTCTTGTCATCGTAAGTATGTGCGTATCATTGAGAACCTCCAACGGGGTACCCCTTGCCCGATGATACGGAAGAATCCCCATATCAAAATGACAAGGCAAGCAGACAATGAGTATCTCAGCAATCTTCTTATTTACCATGGGAAAATGGTGCTTTTTTCTCTCTTTCCTATTTTCATAAAACTCTCTTTTTTTCCTTTTTCTCAATAGCTATAACTCTCTTTTTATAAGAAGAATGCTTCATAGATATCATTATGGTTACGCTGCAGGTTTCCACCATGTCAGCATGGATTAGACCAGCGGCCCAGCCGTTTCTCTAACACACATACATAACTCCATGGACTTACAAGCTCCCCTTTTATTTCACACCGACGACATCCGCCAACAAAAGAGCAAGGTATCAACTGGGTATATATTTACAAGTGTTGAAAACGTTCCCCGTGATAGCACGGTTCTGCTAATCCCCAGCCTATAATTTGCAAGCGTATAACTTTCATGGAGAGTTCACAATGGTTCAGGTTTATTAAGTGCAGGAAATAAAGTGTGACATCAAGTTCGTGAGAGCTTTACTAACTAACTTTCCCATAACAAGCAAACATTTTATTCAGAAGAAAACAAGGCATATTGAATATGCACGGAAGTAGCAAATGATGCTAATATGTAGGTATGGTGGACACTTTGGCAATATTCGGTTTAGGGCGTTTGGAAACATGAGTAAAACACTCAGGGGTAATGAAGGCTAGCAATAGTAAGGGAGCGACAAACGAGAGAGCAATAGCTGTCATTATCATGTTTGCACCAAAACAGGACTACTCATGGCATGAAAGTGATTCAAGATCCTCAAGGCAAAATAATTCATCGAGGCTTAACTGATTATTACAGTCATGTGCATGTGTGAGCATGTGCCAAGTCAATCAAATGAAACATTCAGAGGAGGATACCACGGTGTCATACCAATTTATGAATAGAGCAATGCAGGCAAACATTCATAAGACATGCTACAAACTATTAGCGAGATGGAGCTAATCATAAGAAAGCAAGAACTACTAAGCATCCAAATAAAACATACACTCTACATGAACAGACTAAGCATGCCCACAGTGATGAGTATATGTACAAAAATGAAAACAAATAGAGTTCGTTACCAGCCTCTTACCACGCCTCAAGTTGTCATTGATCCTCATTATTGCTCTTCACTTGTGTGGCTTGAATAATAATATGAAACCAATATCCACTGAGGAATGCCGAACCCTGAAGCAAACTCGCAAAAACCAAAGAAGAACGACAAATATTTTTGGTGTTTTCGATTTTTAAACAAGAACCAAAAGGGAAAAACAAACAAAGCAAAATCTTTTTGGGTTTTTTGAATAGTTCAAACAAAGCAAAAAGGGAAAAGCAAACCAAGGCAAAAAGAAGAAGCAAACCAAAGAGAAACAACAAACATATTTTTGGCCTTTTTGTGTTTTTAGAAAGCAAAAGCAAAGAAGCATGAAAACTAAAAAGAGAACGAAAACATGAATATACAAAGTACCGACGCAACATGATATGGAGATGAGTGCGGTGTCGACGTACCTCCCCCCAAGCTTAGGGTTTTGGCCTAAGTGGGTATCAATCCCAAGCTGGCCAGGATGAAGTGTCACCCGGGTACGACGAGGAGGTACCCTCTTCCTGGTGCGAGTCAAGTACGCCCCTCTGTAACGTGCGGAGTAATCATAGGAGCGAGCATCCTGCTGGTGCTGCTCATGGAAACCCAACAAGCGAAGCTGCTCATCCACCTCCTCCTTGGAGCGCGACCACGGTCTCCCGTCAACACTAAACAAAGCAGGTTGTGGCAAAAGGATCTCCCTTTCATCACCGTCAGTGAAAAGCATCCTATATACTAGATTGTTCAAATCAGAGGTAGCAGTGACAAAGTGATGAGTTTTCATGGCAACAAGATCGAGCCTCTGTGGTGCTAGCATAGCATCATCGGGATCCACTGAAAGACCTAATGCATTGACTACACGCGAGGCAATGATGCCCCCATACATAGGCCCCCTAGCAGCTAGGCGGCGAGCAATAAGCGAGTCAAGATTATACCGAGTATCATTGTTAAGCGCAATAGCAAGGAATGCTAAATGATAGTTGGAGATGTTACTAGTGTTCTCCGTACCCAAAACACTAGTGGCAAGATAATATGCAAAGTATCTAAGAGCAGGGAGTTGGATATTTCTTATCTTTCCACGCTGCGCCAAGCGGTCATCATCATTGGTCACCCCTCGGTATAGCTCCAGCAAATCAGCGGGTCGCCCTTGAATTTTCTTCATGGTCCCTGTCATACGCACACCTACAATACTGCGAAATCTCTCCAAAGGCATGGTGAAAGGCATTTCATAGATTTTAAAAGAGACAGTAGATTGATAGGGTGTGTTAGTAAATGAGAAGCTCTCAACAAAAGTTTTGGTGAGCATAGCGTATTGTGCACTCTCATCTTGCATATAAGAGGTCAAACCAACCCTCTCAATCAGTAGCAAGAAATCATCAAGAATACCTGCAGCTTGCAAGAAAGTAAAACAAGGAAAAGAAGATGGGGGAGCATCTCCATCATCCCTTTCACTGCCAATGCGTGTTGCAATGAGGTCTTCATTGTATGATGGCCTAGCTTGAGAGGCTATTCTTGAGGGCCTCGACCTCCTAGGTGCATCACTCTCAAATATCTCTCCAAAAGTATGATTTTTCATGCTTGGTATTCTGAAATTTAAACACCTATTAAACAAGTGATTACAAAGTAAATATAATAAAGGATTCTACTCATAGGGACTTGCAAGAGGCCTAAACATGCATCAAAGATATATCTCTAAGCATCAAACAATCTTACAAGCTCTCATAACCAGTCACCTACATCAGCAAAATACTCAACATATAATCCACTAAACACAAATCTACTTGGACAAGGGGAGGAGTCACATACCAAGGAACAATTGCTCCAAATTTCAGCAAGAAAGATGGGCTGAGCAAGGAGATCGAAGAAATCGAGAGCAAGCACAGAAAGAACGCGATTTTGAGCTATGAACTAGAGCTTACTCGGGAGAGAGAAGAAATTGGCAGGGGAGAGAGTTAGTGGGGGCCAGGGGTGGCCCACACCAAGGCATGGCGCCACCCAGGGCTGGCCACGCCACCACATGGTGTGCCTGCCTGGTGGGCCCCCCGGTACCTACCAGGTACTCCTCTGCCCCCTTTTTCACGTAAAAATTTAATATGAATTTTTTGGAATTTTTCGTGACACTTTATTTTTAGGTATTTTTCAGAAATAGAAGAATGATTTTTCTGACAGACAGAATTTTTTTCTTTTGGAAACATGATGCAAAGACAAAACAAGGTTAGAACTACAGAAGTTCTAACATGCAAGCAACTAACAACAAAAATAAAACTAAATGAAAACAAAAACTAAAATGCAAAGGATAGAAATAAACAGAGATAATCATAATGAAAACATTGTTTTGTTCAATGGAATCCTTTTGTTAGCAAGGTTGATCAAGTCTTGCTACTAAAACAATTGCATATGAGACAAAACTTTGTACTCCACTAATGATTATGTTACCTCAACCTTGATAGCAATGGTCCCAATCATAATAATTTCAAAATTTGGTATGGGACAATATATTTCTCCAACTTGAATGCCTTCAACATGTTCAATTGAATTCAAACCATAAGTCCTTTCAAATTTCTTGGGGAAATAGACAGTATGTTCCTTGTCATTAACATTCAAGGTCACCTTTCCTTGATTACAATTAATAACAGCTCCTGTAGTATTAAGAAAAGGTCTCCCAAGAATAATAGACATATTATCATCTTCAGGCATTTCAAGCACAACAAAATCAGTTAATATCAAGCAATTGTGAGCCACCTGAACAGGTACATCCTCACATATACCCACAGGAATAGTGGTAGATTTATCAGCCATTTGCAAGGATATATATCAGTTGGTATCAATTTTTCAAGATGAAGCCTCTTATAGAGAGAGAAAGGCATAACACTAACTCTAGCTGCCAAATCACACAAAGCAGTTCTAACATAACTATTCTTAATAGAGCAAGGGATAGTTGGAATCCCTGGGTCTCCAAGTTTCTTAGGAACCTTACCATTGAAGGAATAATTAGCAAGCAAAGTAGAAATTTCTTCATTAGGGATCTTCCTTTTATTCGAGACAATGTCCTTCATATACTTTGAGTAAGGAGGCAATTTAATAGCATCAGTCAAAGGAATTTGCAAGAATAAAGGCTTCATCCACTCACAAAACTTATTGTAGTGTTCATCTTCCTTTGACTTGTGTTTCTTATCAGGGAAATGCATAGGTTTTTGGACCCAAGGTTCTCTTTCACTACCATGTTTCTTAGCAATAAAATCTTCTTTGGTGTATTTAGTAGTCTTAGTGTGGTTTTCAGGTTCTTCTTCAACTTTTTCTTCATTAGGAACTTCATTTTCTTCATTACCACTTTCAGTTTCAGCATCAGAGATAGATATACTATTAGGATCTATAGCAGGTTCAGAGGGTTCTACAACAGTTTTATGTTTCTTTTTCCTTTTCTTACGAGTAGAACTACCATTTTCAGCTTGTTGAGAATCCTACTCAATCCTTTTGGGATGCCCCTCAGGATATAGAGGATCCTAGGTAGCAGCTCCACTTCTAGTTCTAATTTCATAAGCATGTTTTTCTTTAGTAGCATTTACTAGCAAGTCGTTTTGCACTTTAACGAGTTGATCTATTTGAGTTTGAACCATTTGAAAGTGTTTAACAATCATTTTAACATCATTAGAGGTTCTTTCCACAATATCTTTCAACTCAACAATAGCTCTAGTGTTTTCCATTAGATGATTTTGCACCCTTTTATTAAAGTTATCTTGCTTAACAATAAAGATATCAAATTCTTCTAAGCATTGATCAGGAGGTTTCAAGTAAGGGATATCACCTTCATCAAAGTGTTGGAGGGAGTGTACCTCAATAGTGGATGAGTAGGGAATAGGCTTACATAATTCTTCCATAGGAGGTAAATTCTTGACATCTGCAGCTTTAATTCCCTTCTCCTTAAGACATTTCTTAGCTTCCTTCATCACTTCATCATTTAATTCAATAACTCCCCTCTTCTTTGATGTTGGAATAGGCACGGGAATAGATGGTTCAGGTACAATGACTTCAGGTATAGCTTGTTTAGGAGGAGTCCAATCTTCATAATTCTTGCTTATTTTAGCCATTAATTCCTCAGCTTCCTTTGGAGTCCTATTCCTGAAAACACAGTCAGCACAACTATCTAGGTATGTCCTAGATTCCTCGGTTAGTCCATTATAAAATATATCAAGAAGCTCATTCTTAGGTAATGGACTTCCAGCCTATGCATGAATCAAAGCGCAAAACCTTCCCCAAGGTTCGGGCAATACCTCTTTTTCTCCCTGTTTAAAATCAAAAAGTTCCTACAAAGTAGCATGTCTAGCACTGGGAGGAAAATATTTCTATAGAAAAGTACTAATCAAGCACTCGGGGCTATCAATAGATCCAGGAGGTAAATTACTAAACCAAGTTTTAGCTTCTCCTTTCAGTGAAAAGGGAAAAATCTTAGCAACAAAGTAAGTACGCATCTTAATATCATCAGAAAACAAGCCACTCATAGTAGAAAGTTCATTCATATGTGCTACCGCACTTTCATTCTTAGTCCCACAAAAAGGTTCTTTCTCGATAATAGCTATGTAAGATAGATCGAGAGAGAAATCATAATCTTCATCTATAATGTTTATGGGAGAAGTAGCAAACTTAGCATGAGGAGATAATTTGGGTCTAATAGTACGCCTCTCAAGGAGACTCTTAGCAGCGCTCCTATCATGGGTGTTCTTACATTCTTCAATAAACTCATCAGTCATCTCAACATAATCTTCTTCAGTATCATAACTCTCACTAAACTCAGGTGAGCTAACAGGTGTGGTAGTGTCTTCATTAGGAGTTTCGGTATTTCCAGCTATAGTTCTAGCAATCGTAGCATCTAGAAAAAGACCTAATGAACCACTCTTATCAAGCACAGTAGAAGCAGCATCATAAGCATCAGAAGTTTCAGATTCAGCAGTAGTAGCAGTGTGTGTAGCATGTGTATATGGTGGTGTAACGAACTTACTCAACACAAACGGTGAATCAAGAGCAGCAGAGGTGTTTAGAACCGTACGTCTTCTTGTAGTGGATGGTAAAATAGGAACCTTACCATCACGAGACTTACCCATGATGGATGGATAGCAGCGAACAATAAAGAATCCAAGTGAACTTGATAAATAAAGCTATGCTCCCCGGCAACGGCGCCAGAAAATAGTCTTGATGACCCACAAGTATAGGGGGTGTATCGAGTATTTTCGAGGGAAGTGAAACCCAATTTATTGATTCGACACAAGGGGAGCCAAAGAATATTTATAAGCCTTAACAACTGAGTTGTCAATTCAGCTGCACCTAGAAACAATCTTGCTCACAACAGTTTATCAGTAGCAACAGTTTTGTAGTAGGAATAGTAAAGTAACAGCAGTAGTAAAGCAAAGACAGTAGTAACAAAAGCAGTAAACAGTGGGATTCGAGTGAGGTAGGCATAGGGATGGATGGACGGGCATTGCATGGACAAGACAATTCACATAGCAATCAGAACAAAGGGCAATTGCAGATAAATAAGATAAAGCATCCAAGTACTAGACAATCCTAGGCATGTGTTCCATATATAGTCATACGTGCTCGCAATGAGAACTTGCACAACATCTTCTGTCCTGCTAGCCCGTTTGCAGCGGGGCCTCTAGGGAACTACTGGCAATTAAGGTGCTCCTTTTAATAGAGAACCGGAGCAAAGCATTAACACTCCGTGAACACATGTGATCCTCACATCAAAGCCTTTTCCTTCCGGTTATCCCGATTTCTGTCACTTCGGGGCCATAGGTTCCGGACAACAACGTGTGTATACAACTTGCAGATAAGACCAAGAACAATACTATCATAATGAATCAATAATAAGTTCAAATCTGAAATCATGGCACTCGGGCCCTAGTGACAAGCATTAAGCACAACAAGTCGCAACAAAGTCATAAAGCACTAATAAAAGATACTAGGTACCATGCCCTAACAATCTGAGGCCATTACATGAACGATCTCATCCAATCCCTACCATCCCCATAGCCTACAGCGGGGGATTACTCACTCATAGATGTGGGAAACATGGATGGTCGATGGAGAAGCGATGGTGATGATAATGGCGATGATCTCCTCCAATTCCCCGTCCCGACAGGGTGCCAGAACGGAGTTTCTGGTGTTGTTTCATGGAATCTAGTGGTGGCGGCGGAGCGGAACTCCTTCTGGAAAAACGTCGACCCTTCCCCGAAGTTTTTAGGTCAGAAGGCTCCTTATAGGCGAAGAGAGGGGCCGAGGGGGTGCCTGGGGGCCCACACCACCCCCTGGCGCGGCCTGGCCTAGCCCGCGCCACCAGGTGGTGTGGCCACCCCAGGGCTCTTCTCCGTCTCGTATTCTGGCTCCTGGAGTCTTCGGGTGAAATAGGATTCTTGGCATATTTTCCGGGATTTTCCCTGATAGTTGATTTTCTACACAAAAAGTAGACACCAAAAGTTCTGCTGAAAACAACGTCAGTCCGTATTAGTTGCATCCAAATCACACAAGTTTAGAGGAGAAACAATAGCAAAAGTGTTCGGGAAAGTAGATACGTTTTGGACGTATCACTTCTAGATGAGAGATGTCAATTAGGGAGAGAGCACATGATTGAGGTAGAAGCTCTAAATAATGCCTTAGAAGAAGAACAAGAAACTAGATTATCTCTTGAAACTAAACTAGAGGGCCTTGATGATGCAAATGATCTCATTATTAATAAACTCATCAAGGAACGTGACCATGCTATTGCTAAATGCAAAAAGGCTAAAAAGTATAAGATTGAGTTTGATGTTGTTCTTGAAAAACTTGCCGAGGACTTTAGGACACTTGACAAGGCTCACGAGGCCTTGGAAAGTGAACTCTTGTCTCTCACAAAGTCTCGTGAAAAGCTTCAAACTCAATTGATCAATACTCCTCACCTAGTACATTCATTCCTTCTAGTTGTACAAATACTCTTGAAGAACATGCTAGGTTGAAGGGGGAGCTAGCTAAGACCTCCTTTACCAAAGGAAATAAGTCTATTGATGACCTCTTAAACAAGCAAAGGTCAAATGGTGAAAAGGGGGGCATTGGCTTTGTCTCTAATGCCAAGAAGAAAAAGAACAACAAGAATAAGAAGGCCAAGCCCGCCCAAGAAAAGAACAAGGTCATTGTGGGAAGTAAGACCCCAAGTGGCAAAACTATGTCTCATGATGATTTTGCGGGTAGTGTTAACCCTCACTATGTCTTAATGCGTGATTATTATGGTGATGTGTATGCACAATATGTTGGCCCATTTGATGGTTATATTGCATGGTCTATTTGGGTTCCCAAGACCCTTGTTGCTAACAAAAGAGGACCCATTGAAAGATGGGTACCTAAAAACTAGTTAGATCTTTTGTAGACCTATGCTTCCGGAGGGTCAAAATGGGTGCTTGATAGTGGATGCACAAGTCATATGACCAGAAGCGCGTCTAGTGTCAAGGAGTTGAGACCAAATGTTGATCAGATATCTGTGACATATGCCTACAAATCAAAGTCTAAGGTAATGGGTTTCGGCAAAGTTGTGGTTGCACACGATATCACTCTCGTGGACGTCATGCTTGTTGAGACCCTTGGCTATAATTTACTTTCAGTCCGTGCTCTTGGAAAGATGGGTTTTCCCGTCTTCATTGATAATGATATTGTGATCCTCATGTGGAGCAAGTCTCTAAAGGTCGCTTTCATTGGGTACGTCGAGAATGACTTGTATGTGGTGGACTTCTCGAGGAAAACCACTACAAGTCCAATGTGCCTATTCGGAAAGGCCGATGTGGGTTGGCTATGGCATCGCCGTCTAGCCCATGTCAACATGAGAACTTTGCAAAGCCTCCACAAGGATGGTCATATTGTTGGACTAAAAGAAAATGTTTGCTTTGCCAAAGATCGTATTTGTAGGCCATGTGTTGAAGGAAAGATGCATGATTCTCCCCACAAGCCAAAGAACTACATCAAGTCCAAGAGGATCTTGGAGCTCCTTCATGTGGATCTCTTTGGTCCTCCGTCCCATGCGAGTCTTGGTGGGAAGAAATATTGTTTGGTGATTGTTGATGACTACTCAAGATACACTTGGGTATATTTCTTCAAGTTAAAAAGTGAGACCCAAGAGAACTTCATCGACTTCATCAACATGGCTCAACGTCAACACAATATCCCAGTGTTAACAATAAGAAGTGACAATGGTACCGAGTTCAAGAACTACACATTAAATGGATTTCTTAGTGATGAGGGAATAAAACATCAATATTCCGCTGCATATACCCCTCAACAAAATGGTGTAGCTGAGAGGAAGAACTGGACTCTTATTGACATGGCAAGGACTATGTTGGCAGAATTTAAATCTCCATACATAGTCCTTGCCATGTCATGCATCAAACCGTCTCTATCTCCGCAAAGAATTGATCAAGACTCCATATGAAATACTTACTGGTAACAAGCCTTATGTTTCTTACTTCCGGGTATTCAATTGTAAGTGCTTCTATCGCATTAAGGGCATTCGGTTATCCAAGTTTGATTCCAAAGCATTAGAGGGTATTTTTGTTGGTTATGGTGTTGAATCCCACACTTATAGAATCTATGACAACCTCTCAGGAATTGTCATAGAATCTTGTAGTGTGGTGTTTGAAGAATACGATGGTCCCCAAGCGGGGCGTGTTGATGTTTGTGATGTAGATGATGAAATGCCTCAGGATGCCATAGGAAGAATTGATGCGGATTTCATCTGCCGTGTTGAGGAAACCCTTATGGTGGATCGAGAAGAACTATGCTCTACTCAAGTGGAGACCTCATCTTCTCAACCTCAACAAGCTACTGTCGAGGAGGACATGGAGCCATGCCAAAGACAAGTTATGGACCCTCAACCTGATGATCAAGAAGAAACCTCTAGACAGGAGATACTTGAATCTCCATCTGCTAGAATGTCCAGTGGTGCGAAGGCTATTACACAAGGAAGATCTATAGAAACGGCCTTAAGGAAAGATCAATGCCTGTCTAGGAGTATGCTTGATCAAGACCAAGGTCAATCTTTGCCTCTTATAGAAGAGAATAATTCCAATGATGATCAAGGTCAAGTTGATGGTCAAGACGAGGACCAAAATGATGAAGTGATCCCCCAAGAAACAACAAGGAGATCGAAACTCGTCGCCAAGCTAGAATGGATAGAATATTGGAATTAAGAGACCACACTCTTGAGAATGTGGTAGGAGATCTAAGAAGAGGGATATCTACTCGAGCACAATTGAAGAACTTTGGTGAGCACCAAGCACACATTTCCATGGTGGAACCAAAGAAAGTATGGGAAGCTCTTGAAGATTCGGATTGGTTGGATGCAATGCACAAAGAGCTCAACAAATTTGAGAGAAACAAAGTATGGAAGTTACTGGAAAAGCCAAAAGATTGCCGCAATGTTATAGGCACCAAGTGGATTTTCAAGAACAAGCAAGATGAGCATGAAATTGTGATAAGGAACAAGGCAAGATTGGTTGCACAAGGGTTCTCTCAAATTGAAGGCATTGATTATGGAGATACTTATGCACCCGTGGCTCGCCTTGAGTCCATCCGTATCCTTCTTGCTTATGCGGCACATCATAAATTTAAACTACAACAAATGGATGTAGAAAGTGCATTTATTAATGGTCCATTGTATGAGTTGGTATATGTGAAACAACCCCCGGGGTTTGAGGATCCCAACTTTCCAAACCACGTCTACAAACTCGATAAGGCACTCTATGGGCTCAAGCAAGCCCCACGCACGTGGTATGAGCACCTTAGAGAGTTGTTGTTAGATCGTGGGTTTGAGGTTGGGAAAATCAATCCTACTCTTTTTACTAAGAAGGTCAATGGGGAACTTTTTGTATGCCAAATTTATGTAGATGATATTATCTTTGGCTCATCTAACAAAGCTTTTAATGATGAATTCTCAAAGCTTATGGCTGATAGGTTCAGGATGTCTATGATGGGAGAATTGAGAGTATTTCTTGGTTTTGAGATCAAACAAGTGAGAGGAGGAACATTCTTCAACCAAGCCAAGTATACTCAAGATATGCTCAAAAGATTCAACATGAAAGACCTAAATGGAGCTCCCACTCCCATGGCAACAAAGACTCATCTTAACTAAACCCAAATGGTAAAGATGTGGATCAAAAGGTATACCGATCCATGATTGGCTCTTTGCTTTGCCTATGTGCATCTAGACCTGATATTGTATTGAGTGTAGGAGTGTGTGCAAGATATCAAGCGGCTCCTAAAGAAAGCCATTTGATGGCAATCAAGAGAATCTTTCGATATTTGGTTCATACCCCAAACTATGGTATTTGGTATCCTAGGGGCTCAACTTTCTCTCTTTGTGGGTACACGGATTCTTATTGGGCTGGTGAAAAGGATGATAGAAAATCGACCTCTGGGGCTTGCCAATTCCTTGGGAGGTCCTTGGTGTGTTGGTCTTCTAAGAAGCACAACTGTATATCTCTTTCCACCGCCGAAGCCGAGTATGTGGCTGCTGCTAGTGCTTGTACACAATTGCTATGGATAAGGCAAACTTTAAAGGAATACGGTGTCCATTGTGACAAAGTGCCTCTTCTATGTGACAATCAAAGTGCTATTAAGATTGCATATAACCCAGTGGACCATACCAGAACAAAACATATTGAGATTCGTCACCACTTCATTAGAGATCATGTTGCCCGAGGTGATATTGAGCTATCATATGTGTCAACCAAAGACCAACTTGCCGACATTTTCACGAAGCCACTTGATGAAGCAAGGTTTTGTTATTTGAGGAATGAACTAAATACCATGGATTCTAGGAGCTTGACTTGATTACCTTGCATAGACACCTATGTCTTGACCCATATTTGGTGTAGGTGCAGGCATGGAGATAGGAGAGTGCGGTTCTAATTCATTGGACTATCCCTCCCCCAATAATGCCAACATTAATAAATTCAATCCTCTTAGTCTCATTTAGCGATATGTGAGCATCATTGATGAGTAGTGGCTCTGGACCCAAGGATAACTCTTCGCGGTGTCATGCCACAAACTCCAACATGGTGGCTTCGGCCACCACCCTCTTCTCATTTGATATGTTGGTTCTTAGTTCGGGTTTATTTGGCGCATTAATGAACATTTGAATCGATTTCTGTGGTTTTCTTGAATTTTCACAGTATGACATCTTAACCCAAGCCTACTCTCTATCCTGAAAACTATCTCTATCTAATATATGTCCCCATACACATATCTTGGAGTTTTTGGTCGAGGAGGACCGGAGTCTCCGGTGTGGGCCGGAGTCTCTGGTGTAGACCGGAGTCTCCGGTCCACACGGTTTCTTTCCACTTAAGGGGAGGATGGGGTGAACTGAAACAACAGTTTCATTCATCCACCCCGTCCCCCTCTCTACCCCGTCGCCTCCTCTTCCAAATCTTCTCCCCGGAGGTTAAGAAGCCCTCGGGATCCGCCGTGCCGCCGGCCAATCATCTCCTTTCCACCATTGGGTGATTCCCACCGGTGGAATCCATCCCATGGACAGATCTGGTACCTCTCCTTTTTCTTCATCTAGGGTTCTTCCCTTGCTTTGTTTTTGAGGATTGGTACTAGTTTTGGCCACGGGAATCCCTTGTTCGCGTGCACTTGTGTACTTTACCCTTGTTACCCTGCCCGATCTGTTGGATTCAACACCATTGGAGCCTTCTTGATCTTCCCCCGAGTCTCCAGACCGGAGACTCCGGTCCCTTGGACCGAAGACTCCGGTGTGGACCACGGAGACTCCAGTGTGGGTTGAATCTGACATATTTTGCAAAATCTCAAGGGTATTGTACTGCCTCCTTGGGACATATATACTTACCTCCATGCTATCTCCCTCGATGCTTTTCACAGGTTCTGGCTCTCGTCGTCCTCCTCGCACTAAGGCCAAGATGAAGAGAGGGGATCCTCGCTATGATGAGTCTGAGGGTTAGTACATTGTGCCCCCATCCAACCGTAGACAGCAGGCCCGTGATGCAGCCTATATGCGGCGGGAGCAGGACAGGGTTGAGGAAGAGAACCGTGCCAAGAGGGCAAAATACGACAACCTTCAGTCTTTGGCCTGCATGTCTAAGCAGGAGTACCGTGAGCTGCGGAAGACTAATTTCTATGCCTTGCCTCGCACCAGTGATGACCCGTGCTATTGGAGGAAGGAGCAAGCTGTCTTCATGAAAGACATTTACAGCGTGCTTAAGAGATCCCCCGTGTGCCCCCAGAAGTACTTGAGTGTTGAGCAGATGAGGAAGAGCTCCTACTTCTCTGATGCACTATGGATTAGTGAGAAGTTGGGGCTGTTCAACTTGATGGAGCTCTGTGAAGACTACAACATCACCCTTGTGCAGCAGTTCTATGCCACATTTGTGTTTGAGACTAACCAAGCCAGGACTATGACTCGGATGACTAGCAACCACCGTTTTTCTGCAACTTTCTATGACTTTGCTGAGGCCATCTTCGAGACATTCTAGGGGGTATCTACTCATGTTGGAGTTTGCATGCACTCCACAGCTCTTAGGGTGAACAAGAACAAGCTTGCCCCTTTATATGGTAGTGAGGGTGTTGTGGGAGGGTCCAAGGGACTCAAGCCTCTCTACAATATGATGTTGAGGATCTTCCGCCAGACCATTTCCCCTAGTGCTGGGAATGATGATGCCATCAGATGTGGTTTGGTCAACTTGTTGTATCACACCCACAAGATTTACATGGCTGGCCCCGATGCAGACGCTGATCCTATTGATGTGATGGATTACATATTTGAGGAGATGTATCATGCCATCTTATACAAGAAGGCCCCTCCATATGCACCCCTAGTCATGAGAATCATCAACACTCAGCAACATGGTTCTCCACTTGCTATGCCTCCCAACCTTACTGAGCACACTCTCGTATCTCTGCAGTAGAAAGGGGAAATGAGGGCTCCCCCTAGATGCTCTCATGCACATGTGGAGGAGGAAATCTCAGAGACCGAAAGGGCCCCCTCTCCTTCTAGGGCTCGGAGGAAGAATGCTTCCAATGCACCTCTTCCTCCCATGACATGTGACTATGTACATGAGAGGGTCAAGAAGGCCTCATTCTGGGAGAGGACCCTGTGTTGCATGAATGTGGACATCCACAAGCAACAGCATGATTCCTACAAGAGCAACCGTCGCATCGAGAAGCTACTCAAGGAGATCAAGGCTCAGGGTGAAGCATATGATGAGGAAGGTGAGGCTGAGTACACTGACGAGCATGGCGCTCAGCCATCCACCGAGTCAGATCACACTCTTTTGTTTGGAGCATGGAATGCCCATCAGGACAGCTTGGTGGATTGGAAGACCTTTTCTGATGTCACTTCTGGATTTGGGTACCAAGGTACCTCCTCTTCTCGCCCTCACGGCAAAGGACCTGCAACTCTAGATGGTGATGAGGACTATGATGATGATGATGAGGATCAGGATATGGATGAGGAGGAAGAGGACGGGGAGGATGATGATGACGAGGACTACTGATCCGTTGGGGCGCTAGCTTAGGTCTTTTCCCTTTTTCGGTGTCTCGATGCCAAAGGGGGAGAAGACATTTGTCATCGGGATTTGCATGGGACTGGGCTTTGATTCTTGTTTGCTATCTCGACTTTCCTACTTGTTTACTATCTCGACTTCCGTACCTTCGTATCTATGTGCCTTATGTTTGTGCGAGACATTGTTTGCTATTTCTGCATGACTCTGTGGGTGCTCCTACATGCATGTTTGTAACTCATGTGAAATCTATGTGCTTTATCCATGTTCAGCCTACTATGCTTGCTTCCCATGTTTATCCTAGTACACATACCTAGGGGGAGCATGTCCATACTCTGTCTTAAGTCATTGAAAACATTTTCCATGCTAAATCACTAGTTGTCATCGAACACCAAAAAGGGGGAGATTGAAAGGACATATACTGTCATAATCACTTTTGGTGTTCGGTAACAACTAGTAGACCCTGTTTTACAGTTTGCTATTGTCTATAGGTTGATATATTACAAAGTGAAAAGGACTGCATGTCTCTTGGGAATTCCAGACCGGAGTCTCCAGTCTGCCAAGACCGGAGTCTCCGGTGTGGTCCGGAGTTTCCCCAGGAGTCTCAGGAGGGGGCTTCTGTTTTCCTGCCTGGGTCATTCTGTTTGGTGGTCCGGAGGAAGGTCCGGAGTCTCCGGTCCGTGCCTCGGACCAGAGTCTCCGGTGCAGAGGGACCGGAGTCTCCGGTCCACTTGGCTCACAAGTGGGATGGGTCATTCTGTTTGACGGTCCGGAGGCTGGTCCGGAGATTGACCGGAGTCTCCGGTGTAGACCGGAGTCTCCGGTGTAGACCGGAGTCTCCGGTGTAGACCGGAGTCTCCGGTGTGCAGACCGGAGTCTCTGGTCTGACTCTTCTCCAACGGTCAGAAAACAGTTCACTGGTGGGTAGGGCTATAAATAGAGGACCTTACCCCCTTCCTCCAGCTGCTCGTCCACCTCAAGAACACCATGTCCATTTGAGCCACCAAATCAACAAGATCTCTTCATCCAACCATCCAAAGTCTTTGATATTTGGAGAATCGAAGGAGGAGGCCTTGATCTACAGCTTCACCAAGAGAGATCTTCATTTCCCCCTCATTCACTTGAGGGCCCCCATGCTCTAGTGTTTCATTGGAAACCCTAGGTTTTGATTTGGTTCTTACAAGCTTGTCTTTGATTGTTTGACAACTTGTTTGTATTTGGGAGCCTCCAATTAAGTTGTGGATGTGTGCCCCGAACTTGTTGTAAAGGTGTCGGCTTCCACCTCGAAGGTTGCCGTATAGTGGAAGAGGTGAATCGAACCCCTTGGGGTGAGGTTCATCGGAGAACAAGGGAGTCCTCTCGTGGTGTTGGTGGTTTGATACCATCCCCTCTCCAAACGTAGACGTACTTCCCCTCAAAAGGAAGGAACTACAGGAAACAAATCCTCGTGTCTCCGAGTGCTCCACCTTGGTTACTTCTATCCTTTATCGCACTTTGATTATATAGTTCTTGCTTGGTTCTTGTACTAGGTTGACATATAGGTAAATTCACCATAGTTGCATAATCTAGAGAATTTACCTTTTCGTGTCAAACCCTAAATTGAAAAAGAGTAACATTTGGAGTAGCACCTATTCACCCCCCTCTAGGTGCCCATACGATCCTTTCAATCCGGTCGGGCCAGCAGGCCCGTAAAGCTCCCGCGGGGGCACACCAGTTCCAGTAGGGTCTAGCCAAGCCCGGATTAGGCCGGGTAAAGCCCGCCGCCACGTTGCAACAGGCTGGTCCCCATCACCACTAACCCTCGGCCGAGCTACCCCACCGCCGCCTGCAGGGCGAGCAGAGCACAGGGAAGGCCCAACCGCCCGACCCAGATGGGGCCCTGCGGGCCTAGATTTGGGCCGCAGGGGCCTGGCCGACGCCGCCCCACCTCTACCCGCCACGGCCGCCCCGTGCTGCCCCGCAGCAAGCTAGCCGCACCGCCATGTCGTCGCCTCCCAGCAGAAGCTGGGCCGCCGCCGCCCTAGGATGCACCGCCGCCATGGGATTGGGCCTCGACCTCAATGCCAAGCTGCGAGGAGAGGAGGGTCGCCGCCGTCGGCGCCACCCGGGAGGAGCCCGGTGGCCTCTGCCGACGGCGGCGCCGGGGGAGGGAGATGGGGGAGGCAGGGGCGGAGCCAGGATTTGACCATAGGGGAGGCGAAGAAGACAATAACCACTTACGACATAGAGATTTTTTTCAGAGTAAATGGAATAGAAGAAATTTTCTTTATAGGAGTGAACGACCTAGAAGATACTATAACACAATTTTGGAGATTTAACAAATAGCATCAATATCAAAATATGACAATTGTGACAAAAAAATTATATTTCTTTTCATTTTTTAATAACTTATTCTTCAAAAAAATTGTACTTCTTGTTCTTCTGTTGCTTTTGTCTTCCGACTCTATGACAATGTACAAACCGATATACAACTTCTATTGATCTAAAGAAAGATTAACTAGTGGAAAATATGAATTGAATTGGTAAATCTAATGCACAATATACCTTAAGTATAGACATCATGTGTGACTAGGTCTGAGGCAGTAATCACATATTGTATTAATTCCTAATCCTACCGATTAGGTGACATACACGATAGATCGATCCTCTAATTCCTAACGAGCAGCAGATCATTATTTTTAACTAGGAAACAATGCCCAGATCGAGAGATTGGCTAATGGTCTTTAGTTCATTACTCCACAAATCATGTACTAATCTCCGACCATTAGCACACATACACTAATATAGATGCACCACTGCCTACTATCAAATGTTGAGGGGGACGATCGATTAGGGGGGGTCTAGCCCCTGCTAGCCCCCCTTGGCTCCGCCCCTAGGGGAGGGTTGAAGGAGAGGAACTGGAGGGAGCGCCCCCGTCGCCCGCCGGGGGGTGGGGGGGGGCGAGAGGGGCGAGGACGTTTTTTCGTTTGGTTACTTTCTCAGGACTACGCGATATCAATGCTAACATTTCTTTCTGATAATGTAGAATTACTAGGAAATTCCTCTAAGAAGAGAAAGTAATTCCCCACCCATTTCTTTTGCACTTTTAGCATTTGTTTCAAAATACTCCCTCCGTCTCAAAATAGATGTCAGAAATTTGTTCAAACTTTCTAGATTCATCCAAATTTAGACAAACTTGCGAAATCTATTGTAAGATGGAGGGAGTATAAGATGTTTTAGCATTCTTCTAAAACACATGTATCTATACATCTTTTAGTGGGTAGATTTACTCATTTTGCTCTAAACCTACACACTAAAATATGTCTAGGTACATGCGTTTTAGAAAAAACTAAAATATCTTATATTTTAATACGAAGAGAGTAGAATAACATTAGAATTAAAAATGCTACAGCAGGTCCGTCGGTTTGAAGATTCAAAGTCAACAAGCTACTGCGTCAACTTGTACGTGGATAATTACCTGCAAAAAAAACTTGTACGTACGTGGATAATGTAATGAATAATGATACTACGAATATATAGGTTGACCTGACCTAGCTAAAGATTCATTTATTTTGACGAGCAACCTATAGCTTATTCATGTCAATAGAATATGCCAAATATACAACGTGCCCAAGCATAACTAAAGGAGTTTTTTTTTTGTTCATTTGGTGGCGCATAACTAAAAGACATAGCAGTTTTTTTTAGAAAATCAGTCAGAAATCCAATTCGGCTCACGGTGCAAATGAACCATTGTTAGAAAGCACATATCGAATTAACACAAAATTTACACATTAGAACTAAAACTGAAGGATATGCATTAGTTAGTTATTTGTTTTATAAAAGCAAGTGGAATTAATTAATCAGTACAATCCATCCTATTTGTTTTATGAAACTAAATGAACTAGAAAAATCGATAAAGGTAATACAGGTAGAAAAGGCAGCAACCTTTTATGATAGCAGCCGGTGATCTCTTGTGTCCGTAGTACAACTGTGTCTTGTGATTTGGCCGATGTCGGCTCGTGTGGCAATGTTCAAAATGATCTTTCCTTTTTAGCTATGAATTTTTCTATGGCTAGGTACTTTTGGAGAATTCTCAGTTGCAATACTAAGAAAAAAAGACTTATTTGAAGCCTTCTTTAATAGGTAGTTTCAATATGATTTTCATGACATATGAATGTTTTCCTACAACATTTCGAAAACCAAATATAAGATCTCACCATGGAAACCAAATATAATATCTATCTTTTTTCACAGGATCAAATTCTTAGAACTTGGGGGCTTCGGGCATCGTTTTCTTAATATTTAGCAAGAATTGTCCTTTGAGTTTTGGAATAAAAAAACAAAAAAAACACATATGTACAGATTGCATAGAAAGTTTTCGATGTATATTTTCATGAAAAGTTAGGACAACGTGTGACCAGTGTGATATACACAAAATGAGTAATTCGTGATTTGGTTTGTATCATTTTCAAATTCTCACACAAGCCACAAATGATTATATTGTTCTATGGAAATTTGTAAGGGTAAGTTACCAAGTTGGACGTGTTTTAGTGTGTATGTTCAGTCATTTTATAGTGTATCTAGTCTACTTTAAGATATCTAAAATTTCTTATATTAGTGAACGAAGGCAGTAGCATTTTTATGCGTTTTCATACACATGTGTTTGGTTGCCGATGCCGGTGCTTGAGGGTGATCTACAAGTAAAAAAGAAGTGACACATCACACATGCATGCACACACATGTTGCTTCGGTGTCCCGCTTAGGTCACCCCAACCCTACTCCATTTTTAATCGCACACACATCGACCCCGGCTCCTTTGGCTTAACTTGTCCGGTTGTGTACATAATCCAACTCAAGTGTCACGTACAATAATCTAACTAAGTCATAAACGGATCTGCATGGGATTACGTGAACCTCACCCCAACAGATGGATCATCATCATTGGCATCATGTTAAACTATAACCACCCTAATTGATTGATTCGCGAAGCTAGCTAGAACAAGAAAGAAACTCTCCTAAAAGCAGGAAGAAACGTCATCACAACATCACTACTTTTGGAGAGGAAATTTATGTCCTTTTCTAGATATCCATTTCAGCGAAGCGACACCTAATATAGACCGGAGGGAGTATTATGATCCCAAAATTACAACCACTATGTTTTATTTCGCGCTGTCCTCAAGCATGCCAGTGCCGTCTATTTGAAGAGCCCAGTCAACAAGTGCTGGATATATTGAGTAAAAATATATAAGTTGACCAGACCTACCTATAAATTCGTTTACTTTTGGCGAACAATCTTGTCATGGGAATACCACGACAGGTATCATCAGAAGAGGAACCATTTATGCGGAGTGTAGAAACATAAGGTGAACCAGAGACGATATTGGTACATTCAAGTTACCCAGGTTCGGGTCCCCAACAGTACCTTGTACCTCCATACCTTGTACTTCGTGTAAGCCCACCGGAGGGCGGCCATGGGCCAACCATGTACCACCATAAACCCTACTGGTGAGCATACCCAGTTCGACATATCTCCGAAAGAACTATATAGCTAATAAAAACTTAACATTTTTCTAGATGGCTCGTAGCTTCATTTTGTCTCTACGTTCTTTGCCGTACGATTTTCTCCGGATGGCTAGCTCAAGGACTAGGTTATACTATGTAGAGCAGGGGAAGGGAGGTGGCGATGCTAGGTGGTGGCCGCTAGGGTTTTCCTTTCTCGCCCTGGGTAGGGAGC
The DNA here is from genome assembly GCA_910589775.1 of Avena eriantha. NCBI lineage: Eukaryota > Viridiplantae > Streptophyta > Magnoliopsida > Poales > Poaceae > Avena > Avena eriantha. Next base: position 346,318,125 of record OU342746.1, on the reverse strand, counting down.
GATATGGGGCTCAGGTTTCCGTCCGTCAGCGATTCCAATTATGTAGGAAGTGGTGTTATACTTTCCTGTGCATGTACATACACCGATGTATGAAGTTCTTGAGTTTACATGCATCTGTGCAAACTTCCAAAGGCAAGTTTGGATCCATACAATAGAGATGTCTTATTAATAAGAAATATGCACATCCGCCATCTAGCTGTCATAAAAATTAACATTGTCGCCATCAATTTCGTGCATCCTCCATCTCCCCTCTCCCAAAAGAAGGCGTTGATTTGTCCCATCCCATATCGTGCATGTACAAGCTTCTGAATAGGTCCCTATTAGCTGCTAAAGCCTGTATGTGGCCCGATCTTCACACATTGATGCGCGGGAGGGTGAATACGAAGAACACGCAAAAGCTAAACTACTAAATACATGGTAAAGATACACGAGAGGAAACAATATAAACTCCAATCAAAATCACAAATCACCCATCTCTTAGCAACACCACCTTCTCTTATCTGTCAGTTCCACCTATCCAATAGAACAGAGATTGACAAGAACTTGATAGAAACTCTAGGAAGGGGAGATTGACACCAAATCTTTAAAGGAGAGATTTGATTACCAATAGAACTTTACAAAGAGAGAGGGAGAGATCAATTACTATAGGCGTACCTGATACAAATCCAATGTATAAACTAGGAGGATGCCTTGGGATCAACATACGGATTTTAGGGAGCCCACGCTCTAGGGTTTCACATCATCATGTCTATCAGGATCTGAAGGGGTAGGTGTATACTTATAGTCCAAATGCCAAGAGTGGCATGAATCTGCATTGTTGGTTCACCAAAGAACGTCACCGAGATGGATGCTACTATGTTCGGCCCAATCACCGACGAAACACTACCCCAACTAGAGCATCACCCCTCTCCCATGCGAAAATGTGATACTCCCTCCGATCCAAATTAATGTTCTCAGATTTGTCCAGATTTGGATGTATCTTGTCATGTTTTAGTGGTAAATACGTCCGAATCTAGACAAATCAAAGAACATTAATTTGGATAGGAGGGAGTAGAAGTTTTGGTTGTTTTCATATTGGGGGGGGGGGGGGGTGCAAAGTCAACTGATGGAGTATTTCTTACTATTTGTATTTTCAACAAATATTAACACAAATTGTGTTGAGTATTAATTTCTCTCTCTCATAACACGATCTTCAAATGGAAAATACACACCCATTTTTTAAAAAAGATGAGCAATCTTGAAAATATGAACGATATTAGTATTTTGTTTGGAAAGTGGCTTTGTCTCCCGAGCTCTAGTGATCCCTTTGTTTAAAAAAAAAAATCAAAAACCATATTTACAACTTTGAAATAAATTAAGATAAATTCTGGATATAGTTGATGTTGTATCCTATAAGAATGAAAAATCGCAACCCTTACATTGTGGGATACACAAAAATGACAAAATCTGATGAAATTTAGAGATATAGAACTATGTATACTCAGATCCACACTTTTATCATTTTTATGTAGCTCATAATATAAAATATTTTAAACTGATATTTTGTATTTTTTTGATAAATCATTGGCTACATTCGTATTTCTCTTCGAATTTTTGGAAACTCAAGAATATGATTTTTTGATTTTTTTTAAAACCAGTATCACTGGGGTCCTTGGGCACCAAATCTTGACTCTGTTTCTTTAAGAAAGAACCGGGTTAGAAATGTCCCGGCCTGAGCAGAAACACTCATAAACAGCCGGCCCAGCCCACGAAGGGCCTGCAAACAGCACCTTGTCCTTGTGCAGCCGTGCTACTAGGAAGTTCCAAAACCCTACTCCGCCCAGCTCTCTGCCCCTCTCCCCGCGCCTCGCTCCGATCCGCCGCCCCGCGCCGCTGCGCTCTCCGCTTCCGTCCAGCCGCCATGTCGATCCGCATGCTGAACCAGAACGCGGAGGTGCTCAACAAGTCGGCGGCGCTGCACATGAACATCAACGCCGCCAAGGGCCTCCAGGAGGTGCTCTGCACCAACCTCGGCCCCAAGGGCACCATCAAGATGTAAGTCCCCCCCTCTCTCTCTCCCGCTCTCTCCGCGCCACGCTAGACCTAGACGCCAGATGCGGCGAAGCGAAGCTTCTAGATCGAGCTCTGGATTACGCGAGCTCTAGGTTTCGCGTGCCCTTGGTGGGGTTGGCTAGGTTTGCGAGGTGCGGAGTGTTCTCCGTGGATTGTAGCCCCTGTTCTTTCTACCGCCATTGATCCAGCTGCAGACTTGAAATGGGAGGGACGAGGTTTGGGTGATCTGCGCATTCCCTTCCCAGCGTCTCGTGATCTCTCACTTTCAGAGGAAGGGATATTTTCCATTTCGATCTACGCTCGGTGGTGCACTGTTCGACATACTGCTGTTTACTGTTCAGATTTAGAACTGTATGGAACCATATCTGGTCAATCTGCCTTCAGCAAACTTCTTTGGCTTTTGGCTGATTGGAATAAGTATTTTTTGTACGCGTAGTGACAGTATTATTTGCTAGTATATCTGATTTTCTTTGATTTGTGTCCCACAGGCTTGTGGGTGGAGCTGGTGACATCAAGCTGACCAAGGATGGGAACACCCTCCTGAAAGAAATGGTATTAAATATGCTCACACTTCTCGTCATGACCTTTCGATGCTCTCTCGTCTGGTTTCCGATGTTTTGTCTTGCCGTTCACAGCAAATCCAGAACCCGACAGCAATCATGATTGCAAGGACAGCGGTGGCACAGGATGACTCGAGCGGAGATGGCACCACATCCACCGTGCTCTTCATCGGAGAGCTTATGAAGCAGTCTGAGCGATGCATCGAAGAAGGTCTGGTTATGTGGTTCCATCCCTTTTATCTGCTCCGATGAATTGAATCATTGATATGATTGTTGTTGCATGAAACTTGATGCTTCTATTCAAAATATTCGTTAGGCATCTAGGAGTAAGCACTATACAGTAGATGTGATTATTCTTTTCATAATCGCAATATACAATTAGGTGTGAAGCAGTCTAATGACTATAATGGAAATACGCTCGTGCAATGTTTGGTGTTAGTATTTCTGAACAGTATTCTTCTGGTAGGTATCATTGGTTGGTATTCTGACTTAATGCATTTATTTAGTTGATTTAAATTAAGAATGAGTACTTTTACATAGTTATGCAATCTTCACATATAAACAGAAGTGCTTACACGCAAGTGAAGATAAATAATTGTTGACCTGTGCCACTCCTAAGGGGATTTATGGGTGTGGCATCCCAGAGATTTGATTTTGAATGTAGCAGAACTATTTTCTGGATCAATAGACAATTGAAGATAGAAAGTAATGCAGTATAATTTCGAGTATTTTAAAATGAAGACAACTCTTGTTGCATAGATATGTGCATTTTGTGGGCATTAATGTGCTCTGAACATGTATTTCCCAGTTGGTTGCTCAGCAGAGCCAAAAAGTTAACCTTAAAATTATATGAGCCTTCTGCTCTAAGCTTGGCAGAAAATGTTAACTCTAATTGCAGTGCTAATTCTTAAATGCAAACTCATCGTGTTCATATGGTAGCTGGTTCCTTGCTATAAGTTCATAGTAACAGATTATTATTTTCGCAGGTACTCACCCACGGTTTTTGGTTGATGGCTTTGAGGTTGCCAAGAAAGCAACTCTTGAATTTCTCGAGACATTTAAGACGCCAGTCGTTATGGGTGATCAACCTGATAGGGACATCTTGAAAATGGTAGCAAGAACAACTCTTAGGACAAAGGTGGTTGCACTCCATTTCACCATTTTACTTTGTAATTGAATGTGCACGTATACCATACTCTTGAGTGCCAAGTCTTACACAAAATTTGCTCTCTTTGTAGCTATATGAAGGATTGGCTGATCAGTTGACTGATATTGTTGTAAACGCGGTAATGTTAGCTTTCTTTTATAGTGCTTCCTTCGAAGGTTTTTATTCTACAAAATTGCTTAGATTATCTGTATTTTCTGAATGGTCCCTGCTTTAGGTTCTCTGTGTCCGCCAAAGTGATGAACCAATTGATCTTTTTATGGTGGAAATAATGCATATGCGCCACAAATTCGACGTGGACACGCGTCTGGTATGGATTTTTTTTTACCTTTGTACATTGTAACATCCTTCTGAACTTAGACCTTTGGATTTTTAGTCACAACCTTGTGAACATGCCTACCTGTTTATTGTAGTTATTGGATCTTTCCAGATGTTTTCTTGGTCACAAATAAATGAACTTTTGTAGTAATTTAACATCCGAATGTTTATTCTGTTGCTTTTGTGTAGATTGAGGGTCTGGTCCTTGACCATGGTTCTCGGCACCCTGACATGAAGCGCAGGGCAGAGAATTGCTACATCCTGACAGCTAATGTATCACTGGAATATGAGAAAAGGTGCATGCTTCTGCATATATTGCTTTGTTGCATACTCTACTTTCATTTGTTACTATAGATGCATTTTTATTTGGCTGCACCAGAAATAAGAAGGTTCTCTCGAACTGGTTAACTGACACATAAGTTTCTCAGTGAAATAAATGCAGGATTCTTCTACTCAAACGCAGAACAAAGGGAGAAGATGGTTTCTGCAGAGAGACGTCAAGTCGATGAACGTGTGAAGAAGATTATTGAATTGAAAAATAAGGTATTTGCTTAGTCCCACCCCCACCCCACCCGGTAGCTCTTGTTGGAACATATTGTTCACGTGCTTCCATGGCATGCAGGTTTGCTCAGGAACTGACAAGAATTTTGTGGTGATCAACCAAAAGGGCATTGATCCTCCATCCCTTGATCTTCTAGCTAGAGCAGGGGTAACCACTTCTGGCTTGTTTCTACATGATGTTCTAATTCTCTTGCATTTGAACCTGTTCTTTCTGGGTCTCCAGTTCGGTTAAGATGTGTGTTTGTCATTATTTCACCAGCTTAACTTGGAAATTAAATGTTGATTGACATTATACATACTGCTACTCTATAAACCACAAACAAGTCAATTTCAAGACAAATCACATGTAGAAAATGCAAGTTCAGCAACCTTCTTTGCCGAGGCATGTATGCCTGATATGTTACCTTCTTTCCTCAGCATATTGGTCGTAAAAACATCTTATATAATGGGATGGAGGGAGTAAGAACTAAGCATGATGACCAATATTTTGAGTGATGGCAATGCATTAAATTCATTCAGCTTTGAATCCATGCACACTAATTTTGAACTGCAACAAGTTTTTGCATTGGAGCCTGGTTACATTATAAGCTCAAGAATTTGCATGCTGCAGATTATTGGTCTACGCAGAGCGAAGAGGAGGAACATGGAGAGACTTGTGCTAGCCTGTGGTGGTGAAGCCATCAATTCAGTCGATGACTTGACAGAAGACTGTCTTGGCTGGGCAGGGCTTGTCTATGAGCATGTTCTTGGAGAAGAAAAGTACACGTTTGTGGAGAATGTAAAGAATCCCCACTCTTGTACTATATTGATTAAAGGTTAGCTCATTCTCGATTAACAGTATGATCTTTTCTGATACTACCTGTGTTGTGAACTCTCTATAACTTCAACATCTTCAGGACCTAATGACCATACCATTGCACAAATTAAGGATGCTGTTAGAGATGGTCTAAGATCAGTCAAGAATACAGTTGAAGATGAAGCTGTTGTGCTGGTATGGTTTTTAAATTTCCCCAACACATCATTGAATTGAATGCTTGGCTAAATATGTATGGATATCAGTTAGCAGAGGTTATACTAAAGATATGTGGATCTGAATTTTCTAAGGTCGTTGACTCTGATTAGGATTTCTTAGTTTTCACGAGGTGCAGGCAACTTCATGATCTACTTGAGCATAGTAATTTATTATTTTATATGCACTTCGGGTGTTATCCTTGCATTGCTTGTTGGGGGTCATGTATTACACAACTCATATAGAGAAAATAGTGTTGATGATAATTGGGATTTTTTTGTTGCTCTTAATTTCTTAGTGGCGTAGGTACCATTTGTCTGGTAGCTTTTGACATCCTTTTTATTATCGTGGGCGGTCTTGTTTTTCTTGAGGATCTTGCTTTTATTAGCTCTGGCTCTTGGTTGAATGTCGGTTTCCTGATAATGCACATTTGTCATCTTGTATTTTCTATTTCATTTGTCAACTGCAGGGTGCTGGAGCATTTGAGATGGCTGCAAGGAAGAATCTTATGGACAATGTGAAGAAAACCGTTAAAGGGGTAAGTGCACTGGACAAGTACATGCTCTTTTCTACTGTAGCAACATGAGTATGCTGCTAACTTGGAATCTTAACAACAGCGTGCTCAACTTGGGGTGAAAGCATTTGCCGATGCTCTACTTGTTATCCCCAAGACGCTAGCGGAGAATTCAGGTTTAGATACCCAAGACGTCATTGTCGCTCTTGAGGTAACATTTTCTACTGTCTCTTCTGACACTGTTATCTTGCGTCTGGCCGTAAGAAAGTTTCAACTGTATCTGATGTTTCCTACAGAATGAGCATGACCGTGGATTGGTCGTGGGACTGAACCATAACTCTGGAGAACCAGTCGATCCTGAGATGGAGGGTATCTACGACAACTACATTGTGAAACGGCAAATCATTAATTCTGGGTATGTGATAAAGCTTTTCTCAACCGACCCCACTCTCTGAAAAGAAAAATATTATTATTCATAATGTATGTCAATCATTCTGATGATAAACTCTATTCTGGTGCAGACCCATCATTGCCTCGCAGCTACTGCTTGTGGACGAAGTGATCAGGGCAGGCCGCAACATGAGGAAACCAACCTAACCTCCTAATGCTCCAGTTGTAGAATCTTTTTGTTTGGTTATATTTTGGTTTCACATCACTAGTTTGTGCCGAGTAGCGAGTGACATGGGGTGGAATGCTTGGGCTATGGTGGCCGAAAAAGACTAGTTGTAATATGTTTATGACTCTACTATGCCCTCCTCGTGTTGCAGCGAGATGGGAGGACTAAGCTTTTATTTTCTGAGTTGTGGGCAGCTAGGCCGTTGTAAGATCTTGTCTTGTAAATGCTTCTTAATGGAGATTGTCATCCTTTTTCTACGGCTGTGTTTGTATGTTGAATGTTCTTGTGTTAAGTCGAGCAGATATATATATTTTTGTGTGGGCAGCGGTGGTAGTGTTCCTGTTTGGGTGGAGAATGACATAGGATCTCTTGCTGTTTTTGTGTCTACTGTTCATGTATGCAAAGTTTGGAGTCTCCACCTCGGAAATCCAATTTGGCTCATGGGTGCAAATGAACCCATTGTGTGAAAACATATTTTAAAATTTTAAAATTTCTGAAAAAAATATTTACATGTATAACTGAGCATTATATGTTCGTATATAAATTTTCAGGCGAAAAAAACATTTTAGGTGCCCCATATAAAAAGACAAATTTCGGTGCTTCAACGTGTCTATTAGCGAATATGTTTTTTGTATTTTTTATACAAGCCACATAAAATGTTCATTTTTTCTGAAAATTTATGTATGAACATAGAATGTCCAGATGTATATGCGAAATTTTCATTCAGATTTTTTTGACAATTTAAATTTTATTTTAATATGTTTTTTTTATAATAGGTGCATTTGAACCTGGGAGCCAAAACACCACCTCATGTAGCAAGCTTACTGGTGCCTGGCTCCAACCAAAGGAATACCAAGTCACTTCATCTTTGATCGTGTAAGCAGCCAGGCGTTGTAGCTCGTGCCTGTTACTCCAGTTCTTTCTTTTGGGCAAAAGTGTTGGCATTATCCCAGAAGAAGTTTTATGGTATCCTCAATTGAATGGCAACCATTTATTTTCGTCCATCCAAAGGTCTACAGTGTTTTGTACTAGTGCTAAAAAGACAGACTAGTACAATTTATACTAGTGGTGTCCTGTGACAAAATCTGCACCGAAAAATAAAGACCGTAAACAGGCCCAGCCCAATAGAGCCTCGCACATGGCCGGGTGGTATTGCTGTCAATGATTGTAACCCTCGTGCCAACCTCAGGCGCGGTTTCACAGCCTTCCTCGCGACCGCCGCCTTCGATCTTTGATGCTCTGCTTCGGCGCCACCGCCACCTCGGCCCCTCCCGCCAGGTATACGACTCCTACGCTACCTACGACCCTCCGCCGTCCTCGTACCCAAAAATAGTCCCTTGCCTCAGCCCCAATCCCAGATCCCACGATACTGTCATCCTCCATCTCCAAAGGCGATCGAGTTCGTCATGGTTCCAGGAGCAGGGTTCGAGGACACACGGCCGCTGTCTAAGCTGGCAGACGAATCCGTCCTATAGGATGCCAGCGCACATAGGAGGTGGTGGCGGTGTTCCACGTCGTGCTCAGCTGCGTCGAGGCCGACCTGGAGTGGCGGCTACAGATGAGAGCGCCACCGAGTCCGCCATCTCAAGGCCTGCTTGGCGTGCCCCGACGGTGCGGATGGTTTCTGGCCTGCTCCAGCGACGTTGCGTGCGCGCTTCTCTCGGCCTGTGCACCCATGTTTGGCGAGTTCATTGCAAGAAGGTGGTGTCGCTGGTGTCCGGGCTGATGCTGCCGCTGGTGGCGTCGTGGGCGGCCACTGCCACAAGTCTGACCCTCCGGGAGGGCGGCATCAACGACGGTGTGGTGGGGAATGGAGGGCAGCATCAAAGTAGGCCAGGTGGGAATGCATGCCATCGATGGACATCACCTTGTCGATATTGAGAATAGGAGGTGGGGAATGGAGGGCGAAATTGACGGTGACGAGGAGGGTGTCCAGCATTGCGACGATGCCCTAAGGCCGTTGTGGTGAGTTTTGCTATGTTCTCCAATGCATGCAGCATGGAGTTGAACTTAATTTCTTAGATATCTGATTATTCAGTTGAGATATAACCTTAGTTTGTGGTCCATTTCAAGATGATAAATACCTGAAATTCTACACTGTTTTTGGTCGATTTCTGATAACATTTCCTAAACGCTGCTCCTCGCACTTACATTTTTCGTTAACCAACTGACCTGTGAAATGGATGAATCTGCAACCAAAATAAAATATCAGTAGCTAAAAACATTTATATCAAGTCGGACTACATAATTGAAATGGAAGAACATTTCTATATCATGGTATTATACATAAAAATGTTAAAGCAGATCAAGCTTTTTTCCAAACAAAGATACCAATGAAAGTAGTTGCTCCTTAATTAGTAGTTGTTCCTTATGTTGACTCGAAGTTCAATACTTTGTTATGATCGGCTTTTGAAAACAAGTTATGTTCTAGGACAGGTAGCCTGTTGCCATTTTCTTTATTTGTTTCACGGGAGGTAATCAGCCTAGCAAGACAAGCTGCACAGGCAGTGATAAACTAAACTCATTGTTCTTGTTTCGGCCCTAGATTATCTTGTTCTGAACTTCTGATTTTTTATTCATTTTGAATACTTGTGCCTCCAAACTGTGGTATCATATTCAGTCATGTTGATGCCTCTTTCTCTACCCTAGTTTGTTTTTCTGATAACATGGACCAACATCCAACTTATGGAGGACAACTAAATTTTTTCTAAAAAAAAGACCAAACGTAACCCAGCCAACCATTCAGTCATTCAGGAGGCAATAGAAAAATCCCATATTTCAAATTTATAATTTACAGGATAGGTCCTGCAAAAGCGTCTACTGCCACTTTGACTGGATGCACGCGTCTTACTATTACAGGTGAAGAATGACTACTACTACTTGCTTTGCTACTGATGCTTCCTTCCTTCGTTGTATCTTCTTTCTCGTCCGAGTGAAATCCAGGTCAACAGCTCTGGGTTGCGGTGCACATGGCACTCCACACAACGGTGCCATCTTTCACCATCACGTTCTTCAGTATCCCGACGTGCCATCTTTCACCATCACGTTCTTCAGTATCCCGACGGTCGTGGACCTGATGTAGTACCCTTCCTCTGGTCTGTCCACCTCCTGGACGAGTAGTCAGATCGTTCTAGATAGGAGTGTTCTTTTTTTAAGAACTTTGGGTTCAGAAGAGTTTGAGATCCACAATTTGTGATAACCACGTCCTTTCTGATCCTCACGTTCATATAGACACATCAGCAAATGGATCAGATCATGTGCTAAACAACAGTACATAACTGTTTCAGGATCCAGGCGAATATCTCACCTGAGCTTTATGCTCTCCCTGGCACCGATGTGGGACCTTGCCCACGGACAGCAGCCTCAAGATCTCATCCTCTTTTTCATACAGGGTCCGCGCCCATCATCATCACATTCTGCAAATATAATTGTAGTCATGTAGAGCTCTCAGGAGGATTTCGGATCCAAAATTTCTGTGTGTCTTGACCTAAGAACTCCAACATTAGAATATACAGCCCAAGGAGAAATCACACATCGCAAGAATAGGTTCTTACTTTAGAAGGTTCATAAGAACTTCTCTTTCGAAGACATAAACACCCATCGAAGCAATGTGGGGATTTTTAGCTGGATCATCTATGGCAAAGTTGAGAAAGTTGGTATCCACTTTCTGCAATGATCAATGGCTTAAGTTTTAGGTGCTTCAAATCTATTACTCCGTCTGATCCAAATTAGTTGACTCAAATTTGTCAAAATACGGATGTATCTAATACTAAATCATGTCTAAATACAATCGAATCTAGACAAATCTAAGTCAACTAATTTGTGTCGGAGGGAGTAGTATAAACAGGTGTCTCAATGTGAGCTAAATGAGTGCAAACCATTGCTTCAAGTCGGCACCCTTTGGGTTTTCAGAAAACTGGATTACGCGACCTGAACTGTAGAACTTCACTAGTCCATGTTCAGATGCCTAGCTTCCACAACAAATAAAACCAAATCAGGATGCAGTGCAACTTCATAATAAAGAGAATGACACATTCAGGAATTTGGGATACAAAAACAATAGTCAATACCTCTCTCCAACAGGGACGCGTGATCATAGAGTAATGTCAGCATTGCCATCAACATGTTTCTGTACATGATGTGTGTCACAGGGCCAACCAGTTCAAAATAAAGTAAATCATACTGTAGTGTGGGTCAAAGAGACAATCACAAACCTGCACAAGCTCCATGTAATCCATACAGTAAAGCTGATAGACCGACAAGATCAAAATGTGCTCTATATATGCTTATATAGTCCTGGAAAGGTACATACAGCATTAGAAACACCACTTTAACAATCCAAATTCTCCTGTGAACGAATAAGTTATTGCCAGTTACTATAGCTTGCAGGCGTGCAGAAGCCGCTGCGTTTCGTTTCACTATTTTTAGTGCAAGACAAGTTATTCAGCTTTGTCAATTGACGCAGAAGTACACAAGTTTCTCCAACAGACACTGCACCCTTGCATGCTTGCGCAATATAACTCCTTTTGTCTATCTCACAGAGGATAATCGTGCCATGTACAAGAAATAAATGCTCTCGAGCAGTCTCCAACATATACATTGCGCAAACTTGTAGCTAGCATTACACCTTTTCTCTCCATGTTTACAAGAAAGAAAATCTTTCAAAGCACGCACACGTATACAAGGTAGTACAAAGTCACCCCGTCAAATTCCATGATAAGAAGATATCAAATTTAGTAGCTAATTTATGAATTAAATTGGCTAGAGTAAAAGTATATGTTTGTGCTAATTAAGTCCTATCTCTTTTGCCAGGACAAACTTTTGTTGTGACTTGGCACTATTGTGTCTGCCACAGGCAACCACAAATCGGCCTCTTAATTCCAGGCCTCTATAATTAATCTAGCAATTGAACAACTTTGAATAAACATAAGTATGTCTTGATGGCACATTTAAACCCTTGGTGGCTCAATACCGATTGCATAATCTGATACTTAGATTGAAATCATAAACATGAGTATGGGAAAACGTTCTTAATGTGAACAGTACCGCGCTGAGGGCAACGTGTGGGTCGGTGTTGGTGTCGGGTGTGTCAGATGGGTGCGGAAGCGGCCGTGGAGGCGTGTTCTGGCATCACGGAGATCGGATCGATGGTTTGGCAGCGTGGATGGCTATGGACGCGAGCTCCCTTCTGGAGGCTGTGGCGAGCAGGCAAAGTTGGAGAGCGGAGGGTATGCGGCGGCGCAAGTAATGGGAGGTGGCAGCGCGAGTAAGGCCTAGAAACAATGGTGACGGCATTCATGATATTATCAAGTCGCTTCTTTTAGCAGCAAACCTATGGCGACGGTGAGAAAATGCACAACTAGAGATTCATATGCTAATTCTCCGCAGAGAGCCGCGGTGAGGAAATGCACAACTGCAAATCGATATAAGAGAGTGGGAGAGGGGTGGCGTCGCGAACCTGGGGTACGGGCTCTGTCAGCGGAGCCTTTCCAGGGGAGATCGGCGGCGCGCGACGGCGGATAGCTGCGGCTCGCGTCCGGCGACGAGCTCTGTCAGCGGAGACCGTCCGGGGTAGAGTGGCGGCTCGCGTCCGGGTACGACTGCGGCGGAGGGCGTCCGGGAACAGCGACGCGCCTCGCGGCCGGCAACGGCTGCGGCGGAGGGCTTCCGGGACAGCAACGGGACAATTCACGATTGAGTTAGGTTCAGATCAGTCCTATGTCTCGTTCGGGTCGGTCCCGTGTTTTTTCTCCTTAATAATTACTAAGTGAACTTATTGGACCAAATCTCTGTCAACCGTCAGATTGAATTATACTAGTTAATTTTTAGGAGTAGTAATCAGATTAAATTATACTAGTCAATTTTTAGAGTAGTAAAAGGTACCGTAATAGATACCTATCCCAGGACCGCATGCTCCAGCCCGTGGCAAGGGCAGGTCATCGGTCCTTGATTTGGGGAGGTCCAAGTTGGCCTGATCATGCAGCAGCATTGCGTTGCTGGGTTCTCCCAGCCGATCGCTTCCAAAAGCCATCTTCTGATCCAAACATACTTTTTACTAGTACCTATTTAAATGTGCTGCTTCTATCTTCCCACAGATATACATAGGGTACGTTGATTGGATTCAATGTTCCTGCTGACCTTCACCTAGGATCTCCTTAAGAGTTTGTTAGACAAATCTTACCCAAATTGGTTAAAAATAATCTCAAGTATGTTGAAAACATCTGTTTGCATCAAAATATTTTTGAAGTACTATATAGTTTCTGAAAACACTGCAGTATTGAATACTAACGTGTTTGGATGCAAAGAATACTATGGTTTTAAAGACTGACGTATCCTCCAAAACTATTCGCGGAAACTGAAGTACAGCTTGCCTGACGGTGAAATACTTTGGTTATTTTGAAAACATCTGTACTATGTTTATGCATACTGTTCATTTGCAACGAACTGCACAACATGAGACCGATCATGTACGTGCCTCATGTACCATCTTTCACGTGGCCTTATTTGCTCAAAACCAAATTAATCAAACTGGCTCATGCATCTTTCAACATGAGAGTGAAAGTTGCATCATGTATACTATGTATATATGCATGGGCGATTTAAGCACTGGTGGGGTTCGCGTGGTACCCGTCAAACATCTTTCCTATGTTATCTAGAACTTTCCAGTTTGCTCAGGAGGTCTTCTTGCTGTTCCTATCTTTGACGCTTTGGAGTTTGGATACTAGTCCCTCCGTTCCAAATTAACCGACTCAACTTACCCATGTAAATGCATCTAGAAAATGTTGAGTTCATTAACTTGGGACATAGGAAACACATAATTTTGACAGATCATGATACTGTAGTATAAATTCTCAAACATAATAAAGTTGTGTTAATTACAAAAGTTTTTGGGAAATAAGATTTGCTGACATAGACAACAACAATTAATAGATCCAATCAGAATATCGTGAACACGCACATAAATAAGAAAACGATAATGACAAGAAGGAATTCTCTATGAATATGGATAGGGGAAGGAAATATTTCATTTTTTTTTTGTATTGCACTCCACATCTTTTGTCCTACTCTTCTTCCCTATAAGGGGGTATTTAAAAAGAAAAGAAAAAGGCAAACTAAAGACACCTGCGCCTTAACACAAAACTAAAAGCTAGTATGGAATACTACTGCATCTTATATATAACCTAAAATCTATAGGACGACGACGGACGGCATGCATGAGGCGTGCCCCAGCGCTGCTTATTTCTCCACGGCGATGGAGATGTTGCTGTCGGTGTTGTTGCTGGCAGACTTGGTGGGCATCTCGACGTTCTTGATCCCGGCGGCGGCCTTGGGTGTGGAGTTGCGGTAGCAAGCGTAGAGGACGAGCTGGGCGATGCTGAAGACGACGCCGAGGCCGTTGGGGATGGTGATGTAGAGGTCGAACTTGATGAGCGCGTATGCGGTCCAGCAGCATCCGTTGAGGAGTCCGACGAGGGAGAGGAAGAATGGCATGTACTCGACGCTCTTGGTTTTGACGACTTTGTTCATGACGGTGAGCGGGGAGGCGTACATGACGGTGTTGGCGACGACGCAGATGATGCCGACGATCATGGAGCGCCTGACGTGTGTGTGGGCGCCGAGGAGGGTGGCGATCACGATGGCGGCCATGACGACGACCTCGGCGGCGAGCACGGCGAGCAGCCTGAGCCGCTTCCTGCCGGGCGCGTAGGAGAAGAAGATGATGAGGTAGATGGCCTCGATGGCGAGGCCGGCGCCGTTGATGGTGATGACGAGGGTGCTGTCGGGGTGGACGATGGGGAGGCCGTAGAAGACCCAGAGCATGCAGTTGAAGAGCGTGGCGAGGTAGGGGATCGGGCTGAACTCCTCCACGTCCTTCTTCTTGAAGATCTTCCAGAAGGTGGGCACCGGCGAGAGGAAGAGCCCGCAGGAGATGACGTTGCCGATGATGCCCACGATGCTGCGGGCCACGTCCGCGGACACCATCTTGCTCAACGGACGGCGGCGACGGCGGAAGAGCTAGCTAGGTTCCGGCGAGTTGCGCACGTAAGGAAGGTGGTAGATGAGGTAGAATGGATTGGCTTGGTTTCCCGTATCTTTGGTATGCAGGTAGCTAGAATTAGATGTATTTATAGAGAGCTGATACAACTCGCCTTTGCACGGGCACGGATATAAAGAGATAAAGTTTGTTGATCACGTAATTTGAAATGCAGAATTGAATGGGTTTGTGTTGCCAAATCTACCCGATCCAGTAACGACCGCATGCAATCGAGGTACACCGAACGTAACGGCTTTTCTCGATCGCGCATGTAATTTTCCTGCAGCTGTTACACACATCTTATTATCTGCAAAACGACTAGATAATTAAATATCTATCTATTATGCCAAGTAGAACGTGCCCAACAAGATATTATTCTCGTTGGTTGGCCTCCGCGTGTACATTGATTCTGGAAAAATAGGTTGTTGTCGGGAGTTTTCTTCGTGGGTATTCACACAAAGATATTTTTAACACAAAACAATACTAAAACTGTTATAGAACTACGGTTTTGCTATTTTTCAGGCGCCTGAGAAATACACCAGCCCCACCATTGGATCTGTGGTGCCAAGATTCGTGCAGCGTTTTGTGTGGGCTTGTAGTTTTTATGTTCCTCTGTGTTCGTGGGCTGTTTTTTCGTGGGCCGTGAGCGTGGGCACTGGAAACTATGAGAAGAGGTTGGTCGAGCTGTATTAGTGCAACTTGGTCGGTTAAAGGAAAAAATAAGTCAGTTATAAACAAGTTGTGACCGGGCCAGTTACAACAACTGCAGATACATACAACATCATAGTCAAACTGAATATTTAAAAAGGTAATATATTTCAAAAGTTCAAAACTGAATTTTTTAATTAAATATAGAACGGTAACATCAAAAAGAAGGTCTTGATTTTGTTTAAAGCTTCAGATTTAAAAAAAATGTTCGGTAGGTGAAAAAGGTACATATTTTAAAAATGTACAAAAGTAAAAAAATGTTCATTTTGTAAAATCGTTCATGATTTTAAAGAAGGTTCAAATTTTGAAAGTTAGTCATCGGCTAAAAAAATTCAGATTTCAAAATATTTGGTTGATGTTCAGATTTAAAAATTGTTCGCCAAGTAAAAACGAGAAAGAAACAAAAAAGAAAAAGAAAAGAGGAAAAATTCATACACATATTTTACTAATAACTATAGAAACATGACAATTGATTTACTAACACAATAGCTGTTCGGAGAGATAAATTGGTCGCCTTCCACTCCCATCCAAAAACAGGACACATAAAAAACACCAAAAAAGCAAAATGGCTTCTTATTGCAACACACAGAAGAAAAGAAAAGGCTGAATCCGCAGAAAAACAGCTCCTAGGCACACGAAAGAAAAACAGAGACACAAAAAAAAGAGGGAAAAAATGGCTGGGTGAAGGAAGAAAAAATATGATGGACGACGAAAAACTAAATGGAATTCAAAAGATACTAACCACCCGCTTATTATTCTTTTCTTAGTTTCTTCATACATAAGAACAAATCAAAAACATGACACAGAAAATAAAAAAGCCAATAAATGTTCGTGCTAAACCATTTACATCATCACACATATTCTGTCAGTTTGAACCGTCGGCGACGCATATACCAAAACACAGACAAAAAAATCCGGCACGACAAAAAACACAAAAAACACGACAAGTTCACCCCACCTCTGGCAGAAAAAAAACCAGGCCAAAAAGTACCGTTGCAATGTGCTTGTAACCAACCCCAGTCACAATATGGTCGTAACAGGCCCACAATCACAATGTGGATGCCCCCGTTCATAGTGTGCTTATAACTGACCCCATTGTTGCAATGTGCTCGTAACCGATCCCCAGTCACAGTGTGGCTGTAACTGACCCACACTCGTAATGTGGTAGTAACTGACACCCCGGTCACAATGTACTCGTAACTGACCCTATTGTTGCAATTTGCTCATGACCGACACCGTTTGAAAAAGCGGCTTGTAACTGTGGTTGTAGTATTTCTGTCTCTTTTTGCGGGAGGGGGTGTGGGGCCAGTTTCAAGAAGCTTGTAACTGAGGTAGTGGTATTTTTTATCTCCTTTTGGCGGGAGGTGTAGCTAGTTCCAAGTAGCTTGTAACTGAGGTGGTGGTCTTTTCCTGTCTCTTTTTTGAGAAGGTGGGGTTAGTTGCAAGTATCTTGAGACTGCGGCAGCGGTCTATTTTGTCTCTTTTTGGGAGGAGGGGTCCAGTTGCAATGAACTCACAGCTGTGGTGGCGACCCTTTTTTCTTTCTAAGGGAGGTTCGGGCCAGTTGCAATGAACTCGCAACTGAGGTGGCGACTTTTTTCTTTTGGAGAAGGTGGGGCCAGTTGCCATTAGCTCGCAACTGAGGCGGTGGTCATTTCTATCTCTTTTTGGGGGATGTGGGGTCAGTTACAAGTAGCTCGCAACTGAGGCGGTGATCTTTTCATGTCTCTTTTTTGGGAGGTGGGGATAGTTGCAAGTAGCTTGCAACTGAGGCAGCAGTCTATTTTGTCCCCTATTGGAGGAGCTGGGCAGTTGCAAGTAGCTTGCAACTAAGGGGACGATCGCTTTGTAACTGTTTTTGGGGGGAGGTGGGTCTAGTTGCAAGTAGCTCGCAACTGAGGTATTGGTTTTTTTTGCCTCTTTTTGGAGAGGTTGCCCTAGTTGCAAGTTGCTCGCAATTGAGGTGGCGGTATTTTTCTGTCTCTTTTTGAGGGAGGTAGGGCTAGTTGCAAGTAGCTTGCAATTGAGACAGCGGTCTATTCTTTGCGGTGGGGGTGTGTGGGACCAGTTGCAATGAACTTGCAACTAAGGTGGCGTTTTTTTTGTCTCTTTGGGAGTGTAGGTGGGGCAAGTTGCAAATAGCTCGCAACTGAGGAGGCATGGTTATGCTCAGTTCCCTAGTGTACTTGGTGATGGGTTCGTAGCATGAAAAACAAAAAATTTCTACTGCAAGAACGAACAAAACCTAGATCTAATCTAGATAAAAGCCAAGATCTAATCTATTAGACATGAGCAACGAGATAGATGGGAACTAACCCTCGTAGATCCGAAAGCGTTAACGAGATTAGATCTCGTGGTTGATGTAGTCGATCACTTGCCGATCTCAAGATCATGTGGACGATCCTTCCGGCGTCGCGATCCAGCAGCGCTTCCGCTCTCGGTCAAGTAGACGATCCTTCCGGCGTCGCGTTCCAGCAGCGCTTCTGCCCTTGGTCAAGTAGACGATCCTTCCGGCGCCACGATTCGGCAGCGCTTCCGCAGTCGGTCACACGTGCGGAGTCGAAGCAGACCTTCCTCTCCCCGTTCCAGCGAGCAGCGGAGGTAGTAGATCTTCTCCACGGAATCCCAGCAGCACGACGGTGTGGTGGTGGTGGTGGAGTAGAGAATTCTGCACGGCTTTGCCTATGCCTGTCCAGAAGATGGTGGAGGAGAGAGGCGGCAAAGATTGGACGTTATGAGAGCGTAGGAGGAGGGGGCGCCCCTGCCCCTCTATTTAAAGAGGGGAGGCGCCTAGGGAGGGGGAGTCCTTGTAGGACTCCCCTCCCTCTCTATGGCCGGCGGATTGGAGGTGGGGGGAGGAGTCCTCCTCCCCCACGAATCCGTATCTTGACCCACCAGGACTCCTTGATCCCTATCTTGATTTTCAAGCAAACTCCAAGATATCTACTAGAACCTTCCGGAACATTCCGAAACCTTCTAGAATCCTCATACAAACACTCTGGAACATTTCCTAACTCATAAAATGATCTCCTATATATGAATCTTATTCTCCGGACCATTCTGGATCTCCTCGTGATGTCCCGAATCCAATCCGAGACTCCGAACAACATTCGGTCTCCAACGCACATTCCATATCTACTTAAAACAACTTCGAACCTTAAGTGTATCACCCTGCGGTTCGTGAATATGTAGACATGATAGAGACACATCTCCTATCAATAACCATCAGCGGGACCTGGAGATCCATAATGGCTCCCACATACTCAACGATGACTTCGCGATCGATTGAACCACTTACATATGAAACTAATTCCCTTTGTCTCGCGACACTATACTTATCCGAGGTTTGATCATCGGTATCTCCATACCTAGTTCTACCTCGTTACTGATAAGTACTCTTTACTCGTTCCGTGATATGTCATCCCTTGTGACCCAGTCACATGCTTGCAAGCTAACTAGATGACATTCCACCGAGAGGGCCCAAAGCATATCTATCCGTCATATGGATGGACAAATCCCAATCTTGGTTCATGCGCTTCAACACATACTTTCAGAATACCCAATGACACTTTTATAACCACCCAGTTACGAAGCGGCGTTTGATGTCATCAAAGTATCCATCCGGTGATGGTGATTAACATAACCTCATGGTCGAAGGAATAGGTTACTATGTGTTTGAAAGCTTACAGCAATACGAACTTAATGACTTAATCTTATGTACGCTTACCATGGGTGTGTGTCCATCACATCATTCTCCTAATGATATAACCTTGTTATTAATCACATCCAATGTCCATGATCAGGAAACCATGATTATCAATTAAGCAACAAGCTAGTTCAACAAGAGGCTTACTAAGGACTCTCTTATGTTTACAAAACACACATGTATTAGTGTTTCCTAATAATACAATTATAACATGGGATGTAAACATTTATCATAAACACAAAGATATAATAATAATCACTTTTATTATTGAATCTTGGGCATATCTCCAACACTTGGTTTGTGTCTATATAAGCAAAATAAAGCAAGAGAGCGGATTAAAAAAAATCATTACTGTACGTACCCTCCAGCAGTATGAGCACAACAACTAATACGTACCCTCCAGCAGTACGAGCACAACAAGCAATACATGAAAAGAATGTTAGGCTGAATTGAGACAACCCAACCTAGCTCCCTCGCTAAAGCCGAGAACACGTTAAAAAGGATCAAATAATAGTAAACTGAAAACTCTTTTGGTTAACACGTATGATGTCAGGTGACTGAGATTAGTTAAATCTCAGTGGCCTGATACGTAGGCATGCCCTTTTTTTGACCTATACAAAAATAAAACATGTTTGCAGTTGGCCTTGATTAAGAAAGTTAGTTGTAAGTTGCTTGTATCCGAGAAAAAACTGAGCCATTTGCATGTTGGTTGCAATTGAGACTTGAAACATAGCTACTTGCTTGCAATTGAACCCCTTAGCCTCAAAATCTTGAGCCATTTTTTGCAACTTTTGCTTGTAACAGAGAATGAACCAAACCGAGCCCCGAAAACGATCCACTTTGCAACTTGCTTTTGTAACTAAGAAAGAATCAGGGCTAGTTGCAAATTGGTCGCGACTGAGACCTGGAATTTGACCCACTCGCAACTTGCAACTTTAGATAGGTTTGCTTGCAAAACTAAGGCTCACACAATTTAACTAAGATATTTTGTTTTAAAAAAATAGCTACACTATTAGCTAAAGTTGCATCATTATTTTTGTGCAAGTTGAACCGGCCAAAATGACGACCATTGGCAAATTATTTCCTTTATTTTTTATCTTTCATGTACAATGTTTTAATCCATAGTGTCTTTAATCAAAAAGTCTTTGTAAATTCGTAGTTCTTTTTTGTCAAATGAATTTTTATGCCCGAAGCTATTTCTAGGCTACGGTTCAAAATTTAAATTGTTTGTTCATGTCGAAGTATAGGTCTGCACAAAATAATGCATAAGCTCAATAACAACATGCAGTAGGAAAGTATAAACACACAAGCCTGCTCAAAGTTATCTAACAAGTAAAGCCCACTCAAATCAGGCAGAACAACTAGAGGCCCAACAAACACGCACCAGGTACGTGCGTACAGGAGAAACACCTAGACGCACTCAGCGCGTGGGCTAACGGGTAATTAATAATTGATCTGGTATGGTATCAGGTCAACTGAGAAATTACTATTTCTCAGTCGCCTGTGACCTAGGCGTCCCCGCAGAACTATATTAGATTCTACTCGGTTTGATCAAATCCACCGACTTATCACATGGATTGAGAATTACTCCCTCCATCCCAAATTAATCGACTCAACTTTGTATAGATATGCATGGCCCCGAAATGGAAAAAAAGAGGATTTTGAAATTAAATACTAGAGTATAGCAATACATTATCAAACATGGGTATCGATGATGTGAATAAACGCACTTTTTTTTGCAATTCTTGGCAAGTTTTAATGTTTATACTAATAAAAATAAGAGGACATGCCATTTCAATGACATACTAAATCGAGTGACTGTTTAGTTATTGGAATTACGTCGTTCATGCCAAACATAGTCATTAGATGCCCAATACTCACAGGAGCCCGGCGTACCCAACATTGGGAACTCACTCCAATCCTAGCAGCATATGTTATTATGTGCTACCCGATTCTGACCGCGAGCAATTTTCACGAGGATAACCTCTTGAGGATTGATAAGATGCTTCACCTCCTCAATTAGATGCCAATAAACTGATCTGGTTCAAGAGTTTTCCGTCACCGCATAAAGAACCAAACAACTTATCACTTTGGATAACAATAGGATCCTCTGACCATTCATGATCAAAATGAGCAAGTGCTAGTCCTTCCATCAGATCGCATACTTCACCTCCAACGCATCCTTGCAGTGAAAGAGATGCCGGCATGCTGAAACAATGACCTCACCGTTGGAATCACGGACGGTCATCCCGGTACCTGCAGTACCATCATCATGGAAAGAGGCATCCACCGACAGATTGACCCAGCCAGGGTTTGGTTTCGGTCATGGTGGACACACTAGCTTCCGTGCCCTTGGCCGTACTGATGTAACACATGGCCTTTTACCCTTAACAGTCTCAGTAATCGGTTGATACTGGATCTGGAACATAGAATCGTAGTAGCTGCATAGATACCTCTTGGTTGCTTCAGTAGGGGGAGCCAACTTCGCATGCATTACATCATTAGAAGTTGTCAGACCCTCCAGCATAAAATTATAATCATATTGGTGGGATTCACAGCATATAATACAAAAACTTTCCTACGAGACAGCAAATAAAATCCAATCTAGGAGATGCTAGAAGAGAGATAGAGAGAGAGAGACATTAGATCTTCATACCCTTATAGAACACGATCAGAAACGCTTTAATAACGTGGATGATGTAGTCCTACTTTGTTCGTGATCCAATCCAATCCAGCACCGCACGAATGACACCTTCAAGATGTACATACGTACATATCCTCCTTCTTGATCCACCAAGGAGAGAGGATAGTAGCTGAGATCGGTTCCAGCAGGACGACGGTGTGGTGGTGGAGTTATGGTTCAAATCCCGTAGGGCTTCGCCTAAGCTGATGCGGAGGAGAAGGTATAGAAGGTGTGTCGCTGCCCTCCCCCTCTATTTATATAGGGGCTGGGGGAGGCACCAGTTTAGACACCCTCCAAGACATGGATGGCGGCGACCGAAATGGGGAGGGAGGGGAGGGGAGTTCCCCCTTTCCTACACCCCTCCTTTCCCTAGGGTTCCCCACTTGGGCACCCGAGCGGGGAACCCTAGGGAAAGGAGAGCGCCCAAGCAGGGGACCCTAGGGAAAGGAGGGGTGTAGGGGGCCATGGAACCTGGCCCATGTAGGCCTGGTTGCCCCCTTTCAAGCCCATGTGACCCCTCCGTGCAGGTGGGCCCACTATGGGACCCCCGGAACCATCTAGTACCTTCCCGATACGATATAGGAAAAATCCTAAACTTTTACGAAACCTTGAAAATAACTTTCCATATATTATTCTATATAGACGGGCCATTCCTAAGCTCCTTGTAATGTCTTGGATCTCATCAGAGACTCTGAATCAATTCGATATCGCCATTGCAAGTATCTTATTACTACCCTAGCATCAACAAACGCTAAGTGTGCAATCCTGCGGGTTCAGGAATTTCCAGACATGATTGGGACTCCTGTCCGATTAATAATCATCAGTGGGACCTGGATGGCCATGATGACTTCCCACATATTCAATAAGATCATTATCGATTGAACCACGATGTTGATGATTCCATTCCCTTTGTCTCACGGTATTTTACTTTCCTAAGATTCCATCATCGTTATCTTTGTACCTAGTTCAATCTCGTTTATAGCAAGCACTCTTTACTCATTCTGTAACACACATTCCTTGTGATAAAACCCATTGGTCATGTACTTGCAAGCAATATAGAATGTAAGTTACCGAGCGGGACTAGAGAATATCTTTCCGTCACATGGATGGACAAATTCTTGTCTTGATACATGCAACTCAACAATCACTTTTGAGATACCTGAAGAATCACAACCAATGTAGCCTGCCGTACCGATGACACTACTCCGACACCACCAAGTCCCCCAAGCAGAAAAATGGCATGTGTCCGAGTCAAGGCTCTCCATGATAAGGTGAGTTTGCTCCTATCATCGTGTGACCTTGATACTACCTTGGATGGATTTCTACTTCATACCAATACCCTTTGTCCCTCATGTATGAGCCACATGAGCATGACCAAGCTACTATGCAAGATGGAGAAGATAAACATGGACAAGATTAAGAAGAAACGGGCAGAACTCAGATTCTCCGGCCCGTCCAGCGTGGAGTCTTTGGCCCCATCCTCATCGTCCACCCTTTGCAAGCTCCTAATGTCTTAGTGGAGTCTCTTGTCTCCTATACAGAGTATCCCACCCGACCGGAGTCTCCGGCACGACGACTCTAGAGTTTCCAGTCCAACTTTCATCGACGAAACCGTGTGAGCTCCTAATGCCCAAGCAGTCTCTGACACCTGCCTTAGAGTCTCCGACTTTGCCCGGAGTTTCTAGTTCGACTCCATCGGAGTGTCCGACGTAAGTGGGCCATGCAAAAAGCATCTAGTGGGCCAAGGCCCATGTAACCACCTGGTCTTTTTAGTTTATTCCTAAATTACCCTTGTATTCATGGATGACTATATATATGCCCACCCCCTCTTGTAAAACCTAAATTATGATTTGAGATTTGTTTTGGTTTATGCCTCCACTTTCCCTAGGGGGACCTCTCTTTAAATTGCACTGAAGGGTTGTACCAGGCTCCTCCTGGCACTTGAATCTTTTTCTTTGTTGAAATCTATTGCCAGAGATCTTTTCCATAATGAATTATATCTTTACAATTTCTTCAACTTTTGGAATTCTATTCATTTACTCGACAATATTTCTGCGAGGGAACTCTACATACCAAGGTATTCGTGATTTGATCCAACGAAGGAAACAAAATTTGTGTGTGTGTGTGATCCCCTTTCATTCTTTGCGTTGATTCTGCCTCTCCGTCCCATCGAGTCACTACGTGAAGATCAAGCCACCCCAAGTGGTTAACAACCACATTAGATGATATTAGTAGCCCTAGATTGACAGATTTGACAACATTGTTCCCCACAAATCCTCCAAAGTTTTCTCTGATAAATTTCAAAAATACCAAAAGTATAGCCCAGAATTGCTTTTGGATCGATCTCTCGATTCACTACGTTTTTTGTGGTTTCGATGTATATAAACTTTTGTTTGGACTTGGTGTACCTTTGTTTGCATTTCCACATTCCTAGAAATTTTAGTTTTGAAGGCCAGGATTTCTGTCAAGAACACGAGCTAGCGCAGGAACCCCAAACCCAGATTCTCCGGGCAACCAGAGTCTCCGGCCAGAACGACCAAAGTCTCCGGCCTCTTCTCAAGTTTGGCCTCTTTTCCATTTTTGATAACTTCCATTGACGTTTGTGTTTTGTGTGCTATGTCTTTTCTCTAACAACAAGCTTATGCAACATCAACCACACTCGACATCTACACCACGAAACCCAAGCTTCCCTTCGCAACTGGCCATAAGTTCTTCAACAAAGCATACCAATGGTATAACTTATGCCACCTTGTTAACCCCTTTCTTTCTTTATGTGTTGCATATCTTACTGAGAGCGGCTTTCTTATGTTTGCCGAAGCATTGTGCGCTTGTTCTTGATAGTGAGAGTGTGCCAAGCAATATCATAAGTCGGCTTGGTGAGCAAAACAAGGGAGGAAAATAACAAAAAAAAAGAAAAATATAAAAAGAAAAGAAGGTTACCGAATAACTTGTAGAGTCTCAAAACTTGTAAGTATTTGTTGCTTCTCTACTTTTCGCAAAGAAAAATATAAAAAGAAAAGAAGGTTTCCGAATCAAAAGAAGGAAAGTGCACAAATCAATTGCTTCTCTAATTTTCACAAACGGGCTACAATCTATATTTGTATTGGCTCGACAACGAGCTTTAGTATTTGTTAGTTTTCCTTTCTAATAGCTCATCCCTACGGTTGTGTTAACCCCGTTAGGTTCTCGTCACCCTTCTGACCTTTTCATTCGACATTGGTTTATTGTCCGATTTTACCCACTTTTGACATAGCCTTTTCATTTGATTTTACCATTTGATTTCCACTTTTCTAATCCATCCACCATAAGTCTTTTGTGTGTGTGTATGTATTGTTTTTTGCATTTTTGATTGACCTCAGCCAAATCACTCACTCAATAGTATCCGAAAGGTGAGAGAAAGTAGAAATTTCTTTGCCACCAACTTTCACTTGCTCTTGTGAAGTATGTCTAGGGAAAGCGAAGCAAGAACAGAAGGTGACCCACACTTTGAGTGAAAATACCAATACGTCAGCCACCGTACATATTGGCAAGTTCAACAAGGTATCTGTTAAAAATTGAGAGGATTGAAACAAGAAATTGACAAGTAATTTGATGATGTCCACAACAAAATTCATCTTAATGAGATGTCAAATGGCGGGCATCCAAGATACCATGACCAATCTTGGCAACATGCATGGACATAACTCAAGCTTTTATATCTCGTCCCATACTCGCTCCTCAAGAAACCAAACTCCTGCCACCATGGACTGACGTTATAGTCCAGATAAGCGTCCGCTAGACTGCCTGCTGACATCCCCGCCGCAAACCCCTCGTAGTAGGCTCTATGGCCTAAAGAACCAGGTATCAACAACCTCCGCACCACCAGGCCGAGCTTCAACCAACGCCACTAGCACCACCATGATACCTAACAACCACCAAAACCCGATGCATTCGTGCTTGTAGCATCCATATGTTATAAATAATGGGATAATCTATTTAAGCCCATATGTGATTTTAGATTTTTCCTAAATCTCAAAGCCCATGTGTGAAATGGCCCAAATTGGTGGCAGCTCACATGTGAGTGGAGAGTTTAGTCCTACATGGAAAGTTGGAGGAGAGTTACACCACCTTATAAGGTGGAGTGGTTCACCACTTAGTAAAGTGAGTGAGAAGATGAGAACTACACACGCGCTCCTCCTTCGATGCCGGTCGCCCGCCTGTCACGTCACGTCACATCACGGGTTGAGCTTTATTTTTGCTGCTTAGGAAAACTCGTGCGGTTTTGACAGACGTGTCAACAATTAGTAGATTCGGGTCGCTCCCGGATCATGGGCTATCTATAATCGACCCGAACTTGTGCAACATGGGCTTGGTCCATGGCGTGCCCTGTGCGGGTTTTCCTGAGCCTCTCTATATAAACGCATGTGCGGCTTCCACCACGAACAGACCAAAAACCAATCTAGGGTTTTGCCTCCTCTCTACTTGCACCGCCATCGTAGTCTACTACATCCCGCTTGCCGGCATGTACCGGCGGACAAGAGAGCAGGTCTCCGGAACCACTCGCCTTTGCGATCCTGTACGAGAGAGGGCAAATAAGGTTTTTGGGAAGCGCTCCACGCGACTGCTCAAGTTTGTCATCACAACGCGTCTTCCTAGGAGATCTCATGGTCCACGGGCAACTCGTCTTCAACACCGTCTTCTTCGACAGGCTGCGGCAACCTCTGCACCAACGACAACCGTTCAGTACATATACCGTGATTCGATATGTTGCTTTACTATGGCTATTATTGCGTCTGTGCTGCTGCTGTTCGTGTTGATTAGTACATCTAGTATGTTAGAGGTTAACATGATCGTAGCTGTTGCTATCATATTTCATATTCTGGAATTAATTGTGGAAATTATGCCTAATAATCCAACATTCCAAAAACCTTATTATAGGCAATTTCCTGAGTTAAACATGGGACACTTGGCCAATGCGATGAAGCCGGAAAAGTTTACCGGTGTTCATTTTAATAGGTGGCGGTATAAGACCACTATATGGCTGCAAAATCTGAAAGTATTCGAGGCTAGTGAGGATTTACCTGAAGGAACTATATCTGAACAAGACCAGAACAAGTTCAAGGAAACCAATCTTGCCTTTGTGGGAAGCGTTCTGAGTGTTCTTGACAACAAGCTGTTTGATGTGTACATGCACATCAAAGATCGAAAAGAGCTCTGGGAGGCATTGAATGCTAAGTTCGGTGTAACACATGCTGGCAGTGAACTATACATCATGGAGAACTTTCATGATTATAGGATGATTAACAACCGTTCTGTAGTCGAACAAGCTCATGAGATACGGTGCTTTGCCAAGGAGCTTGAAATCCTTAAGGGTAACTTACTTGACAAGTTTGTGGCTGGGTGCATCATTGCAAAGTTGCCTTATTCATGGAGGAACTTCGCCACAACTCTCAAGCATAAGAGACAAGAGATATCAGTTGAAAACCTGATAGCATCTCTTGATCTTGAGGAGAAGGCTCGGGCTAAGGACACTGCTGAGAAAGGAGGCGAGGGCTAGTCTAGTGCCAACATGGTCCAAAAGAGGACTTTTAGCAAGAAAAAGGGAACTATAAGCCCTCCTTCAACAAGCCTGAAAAGACTACAACCTTCAAGAAGAAGAATCCGAACAAGGCCGAGCTAGGTTGCTTTACCTGTGGAGAGCTCGGACACTTTTCCAAGGACTACCTAGAACATGCAGATCGCAGAGGGAAAAGTGGAAAGACTGTCAATGTCGTGACCGCTAGCAACACGGATGGGCATGGTAATTTATTTACTGTTCTTTTAGTGTTTCAAGCACCATGTTGGTGGATTGATATGGGTGCTAATGTTCATGTGTGTGCTGACATCTCTATGTTCACTTCTTATCAGGTCGCACAGGATTCTTTCATCCTAATGGGGAATGGATCACATGCTTCTGTTCGTGTTGTTGGCATGGTGGATCTGAAGTTCACTTCCGGGAAATCCGTGTAGCTGAGGAACATGTAGTATGTCCCTACTATGAATAAGAATCTTATTAGTGGCTCCCTTCTATGCAGAGATGGTTTCAAGGTTGTGTTAGAGTCTAATAAAGTCATTGTTTCGAAACATGGACAATTTATCTGTAAAGGTTATGATTTTGGAGGCTTGTTCCATTTCTCTCTTTTAGAGTTTTGTAATAAATCCGTGAATCATATTTGTGGTGATGTTAATGATGATACCAGTGTTTGGCATTCTTGTTCACATTGATTTTGGTTTGATGTCTCGGATGTCCAACATGAGTTTAACTCCGAATTTCACTATTGCCAAAGGTTCTAAGTGCCATAGTTGTGTGCAATCAAAGCAACCTCGAAAGCCTCACAAAGCTGTCAAGGAGAGAAACTTGGCACCTCTAGAACTCATACATTCTGATCTATGCGAGATGAATGGTGTGTTGATAAAAGGTGAAAAGAGATATTTCATGATATTGATTGATGATGCGACTAGATACTGCTATGTTTATTTGTTGCGCACTAAAGATGATGCTTTAGACTACTTTAAAGTTTATAAAGACGAAGTTGAAAATCAACTAGAGAGAAAGATCAAACGTCTTAGGTCAGATCGTGGTGGTGAATATTTTCCCAAAATCTTTGATGAGTTCTATGAGGAACATGGCATTATTCATGAGAGGACGCCTCCCTACTCGCCCCAATCAAACGGGGTTGCCGAGAGGAAAAACCGCACGCTGACTGACTTGGTGAATTCTATGCTAGCCACTGCTGGTTTATCAAAGGCATGGTGGTGGAGGCTTTGTTGACTTCATGTCATGTCCTGAATAGAGTTCCTAACAAGAATAAAGAAAATACCCCTTATGAGGATTGGGCTGGGAGAAAACCATCACTTGCATATTTGCGCACTTGGGGGTGTTTGGCCAAGGCCAACATACCGATTCCCAAGAAACGCAAATTTGGACCTAAGACAGTGGATTGTATCTTTCTACGACATGCTCCGCGGAGTATAGGCTATAGATTTCTAGTGGTTAAGTCTGAGGTTCCTGATATGCATGTTGATACTATAATGGAATCTCGTGATGCAACATTCTTTGAGAATATGTTTTCTATGAAAGATATGCATAGCACTGCTAGAATTTCTTCTGAAATACTTCCCGAATCTAGTGCATCTATTGAGAATTTTGAACAACCACATGAGGAAGTCCTAGAGAAGGATGACGATGAACCTCCCATGAGGAGTAAGAGACAGAGGATTGCAAAATCCCTTGGTAATGATTTCATCGTGTACCTTGTGGATGATACTCCCAGATCCATTGCAGAGGCATATGCATCTCCTGATGCAGATGATTGGAAAGAAGCTGTCCAAAATGAGATGGACTCGATTCTTTCTAATGGAACTTGGGAATTATCAGAACATCGCTATGGTTGTAAACCTGTGGGCTATAAGTGGGTGTTCAAGAAGAAGCTAAGGCCTGGTGGTACTATTGAGAAGTATAAGGCATGGCTTGTAGCAAAGGGATACACACAGAAAGAAGGCGGATATTATTTTGACACGTATTCACCTATCGCTAGACTGACCACCATTCGAGTACTACTGTCCCTGGCTGCCTCTTATGGTCTTCTTGTTCATCAAATGGATGTGAAGACAACTTTCCTTAATGGAGAACTGGAAGAGGAGATCTATATGGATCAGCCGGATGCGTTTGTGGTAAAAGGTGAAGAGACAAATGTGTGCAAGTTGTTAAAATCTTTATATGGCCTGAAACAAGCACCTAAGCAATGGCATGAGAAGTTTGATAGAACTCTACTTTCTACTGGCTTTGTCATTAATGAGGCTGATAGGTGTGTGTACTATCGCCATGGTGGGGGCGATAGTGTTATATTATGTTTGTACGTGGATGATATATTCCGATCTTTGGTACAAACATGAATGTGATAAATGAAGTAAAGGCTTTCCTATCAAAGAGTTTTGACATGAAAGATCTAGGAGAGGCTGATGTGATTCTGAACATCAAGCTTATTAAGAACGAGAATAGGATTACTTTAACACAATCTCATTATGTTGAGAAGGTCTTGATACGTTTTGGCTTTATTGATGGCAAGACTTCTCCAACACCTTATGATCCCAGTTTGAATTTGCGAAAGAATAGGAAGGAACCAACAGACCAGTTGAAATATTCACAAAATGTTGGTTCTCTCATGTACTTAACAAGCGCTACAAGACCCGATATCTCTTTTGCTATGAGCAAGTTGAGTAGGTTCATGTCTAACCCAGATATTGATCATTGGCATGCACTTGAAAGGGTCATGCGCTATCTATGTGGTACAATGAGCTATGGGATTCACTATTCAGGGCACCCTGTTGTACTTGAAGGACATAGTGATTCGAACTGGATCTCTGACGTTGATGAACTCTATGCCACGAGTGGGTATGTATTTACCCTTGGAGGTGGCGCAGTGTCATGGATATCTCGTAGACAGACCATATTGACGAGGTCAACTATGGAAGCATAACTTACTGCTTTAGAAACAACCACTGTTGAGTCAGAATGGCTGTGTGAACTCTTGATGGACTTGCCTGTGGTTGAAAAACCTGTGCCGACAATCCTGTTGATTTGTGACAACCAAACTGTTATTGTTAAAGTGAACAATTCTAAGGATAACGTGAAGTCATCAAGACATGTGAAGAGACGTTTGAAATCTGTCAGCAAATTGAGAAACTCCGGAGTAATAACTGTTACGTATATTCAAACAGATAAAAACCTAGCAGATCCCTTTATAAAGGGACTATCACAAATTGTGATAGAAAATGCATCAAGGGAGATGGGGTTGAGACCCATGGATGTCGCACCATAGTGGTAACCCAACCTATGTGATCGGAGATCCCGTGAATTAGGATCTAGGAAGAACAAGCTAGTGGTTTGACTGAGGAGAGTATTTTGTAACCCCCTCTATGTGAAGATGCATGACTCTCAAAGTCTGTAAGGTAGGTTGGCAACATGCCTTAATGTGTTTCTGTTGGCTATAACTAGCAAAGCTATCGTCCTATAGGGCATTCTTGAAAGAACACACTGATACGTCCATTTTGCATCACTATTCTATATCATAATTTACTGTTATTCATTGATATATATTTCATATTAAGAGATGATACTTATGTTATTCATCTATTTTTGCATGGTTGATGACTTTTGGAGGATGGACCGCTGAAGTTTGGATTCTTATGGAAAAGGCACTGTTTGGAGGCGAAATTCGCGAAGATTAGAAAATCCCGAAAAATACATGGAAAAACCTATTTTTCCAGAAGACGAAGGAAGCCAGAAGGGGGAGCGGAGATGGGCCTCAGGGGGCCCACACCACCCCTAGCACGGGTCACCCCTGGCCGCGCCACCAGGTGGTGTGGCCACCCTGGCCCACCTCTGGCTCTGCTCTTTGGCGTATATAATCCCCACGAAACCCTAAGACTCGGGGAGCGACCACAAAAAGATTCCGCCGCCTCTGTGGGACGTAAAACTGCAGAGAGAGAAAGAGCTCTCCGGCAGGCAGAAATCTGCTGGGGTAATTCCTTCCCGGAGAGGGGAGATCGTCGCCATCAACACCACCATCAAGCGGGACTTCATCAGGATCATCATCATCATCATCTCCATCATCATGTCCACCAGTACCATCATCACCACTTCATACCGCTGTAACAATTGGGTTGAATCTTGCATAGTTCTTAGGGGAAACTTTCCTGATGTTGATTACTTGTTGTATTGATGATATTGAGTGGAACCATTGAATTATCGTTCTTTTTCAGATTGTTACTTATCATTATTTCATCTCTGATCTTGATCCATATGATGTCTCGTGAGTAGTTCGTTTAGTTCTTGAGGACATGGGAGAAGTCATGTTGTTAGTAGTGGACTTGTGTTGAGAAAGATTCAATGGTTTGATATTTAAGTTGTGGTGTTATTCTTCTAGTGGCATCATGTGAACGTCGACTACATGACACTTCACCTTTATGGGCCTAGGGGAATGCATTATGTAATTGGCTACTAATCGTAGGGGTTGTTTGAGTGACAGAAACCTAAACCCCCGTTAGGAAACCTTTGCACAAGGGAGTGTAGGATCTCAGAGTTTAAAGCTGTGGTTAGGTTTCTATCTTAATTACTTTCTTGTACTTGCGGATGCTTGCAAGGGGTATAATCACAAGTATGTATTAGTCCTAGGAAGGTCAGTGCATTAGCACAGGTTCACCCACACAACACTTATCAAACTAAAGAAAATTAATTAACTATACGAAGCGAAAGCACTTGACCGTATTCCCATATGTCCTCGAGAATGTTTTGGTCATCTTAAGTAATACAACCGGCTTGTCCTTTGCTAAAGAAAGGATTGGGCCACTTGCTGCATCTATTATTATTGTCTTTTATTCACTCGTACTTTATTTATCTGCATTATCAAAAACTCCTAAAAATTCGTTTGCTAAGTATTTATAGATAATTCCTGCTCCAAGCCACTCGTCAACACCTTCTGCTCCTCGTTGGGTTCGACACTGTTACTTATCGAAAATACTGTGATACACACCCTATACTTGTGGGTCATCAAGACTATTTTCTAGCGCCGTTGCCGGGGAGTGAAGCGCTATTGGAGAGTGGAACTAGTAAAGGAAACTTCTACTGTGAGTATTGTTTATTTTTGTTAGTTACTTTATTTCAATATGGATAATTCACTTAGTTTCTTATTTTGTAATGCTACTACCACTGCTAAGGTAGTAGATGAACCACCACCTACTGAAAATGATACTTTTAAATTACCTACAAGAATTATTGATCGTGTTATGGATAACTATTATTTTGGAGATGGTACTGTCCATCCCGGTGATCATTTGCTCTTTATACACGAATTACGCGAGTTGTTCAAGTGTGTAGGTATTACAACATATCAAGTCAAGAAGAAGTTATTCTCATTATCACTGAAAGGAAGAGCCGAGGAATGGTACAAGCTGCTGAAGAATGGTCAAGCTCTTGATTGGGAGGAAGTAGTACCTCTCTTTTGTTCAAAGTTTTATCCTCCTAGTGAGATTCATAAATATCGGAATCAAATATACAACTTTTAGCCTCATGATGGAGAGAGTACATCTCAAGCTTGGGGGAGATTGAAGTTACTAATGCTCAAATGTCCTATTCATGAGCTCCCAATAATATTATTATCAATAACTTTTATGCAAGGCTTTCTCTTCATGATAAGGATCTATTGGATGCTTCTTCTGCTGGATCATTGATGTCTACGCACTTCTATTCTTGTAGACAGTTGTTGGGCCTCCAAGTGCAGAGGTTTGTAGAACAGGAGCAAGTTTTCCCTTAAGTGGATCACCCAAGGTTTATCGAACTCAGGGAGGAAGTGGTCAAAGGTATTCCCTCTCAAGCAACCCTGCAATCTAGATACAAGAAGTATCTTGTGTCCCCAACACACCTAATACACTTGGCAGGTGTATAAGTGCACTAGTTCGGTGAAGAGATAGTGAAATACAAGTGGTATGGATAATTATAAGTGGTAATGATGATATGAAATAGCTTGATGGCATGGAAGAGGCTAAAGGCAAACTGAAATAAAGATGGAAGCAAGCAAACATGTAACAGATCTAGTTGCAAACGGTGTTTCAGTGCTTAGAAACAAGGCCTAGGGACCATACTTTCACTAGTGAACACTCTCATATACATATCTTCTCTTTATGATACTACTCTTAACTACTCTCCGGTTGGACACTCTAATCGATGGTAGGGCTATAACAGCACACCTCAAAGTAAGCCTTTCCCATCTAGATAACCCCACACTGTCACCTTGAGCACTAGATGGTTCCAACAAACACCACAATTTCATAAAGACATCCAACTCCAAATATAACTCATAACAAGTATTTGTAATCTCTAGCCTAAGTGCCACCATGGTGTGCACGCTGTCACTTTCACACACATGGGGAGAGCAGAGATCTATTAAAGCACTTGAGTAGCAAGGTAGATCTATAGATTACAAGCTCATGATCTCAATAAGATCATGCATAGAGAGAGAGAGAGATGAACACATAGCTACCGGTAGAACCCTTAGCCTCGAGAGAGAACTACTCCCTCATCATCATGGGAATCAGCAATGGCGATGGAGATGGTGGTGGAGATCGATGGAGATGGCTCCGGGGGCACTTCCTCGTCCCGGCAGGGTGCTGGAATAGAGGCTTTATGTCCCCCGAATCTCCCCTTCAATGGCGGCGGCACAGCGGAACTTTTCGTGGATTTCTGATTAACGATTTAGGGTTTTGGTATCGGGAGGCTCTTATAGGCGAAGGAGGCAAGGTCGGTGGCTAGCCAGGGGGCCCACACCATGCCCTGGCGTGGCCTGGGCTGGCCCGCGCCAAGGGGGGTGTGGCCACCCTGTGGCCCCTCTCCGACTCACCTTCTGGCTCCGTGAGTCTTTCGGGAAAATAGTAACTTTGGCTTTTGTCCGGTCCAATTCCAAGAATATTGATTTTCAGACTTTCATGGAACCAAATACAGCAGAAAACAGGCAACTGGAACTGTGGCATCTTGTTAATAGGTTAGTCCAAGAAATCATATGAAAACTACTCCAAAGTGTGGACAAAACATAAGAAAGTAGATAAAACCAAGCATGGAACATAAAAAATTATAGATACATTTGCAATGTATCAACATCCCCAAGCTTAACTCCCGCTCGTCCTCGAGTAGGTAAGTGATAAAAAGAAAGAATAATTTTTGAGGTGACATGCACCATCAAAGACTTGATCAAAGTATTTGTAAAACATTCAAAGCTGGGATCATAGTACTTAAATCATAACATGAAAGATAAAGTTCTAGCAATAAGACAAAGAAACTATGATGCAACATGAAAAGGCACAAACAAAAGATTCATGAATAACAATGCTTTGCAAGACGTTTATTTGTTTCACATAAAGAAAACATAGCATAATAGTATTCATCTTGTCTCTCATAGAGTAGCAAATATAAATGCATAGGACACCTTCAAAGTTCATAAGAGTGACTACATACAAATAGTTTAAAACAAGCAATATCAAGGTATGCATCAATCAACTAGTCTTGGGACAATGCACATAGAACTAAGAATGGCCACTATGCTCTCAAAGTAGGTGCATAAAGGTAGAAGGTGGAGACTCAATATAATGGTGGAAGAAAGGCCTTCATAGAAGGAAGTAGAGATTCAAGTTCATAAAGAGCTTCCAAAAATTATGGTACTTATAGCTTTCAGCTCTAATGCACCTATCATAAACATATTGAAGTGATTAAGGTTAAAGTGAACAAACTATGGTGTACATGCTTGACGAAGTATAAGTTAGAAATCTCATGTCCCTTGGATACGAGGGCCGCCCCTCATGCTACTCAAGTTTAGTCACCGGTAAGTTCTTGTCATCGTAAGTACATGTGTACCATAGACAACCGCCAACAAGGTACCCCTTGCCCGATGATACGGAAGAATCCCCATATCAAAATGACAAGGCAAGCAGACAACGAGCATCTCAGCAATCTTCTTATTTACCATGGGAATATTGTGCTTTTTTCTCTCTTTCCTCTTTTCATAATCTCATTTTTTTCTCTTTTTCTCTTTTTTCTCAATATAGGACTCTTTTTTATAAGAAGAATGCTTCATAGACAGTTCATTATGGTTACGCTGCAGGTTTCCACCATGTCAGCATGGATTAGACCAACGGCCCAGGCGTTTCTCTAACACATATACATAACTCCATGGACTTACAAGCTCCCCTTTCATTTCACACCGACGACATCCATATACAAAAGAGCATGATATCAACTAGGTACAAGTACCAAGTGCAATGTTGAAAGCGTTCTCCATGACAGCATGGTTCTGCTAATTCCCAACAAATAAGTGCAAGCATATACAATATAGACGACACAATGGTTCAAGTTTATTAAGGGCAAGAAAAGTAAAGTGTGCCATCAAGTTCGTGAGAGCTTTAATCACTAGTTTTCTCATAACAAGTTTAATTTGGAAGGTAAACAAAAGCATGAATATGCTTGGAATAGCATAAGCTAATAGGTAGGTATGGTGGACTCTTTGGAATAACTTGGTTTAGGGAGCTGGATGCATGAGTGGAACTCATACTTGGTTGTGGAGGCTAGCAAAAGACTGGGAGCGACAAACTAAGAGAGCAATAATGGCCATAATCATGCAGAGCGACAAAACATCATTGATCAAAGCATAAAGTGATACTACAAGTTGAAAACTAAAGGATCATTAAGGATATGGTGACTTTGGATAGTCATAACATGGTGTGAGCATGCGCCAAGTCAACCCAAATAAAGCATCAAAGGAGAATACCACAATACTATGCTTTAATATGCTTAAACAACGCATGATTCATCCAAGGCACATTAAGCAATCTCAATTGTTATAACAAGCCATGGTACAGCAAAGAATACTAAGCATAAAGCCAAAACAATATCAAGCATGGCATGACAAAGCATAGGCCACAGTCAAAAACAAGCTCTCTTTACCACTTAAGCATGAACTTTCCTACTCTTTTCCAATCCAAACCAAACTATTTGAAAACCAATGTATGAAAGAGGGGGTACAACCAATTTATTCAGAAAACTAAGCAAACCAAGCAAACGAAAAACCAAAACAAAAACAAAGAAGAAGACGCTCTAAGAACAACACAACTGTGCATGAAACAATAAAAATGAAGCGTTTGGAAGAAACCTGGGATTTTTATTGATGAAGAAGGGGATGCTTGGGCATCCCCAAGCTTTGACGCTTGTACTTATTGGATATTTCTTGGGTGAAACGTGTGGCATACCCAAGCTTGAGCTTTAGTCCATCCTTCATCTCATTACTTATTCCTTCCATACACCTGAAATTTTTCCTTCATACAAAACTTCACACAATCTTTATTAGCAACATTAGTGCACTCAAGATAAATAAGTCTTAAGGTTCAGTTCTAACACCAAATAAACTTCCATTAGAACACTAGCTACTGTAGAACTTCCCTCAAAAATCTCAATTCCCCAAAAGAACTCAAAAAGGAACCAACAAGAAGCAAATGCAGAAAATGGCAGAAACCTGTCAAAACAGACCAGCAGGTAAAGACGAATTTTTTCGAAGACCTTCTGTTGCTCAAATCAAAAAGTGTTGAACTAACGAAAGTTAGATAACAACCTGGGGTAGAAGCACAAACATTCATGCCTCAAAAGTACGTTCAGAGAGTTTACACGAATTTTTACGGTGAAGCACAGAAATCTGTGTCGGGACAGCAACTTTCCCAATCATTACTTCTCTCTCATTAGAGGTTACTCTTGGCACAAAAGGCAAATAAAAAGGATAAGGAGCGGTTATTATAGAGGTAATGACTTCCAAGGCTCATCTAAAACTTTTGGGATATCTCCCAATAAGTACTTTTCTTTAACGCCTAAGTTAGGCTTGATAGTTTGAGAAGATGCTCACATAAGAAATATGAATTGAGGTAAAAGAGAGCATCAAGAAGCAAATTCAAAGCACATTTAAGTCTAACCCACTTCCTATGCATAGGAATCTTGTAAACAAACAAGTCATGAAAGCACAAAGCAACAAGCATAGGAAAGCAAAACAAGTGCAACTTCAAGATTTTCAACATAAAGAGGGGAAACTTAATATTGTTGAGACACATAAAACCATGTTTCCCTCTCTCATAATAACTTTCAGTAGCATCATGAATAAAATTAACAATATAACTATCACATGAAACATTCTTATCATGAGCCACATGCATAAAATGATTATTACTCTCCACATAAGCATATTCATTCTTATTAATTATGGTGGGAGCAAATTCAACAAAATAGCTATCATTATTATTCTCATCACCATAATCATCAAATATAGGAGGCATATTGTAATCATTATATTTCTCCTCAATATTAGGTGTACGGAAAATATCATATTCATCATTGTAATCATCATATATTGGACGTATAGTATCATCAAAGTAAATTTTCTCCTCTAAAGATGGGGGACTAAAAATATCATCTTCATAAAAACAAGCTTCCCCAAGCTTAGACTTTTCCATAACATTAGCAATAATGGTGTCCAAAGAATTCATACTAACAACATTGCTATTAGCATGCAAATAAAGTTCCATAGGTTTTTTAATTTTCTCTTCAAACAGTTCATGTCCTAACTCAAGATAAATACTATAAAGCTCTCTAATTTTGTTGTTGTTTTCCATTAAGCCTAACTAGTGAAAACAAGAAACAAAAACAAAATTGCAGAATCTAAAGGAAATAGCTTCGAGCACTCGCACCGGAGGATGTGAGTACCTTTTACCTTACCTCCCCGGCAACGGCGCCAGAAAATAGGCGTTTGCCGTGGGAGGTTCTTCTTCTTTAATCCTCTGGTGTGAATACCTTTTACCTTACCTCCCCGGCAACGGCGCCAGAAAATAGCTTGATGTCTACGCACTTCTATTCTTGTAGACAGTTGTTGGGCCTCCAAGTGTAGAGGTTTGTAGAACAACATCACGTTTTCCCTTAAGTGGATCACCCAAGGTTTATCGAACTCATGGAGGAAGTGGTCAATAGTATTCCCTCTCAAGCAACCCTGTAATCAATATACAAGAAGTCTCTTGTGTCCCCAACACACCTAATACACTTGTCAGGTGTATAGGTGCACTAGGTCGGCGAAGAGATAGTGAAATACAAGTGGTATGGATAATTATAAGTGGTAATGATGATAGGAAATAGCTTGATGGCGTGGAAGAGACTAAAGGCAAACTGAAATAAAGATGGAAGCAAGCAAACATGTAACATATCTAGTTGCAAACGGTGTTTCAGTGCTTAGAAACAAGGCCTAGGGATCATACTTTCACTAGTGAATACTCTCATATAAATATCTTCTCTTTATGAGACTACTCTTAACTACTCTCCGGTTGGACACTCTAATCGATGGTAGGGCTATAACAGCACACCTCAAAGTAAGCCTTTCCCATCTAGATAACCCCACACTGTCACCTTGAGCACTAGATGGTTCCAACAAACACCACAATTTCATAAAGACATCCAACTCCAAATATAACTCATAACAAGTATTTGTAATCTCTAGCGTAAGTGCCACCATGGTGTGCACGCTGTCACTTTCACACACATGGGGAGAGCAGAGATCTATTAAAGCACTTGAGTAGCAAGGTAGATCTATAGATTACAAGCTCATGATCTCAGTAAGATCATGCATAGAGAGAGATGAACACATATCTACCGGTAGAACCCTTAGCCTCGAGAGAGAACTACTCCCTCATCATCATGGGAATCAGCAATGGCGATGGAGATGGTGGTGGAGATTGATGGAGATGGCTCCGGGGGCACTTCCCCATCCCGGCAGGGTGCCGGAACAGAGACTTTCTGTCCCCCAAATCTCCCCTTCGGTGGCGGCGGCACAGCGGAACTTTTCGTGGATTTCTGATTGGCGATTTAGGGTTTTGGTATCGGGAGGCTCTTATAGGCGAAGGAGGCAAGGTCGGTGGCCAGCCAGGGGGCCCACACCATGCTCTGGCGCGGCCTAGGCTGGCCCGCGCCAAGGGGGGTGTGGCCACCCTGTGGCCCCTCTTCGACTCTCCTTCTGGCTTCGTGAGTCTTCCAGGAAAATAGTAACTTTGGCTTTTGTCCCGTCCAATTTTGAGAATATTCATTTTCTGACTTCCTGGAACCAAAAATAGCAGAAAACAGGCAACTGGCACCGTGGCATCTTGTTAATAGGTTAGTCCAAGAAATCATATGAAAAGTACTCCAAAGTGTGGACAAAACATAAGAAAGTAGATAAAACCAAACATGGAACATCAAAAATTATAGATACATTTGCAATGTATCAATCATTTACACGCATGGGAGAAGAAGCTAAATGGGATCTTCTAGACCGTATTCAAGACAATGCAGAAGCATTGGAGAATGATAAAGGAAGAAAGTTAGGTATAAATTATGATTATGAATGCATTAAATCTTTTATGAGAACTGATGACTTTCATAATATTAGTAATGCTTATGGTCCTGATTCTCAAAGTATTGCAAATTATTTTAAGGCTTTTGCTTATTATATTGAAATTCTTAAAAAGAAATGGAATAAGTATCATGAGCCATATATAGATATTGTTAATTGTGTTCCTACAAGAAATACTGAAGTTTATACTGCTAATCATGTTTTACCTGAACCTTACATTGAGAAAATGCCTTTCCCAGTTAAGATAAAGAAACACTCTATGATAGCTAGTATGGTTAATGAAAGTACAAATAAAGCTGCTGAACCTGATGAACAAATAGCTGTTGAACCTATAATAGCAAATGTGAAAGACTTTGTCACTAAATACGTAGAAGACGAACACACTATCCTCTGTAAGGATACTTCTAATATTATCTCGCAAAGTAGAGTTAGGAGAGCTAGTGTCCCTGTTTTCTCTGTAAGAATTAGTGATCATTGCTACAATGGTTTATGTGATAGTTATATCGTTAAATTTATGCACGATACTGTAAGTTATTATGAGAGAGGGAAATTTTTTCTAATGCATCTCAATAATATTAAGTTTCCTTGCTTTATGCTGAAAGTATTTATATTGCACTTGTTTTGCCTTCCTATGATAGTAGCCTCAGGTTTCAATAATTTATTTTCTTACAAAATTCCCTTGCATAGGAAGTGGGTTAGACTTAAAGATGTGTATTTTTGCTTCTTGATGCTCTCTTTTACTTCAATTCATATTCTTACATGAGCATCATTGAAATTATCATGCCCATCTTAATGGCTATAAAGAAAGAGCTTTTTGGGAGACAACCCAATATATTTTTGCTTTTAGTTTGTTTTTGTTTATTTGAGTCTTGAAAGTTATTGCTTCTGCAATAACCTCTCCTTATCCTTTTTGTTTAGTTTCTATGTCAAGATCAGCCTCTAATGAGAGAGAAGTAAGATTTGAGGAAGTTGCTGTCCCGAAACAGATTTTTGTGCTTCACTATAAACAATCATGAAAAATCTCAGAATGTCGTACTAATCTGTAATTTTTTGTGTGCATCCCCCAGGTTATTATTTAACTTTCGTTAGTGTTGCACTTTTTGATTTGAGCAACATAAGATGTTCAAAAAAATTGATCTTTACCTGCTGTTCTGTTTTGACAGATTTTTGCCATTTTTGTATTTGCCTCTTAAATCGATTTCCTTTTTGAATTCCTTTTTGGGCTTTCGGAAGGAGTTGCTATAGTAGCTTATGTTTTGATGGATTTAAGTTAAAATTGAACTTAAAAAGGTTTATTACCTCGCATGCACTAATGTTGCTAATGAGAATTGTGTAAAGTTTTGTGTGAAAGAAATTTCCAGGTTATAGGAGAAAATAGTGTAATAAGATGGTGAATGGTTAAATGACTCAAACAATATGTTTATAAATATGAAGATATTGATGTTATTCAATATGTGACTCCGGAAGAATTTATTAAATGCCAAGTTCAGAGACCTGCAGAGTCCGTTTTCGAATAGGTAACAGTTCTGGTAAGAAAAGGTCCACGAAAAATCTGTCAATTTATATTTTTGTAGTTTTTATCTAACATGGAAGGCAATGAGTAGAAAGAGGGACGGAAAAGGAGCCCAGGTGGCTCACACCACCCCGTGGCGCGGGCCCACAGGCCGCGCCACCAGGGGGTGTGGCTACCCCGGAGCCCGTCTCCGACCCGTTTTCTCTCAGTACTTTCCTTTTGTTGTAAAACTTCGTAATTTATAATCCCCCAGATCCCCGAGGTTCGTATATCGTGTTCTCGTCATGTTTTCGTTTTGATCTGTTTCTGCCAGGAACTATTCTTAAAGTTTAGAAGCACGATGGTCTCTGCCAACGATAGAGGCAAGGAGCCCGCGGAAGAGGATCTCCAAGACTCTGAGCAGGAGGAGGTGATCGAGAGTGAAGTTGAAGAGGAGGAAAAGGAAGACCAGCATCCGCACACCAGCACCACCATTGCAAGCATTGGAGTGGTGGCAAATCCTGCCAGGTTCAAAAGGACCGCACGGATGTCTACTAGAGGGAATGTTCCGCGTCATTGCTTGGCTTCATGGTCACCTCCTCCACGCACCAAGAATCCCTTCCATACCCTTATCCATGAGCCGCAATTCCAAAATATGCCCAAAGAAAAAGTACCCTCCAATTGGGATATGCCTCGTTCTAACCATGCAGGAAAAGAAGACTTCAAGGAGGAAGAGTGGGGAAAGAATCGCAAGAGCTGGGATTCACAGCCCGACATGATCATTAACCGCATTGAGCACAATTAGGAGTTGATTTGTACTCTCACCTTCGAGATTGAGGACTTGAGGGAATTGATTGAAAATCTCATCGAGAGAACACCACCACCACCGAAGGAGTAATCCGTCATCAGGTTTTGGCATCCCCTTGGTTTGTTCCGAGCTTGGGGGAGTGTCGCGGTATCATATCACTATCTTTTATATTTTTACCTTTTAAAGTAGAGTCATATCATGAATAGAGAAGTTATCATATATGATGGTTTGCATTATGGAAGTGTCTCCCCTCTCGTTAGATATCTATGTATCCCTTGGTGTGAGTTGCCGTTATGGAATATTAATGAGAAGTTCTATCATTTACTTTTTGCACATCTTATATTAGTTTTTAATTTCTGCTATATGATTGATCTTGTTGTTAGTATTGGTATCACTTTGGGATCATTGAGTAAATTTAGTTGGTTTTGGCAAACCTGGCTCGGTCAGTAGAAACACTATTATGAGAATTGAATGAAAAAGATAAAAGTACTCTTAAGAGATATAATTTCATCATCTTTCTTTCTTGTTTGGATCATAAGCTTAGTATTCTCTAGTTAAGATCTTTTGTGCTTCCAAAGAAGATTGCATGTTTGTTTTTATCACCGGTATGTTTGTTTGTTTCCTTCAACTCTTATACTTGCTACCCAGCCTTGCTAGCCAAAAACCTGTACTGGGAGGGAATGCTTCTCGTGCATCCAATCCTTAAACCAAAACCTATGCCATTTGTGTCCACCATACCTACCTATTAGCATTATTGCTATTCCAAGTAAATTCATATTTTTATCTACCTTCCGAATTAAACTTGTTATGTGAAAATTAGTCATTAAAGCTCTCACAAACTTGATGGCACACTTTACTTTCTTGCACTTAATAAACTTGAACCATTGTGCCCATCTATGTTGCGTATATGCTTGCGCTTTATAAGTTGTGAGTTAGCAGAACCATGTTACCATGGGGAACACTTTCAACATTGCACTTATTTAGTTGATATCATGATTCTTTTGCTTATGGATCCTGGTGGTGTGAAATAAAAGGGGAGCTTGTAAGCTCATGGATTTTGTATGTGTGTTAGATAAATGCCTAGGCGGCTAGTCTAAGACATTCCTAATCATGGTGGAAACTTGCAGCATAACCATAATGAGCAATCTGTGAAGCATCCTCAATAAAAACCTATGCAAATAGCAAATAAAAAGATCGTTGAGATGCTCATTGTCTGCTTGCCTTGTCATTTTGATATGGGAAAGCTTCCGTATCATCGGGCAAGGGGTGCCCCATTGGCGGTTCTCCATGATACACATGTATTTACAATGAGAAGAACTTACTCATGACTAAAGTTGAGTAGCATGAGGTCTGGTACTCGTAAGCACGGGGCATGAGATTTTCAACTTATAACTTGTCAAGCATATCCTCATAGTTGTTCACTTTAACCTTAATCACCTCAAGATGCTTATGATAGGGGCAATGCGAGCTGAAAGCTAATAAGCACCATAATTTTTGGAAGCTCTTTATGCAACTTGAAATTCCTGCTTCCCTCTACGAAGGGTCTATCTTTTACTTTTTTAGTTGAGTCAGTAAACCTATTCCTTTATGTCTCAGCAAGTATTTTGAGTTGTTGTGTTTCATTCATTCATATGATGATTTATTCAATCATGTTCCTTATGTTCCTTGTTTTGCACATTGCTCTTATCTTAGTGAATATTACTTTGAAAGCTATCACTGAAAACCCCATTATGTTTGAACTCCTGCAAATTGTTAACTATTCTTTGACCAAGAGCAAAGTTTGCCATTACCAATTATGATTTACTTTGTGTATCTTTATTATGTTTCCTTTACTTATTGCAAGTTAAGTTATATAATAGTGAGTTGTCTTCTATTATGATTTTTGTATTGATGAATGTGATGCTTCTTGTCCGTATTCTTTTATCAACACTTCA
Source organism: Avena eriantha (assembly GCA_910589775.1). Taxonomy (NCBI): domain Eukaryota; kingdom Viridiplantae; phylum Streptophyta; class Magnoliopsida; order Poales; family Poaceae; genus Avena; species Avena eriantha. The sequence continues at coordinate 346,273,989 of OU342746.1, read as the reverse complement.
CTCAATAAACCTGAGGTCAGCTTAGTTTTTGCTTGGGGACAAGCGAAGTCTAAGCTTGGGGGAGTTGATACGTCCATTTTGCATCACTATTCTATATCATAATTTACTGTTATTCATTGATATATTTCATATTAAGAGATGATACTTATGCTATTTCATATGTTTTTGCATGGTTGATGACTTTTGGAGGATGGACCGCTGAAGTCAGGATTCTGATGGAAAAGACACTGTTTGGAGGCGAGATTCACGAAGATGAGAAAATCCCGGAAAATACATGGAAAATCCTATTTTTCTAGAAGACGAAGGAAACCAGAAGGGGGAGCAGAGATGGGCCTCATGGGGCCCACACCACCCCCTAGCGCAGTCCACCCCTGGTCGCGCCACCAGGTGGTGTGGCCACCCTGGCCCACCTCTGGCTCTACTCTTTGGCGTATATAATCCCCATGAAACACTAAGACAAGGGAAGCGACCATAGAAAGATTCCGCTGCCTCTGCGGGGCGGAAAATTCCAGAGAGAGAAAGAGCTCTCATGCAGGCAAAAATCTGCGAGGGAAATTCCTTCCCGGAGAGGGGAGATCATCGCCATCAACACCACCATCATGCTGGACTTCCTCAGGATCATCATCATCATCATCTCCATCATTATATCCACCAACACCATCATCACCACTTCATACCGTTGTAACAATTGGGTTGAATCTTGCATAGTTCTTAGGGGAAACTTTCCCGGTGTTGATTACTTGTTGTAGTTGATGCTATTGAGTGGAACCATTGAATTATAGTTCATGTTCAGATTGTTACTTATCATTATTTCATCTCCGATCTTTATCCATATGATGTCTCGTGAGTAGTTCATTTAGTTCTTGAGGACATGGGAGAAGTCATGTTGTTAGTAGTGGAATTGTGTTGAGAAAGATTCAATGGTTTGATATTTAAGTTGTGGTGTTATTCTGGTATCATGTGAACGTCGACTACATGACACCACCTTTATGGGCCTAGGGCAATGCGTTGTGTATTTAGCTACTAATCATAGGGGTTGCCGAAGTGACAGAAACCTAAACCCCCGTTAGGATACCTTTGCACAAGGGAGTGTAGAATCTCAGAGTTTAAAGCTGTGGTTAGGTTTCTATCTTAATTACTTTCTTGTACTTGCGGATGCTTGCAAGGGATATAATCACAAGTATGTATTAGTCCTAGGAAGGTCAGTACATTAGCGCAGGTTCACCCACACAATACTTATCAAACTAAAGAAGATTAATTAACTATATGAAGCGAAAACACTTGACAGTATTCCCATGTGTCCTTGAGAATGTTTGGTCATCTTAAGTAATAGAACCGGCTTGTTCTTTGCTAAAGAAAGGATTGGGCCACTTGCTGCATCTATTATTATTGTCTTTTATTCACTCGTACTTTATTTATCTGCATTATTAAAAACTCCTAAAATCTATTTGCTAAGTATTTACAGAGAATTCCTGCTCCAAGCCACTAGTCAATACCTTGTGCTCCTCGTTGGGTTCAACACTCTTACTTATCGAAAATATTGCGATACACCCCCTATACTTGTGGGTCATCACACACCAATATGAGCTCGATTGTAAACGATGCGGTCTATGAGACTTGGGTGGTCTCTAGTAAACTCATGAAGAGACCATGGAGTATGACGCATATGCTCCAACCCACGGGGTAGGCTACTGGCAGCCAGGTACTAGTTATGATTTTGAGTGAAATCTATTGGCACCAAACTTGCAATTCAAGGTTCGTCCATTGTTCAAGTTGCTGATAGACGTAGCTCAAGATTCTAGGTGGAAGGTCAACTTAACAGTCTCTGCTGAAACACTGGTATATAAACAAATGACGAGGATTGGCAAATCTTCAAATGGGCATTTGAGATCTGGTGTGAGATTGTTAGAAATAATGGGCTAATCTATTTAAGCCCATATGTGATTTCATATTTTCCCTAAATCTCAAAGCCCATGTGTGTGGAAGCCCATGTGTGAATTGACCCAAGTTGGTGGCAGCTCACATGTGAGTGGAGTGGGAGCTAAAGTTTAGTCCCACATGGAAAGTTGGAGGAGTGTTACACCACCTTATAAGGTAGAGTGGTTCACCACTTAGTAAAGTGAGTGAGAAGAGGATAACTACACGCGCGCTCCTCCTCCGACGATGCCGCCGCTCGCCGCCCGCCCACTTGCTTGGGAAAACAGGTGCGATTTTGACAGACGTGTCAACAATTAATAGATTTGGGTCTCTCCTGGATCGTGGGCTATCTGTAACCGACCTGAACGTGGGCAACGTGGGCTTGGTCCATGGCGTGCCCTGTGCGGGTTTTCCCGAGCCTCTCTATATAAACGTCTGTGCGGCTTCCACCACGAACAGACCGAAAACCAATCTAGGGTTTTTCCTCCTCTCGGCTTGCGCTGCCATCGTAGTCTACTCCACCCTGCTTGCCGGCGTGCACCGGCAGACAAGAGAGCAGGTCTCCAGAACCACTCGCCTCTGCGATCCTGTATGGGAGAGGGCGAATAAGGTTTTTGGGAAGCGCTCCGCGCGACTGCTCAAGTTCGTCACCATGGCGCGTCTTCCTGGGCGATCTCCTGGTCCACGGGCGACTCGTCTTCAACGTCGTCTTCTTCAACAGGCTGCGACGACCTCTGCACCAACGACAACCGTTCAATACGTATACCATGATTCGATCTGTTGCTTTACTATGGCTATTATTGCGTCTGTTCTGCTGTTGTTCGTGTTGATTAGTACATCTAGTATGTTAGAGGTTAACATGATCGTAGCTGTTGCTGTCATATTTCATATTCTGAAATTAATTGTGGAAATTATGCCTAATAATCCAACACCATATACCGGAACTTATAGCCCACAAGGCTCATATAGCCTGGTTGCGATTTGATCTTCAGATCGCCACCGACAGCGGACGACGACTCGGTTGAAGCACCCACCTCCACCACCGCAGACATGAAGAGAGGCCATCGGGTCCTCGCTTCACCATGCCGCCAAGTCAACCACCGCCATGGAGAGAGAGGAAGAGGTCATGACTGGGAAAGGGCGAGATAGAGGACAGCATGAGCCGAGGTGGCATAAAGGGTCTAGGGTTCCCTGTGTCGCCCCTGTGGGAGAAGCCGGGGTCAACATATGTGATGATACGATTTGATTATAACAATTTTTTACTGAATAATCGGTACTTCACTTGTGCTTTGATATAAATAAAGCTGTGTGCATCGCTTGGTACAGAGGTCGGGACTATGTTTCCCATTTTTAAAAAAAGTACTCCAGTTGTGCATAACAAAAAGTCCCAAAGGGAGAAGCATGATTTTATTGTGATAGGTAGTACAGAGTGGGGTCCTCGGTCGTGTGTGCACAACAGTATGCATGTACCATGCAATATGTTAATATTGTGGCACTAGAGGGACAAGGAGGAGCTTCTCCTTGCGGTGCACCGTGAGCCCATATGATTCGGTCATATCTATTCCCTCTTCCGCCAATTCGGGTGGTAGCTTCCAGTCGAAGTGGTACATGAGATTTGCTAGCATGATATGAATGGTTACAATCGCGAAGTTGATACCTGGGCATATCCTTCGTCCGGACCCGAAGGGCAAATATTGGAAATCGTCCCCTTATAGTCCATGGCGGCGCCGCTGCCACCTTCCATGAACCGCTCAGGCATGAACTCCTCTGGGCTCTCCCAGCTGTTGGGATCCCTCGCGAGAGCATAGCTGTTGACGATGGTGCGCGTCCCTGACGGTATGGTGTAGCCGTTTATGACGCAGTCGGCCATGGAGAGGTGGGGCACCAGGAGCGGCGCAGGCATGTGAAGCCGGAGTGTCTCCTTGATCACCGCCTTGAGGTAGGGCAAACCGTGGAGATCGTCTTCGGTGACGGTGTCTTTCTCCTTGGGTATGCTGCTCCTCACCTCGGCTTGTAGCTTGGTGATGAGGTGGGGGTTTTCCATGAGCCGAACCATGGCGTATTCCAGCACTATGGTTGATGTGTCCGTGCCAGCTTCAAACATGATCTACGAATCATAGATTGGGATCAGTAAAAAATAGTAGTACTAACAGAAGAGCATGCAGATTAGCTAGTATACCAGCAACTGAGACTTGATATGGTCTCTTGTGAGGTTGTACTCTTGCTGAATGGAAAGCAAGACGTGGATGAAGTCCCTGTCCTCGTCCAGCGCCGGCTTGCTCGCTGCCGCGTGGTCATCGATGAGCCTATCGAGAAGGTCGTCCCACATCTTGTTCACTCTCCGGGCATTGGCGCAAACCATGTTCCTGACGATGTCCAGCTTCACCAGTGCCGGGAAGTGGTCCTCCAGGTTGAAGCCGCCCATGGGCGAGGCGTTGGCCTCCACCAGCTCCCGGAAGAGCTTGTTGTGGCCGCGCTCCCTGAAGGACTGAAGGACTCGCCGCACACGGCGTGGCACACCATGTCGCTGAAGAAGACGTTGAGGAGCTCGCTCATGTCTAGGGCGACCCCTGCGCCCATGCTGCCTCGGACCTTGGCCACGACCAGGCTCACCTCGTGCTGGCGCGCGCGGCGGTAGGAGCGGACCTTCCTGGCGGTGAGCAGGTGCGTGGTGGAGATCTTCTTCACCTGGAGCCAGTGCTCGCCGTAGGGGGCGAAGGCCACGTCGGTGGAGCCGTAGAAGAGGATGTGGGCGACGGGGGAGTGGACTCTGGACGCGAAGACGTGGTCCTCCGTGCGCAGCACTGCCCGCGCGGTAGCCGGCGTGGAGACGACGAGCGTCGGCACGGCGCCGAGGCGGACGAGCATGAGGCCATCGCGGCCGTGCTCCAAGTCGAGGTCGCGGAGAGAGACGTGCGGGAGGTAGCCGACCTGGTGCAGGTGGCCGATCACGGGGAGCCGGCCGCGGGGAGATGGCAGCTTGCTCAGTGCCTCTTCTCTGGCCCTCGCCGCCGCACTGCCGAACCCGGAGCGGCGGCGCGCCATCACCGTCAGGAGGAGGATGGACGCCAAGACGACTAGCAGGGCTGCATCAGTATGTGCCTGCAGACCCATCTCCATCGATCCCTAGCGCAGGCAGCTAGGCGAGACTGGAAGCGCTTGATTCGTTCTCGCGGTGGGTATCGAGGGTCGCTGCTATATACTACTACCTTCGTTCCATAATACAAACCTTTTTAGCAAGCTAAAACAGTTTGCTAAAAAAACTTATATTATGGAACATAGATAGTAGTACAATACCGGAAGGACGAGCAGGAGCTCCCGTATGGTTGTCATTGTAGGGTCCTATTAAGAAATGATGATCATCTGGTTTGTGTGGATCTATTGTTCAACCAGGATGTGACATTGTGTCATGGGCGGACCCAACGTCCATGCACGGGCAGCCGTCGACTATGCAAATCTCGGGGTTTTATAGATTTTTATGTGATTTTGTCTAAAAATTATCTTAAACTCATTTGCTCAGCCTTCCAAAACTTTCTAGATCCGCCACTACTTTGTGTGAAATAATATTTTGCTTCCTAAGTGAAATTATTTTCTAGGCTGGGTGTAATTGGCTTCCTCGTGTGGCGGCCTCTCCCCCACAGGGAGCCCCTTGGGCGCTCGAAGGTTGTCGCCCCGACGACGATCTGATGGCGACGAGGTCTGGAAGTCGGGGCGGCGGCCTCGGGCTTTGATGGCGGTTCTCCCTCGGCGGATGGCGGCGCGGGTCGCATCTGCTGGCAGGGGTACAGTTCTAGGGTTTCTCTCATGCCAAGACGAAGATCTGCCTTCGGCCTATTTCCATTATATTGATCTGGTGGCAGTGTCGTGTTCCGGAAGACTCCATCGGCGAACTCCCATGGGTGATTCATGCCTAAAGATTGCTGGAACTGATGGGATTTAGTCGCGCGCAATCGCTGTTTTTCTGACCGTTTAGTTTCAAAGGGAGCGATGCGAAACTAGGCAGTCTGTTTCCATAATGGAATATGTCTTTAGTTCCATGGTGAAGTCAGTATGCGGAGAATATTATGGAAGCCAATATTTGTGGACTAGCTATGGTGGGTTGAGTCCTGGTGGCGATGATAAATTGGCTTGATGATTTGTGAACTGTAGCACAGTAGCATCGGAAAGTGGGAGCGATAACACATGAGGAGTTCATAGTCTTACCTTGCATGGTGAAAATCAAAGATCTAGCCTTAATGACCTTGTTGAAGGCATTGTTTTGTGAGCGAGGACTTTCTCCAGCGTGAAAACCTATAATCTTTGATTGGGCGACGATGGTGCTTGTGCTCTGTTTTCTTCTTGAATGCGTCTCTATTAGAGATGTTGGACTTCTGGTGTTGTTCCGGTGAGGTTAGTGGATCTTATTGCTATAGCGGGACTTTTCTTTTTTTTAATTCTTATTTTTTCAGCTATGTGCATATGTAATACCAATAGGCTAATGCGTTGTTGCAGAGGCTGGGTGTAATTGGTATTATTGTGATATTAATATATGCTTATTTTCAAAAAATAATAATATATGCTCATTTCCAAAAAAGTAAAAAGTAAATAATTTTCTACACCGCAAGACTAAGGTTGATTAGTTGTCCAGTCACAAAACAATAGTCTTGTTTATTATACTCCCTCCATCTAGAAATATGTGACTTGTATTTGTCTAGATTCATATCTATTATCTAGACATGTTTTAGTATATAGGTACGTCTAAATCTAAAAAAATACAAGTCACTTATTTTTAACAGAGGAAGTACCATCTTGATAGGTAGGGAAATGTATCTTTGTCAAAAAAGGTAGGGAAATGTATATTGTTAATAATAATCCATCTATATCTAAAAATAAAAATCAAAAGAGCAAGTTAAAAAGAAAAGGACACCAATAGAGCGCAACATACGTCACGTCGCGACCATAGTACCGCGCCAGCAGTCGTTTTCAAACCCGCCATCCGCGCGGACCATCCAATGCACAACATAATATGGAGCACGGGGCATCGGCTTTTTTGGTTGCAAAACACAGTATAAACGATTGGGTGCTCACAAATAAGCATATATACTCATCCTCTGCACGCACACACACCCTATTCTTATAAGCACATTCGAAAGAGTAAGTATTGAGACTGATCCGACAGGTCTTAAACTTGACGAAGTCATCACGGGGGCCTCGCGATCGACGGGAACATTGCCTCCTACCGAAGAATATTCCGTCTTTTATGAGACACCAGAGTATCCAACCTGGGGTTTGAACTCTCTCCGATCTAAATTAATATATTCAGATTTATGTAGATTCAGATATATCTAGTCACGTTTTATTACCACAGGACCTTGGACCCTTTTCCTCTCCCCGTCTACTATAGAGTGGCCGTTTTTCCGAGATCCCCTGGGCGACCCACCTCACTACCGCTAGATCATCGGTCCCCCTCCCCCCGACGGCTGCTACGGCAGCAGGAGGTTGGGGGAACCCCGATCTATGGTGTGTACATAGCGTAGGCTCGTTTAGGGAGCTAGCTGGCGGTGTTGGGGAGTGGGAGGCGAGGCTGGAATGGCTTTATGTGGCGGAGATCTTCCTCTTCGACGGTAGAGTCCCCTGGGGTTCCTCTGCAGGTCTTCTGCCTTTCTCCTGCTTGCAATTCTTTGGAGCGGCGCTGCGCGTCAAGTCCTCGCCCGGGGCCGAGAGACGGCGGCCCCGGATGTTAAAATTGAAGAAGAGGGTTGTTCAGCGACTGTCGTGGAATTGGCCACGGTAGATGCTACAGGGCAGCTTACGTAGAGGAAAGGGCAAGGCGACGTAGGAGAATCCGGGAGCGAGATTGGCACACGATGTACCCAGGTTCACGTCCCCTCGGTAGAGGATCGCTACGTCCTGCTATCAATCCAGTATACGATCATAGATTGGTTTACATGGGGGTCACCGTAGGAGGAGGGAGAGAGTAGATCTAATGAGACGTGGGAGAGAACGTGCCCCATGGGGGTGCCCCTGGTGGCTTTATATATGCAGCCAGTTAGGGTTTACAAGCGCACTAATGGGCTTTGTATTGGAGTCGCAGTGTTGGGCCTTCAGTCGGCGTGGCGTCTGGGTCCAGTACGCGCCAGTCGCCGTATTCGGCAAGTCGATCCACTCTGGCTTGGCTTCAGTCGGCTCGCTCCAGCTAGCGACTCCTCTTTATGGGTATACCCCGATTGGTATTCCCTCATCAGTAGTCCCCGAGCGCGCCGTGGATTTGACGCAGGCTTGAGGCAGGGCGCGGAGAGTCTTGGCGATGGATTGTGGCGAATCGGCGACGAGCTCCTGAACAGAGGAAAGAACCGTTAAGCCGGAGGCGGTCGGCGTGAGCTAGTCGGTGAGAACCAGTCGGCGAGAGCCAGTCGGTGAGGGCCAGTTGGCGAAAGGCGCGGGGAGTCGGTGAAGCCGCCAATTGCGGCGAGTCCCCGACCATGGAGCGTGCCGAGTACCCAAGTGCGGCGAGTGGCGAGGTCGGGCGACCAGCGAGTGCTGCTGTATGGAGCGCACCGAGTCCCCGAGCGCGGCGAGTGGCGAGGTCGGGCGACCAGCGTATGGCGCTGTCTGTGGCGCCCCAAGTCCCCGAGTGCAGCGAGATGCGAGGTCGGGCGACAGGCGAGTGGCGCTGTCAGGAGCGCGCCGAGTCCCCGAGCACGGCGAGTGGCGAGAAAGACACCAAACCATTTTGCCGAGAAGGAGAAAAAGGCACAACTGCAGTAAGGTGTATTTATGAAATATATTGAACATTTGTAAAGAGTGTGATTCGTAGATGTTGAAATAAAATGCATGTTGTTAAATGGATCAGTTAGCAGTATGAAAGGTTTATGTGTGTCTTTTCATGAGTAGGCAGACCTCCAGCATCAAACGCTTGTCGGGTAACAGGAACGCGATGCCAGACTGTTGAATCCGGAGACAAGGTCGGCCTTTTGGTACCCAGCCTCACTACTTCGACGGACGCGAATAAACAGCAGACAAAACTGAAACCGATCCCATGTATGGTTTTGTAATTGAACGAAAAGATGAATATGTTTTGTACTTATAGCATGTACGAATATAAAGAAACTTATCTGTTAAATGCGGACAGAGTCGACGCGGTGGGGAGTCCCCGAGCACGGCGAATATAAGGCGGGCGAGTCGCCGAATTAGCGAGCCGTTGATGACGAGTTCATGGCGGGCGAGTCCCCGAGCCCGTACTTGGTGAAGATGAAGATGGTCGACGCGGTGGCTTGCCACGACAAGTAGAAAAGACAAGTTGTTCGAGTAACGGATATCGAATTCTGCAGGTCGCTGCTTGATTTTCCTAGCACTTGTACGTGCGAAACAATTAGTTAGCAGAATATAACAATTAGAAAAAAAGATTGAGAGGAGAGATAATTGGATGTTGAATGCATCGCATCGCTCGTCGCCCAGGCTTCTTCGATTCAAAAGTCTGCCTCCGGGCTTGACCTGGTGACCTTGTGATGCCTCAGGATTTTTCTTTAGCTCATGGATTCACAACCACGAGTGATCCAATCAACCAGACGAACGATACGCAGAGGTAACATGCATGTGAGATTGAAATAATTAGTCAACAGAGTAATTATTGATAAAAGAAGATTGAATAGAAAACAATATGATTCGATCTTGTATATTTAGGCGGCGACTGGCATGCGCGTTTCGTCAGAGTCAGTCGTACGTGGAATCGATTGATCTGCATGCTTGTCAATCGCCATCAGCATGCGCCGACTCCGCGTATACGCCTTTTTGACGAACAGCCGTGGCGGCTACACCATCAGTGAGATTGGATCTGGCCGATTTCTAACCTCGTTGATGAAGAATTTGAGAGGATCTCGTCCATATTATCACCTCCACGCACCGCTTGCTCCACGGTGGACGCCAACTGTCGTGGAATTGGCCATGGCAGATACTATAAGGTAGCTTACATAGAGGAAAGGACAAGGCGACGTAAGAGAATCCGGGAGCGAGATTGGCACACGATGTACCCAGGTTCACGTCCCCTCGGTGGAGGATCGCTACGTCCTGCTATCAATCCAGTATACGATCATAGATTGGTTTACATGGGGGTCACCGTAGGCGGAGGGAGAGAGTAGATCTAATGAGACGTGGGAGAGAACGTGCCCCATGGGGGTGTCTATGGCGCCCCGCCAAAACCACTACTAGAAAATCGCGTTATTTTTGTGCATTGCATCATCATGACCGCATGCTCATGTCATCATGCCACCTTGCATTTGAACATCGTCATGTCATCTTGCATTTGTTTGTCTAAAACTATTTTCGAAAAGACTGTTTTTGTTTTCAAACGCCCCGTCTTTATTTTTAAATCAAAACCCGGGTCTCCGGAATATTTTGTTTTGTCCGCCAATGGTTTGCAAAAGCCTCGTTTGTAATAAATAAAATATTTCTTTTATTTTTAGGAGGCAGCCCGCCAGGCTCGAAAGCCTGATCGGCCACCTCCAAGCCCTAAACTAAAACCTAGTCTAATTCCTAATCATACCCAAACCTTTTCCTACCCAATCCTAATCTACCCATCCCCAGCCACCTCACCCCGCCCAATAGCCATGCGACACCTCATCAACCCCCTTCCTTTTCCCTCCACCTCACCCAACACACCACACAACACACACCACCCACACCGGATCCACCCACCTGCCTCGCACGCCACACCACCCCCAACTGCTCACGCGGCGCGCACCCTTCCGCTCCTCTCCACACGACCTGCCTGGCCACACCTCCTGTCGCCATCACGCCCGGCCCCACCCACGTGCCGGTCCCACCTCCCAGTCTCACCACCTCACGCGCCACGCACATCCCGCCGCAATCCCCTGCAGTCGTCCCCCTCGTTCTCTTCGTCCTCTCCTGTTTCCCTCCCTTCCGCGCCGCTCCTCACCAGCGAACAAGCTCCGCCGCCAGCCTTCCCTCGCCCGCTCGCTCCCCGCCGCGCCCGGTGCTCGCCGCCTCCCTCGATCGTCTCCCTCCTCAAGCCGCCGATGCTCTCCCCTCCGCCGCCAGATGCGCCGGCCGTCGGCCCGCCGTCGGCCGCCGCGGGCCCCCACCTCGCCGCTGCCCCGTCGACCTCTGTCCTCCATGCGACCCCGCCATGGCCGTCCTCTTCGCTGGGCCTCATCCCATGCGCCGGCCGGCCCGAGCCCTCCTCCTCGCACCGACTACCCCCGTGCGCGCCGCCGGACCCCTCACTTCTCCGGTTCCGGCATCGCCCGTGGCCCGAGCCAACCACGACCCCGCCGCCGAAGCCCAGCGCCTCCCCTTCCGCCGCTTCCTTCCTCCCCCATCATGAGCTCCCCGGCGCCGCCACTGCCCGATCTCCCTACGGCCCGCCACCTCGCAGAGCAGCCACCTCCGCGTGTCCCCGCCGACGCAGAGCCATCCCCGCCGCCCAACTCCGGCCGCGCCCATCTCTGGCCTCCCCTCTTCCTGCGCCCCCACGACCCGAGCTTCCCCGCGCCGACGAGTTCCTCCATCCCGAGCGCCTCCTTGTGTTCTGCCCGCCGCCCTGGGATCCCCTGCGTCTGCCTTCCTCCGAGCGCGCCAGCTGTTGTGCCTGATGTAGTCAGGTTGTTCCTGTGTGTTTTTTTGGGCCACATATTGTGTTGTTGCTTGGCACGCGGTTTGGCCTCTGAAGCGCTGATGTGAAGTGGGGGTGTATGCGGATCGGTGGCAGATGTTGTTGTGGTGGTGATGATGGTCCTTTTACGACGCCCCGGCGGCATGGACATATGAACTCAAGGGATCCAAACCAAGATTTTCACCCCAAGGGACGAGCGAGAAGACGGCTATCACGGACACCAAGATCTTCCCGAACGCCTAGGCATCGACACAAGATCTCCATCGACCATGGGACCAAGACCGTACCCGGTGGCTTTTGCTGGACCTTCGACAAGATCTCCGATGGGATGCCATGACCGAGACCCGGATCCGAAGGCCGATCCCGAAGACCGATCCTGGCGCCTAAACCCCACCGACCCTCGGTGAACACCAAGTCCGCCGAAACCTAATGTGATCCCCTAACCAAGACCCCTATTTTATAAATGCCATCTATATGAATTGTTGCATATCAATTGTACATGCCTGCATACATATTTTTGTGGGTCCGGGTTGTATAGTCGATTCACCTTCTAATTAAACATGGAGACTATATGCGGGCTATACTTGTCTCATATCGCCTCCATTTAAATTGGTGTAACGAACCGATACCATGTTTTGCCTTGTTAACACCACATTTTAATTGCGGGGTAGTTAAATAACTTGAACCATTTAATTAATTGTCGGGACCCCGGTTCCGCTTAATACTGACTAATCGCACTGCATCTGCATCATATCATAGTCATGCCGGATCTTCTGCCGTGGTATTAAATACTGCATCCGGTGTTACTTCTAGTGTTTGCCTCTTCGCGGATTAGGCCGATGAGTTGATGCGAGTATCGACAAGTTCTCCAGCTATGATCCGTCGGCAGTGTTTCCCAGGCGAGCATCTCTTCCTCTTCTACCTATTTTGCATTTATAGTCTTTATTTCCTCCTGTTGATCTATTGCTATCCGTGTCGCGATGCTTTAGTGTTCCATACCAGATATATCCCGTGCAGCCTCTATATTGCCTTGGACACCTCCCATTACCTGTGATTGGTAGATAGCTGGCCTTGCGAGTCGTAGTTGCTTGCTCAGGTGCGATCTCGTGTTGTCGAGTACCCCAGTTGTTGGAATGCTGGCAGATGCTTATGGTGGAGATGTTTTTGGTGGAGGTGATCATGACTTTAAATACAACTATTAAAATGCTAGATATAACTAATGCAGCGGCATCGGTGGACAATAGATGATATTTGGTTCTTCCACGCTCACTTGTGTCCCGTAGGACCCCGAGTACTTGATATCTGTTCCTTGATTTTTCGCACTATCCACATCCGGGAGGCCTTATGGACCCCCCTGAGCCAGAGCTTGATTCATTTCTATTTCTTGGGGCCACAAAGTAGTTTGGGGCTTTATTACTATCATGTACCTATGCCATGTTACTGCTTTATTTACGATTGTGCGTGGAGCACCTGTAGTGTTTAGGATCGTGACACGTTTTCGCGGTATCGACAAGCCCAGTCACACTTTCGGGTTCCCAGTCGTTTACAGCCGTCCACACAAACCCTGGGTCCGTTCCGGAGCCGGCCAACTTCGTTGCGGGTAGCTTAGTGGGGTGGCCCCCTGAAATATTTCTGAATCCTGTGACCGCTTTGTCGTGAATGCCTTGTTGGATTTTGAGTTGGTTTTTCCGAGGTTGATCGAGTGTGTGTTGCTATTTGTGCACCCCTGCAGGGTAAAACTTTCTGAAAGCCGTGTCCGCGGTTATGGACGACTTGGAGCACAGTATCTCGATCATAGACAAGCATAACTAAAGTAGTGCTATAAATTTGACTTAATATGTGACTAGTAATCAGCTCAAGTATAACGGAATGGATATTAAAACTGCCAACAACTGGTGTATCTTGGTCGTATCGTGTTCTGATATACCTGCCTAGTAAGTAATACAACTCCAATGGAATGTAATAAAAGTGTCAACAACTGTTGGGTTTGGGATTCCTCAAGACAATTATATCTGACTAGTAACTGTTCCAACTACAACGAGATGTTAACAAAAACTGCCCACTACTTATGCTCTCAGGATGACACCTAATACCTATATCTGATTAGTAAGTGCTGCAACTATAACGAAATGAGTAAAATTGCCAACTGTGTGAGTTCCTTGGTCCGACTTCCTCGTTTGGTCTCGAGGGGGAAAAACCAGGATGGGTTTGTTTGGTGTTAGCTTCAGGTTGGATCCGAATAGGTCTTTCTTATCCCTCTCCGATAACCACCAGTTGTATCGAGTCTCTATAGGTTGTTTAGTGCCGCTGCGCTGCCGCTTCAGCCCAACATACCTATGTAGGCGAGAGCCGCCGAATTCTAGCCTCGCCGTGTACTGGCCTCAGTACTGACGCTCCTCTTTTTCCTTTGCCCTTTATCGGCACCCCTTTTGTTTTAGCAGGTTTGAGATCGCCGTCGTTAGCAGGGTTACCCTTCCGGCTTGGCCTGGGCAGGGTTATGGATGCCATTGGTTATTCTTCAAGGCTCTTAGCCCCATTTGCATCTTGTCCATAGTCGGACGCTCTATCGTTTTCGAGGTGATTTGGATCTTTGTATATTATATCTGTATTATTGACTCATGGAGTCGCTGATGTATATATCTGTTATGTGGGTCCCATCGAGGACTGATGTGTAATGGTATTACTTTGTTTTCCACCCGCACGAAAGTGCCTGGTGAGCGTCCTTGAATCGTTTCTATGCGGGTTTGGCGGGAATCGCTAAAACTTGCATAGGGCCGATTTGAGGGTGTTACAGTGCCCCTGGTGGCTTTATATATGTAGCCAGTTAGGGTTTACAAGCACACTAATGGGCTTTGTATTGGAGTCGCAGTGTTAGGCCTTCAGTCGGCGTGGCGTCTGGGTCCAGTACGCGCCAGTCGCTATATTTGGCGAGTCGATCCGCCCTGGCTTGGCTCCAGCTAGCGACTCCTCTTCCTGGGTATACCCCGATTGGTATTCCCCCATCAGCGACGACGACGGTCCTTGATGTCTGTTCTTCCGTAGTCCGATGACTTCCCAGATGCGAAGAAGCCGTCTTCAATCCTAGGCGATGTGTAGATCAGTGGCACCGGCACGCCACCGGGCCGTCCTAGCCGTCAACGTGGTCGAGATCCAAAGGATCTTTGTGTAATTTTCTTATATTTTTGGATCCTTCTATAATGGACGAAGTTGCAATATATTCCTCTTTTCCTCGCACAAAAAATCCCCATCTAGACACATCTGAGTCCATTAAATTGGATCGGAGGGAGTACTAAAAAGCTCTACATCCTTTCTCCTCCATGAGTTAGAGGACCACCTACCAAAAAGAGAATTACCAAAAGGTAAGCAAATATGATGGCAAAAAAATGCATCCCATGTAGCTACCAGAAATCTTTCAAGGTTGTACAAAACAACAAAAAAGGCCTACAGTTTGTCTCCTTCATTGAAAGAAACAATCAATACATCCATCACTCATGAAATTGCCATCTACCACAAACATATACTAGCTCCATTCTAATAAATAAGAATTATAAATTTATCAAAAGTCAAACCTTACTAAGTTTGACGAAACATATGAAACACAATATCAACACTACAGTATAAAATAAATAACATTATGAAAATACATTTTATGTAGAATCTATTGACATTCATTTGGTATTGTGATTACTCATATTTTTTCCAAAATATTGTTCAAACTTAGAAGTATGTTGACTTTTTCCTAAATTTATAATCCTTATTCATTGGAATGGAGCAAGCTAGTATCAAGCATCGGGAGAAAAACAAGCTGACTATGGTGGTAATTGATTACAAAACATGATGGTATCAGCATGAGTATTCTGTTATGACTATCATCAGGAAAATTACTAGGCAATAAACCTAACGGATAACCACGTAATTATGAATGGAAATTGGTTAAAAAGTGAATAGTGAGCCATGAATTACCAGCCTAAATGATACATAATAAATAACCATGCCAAAACATAATATTACATATGTTGAGTTATAACTTGAAAACCTAACCACAAAAGTCAAAATAAGAGTGAAAATGTTATGTAAAACACAAAATTGCCAAACCAATCCATCATCACAAGCCTTTATTATAGAAAATAACTCAGTTGCCATGATATGCACCAAAGTGTTGCCAAACAATAAGACAATGATAGTACATGTATATCACAAAGGTTTCAACCTTAGTTTTCTAAAAACAACTATCAGGAAATATAATATAATGTTATCATGCTATAAAATTAAGAACAGAAACACCTAAAACGAACAGTAGAAATAATGGTTGAATGTTTTGATAGCTCAATGAGCTTGAAGATCTAACGTTATATTTTATCATAAGTTGCCAAAAATACATTGAAGAAGTTGCCAAGGTTCACCGACATTACTTCCGCATTACTTGTTTGGTTGGCAATCACTACACATTACTTGTTTTGCAAGTTTACGCTCTCCTCCAAAATGTTGTCATCAAAAGCCTTTGCTCATCAAACATCAGCTTCACCATCATGCCCCATGAGCGTTTTGTCTACTAGTCGTGCCCAGAGGACGCAATGAGACGTCAGTAAACTATAAATTTAGGTTGCATTGTAGCATATACAGATCACGCCAGCACATATCTACATGTGGTTTGCTGAAATCTTGTTGATGACGGACGTAGCATGCACTGAGATACCGTATCATATCACATAGAAAAAATAAATTTAACTTCTTTTTTTTAAAGTAAAAGAAATTTAATTTCTAATAGATCTTGCACATAATTTTGCATTGAGATTCTACAAAATTATAAATACAATGAGACTGACACTACTACATAATATCATATATTATAAAGATAATATGCCTGATACTAGTACATGATGCTACCCACTATGATACTAGTGGGTAATATTATATACAACTATCATGCACATAACATATAATACTATCTTAATAATGTATTGTATCATGTATTATATGTATTATCATAGTCTCTATTTGTAAAATCTCAATACGAAATTGTGTTCAAAATCTTGAAATGGAGCATATATAGCTAAAATTCGAACTACTTTTAACTTCTTCCAATAAAATCTATCGAAGAGCGTGTACCAGCACAAATGCTCTTGCTCTCGGTTGGGGAACAGGGGAAGAAATTTCTTCAGTTCAAGTTTGCCAAAACATACCAAATTATGAAATAGACGGAGCAATTAGTTATGGCGCTAGTATGAAAGCTGGAAGGGTGACCTGTATTTCTTTTTTCAATTGGGCGCGGAGACACTAGTAATTTGTGTGCTGGATATAATTACCCACTTATATAGTACTGTACTAGTAGATATTTTCATGCACCTCTGCCAGCGTGATAGTATCATTGAACCATTATTGTCTTACCCATTCACTGTACGGAGGGACAAGTACTCACCCGTGACCGAGACGGCGCCATACTGAGATCCGATCCGGTTTACAAGTGATATTGATCTTGGTCCTTTTGTGGCTGGCGTGGTCCTTCCCTTCCTTCCACATAGGGTATGTTGTTGCAGCAAGTTGACATGCACAAGTGGCTTTATGCACCGTATATCAGGCTCTATAATTGACAAGATAAGAAAAATGATTTTAGTGGGGTCATACTACACTGCTCTAACTCTCAGTCAGTGCAAGCGAACAAATCTAGCGTAATATAGTTTGTATAGAGAAACGAAGTACTCCCTCCGTTTCAAAATATAGATGTTTTAGCTTTCTAGATGCATTTTAGTGTATAATTCAGAGTAAACCTTGACATTAAAAAAGTCTAGATACATTCACTTCATAAAGTTAAAATTACTTATATTTTAAAACGGAGGGAGTATTTATTAAATTAATTATCTTCTCCCCGTGAAATAAAATCCCTATAGTACAAAAATATATAAAAAGAAATCCGATTCTTGCCCCCAAACGGTCTCTGGAGTCATTCACACACAGAGTGGACTCTGCCTGTTTCCAAACTATAAACGCGGTTATCATTTCGTGCCAACTACTGAATAAATTCGGTTAGCCAGAATATTATGTTTCGATCTAAATTAATGTTTTCACATTTGTCTAGATCCGGATGTATCTAGTCATATTTTAGTGCTAGATATATCTTAATCTAGCGCAATCTGAGAACATTAATTTGGATCGAAGAGAGTATCGAAAGTTATGTTGCGTACACTGTGAAGGGTCTCATGTTTTATTCCCCGTTGGCTGAGTACAAGCTAGTACTCCTCCGTTCCAAAACATAAGATGTTTTATATTTTTCATAAACACATGTATGCAGACGTTTATTAGTGTGTAGGTTTGGAGAAAAATGAGTTAACCTACATACTAAAAAGTGTATAGAGTTATGGGTTTATTTTTTAAAATATCTTATATTTTAAAACGGGGGAGTACTATATGTAATGCATTTCAATCAATTAAATAGCTCCCACAACGTTAAAACTTCAAACAACTTTTTTAATTGACTACGCTATCAATTTTAGAAAAAAGACTACGCTAGCAATTTTTAAATTATATCGAGAGGATTGCTGATTTTTTGTAAGAATTTGTACCTTGCTCACATAGGAGAAATGTGGCATGTTTAACTCTAAGTAAGAGGATCTCCACCGGCGCCCCCAAAACCTGCCCTCTAAAGTGGCTTGGGGGGGGGGGGGGGGGGGGCTGCGAGTCGAAAATGCTCCCCACCGAGACCGGCCAAACAATGTCAATAGTATCAGAGTCTTAGCATATTGTCCAGCACCCCCGCTCCACCCCTGGTGAGGGGCTCTAGTGGGAGTGCCGGCAACAACTCCCACGTCAAAATTTGCCCTTTTGGCCCACTTGGAGTGAAACCACCTACTCCTCTCTCTTCTCTCTCTGCTCATTCTCTTCCTACTGCCTCAACTGCCCCGAGCACCCATCCGGCTAGTCTCCCCGACCTCCAAGCCGACACAGCTGGCCGCCAAACTGCGCTCCTGTTGTTCACTTCGGCCACCTCCCCTATTTCCTCTACAGAATATGGCAAGTGACTTCGTACAAATATAGTTGACCGTGATGCACTTTGTGCCGCGATAGAGGGGGACATGGCAGGGCGACGCCTTCAGCGTCGTCACGGTTCTTCAGGTGGAGAGTAGCATAGTGGAGAAGGGATGAGGACGAGGTTCTCCAGGTTCTTCCTCGTGCACTCCCACTGCCCTGGCCTAGGTCCACTACAAGGAATTTGCTATCATGTGACCCTCCATATTGGTCACTGCATGGTCGTAGTTTTCTAGCTATGACCAAAGTGTTACCAAAAACAGCTGGTCAAAAGCTGAGGGTCACTGTCGGACAGTGAAGACCTTTTTTTTTCTGAATTGGTCGTAGACTCTCATAACCAAATTAGATGGTCATACATTCTATGATGAAAATATTGGTCATAGGCTACTGCCCGGATCCTACGTGGCAATCCTACATGGCAGATCTGTGACCAATTGAAATGGTCCTAGATTGAAATCAACCCAGTCCAGTTAGGTGCTCTACATGGGCCAAGCCCAACAATTTAGCCTATTTACATTTTTTTCTTATCAACTTTGGTCAACTAAATGAGCCTAAGCCCAACATTAGCGTTTCATTTTTGGGCCCTAGCATTTTTTGCTCGACGGTTTTATTTTTAATTTTTATACAATAGGTTCACTCGTTAGATGGGTCCCAATTGTCATATCCTAGTTCGCATGTCCCAATTGTCAGGGTCATGTTCTTCAGATTATTAAAAATTGGAACGGACAAAAATTGTAATATTTCAAATAACAGCCATAATCTGTTATTTCATATAACACATATATACAGTGCATGTCGAGCTAGTCCCAGCTGGTCTCACTTTTTTACATCATCATATAACACAAATACAATGTCAATCACGATACAACTAGCTCTACAAGTGTAATAACTAAATACTTTTTGCTGAGCAAGGCTTGTACTTGTAGTAGTCACGTCCCTGCACAGAAGCAAGCAAAGGGGGCATGTTAATTACGTATAAGAGTTAAGGGCCTGTTCGGGATGCAGGTATTCAAAACATAGAAACTAGAGAAAATACAGGAATGTAAAAGGAAGCTGGATGTAAAACCTAGGAACAAAGAAACCGTAGGAAAACATAGAGCATAAAGGTATTCGGATTGATGGCAAATAAAGTTTAGGAAAACGCCTTTGGTTCTATGGCTGAGAACATGTGATATTTTTTTTATTTGGCTAAGCATTGATTACTATGTCCACCGTATCTCAGATAGGAGTATTTTATTTGTGTTCACACGACAGCAGCTGCCGTTCTCTTCCAACACACCGTTTACGCTTCCTATGTTTCGAACGCTAGCAAAGGAATATTTTCTAGAGTAATAGCTTCCTACGAAATGCCTGTGAAAATCCCGTGTGATGAACGGGGCCTAAAGCAAGGATTACCAACTCATTGTTGCATCTGAACACAATAACTAGGCAACATGTTCAACACAATAACTAGGCCATCCCCGAGACAATTTAGATCAGCCCTAGAAAACTTATATGATGATACAATCCATGTTAGATTTATATGGGCTGCGGTCCATGTAGGCTGCCCATCTAGTCTAATAAATCCTTAAATCTCAAGGCCTATCTATTATGACAGTTTGGGAGCTCTGTGAGAGCCAAAGTTTAGTCCCACATTGCTAGTTGGGAGAGAGTTGGACCAGCTTATAAGGTGAGCTGTTTCACTCCCACTAAGTGAGTGAGAAGAGAAGGAGTCCACGCGCACTCCTCCTCCGCCTCGCCCGCGCGTCGCGTCGCGTGAATCGAGTTCGAATTAGAAACTCGTTTTATGGAAGACTAAATTTTTGCTTGGTGCACTAGCTGTTAGGTACGTGTCAACATTCGCGTGCATATTTGACGCGTGTTCTTGTCTTCCACCGAGTGGCGACTCGGTCGGCTCACTCCCAGGCTATATAGCGAGAGACAGACAGATCCAGATGTATCCAGTTCTTCTGTCGGTCTCTCTCGCTGTGTGTTCCTCTTGCTGCGCTGCTCTCTAGGCCTCCCCATCCCGACGGCTGCGTGCACTGCTGTCCAGGAGAGCAGGCCTCCGAAACCCTGTCCGTTGAGATCCTGCACCGGGATACGGGCGATAAGGTTTTTGGGGAGCGTCTCGGCGCGACTGCTCGCCTCCGTTCGCGTGATCTTCTTCGGCAACCAACGACCTCATCAGCACCATGGGCGACAACAACAATGACCAAGGTGCTGCTGCGGTGACGACCTTCCCGGTCAACCTGTACGTGCTATTCTTCTCCTAGATGTGGTTGTTTGGCTGCATGTGTTTAGATCTGCTAGTGCTTACATAATGTTGATTTTGGTAATTAATCTCATGGGGAAATTGCCTAATATTCCAACACTCCAAAAACCTTATCTATTTAGGCATTTTTCGTCATCTGCCTTTGCTGCTTCGCTGAAACCGAGCCCTTTTACGGGTGCTAATTTTAAGAGATGGAAGGGAAAACTCTCTTGTGGCTCACTTCAATGGGCATAGAAAAGGTTGCAGATGGCACTCCTAGAGGTCCGCTTACTCTCGATGAAGAGAGGGCGTTCAGGGAGGCCACTGTACTTTTTGTTGGCTCTGTACTCAGTGTGCTTGGAGACAAGTTGGTTGATGCATATTTGCATATCCGTGATGCCAAGGAACTGTGGGATGCGCTGGACACTAAGTTCGGTGCTGCCGATGCCAGTGGTGAACTGTATGCTATGGAGCAGTTCAATGACTACAAGATGGTTGAAAACCGATATGTAGTAGAACAAGCTCATGAGCTACAGATCATGGCAAAGGAACTCAAACTCCTCAAGTGTGTGTTTCTAGACAAGTTTGTCGCAGGATGCATTGTCGCTAAGCTTCCCCCTTCATGGAGGAACTTTGCCACTTCTCTCAAACATCAAAGGCATGAGCTCTCTGTTGAGTACCTAATTGGTTCTCTGGATGTTGAAGAGAAGGCGAGGGCAAAAGACAAACACACTAGTGAAACCGAGGGACATTCTGCTGCCAATATGGTACAGAAAAATGCCCACAAGTCCAAAGGAAATAACAAAGTCTGCCAGACTACCAACTTCAAGAAGAAGAAGGGGCAGAACAAGGAAAAGAAAGAACCTTGCTAGGTGTGTGGCGAGATTGGCCATTGGGCTCATCGCTGTCCACAGAAGAAAGGCAAGAAGGGTCAGGCTGGACAGAGTTCTAAATCTGTCAACATGGTCATTGGCAATACTGATGCGGGAACTTCAGGTTCTGGGTATGGTAATTTATTACCTACTGTTTTTCAGTATTTCAACCCACAGAATGGTGGGTTGATACGGGTGCCAATGTGCATGTGTGTGCTGACATTTCTATGTTCACCTCTTATAAGGCTCGAGATTCCTCAGTCATGATGGGGAATGGGTTACATGCTACTGTTCTTGGTGCTGGCACGGTAGATCTGAAGTTTACTTCGGGCAAGATCGTGCAATTGAAGAACGTTCAGCATGTCCCTTCTATCAAGAAGAATCTCATTAGTGGATCTCGTATTCTGAAAGATGGGTTTAAGTTGGTATTTGAGTCCAATAAAGTTGTACTGTCTAAGTATGGAACCTTTGTTGGAAAAGGCTATGAATGCGGAGGCATGTTCCGTTTTTCATTGGTAGACTTATGTGATGACGTAGTGAACCATGTTTGCACTACTAGTAATGAAACTAATGTTTGGTATTCACGACTTTGTCATATTAATTTTGGTTGTATGTCGCGGCTTGTTGGTATGAGTTTAATTCCGAAATTTACTATTGTCAAAGGCTCTAAGTGCCATGCTTGTGTGCAAGCAAAGCAGCCTCGCAAGCCTCATAAGCCTGCGGAGGAAAGAAACTTGGCACCTCTTGAGCTTATACATTCAGATCTATGCGAGATGAATGGTGTGTTGACAATTAGTGGAAAGAAATATTTCATTACTTTGATTGATGATTCTACTAGGTACTGTTATGTATATCTCTTGAAAACAAAAGATGAGGCCCTAGATTTCTTTAAAATCTATAAGGCAGAAGTTGAAAATCAACTTGAGATAAAGATCAAAAGAATTCGTTCTGATCGTGGTGGAGAGTACTTTTCTAATGAGTTCAATTTATTCTGTTCGGAACATGGTATTATACATGAGAGGACGCCTCCCAATTCCCCTCAATCCAATGGGATTGCTGAGAGGAAAAACCAGACTCTAACAGATTTGGTTAACGCCATGTTAGACACTGCCGGTTTATCCAAGGAATGGTGGGGGGAGGCTATATTGACTTCGTGTCATGTCCTGAACCGTGTTCCAACTAAGAATAAAGAGATTACACCATTTGAAGAATGGGAAAATAAAAGGTTGACACTCTCATACTTATGAACTTGGGGTTGTTTGGCAAAGGTCAACGTGCCAATCAACAAAAAGCGTAAGCTTGGACCGAAAACTGTGGATTGTGTCTTTCTTGGCTATGCTTCTCACAGCATTGCTTACCGATTTCTTGTGGTGAAATCTAAAATGGACGACATGAATGTCGGTACCATTTTTGAATCAAGAGATGCTACATTCTTTGAGAATATATTTCCTATGAGAGATATGCCTAGCATATCTAATAAGGAATATGATCCAGTTTCTGAACCTAAAACTCCCATAGAGACTGATGAACAATCAGATGATGAGAGTTCAGATTCGGATGAGAATGACATTGAAGCTCCCACAAGGAGCAAGAGACAAAGGACCGCAAGGTCTTTTCGTAATGATTTCATTGTGTACCTAGTGGATGACACTCCCACTACCATTTTAGAAGCTTTTGCATCTCCGGATGCAGACTACTGGAAGGAAGCGGTTAAAAGCGAGATGGATTCCATCTTGGCTAATGGAACGTGGGAAATATCTGAACGTCCGTATGGGTGCAAACCTGTAGGATGTAAATGGGTATTTAAGAAGAAGCTTAGGGCTGATGGTACTATTGAAAAGTACAAAGCTCGGCTTGTGGCTAAAGGCTATACCCAAAAAGAAGGCGAAGATTTCTTTGATACTTACTCACCTGTGGCGAGATTGACCACAATTCGAGTACTACTATCAATGGCTGCCTCTCACGGTCTTCTCGTTCATCAGATGGACGTTAAGGCGGCTTTCCTAAATGGAGAGTTGGACAAGGAAATTTACATGGAATAGCCTGATGGTTTTGTACTAGAAGGTCAAGAGAGAAAGGTGTGTAAATTAGAAATCTTTGTATGGCCTCAAACAAGCTCCCGAGCAATGGCATGAGAAGTTTGAAAGAACTTTGACATCTGTGGGCTTTGTTGTAAATGAAGCCGACAAATGTGTGTACTACCTCCATGGTGGGGGTGAGGGAGCTATCCTATGTCTTTATGTTGATGACATATTAATTTTTGGGACAAGTCTCAAAGTGATTAATGAGGTCAAAACCTTCTTGTCTCAATGTTTTGAGATGAAGGATCTTGGAGAAGCTGATGTTATCCTAAACATCAAGCTACTGAGAGATGAGAATAATGGGATTACACTTGTGCAATCACATTATGTAGAGAAGGTGTTGAGCAGATTTGGATATGATGATTGCAAATCCTCTCCCACACCTTATGATCCTAGTGTTTTGCTTCAAAAGAATCAAAAGGCAACTAGAGATCAATTGAGATACTCTCAGATAATTGGCTCACTTATGTATTTAGCTTGCGCTACGAGGCCTGACATCTCATTTGCTGTGAGCAAACTCAGCCGGTTTGTGGCCAAACCCGGGAGATTATCATTGGCATGCTCTTGAGAGAATAATGCGCTATCTAAAGGGAACCCTGAGCTATGGAATTCATTATACCGGGTATCCTAGAGTACTTGAAGGGTATAGTGATTCAAATTGGATATCAGATGCTGATGAGATAAAGGCCACAAGTGGATATATATTCACTCTTGGTGGTGGCGCTGTTTGATGGAAGTCTTGCAAGCAGACCATCTTAACAAGGTCAACTATAGAAGCAGAACTCATAGCATTAGATACTGCGACTGTCGAAGCAGAATGGCTTCGTGAACTCTTAACAGATTTGCCTATGGTTGAAAAACCAATACCGGCAATCCTTATGAATTGTGACAACCAAACTGTGATTGTCAAAGTGAACAATTCTAAGGAAAATATGAAGAGTTCAAGACATGTCAAGAGAAGACTGAAGTCTGTCAGAAAGCTGAGAAACTCCGGAGTTATAGCATTGGATTATGTCCAAACGGCTAAGAATCTGGCAGATCCTTTTACGAAAGGACTATCAAGAAATTTGATAGAAAATGCATCAAGGGAGATGGGTCTGAGATCCACGTGAGTTGTCAAGGGGGTAACCCAACCTATGTGATCGGAGATCCCGTGAATTAGGACCTAGGAAAACAAACCGAAACAACTGAGTTGAGAGAAACTTTTAATACTCCCACTCCACTGCAGATGCAATTCTCTCATAGCAAACTGTAAGGAAGGTTGATTAAATCTTAATGTGTTCTGTCTGTCTCCTTGGGAGCAAAGACGCTGTCCTACAGAGCGATCTTGAAAGAACACACCTATATGAGCTACACTGCTGGTCACAGTGTATGAGATTTGGGTGAATCTCTAGGAAGCTCATGAAAGGCCGAGAAGTGTGACTTATAAGCTCCACCCGAGGGGTAGCCTATGGCAGCCAAGTACCGGTAACGGCATTGAGTGAAACTTGTTGCGCAAGACTGGCAATTCAAGGCATAGTCCATTGTTCAGTTGTAGTAAGCGTATCTCTTTGTCTAGGTGGAAGTTCAACTTAACAGTCTCCACTGAACTGCAGGTATATTAAACAGTGATTGGAACTAATATGCCATATAATGTGCCTCTGAGATCTGGTGGGGGATTGTTAGATTTATATGGGTTGCGGCCCATGTAGACAGCCCATCTAGTCTAATAAATCCTAAAATCTCAAGACCCATCTATTATGGCAGCTTGGGAGCTCCGTGGGAGACAAAGTTTAGTCCCACATTGCTAGTTGGGAGAGAGTTGGACCAGCTTATAAGGTGAGTTGTTTCACTCCCACTAAGTGAGTGAGAAGAGAAGGAGTCCACGCGCACTCCTCCTCCTCCGCCGCCCGCCTCGCCTCGCCCGCAGGCGCGTCGCGTTTCATGAATCGAGTTCTAGTTAGAAACTCGTTTTGTGGAAGACTAAATTTTTGCTTGGTGCACTAGCTGTTAGGTACGTGTCAACATTCGTGTGCATGTTTGACGCGTGTCCTTGTCTTCCACCGCGTGGCGACTCGGTCAGCTCACCTCCCAGGCTATATAGCGAGAGACAGACAGATCCAGATGTATCAAGTTCTTCTCTCGGTCTCTCTCGCTGTGTGTTCCTCTTGCTGCGCTGCTCTCTAGGCCTCCCCATCCCGGCGGCTGCGTGCACTGCTGTCCGGGAGAGCAGACCTCCGAAACCCCGTCCGTTGAGATCCTGCACCGGGAGACGGGCGATAAGGTTTTTGGGGAGCGTCTTGGCGCGACTGCTCGCCTCAGTTCGCGTGATCTTCTTCGGCAACCAACGACCTCATTAGCACCATGGGCGACAACAACAATGACCAAGGTGCTGCTGCGGTGACGACCTTCCCGGCAACCTGTACGTGCTATTCTTCTCTCTGTATGCACTAGTTCTTGCTAGATTTTCAGATCTACTAGATGTGGTTGTTTGGCTGCATGTGTTTAGATCTGCTAGTGCTTACATAATGTTGATTTCGGTAATTAATCTCATGGGGAAATTGCCTAATATTCCAACAATCCATTGCGAGAGTTGTATCTAAATGTGCGTTAAATGAAGCAAGATACACCTTAAGGTACGGTGCATTGCGGGGTGCCCTGAAGTGCTACCTGATGCAAGGTCTGGAACTTGTTGTGGATTCAATGAACTGAGTCATATACGACCGATGCCATGTGGCACCTGAAACAATGCAAACACACCATGTTGTCAAATTCTTTTTTTAAAGAAACACAGTACAATCGTAGACGCCCACGACACGTACATGCACTCACCCCCTATGAACGCACGCACGCACACCCTACCCCTATGAGCACCTCCGCGAGTCTGAGCCGTCAGATTGGGTCTTGAGATTGACAAAGTCATCACAAACACAGCACGCTGTCAAATTCTGCAGAGATATAAATAGAAGTCTAGAAACAACAAATACTATCAATTGTACAGCATGGTGATATCAACATAAGTCTAGAAAAAACTAGTATCAATTATACAACATGGTGTTATAAACAC
Source organism: Avena eriantha (assembly GCA_910589775.1). Lineage (NCBI taxonomy): Eukaryota > Viridiplantae > Streptophyta > Magnoliopsida > Poales > Poaceae > Avena > Avena eriantha. The sequence goes on along the minus strand of OU342746.1, from coordinate 346,247,207 downwards.
AAGTATAGAACTTAGTTTAAGCTGCATAGGAGACAACCGTATGACATAAATTTACCACACACCATTCGCAACCTACAATAACCAGAGCAATACACTCTAGTTTGCTACGATTATGACCCCAATTATACCTAGTAGACCAACCAGAGCTCGAGTTGAACAAAAAAATCATATTATATTTGGATGGAAGTACTTCCCGAACTCGGTAATCAGATCCAAGAAAGAAGCAAATTTACGGCCACAAGGTCCTTTTGATCAAGCATCAATGTTTGCACCATATTCTAGTAGCTAATCCATGATTCTGACAAGCCTGCAATGAGCAGCAAGTTGAAGCGCAGTAACACCAGGGGACTTAGGTCCCCATGCAGGCACATTGACATCTATAATCCATCTCTTCATTCAGGAGATATCTCACCTGAGAAGCATAACATATTTCATTATTGATTACTTTGATTGCTAAGGAAATAAGATAACGAGCTCTATGTATGGCCTGCTTTCACTATGTAACACTAATTTTACAATGTCAAACTTGCTATCAGATAGTTCCTATTACTAGAAATTATAAAAAAAATATCAAACAACTACTAAGAGGAAGAAAATTATAACTAGAGATAAATTCTATAGCAGGTCAGAATAGTATTAAGCTTTCATATATTATAATGTTACCACCTAGTATAGCCAATATCATATAACAAAATTATGAAGTTTGATTATTTGGCAACTTTTAAGTACTCCCTCCGACCCATATTATTGTTCTCAACTTTATCTAGATTCAGATGTACCTAGTTAATAATTTAGACTAGATGCATTCGTATCTAGACAAAGTTGAGAACATTAATATGGACCGGAGGGAGTAGCACTAGATATCTACACAAAAGTTAGCATCCCGTGGAACATATCTATTGGGGACACCGTAAACATCTAACATAATAGATAACAATATCTGTGTAATCTGAAACTCTAGCCATTTCCAACTTCCATGAAATAAATTTATCCCGTGATGGTAGCATGAATACACTGTAACTTTGTAACTATAACAACCAAATAACTGGGCTCACAGATATATACTTGGAGACCAAAATAACTGGGCTCTGATCCATACACGGTAGATATGAGAAGCCATTCAACTGAAGCAAGAAAATAAGTTGTATGATTTTCTATAAATTATAGTGCCATTTCACCAAATATGTTCGGTTGCAATGAAGAATACAGAATGGAGCATCATTATCGTGTATATGTTGGGCCACACAGAGATAAACAAAACGTATTCCCTACGCGGTGCTCCCAAGATCTAGCTCAGGTGAGAGGCCACGAGATTTACCACTAGACGCGCAGGTGCGGATTATTGATGAAGCACTCCAGTTGATGCCGTGCCGAACGATCCCACGTACATCACATCTAGATCCCCACGAACTCCTTCGTCTCCAGCGTCGCACGTGCAACGCGACTACCGGTATCCACACGTATAGGGAGGAGCTTCGGGCAGAGAATTTCTAGATCATGTCTAGCCTGAAGTGGGAGTGGAGAAGTGACGACTAATTCAGTGACTATCCCTTGTCACTCCACTTATATACACTCCAAGCTGGGCTCAAAGCTTGAGGTCCATCTAGGCCGTATCCCAATCTCCATATGGATCGAATCCACATGGGTTCCTTACCCTTAAGTGTGTGACACTGTAGGTTTATGTACACATGAATACGACACGAGTCATCACTCCGAGTCGATAGCTGGTAGTGCCTTCTAGCAAGATGTACCAACTTCCAAGCGTCGTAAACTTAGAAGACAAACCTTTCTCAATATGACTTTCGTCCAAGTCCCTTTGCCTCACGATATATCTTATCAAGCTATAGGCGAGTTGTTGCCATACCTTTAATAGCTCGACTCTCTCTTCTTGTTCCGCGATATACGATTCACTGGACTAACACTTAGTCCGACTCCTTGGTTATCACTTAACCAAATCGCGCATGACCATGCTTTTGAATCATATCACACGAGAGGGTCCAGAGAATATCTCTCCATTACAGAGGGGAAAATCCCATCTTGGTAATCCATCTCACGTAGCTTGATTCACCATCAGCCCAAACTCTACCTTTATAACTGCCCATTTACGGAACAACATTTCATAGAACCTAAGCTGGCGATCCACAACTCGGATCATGCGATCACCTCAGGTCTACGGATTCCATTTCTTGAGACAGCAAATGACACCATGCTCGTTGCATCTCAACCGTGGGTCAGTCCGACTCTGTAAACTCTTTAGCCAAGTCCGTGTAAGTCGGATAGCATCACCATGCATATGACAATTGGAACCTAGTCATCAGCCGACTTTCACATTGGTCTAAGTTGTGTGTCCAGCACAACCTCAACAACCAAGGACATCTAGTATGAACGACATGAATATAAAGTTCCACAACTGAATCACATATTCAATGATATATATCTGATGTTCATACTAAGACAACTTAATAACTTTATGTATACATTGGGGAATATCATCATACATGATTGCCTCTAGGGCATATTCCCAACAGTACATGCTTGTTGCAGATTTACTGCATAACTCCAAGAATGATATAACAACTAGATTTACAGTCATAACCATGTCAAATCTTCATAACTACATTTACTCCAAATATTCCTAGTAATCAAACAACAAGAGCTTGCCAAAACATAACATAATCTCCTAAGCTATGCCATGAGAAATCGACAACAACTATGTATTGAGTACTACCAATTACATAAATCAACAACAACTATGTCTAGAGTTAATAACTTATTAAATCTGACACTATTCTTATTCTATTAATCTAGCAAACAATGTTTTAACTTAGCTAAAGCAACTTGACATATGTATGATTACTCGGATGCTCATTATTCGCTACCCTACATTAGGTAAAAGGCCTACGGCCCATGAAGATTCCAAATAATAGCCCAAGGAAGTAACCGACAAAGACTTTGATTGTATTAGGAAAAAAACCATGAACTGACATTATGTTGGTATTGTAATCACGCGTGTATGAAACCTATCCACATACAGCTTTGAGACCCGACCTATTATATATAGGACGAGAGAAGCCCAAGAGAGGGTACATAAATCTAGAGGACAACTTGTAATAGCGTGTTTTACTCAATATTCAGGCGACTTTGTCTTCATCGTTTTCCTGACATCTGACGAAATCCCCAGCGTTCTCTTTTCCGCGAAACCCCAAGTCCATCACCATGGGCATTGCCGAGGTGACCCCTCGTCAATTGGCGCCATCTGTGGGAAACTTGAACGCTGGAAGCACGGATTCGGCAGAACGCTCTCCACCAAGCATCAACTCGACGAAAGCAGATCCACACCCGCCCACCCATAAAACTACAGAAGTACCGATATCTTCCGTTGGATCCTCAATGGAAGTCGAAGCACAGATCAAAACAGGCGATGAAAGCAAGCAAATAGAGATGAATCTGGGGGGATCTTGATGGTCTTTATGACAATATCTCCTTTGGATTAGACCCACCATTCACACCACCACGTGAAGCAAGCCCAGCCAATTCAGAACCCGAAGAAAGTACCGAAAGCTTCGACTTTGGAATTCGGATGGCGGAAATCTATCCAGAGCAAAAATTGATGGACTTCACTAGCTCATCGATCGTGTCTCCATCGGTGAAAACGACGACGTTACAAGTCCGTACGCCACTCAACACCAAGTATGCATGATCATCGGAGATGCCACGACCCATCAAGACTCCAATGGTAACCCAATTCTTAACCTCGATGATATTCTTTCATGCCATAATGTAGGAAGTAATGACAATGAAGGAACTCAAGGAAACGGGGAAGACCCAACAGTCAACTGGGAAAAACGGGAAGAAGAACAACCATGTGAAGATGAGAGGTGAACCCTTAGCCTACCAGCCAGTGCATGGGAAAAGGCGAGAGCAGCAATCTCGGGTGCGGTCCCAATGACAATGGACGCCACCCACAAAGATCTATTGGCATACCAGTATCTGCTACACCACAAAAAGAGAGACCTCCTTAGGATGCAATGGAAACTCGACGAAAGGAAAAGGGTAGCCGACGAATCTAGCTTATGGCAGGCGCAGCTAAGCCCCACCCGAGGATCAAGAAGCATAACAGGAGGATCATCGCCAAGAAGAGGAACGTCTAGATGACGAGATATACCCGAAGAAGAGAGGATCAGACTAATCTGAGACCTTGATCTCTTGTTTATATCGATAGACCAAGATGGAAATATCAAGGCAAAAACAGCTCAGGCAGCTATTGTGGCCGCACAAACATACCTAATCACAACATAGCCTGCACTCGATAATCCTCGCGCGGCCCTCCACCGCTCCGCCTTGATGAACCTCTGCTTGGTGGGAGAAACTCTCACGCAAGTAAATAAAGGAACCACAAGGCAACTTGACAGGTCCCCACGCCATCGCAGCAGCCCTCGGCAAGGAGGTCACACCCGACGATCACAGTCGCCACATCAGGTCCACTTTTCAGAACAAGAACCATGCAACGACGTGAGAAACAACATCACCCAGCGAAGGATCAATCGATCAAGAGAAGAGCGCAGCACCCAAGGGTACCGTGACGGCGAGAGCGAGGATGAACAAGAATTATGCGGAGCCAGCTGCTTTACCCGACGGGTTCGCAAAACTCTGGTGCCGAAAGATTTTAAGTTACCCCAAGATCAACAAAAATATGATGGCCTCCAAGAACCCGAAGCTTGGCTGACAGATTATCTGGCGACTGTCAGATTACAAGGCGGATCCAAAGCCACAACGATGCAAAGCCTGCAGCTCTGCCTAAACGGTGTGGCACGCTCCTGGCTGAAGCAACTACCAGAAGATTCTATCAGCAGTTGGAATGATCTTGAAGACAAATTTATTAGAAACTTCTAGTCTACATTCAAGTGACCTGCGTCTCTGGAGCAATTGCGTGCCTGCAAGCAAAAGCCAGGAGAATCAATACGTGCCTTCATCCAACGATGGAACATTACAAAAAAATTGGCTAAAGCAATATCTGAAGAAAGAGCAATCGACGCCTTCAATGATGGTCTTCGTCGACAAGAGTTCATTCAAGAACTAGGACGAACCAAGCCAAGGACAATTTCACAGCTGATGGAAATAGCCAATCGTTGGGCCGATGGAGAGGATGCAGTACACAACAAAAGGGCCCGTTCACCTGATGATAGAGACTGGCGCAACAATGACCGGAGATGATGAACCAATGATGGATACCATACACCCAGTTACGCTGCAGCGAGATTTTCTAGAGTGGACAACCGATGAAGTGATGACTACAACAGCAGATATTGTGGCAGTAGGGACAACACCGGTGAAAGCCAGTCGCGGCAACAATACTAGTCGATGAACCGAGACCCACCAATGTCAGCATGACAAATGTTGGAAGGACCCTGCAGTATGCACTACTACGTCGACTCAACAGGGAAAAGGCGATCAAATAACCTCCTAAAGGACTACCGGACATTCCTAAAGATGCAAGAACTATGCAACGCAAAGGCAGCCGAAGCAACAAACAGAAACTACGCCCCTACACCTGGCGCTTTGTCCATTGGCGCTCCACCTCCACCACAGGGACCTCCACCAGCGAGACAGCCGCAAAATACAATACACCAAGACAACGAATATCCCAGGTCAAAGGGAGCAATGTCAATGATCCAGAAGGGGCCACCCTCTAACATAACACAGAAATTGATCACTAGGCAAGTAAATTTGGCAGTAACAAAGCCACCTCCTACACCGGAGTATCTCCATTGGTCAGAACAAGAAATTACTTTCAGCAGAGCTGACCATCCATTATGGGTCCCTCAGCCATGCCAGTCAGCACTAATAGTGGAAGCGCAAATCGGCGGGTTCGACATGAGAAAGGTCTTCTTGGATGCAGGAAGCAACATCAATCTGATTTACGCCAAAACTTTGCAGGCAATGAACCGGTCCATGACGAACCTAACACCAACAAACACAACCTTCCACGGGATAGATCTAGGAAAAGCCAAAATTCCATTGGGCAAAGTCCACCTCGACGTAGTCTTCGGGTCAAAAAATAACTTCAGATGAGAAAAGATGGAATTCAAAGTCATGGACTGGCCATCTCAATACTACGCGATCCTGGGACGACCGGCTTTCGCTAGGTTCATGGCAGTACCTCACTACGCATATCTAGTGCTAAAAATGCCAGCCCCAAATGGGGTCATAACATTCAAAGGAAGTTTCAGACGCACGGACAACTGCGATCAGGAATTCAACAAAATCTCGGAATCTTTCGGGATGGAGGCAGGACTTGGACAGCTGAAAATAGCGGGCGAAGAGCCGATATATGAAGCACACACCCGCAAAAACAAAACGGCGACAGATCAAGTACGCAACGGTCTCGCAAAAGCAGCATATGCGGCCTCCAACATAGGTCCCGCATAAGAAGACCCACTGATCCACAAGACAAGAGCACCACGACGTGGAAGATGATGAAAATCCCCAACATCAGAAGCCGAAGTTCCTTAAAAAAACCTCCAATTAGACGTACTTTATATTCAATAAATGCCAACGGCCAGGCGATCACGCCATCGCAATATACTCTTACCCATTATTATCAATAAATAAGGAAAGTATTCCGCGACATACAAACATCTATGGCACACGAACATCAGTTCATCGGATACCCAAACAAGAGAATACAACATACAATCAAAATCTCATATAAAGCATACGACCTTTTTGACAAGTATAAAGTAGTTCTACACAAAGTACAAAGGCGAAGCAAGTAAATAATCAGATAGAGAAGTTTACAAAAAACTCTTCGTCTGCCTCCAAACACTTTCGGATAATTCTAATGGAAGATCTACGAGCAGCGGTGTAATGAGGCACCATACCAATAATGCCACCATCGGAAGGAGAAGGTAGCCACGAAGATACATCATCCAAGTCCAGCGTCGGATGATGCACATGCACCCAAGAAAGCGCGAGCTTAGCACCCGCCACAAGTTGAAGCTTCACAAAGTGATGGATCTTTTCACCCTGTTGGAACTTCGCAAGCAAGTCCACCAAGGTTTGAGGCTGAGGATCCCGAGGAAACATGGCATTATAAGTAATGGCCAGAGATCTGCGATAGCACTCGACGAATTGCTCCAACTCCAATAGGCGATCCTGAAGCAACGCTACAGTATAGGCGCGACGATGATCAGTCCAAAAGTCCGTTTCAGAACTTCGGGAGGCAGCCACAAGAGCTTGTATTCGGTTACGCAGACGCTGGGTATCATCCCTCTCGCACAATTGAATGGCTAGAAATCAGGGAGACAAAATATCAATTTCCTGCAAGTCGGAAAGGGCAACTGACGAGGGGTAACCTCGGCAATGCCCATGTTGATGGACTTGGGGTTTTGCGAGAAAGAGATCGCTGGGGGTTTTGTTGGATGTCAGGAAAAACAACGAAGACCAAGTCGCCTGAATATTGGGAAAAACATATATTACAAGTTGTCCTCTAGATTTCGGTACCCTCGCTTGGGTGTCTCCCGTCCTATATATAATAGGCCGGGTCTCAAAGTTGTATGCGGATAGGTTTCATACACACGTAATTACAATACCAACACAATGTCGGTTCGTAGTTTCTTTCCTAATACAATCAAAGTCTTTGCTGGTTGGATTGTTATCTGGAATCTTCATGGGCCATAGGCCTTTTACCCAATGTAGGGTAACAAATAGTGAGCATCCGAGTAATCATACCCATGTCAGTAGCCCCCGAGACTCTGCATGAACCACAGTTTCAGGTTGAGTCTCAAAGTTTTTATTTTTCCCTTTCTCTTTATCATATTTTCTGTTTTTTTAGGGATTTGGTACAATGAGTCTGATGCTTCCAATGGATCAGGAATCAGTTAATTGCTCTTGGGAAAAAACAAGGTTGTCCTAAATCAAATTCAAGTCGCCAGGCTTGAATCCGGAATTTTGTAACTATCATCATTCAGTTTGAGCCGCTGAGGTCTTACCGAATACTGAATTCCAATTTTCTATTTTTATCGGGTACCCAACGCGTCCGTCGGGATTTTTCATCGTATCGTTGATACGGATTTTTGCTGACAGAGCGCATTCCTGTGTGATTACCAGGCCCCACAGGACAAATCCTGGGGTCTTACCTTCATGTTTATGAACACGGCATTCGGATTTTTATCGCATTGGGAGTGATCCGAGAGTATTTTACTTTTTGCAATCTGGTCCTAATAGGAGTATCTGTCGTCGAATGGTTCTTTTTTCCTTTTATGGAGTGCGCGTCAGCGCTTTTAGTAGGAGTAGCCCCCAAGGCTATGGTTAGATATATGTATCAAAACATAGGCTCGAAAATTTTATGGCGCCAGTTCTTCTGTATTTTTGTTGGGTGCATGACCAGTGCTCCCGATAGGAGTAGCCCCCGAGGCTATAGTTGCAATATTGTATATTCGAGTGTAGTCTCAAATCTTCTCCTAGAGGAATTTACTTTGGCTCCAATTTAATTTCGTCAGGTCATATCGTTGTAAAACAAAGCCGCAATTTCTTACAGTGCTTTTGCTATGACGTCAGTTATGACGTATTTGATGCTGTTGATTTCCAGAAAAAACACGCCCTGACGGGATGTGTCGAACGTGGGCCTGTGCACAGTAATGATGAGCGCGATAGCGTATTCGGCAGAGATTCTTGACTGCACGTCCCCTCTCTGCGCGAGAATCGAGGCGTCATGCATTGTTTTCCGCTTTTACAGTAGCCATAACTTCTTTTAATTTTTTCCTTTACGGAAACTTTGTGACACGTGTCATCATCGTGTGATCTTCTATTGGTTCGTTTTTGCATCGAACGGTTGAATCCTTGCGTTGTTGCTCTTTATAAGGAGGGGATATGTGTTTTACTGTTTCACCTGGCCTCCCCCTTCTCCATCTTCCTCCTTGTGCTCTTTCCCCTTGCGAACTCCTGCTCCTTCTTCCCCGCGAACTTTTGGTTTTCGTGCTCTTCTTTCTCCTTTTCGCCGCCATGGGCAAAAGCAAAGCTGCTAGGACTTCCGCTGCCACCGTGAAGGCCACCAGGAAGAGGGCCATCAGGTGGGCTCCCATCAAGTGCACGATGCGGGATCTCCACGAGGCATGGAACTCCAGCCTTCCAACGGAGGGTTCCTTCAAGCTCCCCGGAGACAAAGCTTCTCCCATCCCCGAGCCTGGCTGGAGGGTAATGTTACTCTCCTTCCTCTTCCATGGTCTTTCTCTCCCCGTCCATGAATTTCTTCGGGGCCTTTTGTTTGTTTATGGCGTGCAGCTTTATCAGCTCACGCCCAATTCCATTCTCCATGTTGCTTGTTTCGTCACTCTTTGCGAGTGTTTCCTTGGGATTCATACCCATTGGGGCCTTTGGAAATACTTCTATGCTCGTCGCAATGCCACTAACACCATTATCCATGATGTTGGTGGCACCATTTTTTCTGTCCGATCCGACCTTGATTACTTGGACTTCAAACTCACGGATTCTATCCAAGGTTGGAAGTCTAAGTGGTTTTATGTCAAGGACCAGCCACTCGAAGGCCAACCTTTCAGGTTATCCCCCTTTGAACCTAATCGTAAACTTGACTCCTGGGATCAGCGTCCCTCTGCTGAAGAAATGGCGAAAATCCAGCCTTTTGTTGATCGTATTTCTGAGCTGTGACATGAGTTTGGCAAAGAATTGTCGGGTCTCTAGGTCCTGGCATATTTTTTGTGGATCCGTGAACAGCCGCTTCAAGCCTAGTTGTCCGGTATGTGGGCATATACCGGGAAGAAGGACCCGGTGAGGATTTCCTCGGAGGACCTTGATACATTGCAAATGTATCTATAATTTTTGATGTTCCATGCTTGGTTTTATCCACTTTCTTGTGTTTTGTCCACACTTTGGAGTACTTTTCATATGATTTCTTGGACTAACCTATTAACAAGAGCCACAGTGCCAGCTGCCTGTTTTCTGCTGTTTTTGGTTCCAGGAAAGTCAGAAAATGAATATTCTCGGAATTGGACGGGACAAAAGCCAAAGTGCCTATTTTTCCGGAAGTCATCAGATGCCAGAATACGAGACGGAGAAGGGCTGGGGGCCGGCCACACCACCTGGTCATGCGGTCAGGCCTGGCCCGCGCCAGGGGGTGGTATGGCCGACCCCAGCACCCCCTCGGCCTCTCCTTCCGCCTATAAGATGCCCTCGGGAAAACCCTAAGTACCCGATCAAAAATCCACGAAAGAGTCTATAGGCGCCGTCATCTCCATCCCTAGATCGGGAGGGATCTGAAGATCTTCCCGGCACCCTGCCGGAGAGGGGAATTCACCCTGGAGGCCTTCTTCATCACGATGCAAGCCTCCGGTGTGATGCGTGAGTAGTTCATCCTTGGACTACGGATCCATGTAGTAGCTAGATGGCTGGTTCTCCTCCTTTGTGCTTTCATGTCTAGATCTTGTGAGCTCCGTTCATGATCAAGGTCATCTATTTGTAATTCTGCATGTTGTGTTTGCGGGGATCCGATGGATATTGAGATGCTATTTCAGATTGATTATTGATTGTATCATGTCTTTTTTATTTGTGATCTTGCATGCTTTCCGTTGTTAGTAGCTATCTTGGCCAAGTAGATGCTAGCAACTCCAAGAGTTAGTATTTATGCTCGATAGTGGGTTCATGCCTCTAGTAATCTGGGGAAGTGACAGAAATCTCTAAGGTACTAGATGTGCTATTGCTACTAGGGAGAAAACAACAATCCTTTGTTCATAGAACAATCATATTATTTACATTACACGCAATTCGTAAAGCAATAATCGGTTGCTTGCAACTTAATACTGGAGGGGGTTTGGATGATAACCTGAAGGTGGATTATTAGTCATCGATGCAGTTGGATGGCGGTCTATGTATAATGTTGTAATGCCCAATCGAATCTCAAAGGAGTCAAGATGATTAGTATATGCATGTATTGCTTTCTCGGTGTTTGTCAATTGCCCCGCTGTAATTTGTTCACCCAGCATGTTATCTTTCTTAAGGAGAGCCACCTCTAGTGAACTATGGATCCCGGTCCTTTTCTTTTACATACAATCTATAAAAATGTTTAATGCTTTGTGTTTACTTTCTGCAAACTATTACTTCCTTCCATTCAATACGTTTAATCCTTTGTTTTCAGCAAAATTGGTGAGATTGACAACCTCATCGCTAGTTGGGGATAGAGTTCTGTGGTTGTGTCGTGTAGGTATCCACGTTGCTGCTGGCACCGGTAGTGCGCCCTCCCTTCGTTTAGCTAGCTACGCCATTGGGGTGTTTCCTTTCTCCTACTGGATTGATAACCTTGGTTTCATACTAAGGGAAAACTTGCTGCTGTGCTCATCATACCTTCCTCTTGGGGTTCCCTAACGAGCTCGATATATTTTGGGCCATCAAGCATATTTTCTGGCGCCGTTGTCGGGGAGTCAAGGACATCTTCACAAGGGGAGTCCCTCATAACCAATCTCTTTACTTTGTTATTTTTTTTTGCTTTGTTTGCTTGTTTTGTTATCAAAAACACACAAAAAATAGTTTTACTAGTTTGCTTTCTTATTTAAAAACACAAAAAATGACTACTCTGGAAAATACTAAGTTGTGTGACTTCACTAGCACCAATAACAATGATTTTATGAGCACACCTATTGCTCCACCTGTGCCTGAAGATACTTTCTTTGAGATAAAACCTGCTTTTCTCAATCTTGTTATGAGAGAACAATTTTCTTGTATTAGTAATGAAGATGCTGCTGCCCATCTAAATAACTTTGTTGAACTTTGTGAGATGCAAAAGCATAGGGATATAGATGGTGATATTATTAAGCTTAAATTGTTTCCTTTCTCTTTGAGAGGAAAAGCTAAAGAATGGTTGAATTCCCTAACTAGGAATAGTATTGATACTTGGACTAAGTGCAAAGATGCTTTCATTGGAAAATACTATCCTCCTGCTAAGATTATATCTATGAGAAGTGAAATTATGAAGTTTAAACAACTTGATAATGAGCATGTTGCTCAAGCTTGGGAAAGAATGAAATCTTTGGTAAAGAATTGTCCCACTCATGGACTGACTGCTTGGATGATCATCCAAACTTTTTATGCAGGATTGAACTATTCTTCAAGGAACCTATTGGATTCTGCTGCTGGAGGGACCTTTATGACCATTACTTTGGGTAATGCAACAAAACTTCTGGACAATATGATGGTTAATTATTCTAAATGGCATACTGAGAGAGCTCCACAATGTAGGAAGGTAAAATTTGTTGAGGAAACCTCCTCCTTGAGTGATAAGATTGATGTTATTATGTCTATGCTTGTGAATGGGAAAGCCCATATTGATCCAAATAATGTTCCTTTAGCTTCTTTGGTTGCTCAAGAAGAGCAAGTTGATGTGAACTTCATAAGAAATAATAATTTTGGCAACAATGCTTATAGGAACAATTTTGGTAACAACAATTATAAGCCATATCCTCCCAACAATGGTAATGCTTATGGAAATTCTTACAACAATAATAGGAGTGCACCCTCTGAACTTGAAGTTATGCTTAAAGACTTTATTAGTAAGCAAACTGCTTTCAATAAAACTATTGAGGAAAAACTCTCTAATGCTAAAAGAAATATAGCATCTTTGGCTGAAGCTCAATCTTCTTTGAATAAAATGGCTGCTAAACCTGAAACTAATGATAATCCCTTTGCAGCTACTAATGCTATACAAGTAAGAATTGATGAAAATGTTAGACTATTAGCTGAATTACATGCTAAGTGGGAAAGAGAAGATGAAATTGCTAGAACCATTAGTGTTTCTACTATTACCACCACTAGTGTTGAGGCTAGTAATAGTTCTACTTCTTTAGATGATAAATTTGATTTTGATCTTGATGGTTGCAATATCTCTCAAGTTATTAAGTTCCTACAAAAGCTTGCTAAAAGTCTTAATGCTAGTGCTATGAACATGGCCTTTACAAAACACATTACTGATTCTCTAATAAAGATTAAAGAATAAAAGATGAAACATAAAGCTTCTATTCCTATAAAACGAGAAGATGGTTGGGAACCCATCATTAATATTAAAGTGAATGACTTTGATTGCAAATCTTTATGTGATCTTGATAGTAGTGTTTCAATTATGCCTAGAAGGATTTATGATATGCTTGATTTTCCTCCACTTGAAGATTGTTATTTGAATGTCCCACTTGATGATAATGCTAAAAAGAAACTCATAGGGAGTCTTAATGATGTTCTTATTATGGTTAACAATGCCTATGTCCCCGTTGATTTCTATGTTTTGGATGTTGAATACAATGCTTCTTGTCCTATTATTTTGGGAAGACCTTTTCTTAGAACTGTTGGTGCCATTATTGATATGAAAGAAGGCACCATTAAATATCAACTCGCACTCAAGGAAGGTATAGAACACTTCCCTAAGAAGAGAGAGAAGATTTCTTTTGCCTCTCCTATGAAAACAAAATTTGGTTTTTATGCTTCTTCATTTGAGAACACTTGATTTTCTTTGCTTCTTATGCCTAACTTAAAGGCGTTAAAGAAAAGTACTTATCGGGAGATAACACAAAAGTTTTAGATGAGTCTTGCAAGTTATTACCTCTGTAAATAACCGCTCCTTATCCTTTTTATTTGCTTTTTGTGCCAAGAGTAACCTCTAATGAGAGAGAAGTAATGATTGGGAAAGTTGCTGTTCCAAAACAGATTTCTATGCTTCACCGTAAAAATTCGTATAAAATCTCTGAACGTATTTTTGAGGCGTGAATTTTTGTGCTTATGACCCAGGTTGTCATCTAACTTTCGTTGATTCAACACTTTTTGATTTGAGCAACAGAAGATCTTCGAACAAATTCTTCTTTACCTGCTGGTCTGTTTTGACAGATTTCTGCCATTTTCTGCATTTGCTTCTTGTTGGTTCCTTTTTGAGTTCTTTTGGGGAATTGAGCTTTTTGAGGGAAGTGCTAGAGTATCTAGTGTTCTAATGGAAGTTTATTTGGTGTTGGAACTGAACCTTAAGACTTATTTATCTTGAGTGCACTAATGTTGCTAATAAAGATTGTGTGAAGTTTTGTATGAAGGAAAGATTTCAGGTGTATGGAAGGAATGAGTAATGAGATGAAGGATGGACTAAAGCTCAAGATTGGGGATGCCACGCATGTGACCCCAATAAATATCCAAGAAGTACAAGCATCAAAGCTTGGGGATTCCCAAGGCATCCCCTTCTTCATCGATAAAAATCCCAGGTTTCTTCCAAACGCTTCATTTTTATTGTTTCATGCACAGTTGTGTTGTTCTTGGAGCGTCTTCTTTTTCGTTTTTGTTTTGGTTTTTCGTTTGCTTGGTTTTCTTATTTTTCTGAATAAATTGGTTGGACCCCCTCTTTCATACATTGGTTTTCAAATAGTTTGTTTGGTTTGGAAAAGAGTAGGAAAGCCCATGCTTATGTGGTAAAAAGAGCTTGTTTTTTACTGTGGCCTATGTTTTGTCATGCCATGCTTGATATTATTTTGGCTTTATGCTCAGTATTATTTGCTGTAGTATGACTTGTTATAAACAATTGAAATTTCTTAATGTGCCTTGGATGAATCATGCGTTGTTTTAGCATATTAAAGCATAGTATAGTGGTATTCTCCTTTGATGTTTTATTTGGGTTGACTTGGCGCATGCTCACACCATGTTATGACTATCTCAAGACACCATAAGCCTTTATGATCCTTTAGTTTTCAACTTGTAATATCACTTTATGCTTTGATCAATGATGTTTTGTCGCTCTGCATGATTATGGCCATTATTGCTCTCTTAGTTTGCCGCTCCCAGTCTTTTGCTAGCCTCCACAACCAAGTATGAGTTCCACTCATGCATCCAACTCCCTAAACCAAGTTATTCCAAAGAGTCCACCATACCTACCTACTAGCTTATGCTATTCCAAGTATATTCATGCTTTTGTTTACCTTCCAAATTAAACTTGTTATGAGAAAACTAGTGATTAAAGTTCTCACAAAGTTGATGGCACACTTTACTTTTCTTACCCTTAATAAACTTGAACCATTGTGTTGTCTATGTTGTATATGCTTGCACTTATTTGTTGGGAATTAGCAGAACCATGCTGTCATGGGGAACGCTTTCAACATTGCACTTGGTACTTGTACCTAGTTGATATCATGCTCTTTTGTATATGGATGTCGTCGGTGTGAAATGAAAGGGGAGCTTATAAGTCCATGGAGTTATGTATATGTGTTAGAGAAACGCCTGGGCCGTTGGTCTAATCCATGCTGACATGGTGGAAACCTGCAGCGTAACCATAATGAGCTGTCTATGAAGCATTCTACTTATAAAAAAAGAGTCCTATTGAAAAAAAAGAGAAAAGGAAAAAAAGAGATTATGAAAAGAGGAATGAGAGAAAAAAGCACCATATTACCATGGTAAATAAGAAGATTACTGAGATGCTCGTTGTCTGCTTGCCTTATCATTTTGATATGGGGATTCTTCCGTATCATCGGGCAAGGGGTACCCTGTTGGCGGTTCTCTATGATACACATGTACTGACGATGACAAGAACTTACCGGTGACTAAACTTGAGTAGCATGAGGAGCGGCCCTCGTACACAAGGGACATGAGATTTCTAACTTATACTTCGTCAAGCATGTACACCATAATTTGCTCACTTTAACCTTAATCACTTCAAGATGCTTATGATAGGGGCAATGAGAGCTGAAAGCTATAAGTACCATAATTTTTGGAAACTCTTTATGAGACTTGAATCCCTACTTCCTTTTATGAAGGCCCTTCTTCTACCATTATATTGAGTCTCCACCTTCTACCTTTATGCACCTACTTTGAGAGCATAGTGGCCATTCTTAATTCTATGTGCATTGTCCCAAGACTAGTTGATTGATGCATACCTTGATATTGCTTGTTTTAAACTATTTGTATCTAGTCACTCTTATGAACTTTGAAGGTGTCCTATGCATTTATATTTGCTACTCTATGAGGGACAAGCTGAATACTATTATGCTATGTTTTCTTCATGTGAAACAAACAAACGTCTTGCAAAGCATTGTTATTCATGAATCTTTTGTTTGTGCCTTTTCATGTTGCATCATAGTTTCTTTGTCTTATTGCTAGAACTTTGTCTTTCATGTTATGATTGAAGTACTATGATCCTAGCTTTGAATGTTTTACAAATACATTGATTAAGTCTTTCGTGGTGCATGTCACCTCAAAAATTATTCTTTCTTTTTATCACTTACCTACTCAAGGACGAGCAGGAGTTAAGCTTGGGGATGTTGATACATTACAAATGTATCTATAATTTTTGATGTTCCATGCTTGGTTTTATCCACTTTCTTGTGTTTTGTCCACACTTTAGAGTACTTTTCATATGATTTCTTGGACTAACCTATTAACAAGAGCCACAGTGCCAGCTGCATGTTTTCTACTGTTTTTGGTTCCAGGAAAGTCAGAAAATGAATATTCTCGGAATTGGACAGGACAAAAGCCAAAGTGCCTATTTTTTCGGAAGTCATCAGATGCTAGAATACGAGAGGGAGAAGGGCTGGGGGCCGGCCACACCACCTGGCCGCGCGGCCAGGCCTGGCCCGCGCCAGGTGGTGGTCTGGCCGACCCCAGCACCCCCTCGGCCTCTCCTTCTGCCCATAAGATGCCCTCGGGACGAAAACCCTAAGTACCCGATCAAATATCCACGAAAGAGTCTGTAGCCGCCATCATCTCCATCCCTAGATCGGGAGGGATCTGAAGCTCTTCCCGGCACCCTGCCGGAGAGGGGAATTCACCCTGGAGGCCTTCTTCATCACCATGCAAGCCTCCGGTGTGATGCGTGAGTAGTTCATCCTTGGACTATGGATCCATGTAGTAGCTAGATGGCTGGTTCTCCTCCTTTGTGCTTTCATGTCTAGATCTTGTGAGCTCCATTCATGATCAAGATCATCTATTTGTAATTCTGCATGTTGTGTTTGCGGGGATCCGATGGATATTGAGATGCTATTTCAGATTGATTATTGATTCTATCATGTCTTTTTTATTTGTGATCTTGCATGCTTTCCGTTGTTAGTAGCTATCTTGGCCAAGTAGATGCTAGCAACTCCAAGAGTTAGTATTTATGCTCGATAGTGGGTTCATGCCTCTAGTAATCTGGGGAAGTGACAGAAATCTCTAAGGTACTAGATGTGCTGTTGCTACTAGGGAGAAAACAACCATCCTTTGTTCATAGAACAATCGTATTGTTTACATTACACGCAATTGATAAAGCAATAATCTGTTGCTTGCAACGTAATACTGGAGGGGGTTCGGATGATAACCTGAAGGTGGATTATTTGTCAAAGATGCAGTTGGATGGCGGTCTATGTATAATGTTGTAATGCCCAATCGAATCTCAAAGGAGTCAAGATGATTAGTATATGCATGTATTGCTTTCTTGGTGTTTGTCAATTGCCCCGCTGTTATTTGTTTACCCAGCATGTTATCTATCTTAAGGAGAGCCACCTCTAGTGAACTATGGATCCCGGTCCTTTTCTTTTACATACTACTACTTTGTGTTTACTTTGTGCAAACTATTACTTCCTTCCATTCGATACCTTTAATCCTTTGTTTTCAGCAAAACCGGTGAGATTGACAACCTCATCGCAAGTTGGGGACAGAGTTCTGTGGTTGTGTTGTGTAGGTCTCCATGTTGCTGCTGGCACCGGTAGTGCGCCCTGCCATCGTTCAGCTAGCTACACCTTTGGGGTGTTTCCTTGCTCCTACTGGATTGATAACCTTGGTTTCGCACTGAGGGAAAACTTGTTGCTGTGCTCATCATACCTTCCTCTTGGGGTTCCCCAACGAGCTCGATATATTTTTGGCCATCAGACCGCGCCCTCAAGGTGTATGAAAAGAGAGTCTGGAGCTTCACAACTTTGACTGCAAAAAGCCCGGTTCCTTCAACCTGCCTTGTGGAGCCCTATGGCAAGAAGAAACGGCTTCTCGAGGTACATTTCCTTGTCTTCTGTTTGTAGATGCACTTTTTAAAGTCTTCCTCTTTTCTATAGGATTTTGATCACCTGAGCTCACTTCCTCCCCTTCCTAGAAGTGGTGAGCCTCTTGTTCACCCCTCTGCATCCGACGATCTCCCTATGACTGGGACTGCCACGGATGAGGAGGGAGAATTATCTGCCTTTGATTCTTCATCGAAGACGCAATCACTTCCTTCGGCTGGCTCCAGAGATTTCTGCGTGGAGCGTGCTGGCAAAAAGAGGAAACATTCTTATGCTGTGGAAAGGGTCAAGGATTCGGATGACTCAACCGCTTCCAAGCCTTTCAGTGCTTCTCCGATCGCAGCTGCTCCTGCCAAGATGAATTTGTTCCGTCTTGCGTAGGATGTGTCTTCGTGAGTATTTGCTTTCTTGTCTTTCTTTTTCACGGGGTGATTTGACTACTGATGCTTCTTCCTGCTTTGTGTTGTACTGTTGCAATGATGACAAAGATCTTTCCGCTTCTCTTCTTCCCACATCTATAGGCTGCTCCACAAGGAAAACTCCTCCGCCATCAGCGGAGCCGAAAGAAAAACGTATGTCTCCTGTGGAACAGACCATCCAGAAGGATGTCGCAGTTTCAACCAAGCCGCCGCCACAAGAAAGGAAAAAACATCGGGTAAAGGGGTGGCGATATCTGAGGATCCTATTGATGTGGACATGATGGATGTAAGTCACTTTTTGATTCCGGAATTTTCCCCACTCGTGCACTTTTTGATTTTCCTTCATATCTTATTGCTGTGGTTTTTCTTTGCCTAGCGATGATGATCTAGAAGGTAGGCTCCGAGCTGCGGAAAAAGCTTTGGCAGATGCCAATTAGAAGGAAAAAACCGATGCTGAGGAAGTGGCCAGGCAAGTTGCTGCTCAGGATACGAATCTGCGGCAGCACCTGGAGGCCCTTAATAACTCGCTGACCCGTAAGTTTTTATATGTGTGTGTTTTTTGTTTTGTTTCTTTCTTTTGCTTGTCAACCTCTTCCTCTTCCTTTTGCTGTTAGTACTGACTGGCCAGAACCTGACGCTCGATGACGATAAGAAGGTCAATCCTTTGTCGGATGATGTTAGGACTTTGGAGGCTAACAATGTTCGTGGGCGCAATCTTCTTATCCGCTCGCGCCGCGCCTTCAAGAAACTCCGTGCCAAAAAATTTGCAACCAAGTATGTGTCGGAGAACCTGAATGAGCTTGTTGCCATCTTCGGTGCTGATCCTGGCCCCCTTGTTGGTCATAGCTTGACACAGTCAAGGAGCGGTGCCGAAACTTCGATGGCCCTGGTGATGGCGCACGACGAGAAAGGTCGACTGAGAGAAGGGTAGCTCCTCTGTCCCAGTCACCCCCAGTGTCAAAGCGATTTTGACCTGAAGCCGCATATTAAGAGGGCCAAAAAAAATTCTCGGCTGCTCCTAGGCCTGGGTTTAGGTTCGGAGAACCTGGTGGCCCCTTCTCCAGCTGCCCCTCCTGCGACGGGTGCTCCTTCTGCTAGTGCCACCCTTTCTTTAAAGGATACGAAGTCGTAGGCTATGATCTATAATTTTTATCATGTCTCCCTTTGTTATAATGGATTATGAACTTGTCCATCCTCCTTTTTACAAGAAAGCAGCTTTTGAATATATGTGTGTGACCTTGCCTTTGTATGCTGAGTGTTTCGTATACTTCTTTGTCTTGTCAGCTCTTGAATGATTCTTTGGCTCCTTCTGGTTTCGTGCAACCGTCGGATGTCGTTCCGCCCTTCGCTATGGCAGGTGCAATTAGTCCTGCCATCATGCGTACGATGGACCCGCCATTGTATGCTGAAAAGATAGAGTAAGTGAAGAAACTTGAAGGTATACTACAGGTTGTTCAATCACTGGTGGATGTTTCCCAATCAAAAACACGCCAGGCCCTCAACCATGAGGCTTTTTTCTTGGAAGAGATCTCCAGGGCGAGCAAAAAGCTATTGTGTAAGCTACCTTTTTCTTCGGTTGCCTTTTCCATCTTGATAGAAATTAATTTCTCTCCAATGTGCAGGTATTCTATTGTGCGAGAGGGAGGAAAGCCAACGTCTGTGCGACCGGATGCACGCTCTTGTATCCGCCTCTCGAAGTTCTGAAACAGATTTTTGAACTAACCACCGTCATGCCTACACTATGACGTTGTTGCGGGATCGTATATCGGAGCTAGAGAAATTTGTCGAGTGTTGCCGCAGATCTCTGGCTATTGTTTACAATGCCATGTTTCCTCGGGATCCTCAACCTCAGACCTTGGCAGGTTTAACTATGAAGTTTCAGCAAGGTGAGAGGATCCACCATTATGTGAAGCTTCAGCTTGTGGCGGGTGCCAAGCTTGCGCTCTCTTGGGTGCATGCGCATCACCTACCATTGGATCTGGACATCATATCTTCGGGTCCAACTCTCCATTCCGATGGCGACCTTGTTTATATGGCGCTTCACTATGCCGCCGCTCGAAGACCCGCCATTAGGATTGTGCGTAGGTGCTTAGAAGCAGATGAGGAATTTTTTTTGTAAATTTTGAGATCTGACTGCTTGTTTGTGCAACTTTGTACTGTGACTAAAATATTGTGTAGACATTTTATCAAAAAGGTCGCATGTTTCATACGAGATTTTGATTGTATGTTGTTTTTCCTCGTTGGGGGATCCGACGAACTGATGTTCATGTACCATAGAAGATTTATGTCGCGGAATACTTTCTTTATTTATTGATAATAATGAATAGGGGTACATTGTGATGGCGTGATCGCCTGGCCGTTGGCCTTTATTAAGTAGAGAGTGCGTCTTAAGAGAAACTCCAACAGCTTACCTATATATGGGTAAGAGGGGCAGTAACCTTTTTTTGGGTAAGGGGAGGAAAAATCTTGCTCCAACAACTTACCCATAAGTGGTCCCCTACCACAAAATTTTGGGTGATCACCCATTTTTTGGCATCTTCTACCCACATATGGGTAGATGGACACAAATTTTGGGTAAGAGGCAACTCTTACCCATATGGTGCCACATTAGCATAAACTCACGCGGGAAGCCTCCAACCGCCCGAGTGGAAAATCGCCCGACCCGCCTGACCTCGTCGTCGGTCACCGCCGACACATCCGCTCGCTGGCGACCTCCCTACGCACCACCGCTCCTCCTTCCCGCCAAGCTCCTGGCTCTACCATGCCCGAGCGGTCCTTAATTCATCCGGGAGCACGACCCAGTGCCCGCCCCTGTCGATGCACCGCCAGCGCCAATTCTTGGTAATGCGGGCCTTGTCAGGGCCGCGGTTAGCTCCGTTGCCTCCCCACCTGCGAGCTCAGCCCGCCACCCACCACCTGCCTCCCACCGGCGAGCACCGCGCCCCCACCTGCGAGCTCTGATCACTGGCCTTGGCCATGTTCCCTACGCACCGCCGACCTTAATCCCGGCCACCGTGCCCTAGCAGCGACGCGGGCGAGGCCTAGGCATGCGGCGATGCGGGCAAGGACCAAGGAAGCGGTGGCTTCGGCGAGGCCGACGTGCGGCATGGGTGCAGTTCACCGCCGGTGGATGTGTCCTTGATTGCTTTTTTTTATTTTTTGTGTAGGGTCCTCTGTGTAAAAAAATGAACCCTGTTGTAATTTCTTTATTTTTTAGGTCCCAGATGTGTTTTGGCTAGCCAATAAATGGCTAAGCTATTGGAGCAAACAACATTTTCCCTACCCATACCTCCTCTCTCCTCTTACCCAAATGTTTTTTGCTTACCCATATATGGGTAAGCTGTTGGAGTTGCTCTAATAGAGTTTTCTAGAGGAACTTCGGCTTCTGTCCTTGAGGATATTTGTCATCTTCCATATGGTGGTTCTCGTAACTTTGGCAATCAGTGGGTTTCCTTATGCGGGACCGTTATTAGAGGCCGCATACGTTGCTTGCGAGACTGCTGTATGCTTGCTCTTCCGATATTTTATTTTTGCGGGTGTGCCCTTCGTGTATCGATTCTTCATCCGTCAGTTTTAGCTGTCCAAGCTCCGCCTCCATCCCAAAAGATTTTGAGATTTTGTTGAATTCTTGATCGCAGTTGTCTGCCCAGATGAAGCTTCCTTTTACTGTGATGACCTTGTTTGGGGCTGGCATTTTTAGCACTAAGTATGCATAGTGAGGTACTTCCATGAACCTAGCAGAAGCTGGTCGTCCCAGGATCACATGGTATTGGGATGGCCAGTCCATGACTTCGAATTCTAGCTTTTCTCGTCTGAAATTATTTTTTGACCCGAAGACTACGTCGAGGTGGACTTTGCCCAATGGAATCTCGGCTTTCCCTAGAACTATCCCGTGGAAAGTTGTGTTTGTTGGTGTTAGGTTTGTCAATGACCAGTTCATGGCCCACAGAGTTTTGGCGTAAATCAGATTGATGATGCTTCCTGCATCCAGGAAAACCTTGCTCATGTCGAACCCGCCAATTTGCGCTTGCACTATTAGTGCTGATTGGCCTGGCTAAGGGACCCATAATGGATGGTCAGCTCTACTGATGGTAATTTCTTGTTATTTCCAGTGAGATACTCTGGTGTAGGAGGTGGCTTTGTTACTGCCAAATTTACTTGCCTATTGATCAACTTCTGTGTTCTATTAGAGGGTGGCCCCTTCTGGATCGTTTACATAATACTAAACAATAGTGAAATTACAGTGATGCCTCGTATGGGCCCCTTGTCTGGCTGCCCTCCATATATACCTCTATAACCCCCCTGACTTACACCCATAACCCAATCTCCGGGGGCCCACGAGCACCAGCACCCTAACCCTATCTACGGGGGGCCCGCGAGCACCACCACCCTAACCCTAAGTCTGAGGGTCCGCGAGAACCACCACCCTAACCCTATGTTCGGTCGCTCGCGAGCACCACCACCCTAACCCTAAGCCCGGTCGCCCGCGAGCACCACCACCCTAACCCTATCTCCAGGGGGCCCACGAGCACCACCATCCCAACCCTAAGTCCGGTTGCCCGCCAGCACCACCATCCTAACCCTAAGTCCGGTCGCCCGCGAGCACCACCACCCTAACCCTATCTCCGGGGGGCCCGTGAGCACCACCACCCTAACCCTAAGTCTGGTCGCTCGCCAGCACCACCACCCTAACCCTAAGTCTGGTCGCCCGTGAGCTCCACCACCCAAACCCTATCTCTAGGGGGCCCGCGAGCACCATCCACCCTAACCCCTATCTCTAGGGGGCCGTGAGCACCACCACCCTAACCCTAAGTCCGGTCGCCCGCGAGCACCACCACCCTAACCCTATCCCCGGGGGGCCGCAAGCACCACCACCCTAACCCTATCTCCGGGGGCCCGCGAGCACCACCACCCTAACCTTAAGTCCGGGGGGACCATGAGCACCACGACCCTAACATATATATTTTTATACACTATATAGTAATAATAACATATTAGAAAAATACTAGAAAAAAACATACTAGTAATAATAACATAATATATATTACATTATAGAGCTAGTAATAATATATATTTCTATACAATATATATTTTTATACACTATATATCTTACACTATATAGTAATAATGACATACTAGAAAAAAATACTAGCTAGGCGTGCGGCGGCCCTCTCTCTGCCCACGGCCAGCGCCGCCCCCTAGTGGCTGGCCGGAGATGAGGCGTGGCGGCGGAGACGCGCGGTGGCAGCGACGCACGGGCTGGCCAGAGACGAGGCGCGCAGAGGCCGGAGACGCGGCACGGTGGTAGCGACGCCCGGGCTAGCGGCGGCGGTGGCGACGCGCGGGCTGGCTGGAGGCGAGGCACGGCGGCGGCGGCTGGAGGTGGGGCGACCGGAGAGGAGAGAGTACCTGCGGGCCGGGGCAACGCGCGTGGCAGCGGCTGGAGGTGCGACAGCCGGAAAGGAGGACGTGGCGTGGCGGTGGTGGCTTGTTGGGGGGATACCCCCGGGTAGGGTCACGCCGGAGTATAGAGGCCGAGTTAGCCGAGGTACCGTACCAGGTCAAAGAGAATGCTGGCCTAGTCATCTCAAGGCAGGCCGACTTACGAGGTAACCCGGACCGAAGGATGTCCACCTAACTGAGTCCCGACCGACGTATGTCGTATGCCGGCAGGCATTTTGTAACTTGTATACAGGTACCCGCGGGGCCGGATTAACCGGGCATGATCCGGGTTATATCAGGCTTGCAAGAGAAGGAAGGAATCTCGCTGGTCAAAAGGTGGTCACTGTACGTAGGAGCATGAGCGAAGCTGACAGAGGGAAGGACCACCGAGGCGTGGCCGAGAAGGGTGACGCGCCCTATGTCGGATGACGCTGGCGCCGCAGAGGCTTACGTAGCCTCTGCATGGCTTACGATGGCAAAAGGTAACCCGGTCGGTTTTCTATTTTGGGAAGAAGCATATTCCTAGGAATATGCTTCCACGTATGCCCTAATGGGAACCCTAGCCTCCCCTATATAAGGAGGGCTAGGGAGCCTATAGAAGGGGTTGGTTGGCATTTGAGTAGTTGTTTCCTTGGAGATAGGTAGTGGTGAGAGTAAGAGAGTTTCTTCTTCCTCCTCTCCTCAATACAGCTCAAGGAGCATCTGTAACCTTGCGAACTTGGTGAATACAAAGCATATGTGTGTGGAATCACCACACTATCCCTCCCTGGATTCCTCTAGTGCATATTGGCCCCACCTTTAGCCTATCCATGGCATCTGCCGTGACACGACCACGACAGTTGGCGCCCACTGTGGGGCTAGCGGCGCTAGCAGGAGTGAAGATCCGGACGGGAAGTATCATCGGCAACGGCGAGCGCATCGTCTCCAGGCTCGTTCAGCACTTCAGAGCTCTGGACTACGTCAGCGACAATGTTGGCTGTTTCGGCAAGCGACCTCCACCGCGCAACGGCATCTTCGTCAAGCTTGGCACTCACAAGATCTACGTCGGCATCGATGTGTCATGCGTTCACCCGCGGCACATCGTCTAAGGGGGCGAGACACCCCTTAGCGCGGCTTACGGGGCGTGTATCACTCGCTCTCTAGAACGCGTTGAGGTGATGATGACGGCGCCTGGCGCTGGGGCGAGCAAGGATCCGGTGCCAGACCTGGAGGTAACACCCAAGGTACCAAGGAAAAGTAGAGGTTCTCCGCTAGAGAGACCAGAAAATGTGCTGCAGCAGGCAATAGATAGCTTGGCAAGCCCCATAGCACATGTGGTAGATCCGGCTCAGGCACAGGCCGAGTTAGAAGAAACTAGGCAGAAAATACTAGAGGGCGCGAAAAAGATAGCCGTAGCTCAGCAGTCGTTGAACATGACGCTGCGTGAGTATGCAAGAGAAAATAAGGTAGATGCTATAAAAGTAAAAGGGAGAAACCTCATCAGTGAAATGAACAAAGAGGGTGACACTAGAGTTGAGGAATCAGAGAACCCTTTGTCCATGGGGCTGCCGAAGTATAGCACTCCGGCAAAGAACCTCAGAGTAGCAAATGCAGCTGCATCCGAGCTGGAGGGTTTGACGGGTGAAGCCCGGCAGAGACAGCAGGAGAGGGTCAATGAGTTAGTTCGGATCGCTAACAGGCAGAATGAGGAGTTGCTCAGGGCTAACCCGGAAAGAGCTGGGGCTTCCTAGGTCGTTTATTCGGCAGTGGGAAACTCAGAGAAATCTGCTGGAGCTGCATCATCTCCTCATGATGGTCCTAGGAGAGAGGAGGTGGTAACCTCGGCAAGGAGAAACAAGCAGATAGTCCCGTATGACCCGGCAAGGGCAGGGAAAGGAAAAGCAGCGCAAGGAAATGAGGATTGACGAAGTGTCAGCCGAGGTGAAGCTGGCCGAGGTAACCGCGACCAAGGCAATGCCGGTCAGAGAAAAGTCGTCAACGGCAATGCCGGACATCGTAACTTGGCGGGTGCAGGGCAAAACCCACCTCAGCAACAGCAGCAGCGGAGTGTACCTCGGCAAGAGCAGAATGTCGGCCAAGGTATGCAGCAAAATTGCGCTCAACAAGGGAAAGACAGGTACAATGACGGTGATTCCGAAACGGTGAACGCAGGATACCCTAGGCCAGATTATCATGTGATAGGGTCAAGGTTGGGAAGAAGGAACTTGATGCCGGATGACGCCAAGTTAAAGCTGGATCGGCTTTATAAGTCAAAGCAAATTGAGTGTCAACGTCCTCCGGGTCCAGCGTGCTTTGGGCCCCAGATCATGAAAGAACCTCCGGTACCTAACTTCCAGTTGCCCAGAGGCACGAAAACATATGACGGCAGCACCAAGCCGGAGGATTGGTTGATCAATTACGCAACAGCAGTGAAAATTGCCACAGGCAATCTGAGATGGGTAGTGAGATATGTACCTCAAATGCTAGAGGGGCCAACGAGGGTATGGTTAAAGAATTTACCACCCAGAAGTATCAACTGCTGGATTGATTTTGAGGAAATGTTTGTCAGTAACTTCTCGAGCATGTATCAGAGGTTGAATAGGCCACAGACCCTAGCAATGTGCAAGCAAAGACCAAATGAAACAGACCGGGAGTTCCTAACCCGCTGGTGCACCGTGAGAAACTCATGTGAAGGTGTGATTGAGTCTCAGGCCATAGCATGGTTTTCACAAGGGTGCAGATATGCAAGCATGCTGTGGCAAAGGTTGCAAAGGGATATGCCAACTACACTGGCGGGGACGATCTGGATTGCTGATTCATATGCTTTGGGTGACCTGACTCAACCCCGGCTTATGGAAAACGAGTCAAGTGAAGAGTACTACCAGCGAGATGGAGTCGGATCATCCCGGCGAAATGATTACCGGGGTAAGAGAAGAGATGATAGACCGGATTACCGTTACAATTTGCAACAAGTTGCTGCAGTAAACCAAGGTCAACTCGGAGCAGGGAGTAATCAGCGTCAGAAAACTGGAGGGCAACAACGGACTCCGAGAAATGATGGCAAGAAAACTTGGATGCCCGAACAAAAGAGACAGTGGCAAGAAAAGAAAGACCGGCCAAGGTATACGTATGAGGCAATTTTGGATCAGCCGTGCAAATTTCACACGCCAAATCCGAGTAACCCGGCGGGTCATACGACTCGGCAATGTGAGTGGATGAGGAAGATAGAACAAAGTGGTCCAGGGAATGCTCAGGCACCTCAGAACGATCAGCCTCGGCAGGAGTTACCCCAGCAACAATTGCTCTCTGGAGCGAACACGCAATGGTTAATGTTGCCACCACCTCCGCCGAGGTATGAGAACCATGAGAGAAGGGATGCAGTGCATCATGTGGAAAATCAGCATCAGCCAGATCAAAGATATCCCGGCAATGAGGGGAGAAACGAATACAGATAGCATCACTAGAGTTACTGTGTGTTTACCACGGAGGAAATGGATAGAAAGAGCTTGCAACGCCGACATATGGAGGTGAATGCAGTTATGCCAGCGGTGACGAGGTATATGCCTTGGTCGGATCAGGAAATTACCTGGAGTATCAAAGACCATCCCAAGCTCATGCCAAGTCCTGGTTCATATGCACTAGTGCTAGACCCAACGTTCATTGGGCCAAATATCAATGTGAGATTCTCAAAGGTATTGATCGATAATGGCAGCAACATTAATATCATGTACGTGGATACAATGCGCAAGTTGGGTATCTCGGAGAACATGCTCCAAGCTACAAGGAAAACATTCAATGGCATTGTGCCAGGCACTTCTTGTGAGCCCATTGGCAAAGTTCGGGTTGATGTGCTGTTCGGCACGAGAGATAACTGCCGGACTGAGAATCTGGAGTTTGAGGTTGTGAACTTAGAAAGTGCTTATCACGTGTTAATCGACAGGCCAGCCCTGAACAAATTCATGGCAAGTACTCACATTAGTTACTTGAAGATGAAACTGCCTGGGCCAAATGGGGTAATTACCATAGCTGGGGACTTCCGATGTTCCATTGAGTGTGTGTCAGCCGGGTCTAACCTGGCCGAGTCACTCATGATTACACAAGAAAAAAGAAAGATCTAGGAGGTAGTGGCATTGGCTCAGTCTGCGCAGCAGTATATGCCGGCGCTGAGTAACCCGCATGGAAGTGTCTCATTTCAAGCAACGAAGGATACAAAGAAAGTACATGTGGATGATATGTTCCCAGAGCGCACCGTAACAATTGGTGCCGGGTTAACCGATAAATAGGAAAGCGAGCTCGTCAACTTCCTCCATGAGAATCGGGACATCTTTGCTTGGTCCACACAGGACTTGCAAGGTGTTCCGAGGGAGTTGGCCAAGCACTCTTTAAATGTGAGACCCGGAGCAAAGCCGGTGAAGCAACCTCTCCGCCGCTTTGCTGAAGACAAGAGAAAAGTCATTGGAGATGAGATAGCTCGGCTCCTCGCAGCTGGGTTCATCATGGAAGTGCTTTACCTGGATTGGCTATCTAATCCGGTGCTTGTGGAAAAGAAGAAAGATGATCCGAATGTGGCAGTGGTTTGGCGTATGTGCATCGATTACACGAACCTGAATAAGGCGTGCCCAAAAGATCCATTCCCACCATCAACGATAGATCAGGTCATAGATTCTACTGCTGGGTGTGAACTGTTGTCATTCATAGACGCATATTCTGGTTTCCACCAGATACCTCTGAACCCAAATGATCAAATAAAGAATGCGTTTATTACCCCGTACGGGGCTTATTGCTATCGCACCATGCCTTTTGGTTTACGTAATGCAGGGGAAACATACCAAAAATGTATGTAAAAATTTTTACACGATCAAATTGGTCGAAATGTGCAAGTATATGTAGATGATGTGGTAATAAAAACCAAGGAAAGCAAAACGCTCCTTCATGATATCAGGCAAACGTTCGCGAACTTAAGGAGGTTCCGAATGAAGCTTAACCCGGAGAAATGTACCTTCGGTGTCCCGACGGGAAAATTACTCGGATTTCTTGTCTCCAGCCGAGGTATCGAAGTTAACCCAACTAAAATCCGGGCCATTGAGCGAATGGAATTGCCGAAGTGTCTTAACGACGTCCAGAAGTTCACTGGTTGCCTGGCATCCTTGAGTCGGTTTGTATGTCGGTTGGGAGAAAAGGCACTGCCTCTCTATCAACTAATGAAAAAGTCGGACACGTTCATATGGACACCACAGGACAATGAAGCCTTCATCCAATTGAAGAAAATGTTAGCCACTGCACCAATGTTAGTCTCCCCACTATCAAAAGAGCCAATGTTTCTCTACATAGCCGCAACCAACCGAGTTGTAAGTGCAGTAATTGTGGTAGAGCACGACGAGGAGGGTAAGTCAGTGCAAAGACCGGTATATTATCTAAGCGAGGTATTATCAGCTTCAAAGAAAAACTCTCCTCACTATTAGAAGATGGCATATGGTGTGTATATGGCGGCAAAGAAGCTAAAGCACTATTTTGAAGAGCACCCCATCAAAGTAATTTGTGAAGCCCCCATATCTGAGATTATGAGCAATAAGGATGCAAGTGGCCGGATTTCAAAATGGGCAATTGAGCTAGCCCCTTATGCTCCACAATATGACAGGAGAGATGCGATCAAGTCTTAGGCTGTGGCCGACTTTTTTGTGGATTGGGCCGAGGTGCAATATGAGCCACCGTTGCCAGATTCGAATTACTGGAGGATGCATTTCGATGGATCAAAAACAAAAAGCGGGTTAGGCGCCAGAGTTGTGCTTACCTCGCCCAAGAAAGACCAGCTGAAGTACATGCTACAGATCCACTTCGCAGCATCAAACAACGTTGCAAAATATGAAGTGCTTGTGCATGGGCTCAAAGTGGCAAAAGAAATTGGAATACGCCGGATCCAGTGCTTTGGTGACTCCGATTTGGTAGTCCAGCAAGTCTCAGGGCAATGGGATGCTTTGGATGCAAACATGGCATTATACAGATTTCATGTGCAGAAGATATCAAGATACTTCGAGGGATGCGAGTTTCATCATGTACCCCGGCTGGAGAACGAGGTTACCGACGTACTGTCAAAACTCGGATCAACCCGACAAGCGATTCCACAAGGTGTAGCACTAGAGCACCTCAGAAAACCATCTATCAGGTCATCCCCAGAGTCCGAGTCAATCTATATCCCGGCAAATCCGGAGTCGGAAGCTGAGCCCATGGACATTGATGTGGGAAGTGGTTCAGGAAACCCGGGGACTGCCTCGCAGAACTCGGGGACTACGCAGCGTGATCCGGCTGAGGTTATGTCGGTGGATCAAATGGAAATTGACGAGGAAGTGTTTCCGGTGCGAGCCATACCAGCTTGGGCACTGCCCATATTCCAGTTCCTGAAAGATGGAACTTTGCCCAATGAAGGAGTGCTTTCAAGGAAAACTCAGAGGAGGGCAAAGGCATACACGATTATCAATTCCGAGCTATACAAGAGAAGTGTCACAAATGTCCTCCAACGATGCGTTGACCTGGAAGAAAGGCTTGACATCCTCCGAGATATACATCAAGTGGAATGTGGGCATCACGCCTCGTCTAGAGCCTTGGTAGCAAAAGCTTTCCGGCATGGGTTTTATTGGCCAAGTGGCTTGGAACAAGCAGAGGATCTGGTAAGAAAATGCAATGGTTGTCAGAGGTATGCCACCAAGACGCACATGCCAATGTCGGAGCTCAAGACCATACCAGTTACCTGGCCATTTGCTGTATGGTGTTTGGATATGGTTGGTCCGTTTAAGCCGGCAAGAGGAAATATGACCCATATCTTGGTTATGGTTGACAAGTTTACAAAATGGATTGAAGTAAAGTCGATAAGAAAATGTGATGGAGCTACAGCCGTGACATTCCTCAAGGATATAATCTTGAGGTATGGCTACCCTCACAGTATCATAACAGATAACGTCACCAATTTCGCTGAAGGAGCATTTGCGTGATTCTGCCAAGATAAAAAGATCCGGCTAGACATTGCCTCAGTAGCCCACCTCGCATCGAACGGACAAGTGGAAAGATCCAACGGATTAGTGTTATCCGGGATAAAACCCCGGCTCATTGAGCCGCTGCAAAGATCAGTGGGGTGCTAGATAGAAGAACTACCAACGGTACTGCGGAGTTTAAGAACAACTCTGAATCGATCAACAGGCTATACGCCATTTTTATGGTATATGGGGCAGAAGCTGTATTACCAGCCGACATAGAGCATGATTCACCTAGGGTCAACCAATACACAGAAGCCGAAGTGCGAGAAGCCCGGCAAAATGATGTTGATCTGCTGGAAGAAGCGAGAGAATTGGCATTGTCCAGATCCGCCATATATCAGCAAAATCTCCAATGCTGTCATAGCCGGAAAGTAAGCCCCCGAGACTTCCGGGAAGGTGATTTGGTACTTCGATTGGTACAGCATACTGTTGGCATGCATAAGTTATCCCCCCCCATGGGAAGGGCCATTCATTGTGAGCAAAGCATTGCACAATGACTCTTATTATCTCATCGATGCAAAACCATAGGAGAAGAACAAGGCGGACAGGTCCGACAAAGAATCTAAGCGTCCATGGAATGTAGCTCTCCTTCGTCCATTCTACACTTAACAAAGAAGTGTCTGTATCCGAGTTTCTCATATGTCGGTATGTGTGCCGAAAATGAGTTTATCAATGAAATCTTGGCACCTCGAGCAGTAACTCAGGGACTGCCTTAGTAATATTTATTGTCCTTTATGTTAGTTATTTATTTTTATGTCGGCTGGCTTAAGTTGCTTCTACCTAAGCCGGATTAGTAGTGTGTGAGCACCAAAAACTCAACTCTTCGACTTGCTGCTGTCCAACAAGAATTAGCTTCATGGCAAGCAAGAGAACAAGTTTGGAAATGCGCAGCACACGAAAAATGACTAAGGAAAGGAACGTAATCGAGCCGATGTTTATCGTTCGGACTAACCCCATGTTTATTTTACCTTTTCCATGCTGCATTATTTTGAGCTAATCCTAAAGTTTCCAAGTATTGTTAAGTCAATTTTTGAAACTCGGTCTCGTAAGTCACAAAACCGAATCAAGGTAGACACGAACCGAGCCATGAAATTGAAGGAACAAGAAAATGAAACTTGGGGACTACGCCCAAGTTAATTCGATGTGAATAACTTAGTAGCAAAACAAAATCAGTATGCTTAATACATTTGCACCCGGCATACCGGGGATCTGATAAAATTCAAAGTGTTTTTTGACGCTCAGCTTCATCGTCTTCATTTTCTTCGATAGCAGGTGGAACTCGGCGCCAGCAGGTGGAACTCCGGCCTCAGCTTCATCGTCTTCATTTTCTTCGATATCTGAGGCTTCGTCCCCTTCATCGTCGCCCGAACCATCTTCGACATATTCATAGTCAACAGCGTCAAGGAAACTTGGTCCCTCGTTCCATTGATGGACGGGGGCAAACTGGATGAGATTGTGGGCACAAGCCTTACGCCGAGCTACCCAATCCGGGTCAGTTGACCACTTTGATCTGGTGCGCAAGTGCTCGAGAAGCTTCAGATTTAATTTTTCATACCACGTCAGAACGAAGTGGAGGACAGTATCAGCTCCAGCGCGAGCGGCGGATTCCCTCCAAAGGTTGAGTTGGGTCTCGCAATCCATCAGTTTGTTGATCAGAGCTGTGGATCCCTCTGGAACATCCTCACCAGGCCAAAGGGCACAGAAGATCCGGACAGATGAATCCAGGAGACTCGAACCATAGTTCTTCATGATTTGAACTCGGGAGGATAGGCTGACTATCAGATCCTCCAGGTCAAGAGGAATGGAGCCAGGACCAGATGGAGTACCTCTCTGCTAGTGGAACTTGGTAACGGCAGTGGATGCAATGGTATCGCCCTCTGGGAATTTTCCTAAAAAAAACAAGTGAAATAAGTAAAAGAATTTAACCCAGAAAATTCATGTCAGCTTAAGGAAAGGAGTTTACGGGAGACATGGCTATGGATCCGAGTCAGCTCCTTGGTGCAATTATCACGTCTCATCCGGAGTTGCTCAAGTTCAGCATTAGCCGAGCCTAGCTTGACATCGACCCCCTTCAGCAATTCTTGATCCTTTGCGAGTTGGAGGTTAAGATGTTCTCGCTCCTCGGTGAAGTCTTGACCAGCCTTGTCCATCTCTGTTTTGTGGAGCTCTTTGAGTTTTTTCATCTCGGCCTTGAGCTTGGCAATCTCATCATCTTTGGCTTGGAGTTTGGCGAGCTCATCATCCTTCTTCTTAAGTTCGGCCTGGTGTTGCCCTGCTTGTTCGAGAAAATGCAACATCATATCAGGCACGGGCACACTATCTTCAAGGGATGCTGAAACGGTTTGTTGACCCAGCAGAGCCGAGGTATGAATATTTGCCGAGCCCAGGAGAAAGGAGAGAGAGAACGGAGATTGAGTAACCAAAGTGAATTACCTTTTATCTCGGCCAAGTTCTTCCTCATGATTGTATTTTCGGCCTCCACTCCAGCTGTGCAAACCGAATGACGGATTAGTTCGGCGGGAAAAGACAAAGAAAAATGCGAAAAAATAAAAGAGAAAACTTACCCCTTTTCTCAAACTCAGCAAGAAGTGTGGTATGTTTCGAGCGCAGCGCCTTGTGCGTGTCCAAGAGGCACTGAAACTCAGCGCTCCGGCGATTGGTAGTGATCTGAAAAAAGCAAGGGTGGCTTAGTTATATGCATATTCGAAGTGTACAAAATCCGGGCCAAGTGGAACTTAACCCGGCTCTAGGTGTGTGCATATTCGAAGTGTACAAAATCCGGGCCAAGTGGAACTTAACCCGGCTCTAGGTGTGTGCATATTTGAAGTGTACAAAATCCTGGCCAAGTGGAACTTAACCCGTCTCTAGGTGTGTGCATATTCAAAGTGTACAAAATCCGGGCCAAGTGGAACTTAACCCAACTCTAGGTGTTGCATATTCGAAGTCTACAAAATCCGGGCCAAGTGGAACTTAACCCGGCTCTAGGTGTGTGCATATTCGAAGTGTACAAAATCCGGGCCAAGTGGAACTTAACCCGGCTCTAGGTGTGTGCATATTCGAAGTGTACAAAATCCGGGCCAAGCGGAACTTAACCCGGCTCTAGGTGTGTGCATATTCAAAGCTACTAAGGAGTTATGCTAGTTCTCTAAGGAGCATCTGGCCGAGTAACAAGTTACTCTCTCGGAGGCTCAGGGACTAATGGATATATCTCTAAGCACTTGTGCATGATGACGAAAGGACAAAGTAGCATACCTCCATCATCCGGCCAGAAAGGTTGATAGCCTTGGTTGCGGTGTTCATTTGATCACTAAATTAGGCGGGCCCGAACTTCTCCGAGAGATCGTCATTGGGATTGACGAACTCCGCTATGTTCCAATTATCTACATATTCGATCAGAGCCAGAGGATAACTCTCTCCACTGAGCATGTGCGGCGTAACCAAGCCCTTGGCATGGGCCTCCCTCCTCGCAACTTGGGCAACAGCAGGGCTGGTATGCAATGTGAGCTGCTTGCTAGCTGATCCAGGGGAGGCATCTTTCTTCGGCAGATCCTTCTTCGATAGCATGGACGCGAGCATGCGCTGTCGAGCCTCGATGGATGCTGCCCTGGTGGCGTCAGAACTTTTCTTGGCCTTGGGTTGCTGCTGAGAGGCTGAGGTTTGAGCTGCAGTTTTGGACTTGGGTGAGGCCTTGGTGCTAGCCGGGCCCTCTCGCCGAGTCTTGGAAGACTCGGACGAGGCAGATGGAGTTGGTGCCGGTGCTTGTGTTGATGTTGGTGCTGCTGTTGGTGCTGGTGCTGGTGCCTGTGCGGATGTTGGTGCTGGCGGTGGTGCTGCTGCTGCTATGACCTTGGACATGGCAGGTTGTGGCTGAGCAGATGAGGAGCTGGGAGCCTCTGCTACCTCGGTGGTGCCACTTCCCCCTGCTCCGAGGTTGCCCTCCTCTGGCTGAGGTGGGCTACAACCCGGAGCAGCCACGGAACCCTCACGAATTGGGCTTAGTGGGCGTGTGTCGTCACCACGAGGGGGAGATGGGGTACGCCGGAGGGGTGAAGCAATGTTGGAGCCACTCTAGGGAACCTCCACCGCAGCCCTGTCGAATCAGACGATGAATAACAAGTTATAACAAAAGAAAGGCACATAGATAAAAAAAAGCATGAAGCAGAGAACTGGACCAAAGGAAAAAGTGACTTACTCGTCAAAAGTCAAAGGCTCCTTGGGCTTCCGAGCTCTCCGAACTATAGTTTTAGTCGGAGGCTTGGTGGCAGTCTTATCAGCGGACTTCTTTCGCCTCTTAGTTGTTTTAGGAGGTCCGAAGGAAGCAGAGGAAGTGGCAGCCCGTTTCTTAGACGTGGCTAGGACCGGCTCACCCGTAGCGAGGGAAGGATCTTCATGAATCTGCCCAGCCGGGTTAGCTGAAGTCGGAAAGGCATAAGAAATGGGTACAACATCAAATGCTCATCACCTCAATGTCGGAATCATCTTCATCATCAGGCCAATCTCTTAAGGAAGATAAGTTACTAGTGGGTCGCTTGGTCGCATCCGGGAATGGCAGGAACATTTCCAGATCTGGCTCCTCCTCGTCCGAGACAAGTCGATCCTTCGCCCATTTGAGGGAAGTCTCGGTGCCATCTTCAAGGGTTTACTGAAGAAACAACTAAAAGGAAATGCAAAGGGATCAAATCAACGACATACTCTGGCATAAGATATAACTCGGAAAGGGATTGAATCACGAGATTTACCGTAGGAGGAGGCTTGTCCCGCCAGTAATGTGATGACCCACAAGTATAGGGGGTGTATCGCAGTATTTTCGATAAGTAAGAGTGTCGAACCCAACGAGGAGCACAAGGTGCTGGCTAGTGGTATGGATCAGGAATTCTCTGCAAATACTTAGCAAACGGATTTTTAGGGGTTTTTGATAAGGCAAGTAAACAAAGTACGAGTAATAAATGCAGCAAGTGGCCCAATCCTTTATGCAGCAAAGGACAAGCCGGATGTATTACTTAAGATGACCAAACGTTCTCGAGGACACATGGGAAGACTATCATGTGCTTTCGCTTCATATAGTTGATTAATCATCTTTAGCTTGCTAAGTGTTGTGTGGGTGAACCTGTGCTAATGTACCGCCCCATCCAAGACTAATACATACTTGTGATTATACCCCTTGCAAACATCCATAAGTACAAGAAAGTAATTAAGGTAGAAACCTAACCACAGCTTTAAACTCTAAGACCCTTACGTCCCTTGTGCAATGGTTTCCTAACGGGGGTTCAGGTTTCTGTCACTCTGGCAACCCCTACGATTAGTAGCCAAATACACAATGCATTCCCCTAGGCCCATATAGGTGAATTTTCATGTAGTCGGCGTTCACATGACACCACTAGAAGAAGTACACCACAACTTAAATAGCAATCTATTGAATCTCTCTCAACACAACTCCACTACTAACAACAAGACTTCTCCCATGTCCTCAAGAACAAAACGAACTACTCACAAGACATCATATGGATCATGATCAGAGATGGAATAATGATGTATAACAATCTGAACATAAACAATAATTCAATGGTTCACTCAATAGCATCAACTACAAAGAGTAATCAACACCGGGAAAGTTTCCCCTATGAACTATGCAAGATTCAACGCAATTGTTACAGCAATATGGAGATGGTGATGAGGGTGTTGATGGTGATGATGGTGGTGATGATGATGATGATGATCCCGATGAAGTCCAGCTTGATGGTGGTGTTGATGGCGATGATCTCCCCTCTCTGGGAAGGAATTCCCCCGGTAGAAATCTGTCTCCCGGAGAGATCTTTCTCTCTCGGTGTTTTCCGCCCTGCAGAGGCGGCGGAATCTTTCTGTGGTCGCTCTCCGAGTCTTTGGGTTTCGGGAGGATGATATACGCCAGAGGGGAGAGGCCGGAGTGGGCCAGGGTGGCCACACCACCTCCTGTCGCGGCCTAGGGCTGCCTGCGCCATGGGGTGGTGTGGGCCCCATGTGGCCCATCTCCACTCCTTCTTCTGGCATCCTTAGTCTTCTGGAAAAATAGGATTTTTCGTATATTTTCCCGGATTTTCTGATCTTCACGAATTTTGCCTCCAAACAGCACCTTTTCCATTAGAATCCTGACTGCAGCGGTCCATGCTCTAAAAGTCATCAACCATGCAAAAACAGATGAAATAACATAAGTATCACCTCTCAATATGAAATATATCAATGAATAATAGTGAATTAAGACATAGAATAGTGATGCAAAATGGACGTATCAACTCCCCCCAAGCTTAGACTTCGCTTGTCCTCAAGCGAAACTGAGCTCAATAAACATGGCCTCAGGTTTATGGAGTGAAGAGTCGATAAAAGAATACGGACAAGAAGCATCACATTCATCAAAAGCATAGATCATAATAGAAGACAACTCACTATTATATAACTCAACTTGTAATAAGTAAAGGAAACACAATAAAGATACATAAAGTGAATCATAATTGGTAATGGCAAACTTAGCTCTTGGTCGAAGATTAGTTGATAATTTGCTAGAGTTCACAAGTAGCTGGTTTTTCAATGAAAGCTTTCAAAGTAGTAAACATCAAGATAAGAGCAATGTGCAAAACAAGGAACATAAGAAACATGATTGAATAAATCATCATATGAATGAATGAAACACAACAACTCAAAATACTTGCTGAGATAGAAGGGAGTAGGTTTACTGACTCAACTACAAAGTGAAAGAAAGGCCCTTCAAAGAGGGAAGCAGGGATTGCAAGTCTCATAAAGAGCTCCCAAAAATTATGATACTTACTAGCTTTTAGCTCTCATTGACCCTATCATAGGCATCTTTAGGTGATTAAGGTTAAAGTGACACAACTAAGAGGATATGCTTGACAAGTTATAAGTTGAAATCTCATGCCCCTTACTTATGAGTACCGATCCTCATGCTACTCAACTTCAGTCATGAGCAAGCTCTTGTCATTGTAAATACATGCGTATCATTGAGAACCGCCAACGGGGTACCCCTTGCACATGACACAGGAGCTATCCCATAATCAAAATGACAAGGCAAGCAGACAGTGAGCATCTAAGCGATCTTTTTATTTGCTATTTGCATAGGTTTTTATTGAGGATGCTTCATAGAATGCTCACTATAGTTATGCTGCAAGTTTCCACCATGATTAGGCATGGCTTAGGCTAGCGGCCCAGGCGTTTCTCTAACACACATATAAACTCCATGATCTTACAAGTTCCACTTTTATTTCACGCCGCCGGGATCCATAAGCAAAAGAACATGATATCAACTAGGTACAAATTACCAAATGAAGTGCTGAAAGCGGTCCCCATGATACATGGTTCGGCTAACTTCAACTCATAAAGCGCAAGCATATATGCAACAAAGAAGGACCCAATGGTTCAAGTTTATTAAATGCAAGAAACTAAAGTGTGCCATCAAGTTCGTGAGAGCTTTAATCACTACTTTTCACATAACAAGTTTAATTTGGGAGGTAGATAAAACAGGAATTTACTTGGAATAGCAATAATGCTAATAGGTAGGTATGGTGGACACAAATGGAAAATGTTTTGGTTTAAAGGAGGTGGATGCACGAGAAGAATACCCTCTCAGTACAGGTTTTTGGCTAGCAAGGCTGGGTAGCAAGTATAAGAGTTGAAGGAAACAAACAAGCATACAAACGATAAAGACAAACATGCAATCTTCCTTGGAAGCACAAACGATCTTAACTAGAGAATACTAGACTTATGAGCAAATCAAGAAAGAAAAATGATGAAATTATTTTTCTTTAAAGGTACTTTTATCTTTTCTTTCAACTCTCAAAAATAGTGTGCTACTGACTGAGCTAGGTTTGCCAAAACCAACTAAATTAACTCAATGATCCCAAAGTGCTACCAGTACTAACAACAAGATCAATCATATAACCACGAATTGAAAACTAATATAAGCTATGCAAAAGAGTAAATGGTAGAACTTCTCATTAATATTCCATAACGGAAACTCACACCAAGGGATACATATCTAACGAGATAGGGGACACTTCCATAATGCAAACCATACTACAAAATAACTCCTCTATTCATGATATGACTCTACTAATAAGGTAAAAAGATAGAAGATAGTGATGTGATACCGCGGCGCTCCCCCAAGCTTGGAACAAACTAAGGGGATGCCAAACCTGATGACGAATTACTCCTTTGGTGGTGGTGGTATCCTCTCAATGAGCTCTTTGATTAGTTTCCCCAAGTCCTCAATCTCGAAGGTGAGAGTACGAATCAACTCCGAGTTGTGCTCAATATGGCTCATAATCATTTCAGTTTGTGGATCCCAGCTCTTGTGATTCTTTTTCAATTTCTCCCTCTTGGAGTCTTCTTTTCCGGCATGGTTATGGATAAAGGTATGGAAGGGATTCTTGGTGTGTGGAGGAAGTGACCGTGGAGCCAAACTATGACGAGGAGCTTTTCCATCCGTGCAGTCCTTCTAACCCTGGCGGGTTTCGTCACCACTCCAATGCTTGCAATGGTAGTGCCGGTGTGCGGATGTTGACCTTGCTCCTCTTCACCTTCACTCTTGGCCTCCTTCTCCTTCCCGGGGTCTTGGAGGTCTTCCTCCATAGGTTCCTTCCCTTTATCCTTGGCGGACACCATTGTGCTTCTAAGCCTTCAAAGAGTATGTCCTGGCAGAAACAGATCGAAACGAAAACACAATGAAAACACAATATACAAGCCTCGGGGGATCCGGGGGGTTATATATTACGAAGTTTCATATCAAAAGGAAGGTACTGGGAGAAAATGAGTCGGAGGCGGAGTCCGGGGTGGACTCACCACCTGGTGGCGCGACCAGGGAGGGCCCGTGCCACAGGGTGGTGTGAGACACCCTGGCTCCGTTTCTGTCCCTTTTTTGCTTCGTAGCTTTCCTTATTGACTGAAAACTGCAAAAATATAGTTGGATAGTATTTTCGTGGAACTTTTCTTACCAGAACTGTTACCTATTTGAAAACGGACTCTGCAGGTCTCTGAATTTGGTATCTAGTAGATTCTTCCGGAGTCACCACTTGAATATCATCAATATCTTCATCTTCATACACTTATTACTTGAGTAATAAAACCCTTCTCTTCCTTATTACACATTATCTCCACTTTCCTGGAAATTTCTTTCACACAAAACTTCACACAGTTCTCATTAGTAACATTAGTATAAGTGAAGTGATAAAACCTTTTGAGTCCAACTTCAACTGAAAACTATCAAAACATAAGCTACTGTAGCAACTCCTTCCGAAAACCCAAAAATAATTTAAGAAGGAAATCGAATAAAGAAGCAAATGCAAGATTGGCAAAATCTGTCAAAACAGACCAGCAGGTAAAGATCAATTTTTTAGAAAATCTTCTGTTGCTCAAATCAAAAAGTGCAAAACTAACGAAAGTTAAATAACAAACTGGGTCAGAAGCAAAAAAAATTACAGCTCAATCCGACATACAAAGATATCTCACGAATGTTTACGGTGAAGCACAAAAAAATCTGTTTCGGGACAGCAACTTCCCCAAATCTCACTTCTCTCTCATTAGAGGTTGATCTCGACACAAAAACCAAACAAAACGGATAAGGAGCGGTTATTACCGAAGTAATAACTTCCAAGACTCAAAGAAACAAAAACAAACTGAAAGCAAAAACAAATTGGGTTGTCTCCCATAAAGCTCTTTCTTTATAGCCATTAAGATGGGCATGATAATTTTGAAGAAGCTCTCATAGGGATATGAATTGAAGTGAAAGAGAGCATTAAAAAGAAAAAACACACACACATTTAAGTCTAACCCACTTCCTATGCAAGGGGATTTTGTAAACAAACAAGTTATTGAAACCAGAGGCAACTTGCATAAGAAGGCAAAAGAAGTGCAACATAAAAACTTTCAGCATAAAACGAGGAAACTTGATATTATTAAGATGCATAAGAACACTTTTCCCTCTCTCATAGTACCTTTCAGTATCATGCATAAACTTAAAGATATAGCTATCACAAGGACCATCATAGCAATGATCACTTATTCTAGCAGAAAACACGGGAATACTAGCTCTCATAACACTACTTTGTGAAACAATATTAGAGGTATCCTTACAAAGGATAGTGTGTCCCTCTTCCTCATACTTAGTAAAGTCTTTCACATTTGCTATTATAGGTTTATCAACCATTTGTTTATCAGGTTCAACAGCTTTACTTGTACTTTCATTAACCATACTAGCTATCATAGAATGTTCCTTTACCTTAACTGGGAAAGGCATTTTCTCAATGTAAGGTCTGGGTAAGACATGATTAGCAGTATAAACTTCAGTATTTCTTGCAGGAACACTCTTAGCAACATCTTTATAAGGTTCATGATACTTATTCCACTTCTTTTTAGGCACTTCAATGTAGGAAGCAAAAGCCTTAAAATAAGAAGCAATAGCTTGAGAGTCTAGACCATAAGCATTTTTAATATTTTGAAAGTCATCAGTTCCCATAAAAGATTCAATGCATTCATAATCATAATTTATACATGACTTTCTACCTTTGTCATTCTCCCAAGCTTCAGCATTGTCTTGAATACGGTCCAGAAGATCCCATTTAGCTTCTTCTTCCATGCGAGTGAATGATCCAGCACAAGAAGCATCCAATAAATCTTTATCATGTAGAGGGAGCCTTGCATAAAAGTTATTGATAATAATATTGTTGGGGAGCTCATGAATGGGACATTTGAGCATTAGTAACTTCAATATCCCCCAAGCTTGAGCTGTATTCTCTCCATCAAGAGGCCAAAAGTTGTATATTTGATTCTGATCTTTATGAATCTCACTAGGAGGATAAAACTTTGAATAAAAGAGAGGCACTATTTCCTCCCATTCCAGAGCTTGACCATTCTTCAATAGCTTATACCACTCCTCAGCTCTTCCTTTCAGTGATAATGAGAATAACTTCTTCTTAACTTGATTTATAGTAATACTTGCACACTTGAACAACCCGCATAATTCGTGTATAAAGAGCAAATGATCACCGGGATGGACAGTTCCATCCCCAATATAGTAGTTATCCACAACACGATCAATAATTCTTGTAGGTATTTTGAAAACATCATTCTCAGCAGGTGGTGGTTTATCTACTACCTTAGCAGTGGTAGTAGCATTACCAAATAAGAAACTCAGCGAGTTATCCATAACGAAAATAAAGCAACTAATAGAAGTAAACAATACTCACAGTAGAAGTTTCCTTTACCAGTTCCACTCTCCAATAGTGCTTCACTCC
Organism: Avena eriantha; assembly: GCA_910589775.1. Lineage (NCBI taxonomy): Eukaryota > Viridiplantae > Streptophyta > Magnoliopsida > Poales > Poaceae > Avena > Avena eriantha. Next base: position 346,205,073 of record OU342746.1, on the reverse strand, counting down.
CTGGCAACGGCGCTAGAAAATAGTCTTGATGACCCACAAGTATAGGGGGTGTATCGCAGTATTTTCGATAAGTAAGAGTGTCGAACCCAACGAGGAGCAGAAGATGCTGGCTAGTGGTATGAATAAGGAATTCTCTGCAAATACTTAGCAAACGGATTTTTAGTGGTTTTTGATACGGCAAGTAAACAAAGTACGAGTAAACAAAATACAATAAGAATAAATGCAGCAAGTGGCCCAATCCTTTATGCAGCAAAGGACAAGCCGGATGTATTACTTAAGATGACCAAACGTTCTCGAGGACACATGGGAAGACTGTCAAGTGCTTTCGCTTCATATAGTTGATTAATCATCTTTAGCTTGCTAAGTGTTGTGTGGGTGAACCTGTGCTAATGTACCGCCCCATCCAAGACTAATACATACTTGTGATTATACCCCTTGCAAACATCCGTAAGTACAAGAAAGTAATTAAGGTAGAAACTGTAGGGTCCGCAGCATAGAAAACAAAAAATTTCCTACGATGAGAACTATACGCCAAGATCTATCTACTAGATACAGAGCAACAGGTGGACATACATCCATGGGGAACTTACCCTCGAAGACAACGAGTTTTGTTAACGAGTAGGAACTCGTGGTTGATGTAGTTGTACGCTTGCCGATCTCAAGATCGTGTGGAAGTCCGAGTGCCGCAAATCAGCAGCGCATCCGTCCTCGCACACACGTTCAAGCCACCGGACAACCTCCACCTCCTCGCCCAAGCGAATCAGTGGAAGCAGCAACTCCTTCCAGACGCAAGGCCACCGGGAACATGTATCTCGCTAATCCGAGACCATGGGGGAATATCTAGAGGGGGAGAGAGATCCTTCACGAGGAGGTGTGATTTGTGAGAGGGGAGAGGGGGGCTTTATATAGGAGGGTGGGAGACCCCTCCCCTCCCATAGCCGGCGCATGAGGGGGGGACTCCTCCCCTCCTTCATTCATGTGGTGATCCTCCACTCACATAAACATGGCCTCCACCCAAAATCCCACTCACATGTATTTAATTTCCACCAAATTAAATGCAACTCTCAATTAATAAAACTCTTTTATTTATTTTATTCAGAATTTTGTTAATTACTTTAATTAACAAACATTCACATAAAACCCCTTGTAACATTTCAATATCACATGCAGAACCACTTTCTGCAATTTCACCCAAAACAATTCCGGTTTCTATCGAAACATTTCCTGCGCTTTGCAAACCTTTTGTCTGGAACATATGTGCTCCTAAATGGTGTCCGGCAACCCTTAAGTGTGTCACCCTACGGTTCGCAGATAATATAGACATGATTGAGACTCCTCTCAGATCAATAATCAGAAGCGGGACCTGGAGATCCATACTGACTCCTGCATATTCAACGATGACTTCTGTGATCGTGAGAACCTTTAACGTCAGCAATTTAATCCCTTTGTCTCATGATATAATACATGTCAGATATTTGATCATCGGTATCCAAATACCTAGTTTGATCTCGTTATCGACATGCACTCTTTTCTCGTTCCCGTGATATAACATTCTAGTGATCACATCACTTGCTTGCAAGCTATCTTAATGTGATATCACCGAGAGGGCCCAGAGTATATCTATCCGTCATTGGGATTGACAAATTCCACTCTTGATCCATGAGCCTCAACATAACACCTTCATAGCACTGAACCCACCTTTATGGTCACCCTGTTACGGTGTGATGTTTGATGTTATCAAGATACTCTTCCAGTGTTAGCAATTAACATGATCTCATGGTCTAAGGACTAAGACTACTTTGTATGATGTTATAGAAATATAAACATAATGACTTGATTGTAATGCTATACTTCGGATGAATGTTCATCACATCATTTCACAAATGCTATGACCTTGTTATTAACAACATCCAATGTCCATGATCAGGAAACCTTGATCATCTTGTTAATCAATAAGCTAGTTTATAAGAGAGGCATAACTAGGGACTCTTTTTGTTTATTAAACACACATGTATTGATGTTTCCTATCAATACAATTATAGCATGCAAAATAAACATCTATCATATACAAGGAATACATAATAACAACTTTATTATTGCCTCTCAGGGCATATTTCCTTCAGTCTCCCACTTGCACTAGAGACAATATTCTAGTTTACATAGTGATAAATCAAACACCCATGGAGTTCTGGTGTTGATCATGTTTTTCCCTAGGGAGTACTTTAGTCAACGGATCTGCTACATTCAGGTCTGTGTGCACTTTACAAATCTTTATATCTCCATCCTTGACATGCTCGCGGATGGAGTGAAACCGACGCTTAATATGCTTGGAATTCTTGTGAGACCTTGGTTCCTTGGCGTTGGCTATGGCTCCATTGTTGTCACAATAGATCACCATTGGGTCCAACGCATTAGGAACCACACCTAGTTCGGTTATGAACTCCTTCATCCAAACCGCTTCCTGTGCCGCTTCTGAAGCAGCAACATATTCCGCCTCCGTCGTTGATCCAGCCACCACAGGTTGTTTGGAGCTCCTCCAACTAACTGTTGCTCCATTCAAGAGAAATACGTATCCGGATTGAGACTTAGAGTCATCCGGATCAGTGTCAAAGCTAGCATCGACATAACACTTAGCGACTAGCTCTTCTTCACCTCCGTATACAAGAAACATATCCTTAGCTCTTCTCAAATACTTAAGGATATTCTTGACCGCTATCTAGTGTTCCAAACCTGGATCAGATTGGTACCTACTAGTCAAACTAATAGCACATGCCACATCCGGTCTTGTACATAGCATGGCATACATTATAGAGCCTATGGCTGGGGCATAGGGGATCTTATCCATTATCTCTCTTTCTTCCGCCGTAGCCGGACTTTGAGTCTTACTCAATGTCTTGCCTTGCAGCATAGGTAAGTACCCCTTCTTACTTCTGCCCATATTAAACTTCTTTAATATCTTATCAAGGTATGTACTCTGCGAAAGCCCAATTAGGCGTCTTGATCTATCTCTATAGATTTTAATGCCTAATATATATGAAGCTTCACCAAGGTCCTTCATCGAAAATTTGCTGTTTAGATAACTTTTAACACTGTTTAAAAGATCTATATCATTTCCAATCAATAATATGTCATCCACATATAATATCAGAAATGCTACATTGCTCCCACTCACTTTATTGTAAATACAAGCCTCTCCATAAGTTTGGACAAATCCAAACTCTTTGATCACCTCATCAAAGCGGAGATTCCAACACCGGGATGCTTGCTTCAGTCCATAGATGGATCGCTGAAGTTTGCACACCTTATCAGCATCCTTAGGATCGACAAAACCCTTAGGTTGTATCATATACAACTCTTCTTCAATATTACCATTGAGGAACGCAGTTTTGACATCCATCTGCCATATTTCATAATCGAAATATGCAGCAATTGCTAACATAATCCTAACCGACTTAAGCATTGCTACGGGAGAGAATGTCTCATCGTAGTCAACTCCTTGAATTTGTCGAAACCCCTTTGCGGCAAGTCGAGCCTTATAGATGGTTACATTACCATCAGCATCAGTTTTTCTTTTGAAAATCCATTTATTCTCAATGGCCTTTCAATCGTGAGGTAAGTCCACCAAGGTCCAAACCAGGTTTTCGTACATGGATTCCATCTCGGATTTCATGGCTTCTAGCCATTTGTTGGAATCAGGATTCATCATCACTTCTTCATATGTCGCAGGGTCATCTATTTCATCAATCCTAAAATTCATAACAGGATTGCCGTACAGTTCAGGAGCTGCACGTGTCCTACTTGACCTGCGCGGTTCGGTAGTGTCCTCTTTTGGAGTTTCATGATCAATATCATTGGCTCTCTCTTCATTAGGTGAAGTCAACTCCGAAACAACTTCTGGTGCTGCGTTACTCGCCATTTCATGAAGAGAAGGTTCAATAACCTCTTCGAGTTCTACCTTCCGACTACTCACACCTTTCGCGAGAAACTCCTTCTCAACAAAGGATCCATTCTTGGCAACAAAGACCTTGCCCTCGGATCTGTGATAGAAGGTATACCCAATCGTTTCCTTAGGGTATCCTATGAAGACGCATTTTTCCACTTTGGGTTCGAGTTTATCCGGTTGAAGTTTCTTCACATAAACATCGCATCCCCAAACTTTAAGAAATGACAGCTTAGGTTTGTTTCCAAACCATAATTCATACGGTGTCTTTTCAACGGATTTAGATGGTGCCCTATTTAAAGTGAATGCAGCGGTTTCCAGTGCATAACCCCAAAATGACAGTGGCAAGTCAGTCAGAGACATCATAGATCGAACCATATCCAATAAAGTACGATTATGACGTTCTGACACACCATTATGTTGTGGTGTTCCGGCAGGCGTGAGTTGTGAAACTATTCCACAGTCTTTCATATGTGTGCTAAACTCGTAACTAAGATACTCTCCTCCATGTTCGGACCACAGAAATTTGATCTTTCTGTTACGATGATTTTCCACTTCATTCTGAAATTCTTTGAACTTTTCAAAGGTTTCAGACTTATGTTTCATCAAATAGATATACCCGTATCTACTCAAATCATCCGTGAAAGTAACAAAATAACGATATCCACCTCACGCCGACATACACATTGGTCCACAAACATCAGTATGTATGATTTCCAATAAATCTGTCACTCGTTCCATTGAACCGAAAAACGGCGTTCTAGTCATCTTGCCCATAAGGCATGGCTCACATGTATCAAATGATTCAAAATCAAGTGATTCCAAAAGTCCATCAGAATGGAGTTTCTTCATGCGTTTAACGCCAATATGACCTCGACGGTAGTGCCACATATATGCAGATATATCATTATCAAGTTTAATCCTTTTAGCATCAACATTATGAATATGCGTAATACTACTATCGATATCCAACAAAAATAAACCATTCAACATAGGTGCATGACCATAAAAGATATTATTCATATAAATCGAACAACCATTATTTTCAGACTTAAACGAATAACCACTTTGCATCAAACATGATCCGGATACAATGTTCATGCTCAGTGCAGGCACCAAATAACAATTATTCAGGTTTATAACTAATCCCGACGGCATATGGAGAGGCAGCGTTCCGACGGCGATCACATCAACTCTTGATCCGTTGCTGACCCGCATCGTGACCTCATCCCTTGCTAGTTGTCGCTTGTTCCACAGCCCTTGAACCGAGTTACATATATTAGCAACCGATCCCGTATCAAATACCCAGGTGCTACTGCGAGTACTAGTCAAGTACACATCAATAACATGTATATCACATATACCTTTGTTTGCCTTGCCGGCCTTCTTGTCCGCCAAATACTTGGGGCAGTTGCGCTTCCAATGGCCAGTCCCCTTGCAATAGTAGCACTCGGTGTCAGACTTAGGGCCAGCTCGGGGTTTCTTTTCAGGCGCGGCAAAAGATTTGCCGCCCTTCTTTCCCTTCTGCTTGCCTTTCTTGTCCTTCTTGAAACCGGTGGTCTTATTGATCATCAACACTTGATGTTCTTTCCTAATCTCCACTTCTGCAGTCTTAAGCATTGACAGAAGCTCAGGAAGAGACTTCTTCATGCCCTGCATATTATAGTTCATCACGAAGCTCTTGTAGCTAGGTGGCAGAGATTGGAGAACACGATGTATGCCTAAGTCATTAGGAATCGTTATTCCCAAGGACACAAGCTTATCGGCGTACCCAGACATTTTGAGTACGTGCTCACTAACGGAGTTGTTCTCTTCCATCATGTAGCTAAAGAACTTTTCAGAAGCATTATAACTCTCTACGGCAGCATGGGTATCGAAAATCATTTTCAATTCTCCCATGGTATCAAAGGCATTGCCATTTTCGAAACGTTTTCGAAGTTCTGGCTCTAGCCCATACAGTATGTCGCAATGAACTAAGTTGTGGTCCTCCTGACGAGTTATATAGACGTTCTTTTCCTCGTCAGGGGCATCAGGAGCTGGTGGGGGGCCTAGCGGCACCTCTAGCACATATTGCTTTTGTGCAGCAGTGAGGAGAATACTCAAATTCATAGCCCAGTTGGTGAAGTTGCTACCATTCGCAACAAGCTTCTCTTTCTCCATGAACACATTGAAATTAAAAGCAGGTGGTGCCATCTACAACAGAATTTGTAAAATCTATTTAGACTAAGTTTATGATAGATTGAGTTCAACTAATCCAAATTACTAATGAACTCCCACTCAAAAACGACATCCCTCGTGTCCTTTTGGTGATTACATGAACCAAATCCACTACACCAAGTCCGATCATCACGTGAGTCGGTGTAGCTTCAAAGGCGAGCATCTATATGGGCATCTTATCAACTATATGACTCATGCTTAACCTTTCGGTCCGTGTTCCGACGCCATGTCTGTACATGCTAGGCTTATCAAGTAAGAACCTTAGTATTCGCGTGTGTAAAACTGTCTTACACTCATTGTATGAAAGCGTAGAGTCGAGAACACCCGATCATCACGTGATGCCTCAAAACACGATCCACAAAACGGTGCATACTTAAGGAAGAACACATTTTATCTTGATATCTAAATGAGGGATCAACTTATAATGCTACCAAAAGCGCCAAACTAGCAATATAATATGCTAACATCTAATGTATGAAGTGAGGTGATATGGTCCATGCATTTGATCTCTATCATTTGCATCGTGGTATGATCTCTATCATTCCTTTATGTGTAAGGCCAAGGTCTATGGAACTTACACGTTAAGTGAGTTGTAAGAGTATCTATCATACATCTTCTTACAACAATACCATATCAAGACACTAGCCCAGCAACGATCTAAACTAGACGCCTCTAATTTATCAATTGCAAGTTTTACGTGGCTTAGGGCTGTCTTACCTACGAACATGAACCACAACGAGGATAACCAAGTTCTTAGCAACTCGTTGTAAATCAGATATTGACTATAGTAGGAGAGACAGATACCCGCTAGCCACTTATGCAAAACTAGTTGCATGTCAGTCGTGGAACCGGTCTCATGTACGATGACATGTAAGGTTGGTCCGGGCCGCTTCATCCCACTATGCTATCAATATCCAAAGTACATAGAAGATGCAATAACATGATCATCATCACCCACGTATAAACATATGTGTACTACCCGTGCAAAGCACCTACGCATAGATCTGGCTCTGATACCACTGTTGGGTCCGCAACATAGAAAACAAAAAAATTCCTACGATGAGAACTATACGCCAAGATCTATCTACTAGATACAGAGCAACAGGTGGACATACATCCATGGAGAACTTACCCTCGAAGACAACGAGTTTTGTTAACGAGTAGGAACTTGTGGTTGATGTAGTCGTACGCTTGCCGATCTCAAGATCGTGTGGAAGTCCGAGTGCCGCAAATCAGCAGTGCATCCGTCCTCGCACACACGTTCAAGCCACCAGACAACCTCCACCTCCTCGCTCCAGCGAATCAGCGGAAGCAACAACTCCTTCCAGACGCAAGGCCACCGGGAACATGTATCTTGCTAATCCGAGACCATGGGGGAATATCTAGAAGGGGAGAGAGATCCTTCACGAGGAGGTGTGATTTGTGACAGGGGAGAGGGGGGCTTTATATAGGAGGGTGGGAGACCCCTCCCCTCCCATAGCCGGCGCATGAGGGGGGGGGGACTCCTCCCCTCCTTCATTCATGTGGTGATCCTCCACTCACATAAACATGGCCTCCACCCAAAATCCTACTCACATGTATTTAATTTCCACCAAATTAAATGCAACTCTCAATTAATAAAACTATTTTATTTATTTTATTCAAAATTTGTTAATTACTTTAATTAACAAACATTCACATAAAACCCCTTGTAACATTTCTATATCACATGCAGAACCACTTTCTGCAATTTCACCCGAAACAATTCCGGTTTCTATCGAAACATTTCCTGCGCTTTGCAAACCTTTTGTCTGGAACATATGTGCTCCTAAATGGTGTCCGGCAACCCTTAAGTGTGTCACCCTACGGTTCGCGAAAACAGACATGATTGAGACTCCTCTCAGATCAATAATCAGAAGCGGGACCTGGAGATCCATACTGACTCCTGCATATTCAACGATGACTTCTGTGATCGTGAGAACCTTTAACGTCAGCAATTTAATCCCTTTGTCTCATGATATAATACATGTCTGAGATTCGATCATCCGTATCCAAATACCTAGTTTGATCCCGTTACCGACATGCACTATTTTCTCGTTCCCGTGATATAACATTCTAGTGATCACATCACTTGCTTGCAAGCTATCTTAATGTGATATCACCGAGAGGGCCCAGAGTATATCTATCCGTCATCGGGATTGACAAATTCCACTCTTGATCCATGAGCCTCAACATAACACCTTCATAGCACTGAACCCACCTTTATGGTCACCCTGTTGCGGTGTGACGTTTGATGTTATCAAGATACTCTTCCGGTGTTAGCAATTAACATGATCTCATGGTCTAAGGACTAAGACTACATTGTATGATGTTATAGCAATATAAACATAATGACTTGATCGTAATGCTATACTTCGGATGAATGTTCATCACATCATTTCACAAATGTTGTGACCTTGTTATTAACAACATCCAATGTCCATGATCAGTAAACCTTGATCATCTTGTTAATAAACAAGCTAGTTTATAAGAGAGACATAACTAGGAACTCTTTTTGTTTATTAAACACACATGTATTGATGTTTCCTATCAATACAATTATAGCATGCAAAATAAACATCTATCATATACAAGGAATACATAATAACAACTTTATTATTGCCTCTCTGGGCATATTTCCTTCAGAAACCTAACCACAACTTTAAACTCTAAGACCCTTACGTCCCTTGTGCAATGGTTTCCTAACAGGGGTTCAGGTTTCTGTCACTCCGGCAACCCCTACGATTAGTAGCCAAATACACAATGCATTCCCCTAGGCCCATATAGGTGAAGTGTCATGTAGTCGGCGTTCACATGACACCACTAGAAGAAGTACACCATAACTTAAATAGCAATCTATTGAATCTCTCTCAACACAACTCCACTACTAACAACAAGATTTCTCCCATGTCCTCAAGAACAAAACGAACTACTCACAAGACATCATATGGATCATGATCAGAGATGGAATAATGATGTATAACAATCTGAACATAAACAATAATTCAATGATTCACTCAATAGCATGAACTACAAAGAGTAATCAACACCGGGAAAGTTTCCCCTATGAACTATGCAAGATTCAACGCAATTATTACAGCAATATGGAGATGGTGATGAGGGTGCTGATGGTGATGATGGTGGTGGTGATGATGATGATGATCCCGATGAAGTCCAGCTTGATGGTGGTGTTGATGGCGACGATCTCCCCTCTCCGAGAAGGAATTCCCCCGGCAGAAATCTGTCTGCCAGAGAGATCTTTCCCTCTCGGTGTTTTCCGCCCCGCAGAGGCGGCAGAATCTTTCTGTGGTTGCTCTCCGAGTCTTAGGGTTTCGGGAGGATGATATACGCCAGAGGGGAGAGGCTAGAGTGGGCCAGGGTGGCCACACCACCTCCTGGCACGGCCTAGGGCTGCCCGCGCCATGGGGTGGTGTGGGCCCCCTGTGGCCCATCTCCACTCCATCTTCTGGCATCCTTAGTCTTCTAGAAAAATAGGATGTTCCGTATATTTTCTCGGATTTTCTGATCTTCGCGAATTTTGCCTCCAAACAGCACCTTTTCCATCAGAATCCTGACTGCAGCGGTCCATGCTCCAAAAGTCATCAACCATGCAAAAACAGATGAAATAACATAAGTATCACCTCTCAATATGAAATATATCAATGAATAATAGTGAATTAAGATATAGAATAGTGATGCAAAATGGACGTATCATAATGCTCCATCCCCCACTCCCAGTCAGCGAAGAAGTCTTTGTCGGTCGTAAAGAGGGCCTTGACCTGGCGGAATATCTCGGTATTATTCAATCCGAAGGAAGAGGTCCAGTTGGGGTCGAGTCGCCAGCTCATGTGGCAAAGTTTGTGTGTGCGCTTCTGGAGAGGGGAGATCCAGCTGCGGACGAAAGTGATCATCGCGTCCTCGTTGCGCAGCCCCAGATCCTTCAGCTCCTGAAACCGTTTATCGACTTGGTTCGCCAAGACAGTGGGTTTCTTGGAAACCCAGTCCCACAAATCCGGATTAGGAGGACCCGGAGCATACGGGCGCAGCCAGATCAAATCTTCATCCGTGTCGTTCCTCACATAAAAAAAGGTTCGGGCCCAGCCCTTGCAGGAATCAAACCCCGTGACCCGGGGAAAGACGGATTGTTTCTGGGGAGAGATGGAGGCAGCACCGAATTGAGTCAGATGTTTGTCCTCCAGGGCACGCAGTTTATCCAGAATCACGTTCGTTTGTAGACCGAAGAACCGGATCCAGAGCTCTTTGGTGGGCCACAAACCGACGTATCCTACTATGGTGGAGGCGAATGAAGAAAGGGATGTAATGGCATTCACCGGAAGATGGTGAGTTTGGAGTTCGTAGGTGTTGAGGAAGTCACAGAAGAAATTGCTCATGGGTAGGCCGAAGCCGCGCTGGAAATGGGATAGGAACACAACGAACTCACCCGGATTGGGTGAGAGAGCGAGCTGCTTGGAGGCGAGGCGGGAAATCACGCCCTCGGGGATGCGGCGGGTGCGGTAAAGCCAGTCCAGATCGTCCTGGCATACCCAGGAACCGGCCCAAGCACCACGCTCCGTGGATTCCCCCCTCCTCCATCTCTGCTTCAGCGACGGCGAGCTCCTCCTCGGTCATCTCCAAGTCACTGTCCTCGCCGGCCCGATCATACGAGGGAGGCAGAGGCGTGGAGTGGCATGGACCTGTGGCGGTAAAACAGCGCAGGAGCGGCAGCGAGGCTAGTGCAAGCAGGCACAGTGCGGTGGCGGCGCGGCGGAGCAGATGCGGCGGCGGCAGCGGCGCTGTCGCTAGGAAGAAGAAGAAAAATAGAGGCATAGGAGCGCGAGAAGGGGAAAACACCCAAGTGACGCGTCCCCTCCCCTATTTAACCATGCCCAGCGGTGGGTAGTGGGATCCCGTTGTGCACTGAGACCACACGGTGTGGCCGTGTATATTCCAGGTCAGCCAATCAGAGGCAAGCCTGTCGCGGTGGTGTCACGGCAGATGCCATGGATAGGCTAAAGGTGGGGACTAATACACGCTAGGGGAATCCAGGGAGGGATAGTGAGGTGGTTCCTCACACAAAAGTTTGTATTTGCTTTGCTTCCAAGATTACAAGTGCTCCTAGAGCTGTATTGGCGAGAGGAGGAAGAAGAAGCTCTCTTACTCTCACACACAGTTCACTCCTACAACCCTCCACCAAATCAGAATAGCGGAACCCCTTCTACAGAGGCCCTAGCCCTCCTTATATAGGGTCTCTACTTAGGGCATACGTGGAAGCATATTCCTGAGAATATGCCTTCTCCCAAAGTAGCAAGCCGACCGGGTTGCTTTTCCCCCGCATCACCCATGCAGAGGCTATGTGAGCCTCTGCGGCGCTTGCGTCAGCCGACATGGGCGTCGTCACCCTTGCCGGCCACGCCTCGGTGGTCCTGCCCTTGTCCGCTTCGCTCATGCAGTGCGTACCGGGGCTTCTTTTGACCAGCGAGATTCCTTCCTTCTCCTAAAAGCTAGATGTGACCCGGATCATAGTTGATCCGGCCACACCCGTTCCTGCATATAAGTTAAATAGGCATTTCCGACTTACAGCTTAAGTCGGTTGAGACCTGGTTAGGCGGACGCCCCCCGGTCCGGGTTACCCCGTGATTCGGCCTGCCTTGAGGTGACCCGGCCAGCATCCGCTTTGGCCTTGCCGAACCTCGGCTAACTCGGCCTTTATACCCCAGCGTGACCCTACCCGGGGGTATCCCCCCAACAGAGCCATAGGAAGGGCCACAACGCACAGGAGATCCCACGACGCGACGTGGTGATACAGTTAACGAGGAGACGGTAGCGACGCGACGTGTGCAATAGTAACACCTGACAATAAGTGCAGTAACTGGCGTAGGCCCTTAAAATGAGGCAAGATAATAATTACCCTCCATGTGGGACGTGGGGAAGCGTACGAAGGAAGGAAGAATAACCCGGAAAACTGAAAGGTTGCCCGGCCAGCGAGTGATAACTCTGAATGAGCCAAGGGAATACTACAACACAGAATCCAAGCTATGTAGTAACTCGGAAAAGGAGCAAAAAGATTAAACCTGCCGTGGCCTTAGCAGCTGAAGTTGCTAAGACCGCACTAGCTTCGGGGACTAATGTTGGGGGGATACCCCCGGGTAGGGTCACGCCGGGGTATAGAGGCCGAGTTAACCGAGGTACAGCAAGGTCAAAGCGAATGCTGGCCAAGTCACCTCAAGGCAGGCCGACTTACGAGGTAACCCGGACTGAAGGATGTCCACCTAACTGAGTCTCGGCCGACGCATGTCGTATGCCCGCAGGCATTTTGTAACTTGTATACAGGTACCTGCGGGGCCGGATGAACCGGGCATGATCCGGGTTATATCAGGCTTGCAAGAGAAGGAAGAAATCTCGCTGGTCAAAAGGTGGTCACCGTACGCAGGAGCATGAGCGAAGCGGACAGAGGGAAGGACCATCGAGGCGTGGCCGACAAGGGTGACACGCCCTATGCCGGATGACGCTGGCGCCGCAGAGGCTTACGTAGCCTCTGCATGGCTTATGATGGCAAAAGGTGACCCGGTCAGTTTGCTATTTTGGGAAGAAGCATATTCCTAGGAATATGCTTCCACGTATGCCCTAATGGGAACCCTAGCCTCCCCTATATAAGGAGGGCTAGGGAGCATGTAGAAGGGGTTGGTTGGCATTTGAGTAGTTGTTTCCTTGGAGATAGGTAGTGTCGAGAGTAAGAGAGCTTCTTCTTCCTCCTCTCCTCAATACAGCTCAAGGAGCATCTGTAACCTTGCGAACTTGGTGAATACAAAGCATCTGTGTGTGGAATCACCACACTATCCCTCCCTGGATTCCTCTAGTGCATATTGGCCCCACCTTTAGCCTATCCATGGCATCTGCCGTGATACCACAATGACATGGCTAGAGGTAGGGAGGCCGGAGAAGGGGAGGCTGCCAGCATCGGAATCGCGCAACCTGCCGGCATCGTCGTCATCGTGGGTGGCTCCTGTGAACTGTGCGAATAGGTAATGAGATTGGGGAGAAGTTGCACGTGAATTTAAGGGGACGGACCTTTAGTACCGGTTCGTAGCACGCACCGGGACTAACTGGGACTAAAGGGCCTTTAGTCCCGGTTCGCACGCACCGGGACTAAAGGGGTTTCGGCACCACCCAAGGGGCGCGCGCGAACGACACCCCTTTAGTCCTGGTGCGTGCTACGAACTCGGACTAAAGGTTCCTTTTTTCAAATTTTTGACCAAAACAAGGGGGGCGCTTGTTCTCAAAATTTTCAATTTGGATACTATTATATTTTTTAAACATTTGAATTATACAGTTTTTGCATACTTATGAATTTGATAAAATTTGCAACATGAAAAGTTCTTGAATTTGAATAAGTAATCCAAATCTATTTTTTGTTTTATAAAATAATTATTCTAACTAGTCAAACTATTAACCATTTTGCCATTTTCAATTTAAAAATGTATTAACTATTATATTTTGCATATTTTTGAATCTCACTAAACTTTCAACATAAAAATGCTTGAATTTGAATAAGTAATTCAAATCTATTTTCTGTTTTATAAAATAATTATTCTAACTAGTCAAACTATTAACCATTTTGCCATTTTCAATTTAAAAATGTAATAACTATTATATTTTGTATATTTTTGAATCTCACTAAACTTTCAACATAAAAAAATGCTTGAATTTGAATAAGTAATCCAAATCCATTTTCTGTTTTATAAAATAATTATTCTAACTAGTCAAACTATTAACCATTTTGCCATTTTCAATTTATAAATGCATTAATTATTATATTTCGCATATTTTTGAATCTCACTAAACTTCCCACCGCTTCCCGCCATGTTTTCCCGCCCTTTCCCTCTAACACAGGGCTTTTAGTCCCGGTTGGAGCCACTAACCGGGACTAAAGATATTTCTCGCCATTTCCCTCCGCTTCCCGCCATATTTTCCCACCTTTTCCCTGTATATCTAGGACGGCCGTCATGGCCATCCACACATCCACATATTCCCCTATCACAACAATGGACACCGCATACTAGGCCATTCTGACCCTTGAGGAGACCGAGGCATTGTGGGCTTCTAGCTACCCATGCCCGCCAGGCTACCGGCTGCCCGCCGACTGGATGCTGAGTGCTGGAGGAGTTCCTGTCCCTCCTGTGCCTCAAGGTTCCGCCCGCCAGGCGGCCATCACGAACCACTTCTACCTCGAGCTCACACCGGAGCAGCGGATGGATCCCCATTGGGATCCCCACAACTACGACACCTGGAATGCCTTCTTCTCTAACCGACAGGAAAGGGAGCTCACCAAGTACGAGGGTGAAGGCCCACCCCCGTTGAACCACAATGAAGTCGGTCACCACCTGTGGTGGGCAAACCGGACTATCATTAGTGTGATGCCCTACATCGCCCAGGGAGATCATCCTCGCCTGCGGTGCCCGCACTTTGACCCTCCACAGAGTCACAAGAAGGGTGTTGGTGGTGAAGGCCACGGGCGTAGCGGCATCGTCATCCAGGAGCCCTCTCCCTCGCGTGTCGTGAATCCGAGGCCAGAGTGGCAGGTGCCCCCAGAATATGCCCTGGCTGGGCTTAGGATCCAACCGTGTGCGCCTAGTGACGATGATGACGACGATGACAAAGATGAAGACGACCCTGAAGTTGTGTACTATAGGGCTAGACATGAGTATGACTAATGGGGGGCCTTTAGTCCTGATTCCATAGTCCCAGTTTTTTAATAACAATAAATGTCTTGAGTGTTAGTCCCGATTGGTATCTCTACAACTTTCCTGAACTATGAAGATGTTGTTCTATTCTTGGGCCAGTGTCGTGGTGGTGTCACGGCAGATGCCATGTATAGGCTAAAGGTGGGGACTAATACTCGCTAGGGGAATCCAGGGAGGGATAGTGAAGTGATTCTCCACACAAGAGCTTGTATTGATTTACTTCCAAGGTTACAAGTGCTCCTAGAGCTGTATTGGCGAGAGGAGGAAGAAGGAGCTCTCTTACTCTCACCCACAAATCTCACCTGAAACCCTTGACCAAAACAGAATCGTCGAGAGACCGACCCCTTCTACAGAAGCCCTAGCCCCCCTTTTATAGGGGAGGCTCGGTTTCTGCCTAGGGCATACGTGGAGGCATATTCCTAAGAATATGCCTCCTCCCAAAGTGGTAAGCTGATCGGGGTGCTTTTTCCCCCGCGTCACACATGCTTTAGCTACGTGAGCCTCTGACGGTGCCCTCGTCAGCCGACACGGGCGTCGTCACGCTTGTCGGCCACGCCCCAGTGGTCCTGTCCTTGCTCGCTTCGCTCAGGCAGTGCGTACCGGGGCTCCTTTTGACCAGCGAGATTCCTTCCTTCTCCTAGAAGCTTGCCGTGACCCGGATGATGGTTCATCCGGCCACACCCTTTCCTGCATACAGGTAGAACATGTACTTCCGACATACCGCTTAAGTCGGATGAGACCTAGTTATGCGAACACCCCCAGGTCCGGATTACCCCGTGATTCGGTCTGCCTTGAGGTGACCCGGCCAGCATCTGCTTTGGCCTTGCCGAACCTCGGCTAACTCGGCCTTTATACCCCGGCGTGACCCTACCCAGGGGTATCTCCCCAACATTAGTCCCCGAAGCTGGTGCGGTCTTTGCTGCCTTGGCCGCTAAGGCCACACCAGGTTCAATTTTGTGCCCCGGTCGTTGTCGCCGAGTTACTTCTGTACCCCGGACTGCTTGGATTTACGTTCCCTTCACACATTTCAAGTTTTAACTTGCCGGCCGGGTTACCACAGTTCCATCCGGGTCTTGCTTCCTTCTCCCGTACGCTAACCCATGTGAAGGGTAATCATTATGTCGTCTTATTTTAAGGGACGGTACAGTAACCGCCGCAGTAATTGTCAGTTATCACTGTGCGCGGGTCACGTCACGCCTGCCTCCTCGTTTACCGCATCAGTGCGTCACGCCACAGGACTCTCTCCGCCCTGTGGCCTTCCGTGTGGCTCCTCACTGATTGGTCCGGACGGGTGATACACGGCCACAGCGTGTGGCTGGTCCACAGGGCGCGATCCCACTCACCCCTGATGGGAGTGGTTAAATAGCGGAGGGGTGCGTCCCTTAGGATTTTTCCCCCTCCGCACCCCTCTGCCCGCTGTTATCCTTCTTCCTCTTCCTCACGACCTCGCCGCCGACAGCATCGCCAAATAACAGCGTCGCCGCCGCGCTTCTCCGTTGCACCTCCGCGTCGCCGCCACCGCGACGCGAATTTCTCGCCACGGGTCTGCGCCAGTCCCGGCCATTGTCCCCCGCCGCCTCCAGTGCCAGCGAGGGCCTCGAGGACCTGATGACTGAAGAGGAACTCATTGTTGCTGAGCAGGAGATGGAAGAAGACGCCGCGGTGGCGGACCCGGCGCGTGGGCCGGCTCCTGGGTCTGCCAGGATGACCTGGACTGGCTCTACCGGACCAGACGCATCCCGGCCGGCGTCGTCGCGCGTCTTCCTTCCAACGAACTAGCCCCCTCACCCAATCTGGGCGAGTTCGTCGTATTTCTGTCCCATTTCCAACGGGGCTTCGGCTTGCCGGTGAGTGATTTTTTTGGGACTGGCTCGGTACGTACCAACTCCAGCCACACCACCTTCCAACCAATGCCATCACCTCTCTTTCTGCCTTTGCTTCTATGATCGAAGGCTACGCCGGACTATGGCCCACGAAAGGATCCGGTTCTTCGGCCTTCGTCGCAACGTCATTCCCAACATCCACGCTGATCTGGAGGACAAGCGGCTCACTCAATTTGGAGCGGCCTCCATTTCACCCCGGCGATTTTCTGTTTTTCCCCGGGTCACCGGGCTAGAGTCCTGCAAAGGATGGGCCCGGACCTTCTTCTATGTCCGGAACACGGGCACCGAAGATTTGATCTAGTTGCTTCCCTACACTCCGGGTCCACCTAACCCAGACCTGTGGGATGTGATCCCCAAGAAGCCCACAGCCTTGGCCAACCAAGTGAGCAAAAGGCTTGCGGAACTAAAGGGGATCGGGCTATGCAACGAGGATGCCATGATCACCTTTGTGCGTAACCGAATCTCACCCCTCCAGAAGCGCACCCACAAGGTGTGCCACATGAGCTACGGCCGCGATCCTAACCGGACCTCATCCTTCGAGCTGACCAACTCGGAGATTTATCGCCGGGTTAAGGCTCTCTTCACCACTCACAAGGACTTTTCCACTGATTGGTCTTGGGGGATTGAGCATTTCTTCCATGACCGGCTTCCTCCCACGGTAAGTTTCATGCTACAAACTTAACCCGGACTAATTATATGTCAGTTATTTTTGACTCTTTTGTTCGCTCTTTTCCTCAACAATTCCTTCAGCAGACCCTTGAGGACGGCACCGATCCGTCCCTTAAGTGGGCGCCGGACCGGGAGACTCCGGATGAGGAAGAGCCGGACCAGGAGATGTTCCTCCCTATGACCGACGCCACGAAACGACCCACGGGTAAATCCTCTTCTATTAGAGATTGGCCCGACGATGAACATGACTCGGAAATCGAGGTGATTGAACCTTTTGAGGCTGTCCCCCTTTCTTTTGCTTTTCCGCCATCATCTCACCCCGGTGGTCATATTCACGAGGATCCCCCTCTCGCTACGGGCGATCCTGTTCCGGTGGCAACGAAGAAGTAACGTGGGGCTTCTTCGGGTTCTTCCTCCGGACCCTCTCAGCCCGTTAAAAGGCGAAAGAAATCCAGGGACAAGACTGCCCCCAAACCAGCAGGCAAGGCCCCAGCACGAAGGGCTTGGAAACCCAAAGCGGCTGAAACCTCGAATGCGTAAGTCCTTCTTTCTTCTGTAACTCGTTCTTCTTACTTCGTCGTAATTTTTCTTCTGACGTTATTTGATTTCGCAGGGCTCCGGTGGAGGTCCCTCAAAGTGGATCTAGGATCTCTTCCCCTCTCCGACCTAGCCCTTCACCCCGTCGTGACGACGAGTCACGCCCGCTGAGCCCTATCCTAGAGGGTTCTACGGCTGCTCCGAGTTCAGCTCCACCTCGACGAGAGGAGGGTAACCTTGGAGTGGGGGAGACCGGCCTAGCCGGAGCAACGGCATCCACCGCCTCGACAACACCTCAACCAGCAGCCACCGAGGCTACTTCGGCCCCAGCACCAATTCCCGTACCAGCAAGCAGACCAGCACCAACTCTAACCTCGGCATCAGCATCAACTCCGGCAGCGAAAACTTCAGCGCCGGCACTAAGCCCAGTAGCGAGAGTCCCAGCACCTAGTTCCTCTGCATCTTCCGAGTCCTCTCAACCTCAGCAAGGAACTACCCCGGCAATTTCAAAGGGGAAAACCACTGCTACAGCTTCCTCTACCCAGCAAACCAAAGGCAAAAAGGCTCCAGATGCTGCCAAGCCCACTGCCGTTGAGTCTGGGCAGCGCACCCTTGTGTCAATGCTCCCCAAGAAGACATCAGCAGCAAAGGATGTGCCTGCCGAGCCAAGTGAAGCCAGCAGTTGGTCCTGCATACCAGCCCCGCCCTTGCCTTGGTGGAGAGGAAGGAAGCACATGCAAAGGGCTTGGTGACGCCCCATATGCCCACCGGAGAACGGTATCCTCCAAGCCTAATGGAATTTGTTATGAATTGGAACAAGGCCGAGATAGTCCAGGAAACTGATCTCCCGGAGAAGTTCGGTCCTGCCGAGTTTTCCGCTCAGATGAACACGGCCGTGAAGGCTATTAATCTCGCTAGGCGAATGATGGAGGTACGTTGCTCTCTCCTTGACAAGTTGTAGATAATAACCATTAGTCCCCGAGCCTCTAGGGGAGTGACTTGTTACTCGGCCGGATGCTCTTTTAGAACACTAACGTAGCTCCGTGAGAACTTCGAACATGCACACACCTAGAGCCGGGTTAAGTTCCACTTGGCCCGGATTTTAGTACACTTCGAACATGCACACACCTAGAGCCACGTTAAGTTCCACTTGGCCCGGATTTTAGTACACTTCGAACATGCACACACCTAGAGCCGGGTTAAGTTCCACTTGGCCCGGATTTTAGTACACTTCGAATATGCACTAGGCTGACTTAAGTTTCTGTATCTCTTTTAGGTGACCACCAACCGCGAAGTGCTGAATTCCAACGCTTGCTGGATACACACAAGAATCTTCGCGCAAAACAGGCTGCACTCATCGCGGAGTACGAGAAAAGGGGTAAATTTCTTCCTTATCTTTTCCTCAATTTTCTTCAACTTCGCTTGCCGAACTAATCTGATTGTTCGGTTTCCGCAGCTGGGGTGGAAGCTGAAAACAAGATAATGCGAAAGAACTTGGAGCAGATCAAGGGTACGTCCTTCTTGTCTGTCTTTACCGTGGTTTCCATCGGCTTTCCTCCTTGGCTCGCCAAACATTTATTCCTCGGCACTGCCGGGCCAACGCACTATTTCAGCATCGCTTGAAGATAGTGTGCCTGTGCCTGACGTGATGCTACATTTTCTCGAACAAGCAGGGCAGCACCAAGCCGAACTAAAGAAGAAAGATGATGAGCTCGCCCTCCTCCGGACCAAAGACGATGAGATAGCCAAGCTCAAGGCTGAGATGGCTAAAATGAAGGCGCAGCACCAAACCGAGCTAAACAAGGCTGGCCAGGACTACACCGAAGAACGTGAGCGCCTCAAGCTCCAAAATGCTAAGGACCGTGAGCTTCTTCAGGAAACCGAGGTCAAACTTGAGTCGGCAAATGCTGAGCTCGAGCAGCTTTGGAAGAGGCGTGATGCTTGCACCAAGGAATTGACCCGGATTCACAGTCACATCTCACATAATTTCTTTTCCTTTATCCGCCTTATTTCTCCGGGTTACTTCATATGCCTTGTTTTTTCAAATTTGTCCTTTGCCTTGTTTCCCAGGCCACTTTCCAGAGGGTACTGCTATTGCCAGTGCTGCTGTCACCAATTTCCGCCGAGAAAGGGGTACTCCGGTCGCTCCTGAGGGTGAGAGCATTCCCTTTGACATGGAGGACCTGTTGGTCAGCCTATCGTCTCGCGTGGAAATCATCAAGAACTACGGCAGGGACCTCCTCGATGTTTCAGTCCGAGTCTTCAACGCCTTCTGGCCCGCCGATGATGCTCCGGAGAGAGTCACACAGCTCGCTGAAAAGCTTTCGGAAATCAAGACCCAGCTCGAACTCTGGCGAGAGTCCGCTGGACGTGCTGCAGTCGATACCATCCTTCACCACATTTTGACGTGGTATGAGAAGATAGATCTCAGCCTCCTCACACGCCTGCGCACCGGATCCAAATGGACAGATGACCCGGAGTGGGTAGCTCAGCGCCAGGCTTGCGCCCACAGCCTCATCGAATATGCCCCCATTCATGAATGGACTGAGGGTCCGAGCTTCCTGGAAGTCGCAGGCGAAGAGGAAGTTGAAAACGTTGAAGATGATTCGGGTGAAGACGAAGAGGACACTGCCTCAGATATCGAAGAGGGCGACGATGATGCCGAACTTCCTCCCGCTGCTCCTTAAGAAAAAACACTTGAAAATTTATGAGATCCCCGGTATGCCGGGTGGAATTGTATTCCAAACATATGTGATATTTTGCTATTGAGTACTTATGCCGGATTAACTTGGGCGTAGTCCCCGAGTTTCTTTTTCTTGTTCGTTCAATATTTTGGCTCGGATCGTGTCTACCTTGATTTGGTTTTACAACTTACGAATCCAAGCTTGAAAAATTGTCTTAACAATACTGGGAAACTTTTAGACTTTGCTCAAAAATAAAACTATATAACAATTGGAAAATGAATACGGGGTTAGTCCGAAACATAAACGTCAGCTCGAATAAATTCTTTTCCTTAGTCGTTTTTCATGTGCTACGCAATTCCAAATTTGTTCTCTTGCTTGCCATGAAGCCAATTCTTGTTCGACAGCAGCAAGTCGAAGAGTGGGTTTTTGGTGCTCACACATTACTAATCCGGATTAAGTAGAATAACTTACTCCAGCTGACGCGTAGAAAGTAACAAACATTATTAAGGCAGTCCCCGAGTCACTGCTCGAGGTGCCACCATTTCATTGATAAGCTCATTCCCGACATACATACCGACATATGAGATAACCCGGATACATACACTTCTTAGCTAGGTGTAGAAAGGCCGAAGTAGAGCTATGTCCATGGTCGCTTGGATTCCTCTCCGGACATGTCCGCCTTGTTCTTCTCTTGTGGCTTTGCATCTATAAGATAGTAAGAATCATTGTGCAATGCTTTGCTCACGATGAACGGCCCTTCCCATGGGGGGATAATTTATGCATTCCAGTAGTACGTTGTACCAACCAGAGCACCAGATCGCCTTCTCGAAAGACTCGGGGGCACACTTTCCGGCTATGATAGCATCGGATATTTTGCTGATATATGGCGGATCTGGACAGTGCCAGTTCTCTCGCTTCTTCCAGCAGATCAACATCATTTTGCCAGGCTTCTTGCACTTCGGCTTCTGTGTATTGGGTGACCCTAGGCGAATCATGCTCTATGTCGGCTGGTAATACAGCTTCTGCCCCATATACCAGAAAGAACGGCGTATAGCCTGTTGATCGATTCGGAGTTGTTCTTAAACTCCACAGTACCACTGGTAGTTCTTCTATCCAGCACCCTGCTGATCTTTGCAGCGGCTCAATGAGCCGGGGTTTTATCCCGGATAATACTAATCCGTTGGATCTTTCCACTTGCCCGTTCGATGCGGGGTGGGCTACCGAAGCTACGTCTAGCCGGATCCTCTTATCCCGGCAGAAACGAGCGAATGCTCCTTCCGCAAAATTTGTGCCATTATCAGTTATGATACTGTGTGGATAACCGTACCTCAAGATGATATCTTTGAGAAACGTTACGGCCGTAGCTCCATCACATTTTCTTATAGGCTTCACCTCAATCCACTTCGTAAACTTGTCCACCATTACCAGAATGTGAGTCATATTTCCCCTTGCTGGTTTGAACGGGCCAACCATATCCAAGCACCATACGGCAAATGGCCAAGTGATTGGGATGGTCTTGAGTTCTGACATTGGCATGTGTGTCTTGGTAGCGTACCTCTGACAACCATTACATTTTCTCACCAGATCTTCTGCTTGCTCTAAGGCGTTTGGCCAGTAGAATCCGTGTCGGAAAGCTTTTGCTACCAAGGCTCGGGATGAGGCGTGATGCCCGCATTCCCCCTGATGTATATCTCGGATGATTTCAAGCCCTTCTTCCGGGTCAACACACCGTTGGAGGACATTGGTCACACTTCTTTTGTATAACTCGGAATTGATGATCGTGTAGGCCTTTGCCCTCCTCTGTGTTTGCCTGGACAGCACCTCCTCAGGGGGTAACGTTCCATCCTTCAGGAATTCAAATATATGCAGTGCCCAAGCCGGTATTGGCCGCACGGGGAACACGTCCTCGTCTATCTCCATCAGATCCACCGGCATAACTTCAACCGGACCATGCTGAGCAGTCCCCGGGTCTTGCGAAGCAGTCTCCGGGTTTTGTGCACCACTTCCCGTGTCCACGTCCATGGGCACAACTCCGGATTCTGTGTCCTCCGGGACGTAGATTGACTCGGATTCCGGGGATGGCCTGATGGATGGTTTCTTGAGGTGCTCTAATGCTACACCCGGTGAAATTGCTTGTCTGGTTGACCCGAGCTTCGACAGCATGTCGGCAGCCTCATTTTCCACCCAGGGTACATGATGAAATTCGCATCCCTTAAAGTAACCAGAAATCTTCTGCACATGAAATCTGTATAGTGCCATGTTTGGATCAAGGGCGTCCCACACTCTGGACACTTGCTGCACCACCAAATCCGAGTCGCCAAAGCATATAATCCGACGTATTCCAATTTCTTTTGCTACCTTGAGCCCATGCACAAGTGCTTCATACTCAGCGACATTGTTTGATGCGGTGAAGTGGATCTGCAGCACATATCTCAACTGGTCCTTCTTTGGCGATGTGAGTACAACTCCGGCACCTAGCCCGGTTTTGGTCTTTGATCCGTCAAAGTGCATGCGCCAATAGTTCGGATCCGGAAGTGGCGGTTCGTACTGCACCTCGGCCCAGTCCACGAAAAAGTCTACCACAGCTTGAGATTTGATGGCTTCTCGTCTGTCATATTGCGGAGCATAAGGAGCTAGCTCAATTGCCCATTTTGCAATTCTGCCGCTTGCATCCTTGTTACTCATTATCTCGGATATGGGGGCCTCACATATGACCCGGATGGGATGCTCCTCAAAGTAGTGCTTCAGTTTCTTGGCGGCCATGTACACGCCATATGCCACTTTTTGATAATGTGGGTAGTTCTGCTTTGAAGTTGACAACACTTCAATCAAATAATACACCGGCCTTTGCACCGACTTACCTTCCTCATCGCGCTCCACCACTATCACTGCACTTACAACTCGGTTGGTTGCGGCTATATAGAGTAACATTGGCTCCTTTGATAGTGGTGAAGCTAGCACTAGTGCGGTGGCTAACATTTTCTTTAGGTGGGCGAAGGCTTCATCAGCCTACGGTGTCCAAATGAACTTATCCGACTTTTTCATGAGTTGGTAAAGAGGCAAAGCCTTTTCTCCCAACCGACATACAAACCGACTTAACGAGGCCAGGCAACCTGTGAACTTCTGGACATCGTTAAGACACTTCGGCAGTTCCATTCGTTCGATGGCCCGGATTTTGGTTGGATTAACCTCGATACCTCGGCTGGAGACGAGAAAACAGAGCAATTTTCTAGCCGGGACACCGAAGGTGCATTTTTCCGGGTTAAGTTTCATCCGGAACCTTCTTAGGTTTGCAAACGTTTGCCTGATATCATCAAGGAGCGTTATGCTTTCCTTGGTCTTGATAACCACATCATCCACGTACACCTGTACATTTTGACCTATTTGGTCGTGCAAACATTTTTGCATACATCTCTGGTATCTTGCCCCTGCATTACGTAAACCAAACGGCATGGTGCGATAGCAATAAGCCCCATACGGGGTAATAAACACAGTCTTTATTTGATCATCCGGATTCAGAGGTATCTGGTGGAAACCAGAATAAGCATCAATGAATGACAACAGTTCACATCCAGCAGTTGAGTCTATGACCTGATCTATTCTTGGCAGCGGAAATGGGTCTTTTGGACACGCCTTGTTCAGGTTCGTGTCATCGATACACATACGCCAAACCACTGCCACGTTCGGGTCATCCTTCTTCTTTTCCACCAGCATCGGATTAGACAGCCAATCCGGGTAAAGAACCTCCATGATAAATTCTGCAGCTAGCAACCGAGCTATCTCATCTCCAATGACTTTCCTCCTATCTTCGGCGAAGCGGCGGAGAGGTTGCTTCACTGGCTTGGCTCCGGGTCTCACATTCAAAGAGTGCTCGGCCAACTCCCTCGGAACACCTTGCAAGTCCCGTGTGGACCAAGCAAAAATGTCCCGATTCTCACGGAGGAAGCTGACGAGCTCGCTTTCCTATTTATCACTTAGCCCAGCACCAATTGTTACGGTGCGCTCTGGGAACATGTCATCAACGGGAACCTTCTTGGTATCTTTCGTGGCCTGGAAAGAGACAGTTCCATGCGGGTTGCTCAGCGCCGGCATATACTGCTGCGCGGACTGAGCCAATGCCGCCACCTCTTGAATTTTTCTTTTTTCCTGCGCGATCACAAGTGACTCGGCTAAGTTTGATCCGGCCGATGCACACTCCATGGAACGTCGGAAGTCCCCAGCAATGGTAATCACTCCGTTTGGTCCGGGAAATTTCATCTTCAAGTAGCTGATATGACAACTTGCCATAAACTTGTTCAGCGCTGGCCTTCCGAGCAACGCATGATACGCGCTTTCTAAGTTCACCACTTTGAACTCCATATTTTCGGTTCGGCAATTATCCCTCGTGCCGAACAAGACATCGACCCGGACCTTGCCTATGGGCTCGCAAGAAATGCCAGGCACAATGCCATGGAAAGTTGTCCTCGTGGCCTGGAGCATGTTCTTCGAGATACCCAACTTGCGCATTGTGTCCGCATACATGATATTTATGCTACTGCCGTTGTCGATCAGTACCTTGGAGAACCTTACATTAATGCTAGGTCCAATGAACGTAGGATCCAGCACCAACGCATACGAACCAGGGCTCGGCATGAACTTGGGATGATCCCTAATGCTCTAGGTGATTTCCTGATCGGACCAAGGCATGTACCTCGTCACTGCAGGCATTACTGCATTCACCTCCATATGCCTACGCTGCAAGCTTTTTCTATCAGTTTCTTCTGTGGTGAATACACAGTAGCTCTGGTGATGCTCCCTATAGTCGTTTCTCCCCTCATTTCCGGGGTGCCTCTGATCCGGCTGATGCTGATTTTCTACCTGATGCACTGCATCCCTTCTTTCATTGTTATCATACCTCGGTGGAGGGGGAGGCAACATTAGCTGTTGCGTGTTCGCTCCGGAGAGCAATTGCTGCCGGGGTAACTCCTGCCGAGGCTGATCATTCCGGGGTGCCTGAGCATTCCCCGAACCACCTTGCTCGATCTTGCGCATCCACTCGCATTGCCTCGTCGTATGACCCGCTGGGTTGTTCGGATTTGGCGTGTGAAACTTACACGGCTGGTCCAACATCGACTCGTAAGTATACCTCGGACGGTCTTTCCTTTCTTGCCACTTCTTCTTTTGTTCCGGTGTCCAAGTTTTCTTCCCATCGTTCCTTGGAGTCCATTGACCTCCAGTTTTCTGGCGCTGGCTACCCCCTGCTCCGGGTTGATCTTGATTCACAGCTGCAACTTGGTGCGAACCGTACCGGTGGTCCGGTCTATCATCTCTCCTTTTTCCTCTGTAATCATTCTTCCGGGATGATCCGGATCCATCCCTCTGATAGTACTCATCGCTTGACTCGTTTGACGCGAGCCTTGGTTGGGTCGGGTCACCCAACGCATACGAATCCGCAATCCGGATCATTTCTGCCAATGTAGCTGGCATTTTCCGTTGCAACTTCATCCACAACTCGCTTCCATATCTGCACCCCTGCGCAAACCATGCTATGGCCTGTGATTCTATCACGCCCTCACATGAGTTTCTCACGGTACACCACCGGGACAAGAACTCCCGGTCTGTCTCATTGGGTCTTTGCTTGCACATAGCAGTTGATGCTTCCTGGTGGCAAATTGTTCAACCACACCCTTGCTGGGCCTTCCAACATCTGGGTTACATACCATACAGCCCATCTCAGGTTGCCTGTGGCAATTTTTACAGCCGTAGCATAGTTTATCAGCCAATCCTCTGGCTTGGTACTACCGTCATAGGTCTTGGTGCCCCTGGGCAGCTGAAAGTTCGGTACTGGTGGCTCTTTCATGATCCGGGGTCCAAAACATGCTGGACCCACGGTGGGCGCCAACTGTCGTGGTGGTGTCACGGCAGATGCCATGTTAATCCGGCATAAGTACTCAGTACACCAACAATTTGTTAAACAGTCAGGGAGCTAACTAATTTCATATATTAGAGAGTGCCTCTATGGCCAGCTTAAGGGAGATGCCTGAGGACTGGATCCTCTGGCATCTCCCTGAAGCTGGTCGTAGTGTTGTCCGAGCTCTCGCACACCAACAATACGCTAGGGAGCTAACTAATTTCACATATTAGGGAGTGCCTCTATGGCCAGTTTGTTGGAGATGCCGGAGGACTGGATCCTTAGGCATCTCCCTCAAACTGGTCGTAGAGGTGTCCCTGCTCCCTCAAGCTGGTCGTAGTGGATCCTTAGTGTTTGAAGTTGATAACTTCACAAGGATGTTGGCCTATTTATAGTGTCGCCACCCATGTTTAGTCCCGGTTGGTGTCTCCAACCGGGACTAAAGATGAACCTTTAGTCCCAGTTGGAAACACCAACCGGGGCTAAACATATTTCCCGCCATGTTTTCCCGCCCTTTCCCTCCGTTTCCCACCAAATTTTCCTGCCACCCATGTTTAGTCCCAGTTGGTGTCTCCAACCAGGGCTAAACATATTTCCCACCATGTTTTCCCGCCACGTTTTCCCGCCATGTTTTCCCGCCCTTTCCCTCTATATATAGGTTAGCGACCGTCATGACCACCACATATCCACACATCCACACATTCCCCGCCACACATCCACACATTCCCCACCGCCTACTTTAGGATGCCCCTGCGTGTTCGTCCACGACTCGACGACAATGATGGTGGTGTACTAGGCTCTGTCGGGAATGTCCGAGATTAGGCTCTGCCGAGCTGGCACTGGGAGGTTCTACCTTCCGGGACACGTAGCTTAATGAGGAATCCGGGTCCTATCGTCGACCCGGAGCTTCTTTGGTGGCGGTCGCATGGTCCATGAGCAGTGAAGAGGGAGTCGGCCCCCGAGGAGGTGGTATGGAGGCGTGTCAGGGAGGAGGACGAGCACGTCTGCCGCTATATGTATGCGTTGGAGGTCAGGTTTTCCAATACCTGGCAGCTAATTTTGGGACCTCACCCGAGCTATGCTCCTGTGATGGTTCCTTCTCTTTGGGTGACCACCTCCCGCGGCTCAGAACCCGGTCGTCGATGTCCAGTTTGATTGAGCAAGATGTATTACATGAAAGGGGGCCTTTATGTCTCAAATAAAAGGTGTAATACATTACATAGATTTATGTCTCAAATAAAAGGTTTAATACATTATTACACATAACCAACATCTAGTGTTGTGGTTTTCTTCTGCACAGTAGCCATGGAGAATCTTCATCATTTAACAGGATGCTTGGGTCAGTTTTCACTTTGAAGGGCGGAATTTCATGAAACTTATTGTAATCTTCTGTCATGTCTTTCTTGTCATCCACTCCCATGATGTTTCTTTTCCCTGAAAGAACTATGTGGCGCTTTGGCTCATTGTATTATGTATTTTTTTGCTTATCTTTCCTTTTTCTCGGTTTGGTAGACATGTCCTTCACATAGAAAACCTGAGCCACATCGTTGGCTAGGACGAATGGTTCCTCCATGTACGCAAGATTGTTGAGATCCACTGTTGTCATGCCATACTTTTGGTCTAGATGTACCCTGCCTCCTGTTAGCTTGACCCATTTGCACCGAAACAAAGGGACCTTAAAAGTAGATCCATAGTCAAGTTCCCATATCTCCTCTATGTACCCATAATATGTGTCCTTCTGCCCATTGTCATTTGTTGCATCAAAACGGACACCACTGTTTTGGTTGGTGCTCTTTTATCTTAGGCGATCATGTAAAATGTATTCCCATTTATCTCGTACCCTTGGAAAGTACATATAGTCGAAGATGGTAACCTGGCCAACGAGTATAATTGATCTCCAACAGTGGTGTTATTCATGAGACGTGTCTGCAACCAACTGCCAAAATTCTTCTCGTGTTCCCCTTTAATCAAGGAGTCAGGCTTCCCCGGGTTTTCAGAGCATAGAATATTCTTGTGTTTCTCGATATACGGAGCCACCACGGTGGAATTGTGTAGAATTATGTAGTGTGCTTGAGTGAAAGAATGCCCGTCCCTACATACCATTGATTTCCTTCCTAGAGTGCATTTTCTCGTCAGCCGCCCCTCATACCGAGATTCAGGAACACCAATCGGCTTAAGGTCAGGAAGAAAGTCAACACAAAACTCAATGACCTCCTCTATTCCATAGCCCTTGGAGATGCTTCCTTCTGTCCTAGCACGGTTATGAACATATTTCTTTAAGACACCCATGAACCTCTCGAAGGGGAACATATTGTGTAGAAACACAGAACCGAGAATTCTAATCTGTTCGACTAGGTGAACTAGGAGGTGCGTCATAATTTTGAAGAAGGATGGCGGGAACAACAACTTGAAGCTGACTAGACATTGGACCACATCAATTTGTAACCCTAATAGACTTTCTTGATCAATTACCTTCTAAGAAATTGCATTGAGGAATGCACATACCTTCACAATGGCTAGTCGAACATTTCCTGGTAGAATTCCCCTCAATGCAACCGGAAGCAATTGTGTCATAAGCACGTGGCGGTCATGAGACTTTAGGTTTTGAATTTTTTTTTCTCTTTCATATTTACTATTTCCTTTATATTCGGCGAGAAGCCATACGGGACCTTGATACTGAAAAGGACATCAAAAAATATTTCCTTCTCTTCTTTGGTAAGAGCGTAGCTGGCAAGCCCTTGAAACTGCCATGGATGCTTGCCGTCTCGTCCTTTATGATATTGCTGGTCCTTCTGTGCTGCCGGGGTATCTTTTTTGAATTCCCATACAAATTCAGGAAGCCTAGAATATTCACGCAAAGATTCTTCGTCGGGTGCATCACGTCAATTGCAGAGCGGACCTCATGCACTTTCCAATAGGGTAGCTCCCAAAATATAGATTTCTTCTTCCACATGGGTGCATGTCCGTCGGCGTCTTTCGGAACAGGTTGTCCTCCAGGACCTTTTCCAAATATTACATCTAAATCCTTGACCATACCAAATACATCAGCACCAGTACGGGGGGACAGGCTTCGTCCAGGTTTCTGCCTTACCATTGAAATGCTTGCCTTTCTTCCTTAAGGGATGACTGGGTGGAAGAAAACGATGATTGTACAGGTACACATTCTTCTTACATTTATCTAGATATATACTTTCAGTCTCATCTAAATAGTGCGTGCATGCATTGTATCTTTTGTTCGTCTGTCCTGAAATATTAGTAAGAGAAGGCCAATCATTGATGGTTACGAACAACAATGCTTGTAGGTCAAATTACTGTTCTTTGTGCTCATCTCACACGTACACCTGATTTGGCCCACAACTATAAAAGTTCATCAACTAATGGTATTTGGTACACATCAATATCGTTGTCGGGTTGCTTCAGGCCTTGGATGAGCACTGGCATCATAATGAACTTCCGCTTCATGCACAACCAAGGAGTAAGGTTGTAGATACATAGAGTCACGGGCCAGGTGTTGTGACTACAGTTCTGCTCCCCAAAAGGATTCATGCCATCGGTACTTACACCAAACCTAAGTTCCTTACGTCACCAGCAAAGTCCGGGAAGTCTCTCTGGATATTTCTCCACTGACGACTATCAACAGGGTACCTCAACATCCTATCTTTTTTATGGTCTTCCATGTGCCATCGCAATAACTTGGCATGCTCTTTGTTTCTGAATAAACGTTTCAACCATGGTATTATAGGAGCATACCACATCACCTTGGCAGGAACCCTCTTCCTGGGTGGCTCGCCATCAACATCACCAGGGTCATCTTTTCTGATCTTATACCGCAATGCAATGCATACCGGGCATTTTATCCATATTCTTGTACTTCTCACTGCGGTAGAGGATGCAGTCATTAGGGCATGCATGTATCTTCTGCACGTCTAATCCTAGAGGGCAGACAAGCTTCTTTGCTTCGTACGTACTAGAGAGCAATTCGTTATTTCTTGAAAGCAGCTTCTTCATTATCACTAGCAACTTTTCAAATCCCGAGGGTCACACCGGTCTCTGCCTTCCACTTCAACAATTCCAGTGTGCTACCCAACTTCTTCGAAAGAAAGAGGAGAAACCTTAAGTGTGGCTCGCGCACCTCATATCATGTTTGTCTTGTGTGAACTCAAGTGGCATCGCTCTCACAGATATTTCATCGAGCACCTCTAGTGCATAAGAGAAAAAAACATAGCTCAAACTTTGCCACACATTTCCCCATGAAAAAATAGAGGAGAGTTGTGCCATATATAGGCTAGCCCCATGGTCCCGGTTTGAGATACAAACTGGGACTAATGGGTGTGCCAGGACCGCGCAGCAGGCACCAGACCCTTTAGTTCCGGCTTGTATCTTAAACCGGGACCAAAAGTCTCTTACAGACCGGGACAAAGGATTTCGGGGATTTTGGCTGTCCGGTTCGGCCATTAGTCCCGGCCAGGACTAATGGCCCGAACCAAAGGCCCTTTTTCTACTAGTGCGGGGGCACCGTGGGAGCTATGTGAGGCCCCCGACATTTCCCCCTCGGCGTCGTTGTTTGTTCCCGCTGCTAGTTGTTGATGTTGTCACTTTTTGGTTACTTTTACCTTTCTTTTTCTTTTTTACATTGGCAATGGCTATAAAGCCAAGTGGGTAATTCTCAATTCATGTGATAAATATGTGAACTTGATCGATAGTCCCTGCTTATTAGCTATACGACCCGTCAGATATTCTAGCACATTAATCCTGAGAGGGGCCGTGTTTGTTGGTTGTTACTCGGATCTGCATGTAGATTTGGCAGCCAATCCTAGTAGTGGCGTTTTATCTATTTATTTTTATTTTTGAGAGGGACCGTACGTATTGTAACTGGATGAGGTCGAGTCGGGTAGAGTAGATTTGGCAACACAAAGTTCAAATCTTACGTACTCAACAAGCTTTATCTGTTCCGTGTACGCGAGTAGTACCGGCGCATGACTATTGCCCTCCCTATAAATACATGTATGTACAGCCTGCCAAAGATACCAAAAATCAAGCCAATCCAATCTACGTAGCCAGCCACCTTCCATCGCCGGAACCAATCGAGCCAGCTACCTAGCTAGCTCTTCCGCCGTCGCCGCCGTCCGTTGAGCAAGATGGTGTCCGCGGACGTGGCCCGCAGCATCGTGGGCATCATCGGCAACGTCATCTCCTGCGGGCTCTTCCTCTCGCCGGTGCCCACCTTCTGGAAGATCTTCAAGAAGAAGGACGTGGAGGAGTTCAGCCCGATCCCCTACCTCGCCACGCTCTTCAACTGCATGCTCTGGGTCTTCTACGGCCTCCCCATCGTCCACCCCGACAGCACCCTCGTCATCACCATCAACGGCGCCGGCCTCGCCATCGAGGCCATCTACCTCATCATCTTCTTCTCCTACGCGCCCGGCAGGAAGCGGCTCAGGCTGCTCGCCGTGCTCGCCGCCGAGGTCGTCGTCATGGCCGCCATCGTGATCGCCACCCTCCTCGGCGCCCACACACACGTCAGGCGCTCCATGATCGTCGGCATCATCTGCGTCGTCGCCAACACCGTCATGTACGCCTCCCCGCTCACCGTCATGAACAAAGTCGTCAAAACCAAGAGCGTCGAGTACATGCCCTTCTTCCTCTCCCTCGTCGGACTCCTGAACGGATGCTGCTGGACCGCATACGCGCTCATCAAGTTCGACCTCTACATCACCATCCCCAATGGCCTCGGAGTCATCTTCAGCATCGCGCAGCTCATCCTCTACGCATGCTACCGCAACTCCACACCCAAGGCCGCGGGGATCAAGAACGTCGAGCTCCCCACCAAGTCTGCCAACAACACCACCAACACCGACATCTCCATCGCCGTGGAGAAATAAGCGCTGCAGCACGCCTCATGCTGGCCGTCCTCCTCCTCCTCTAGGTTTTAGGTTATATAAATAAGATGCAGTAGTATTCCTTACTAGCTTTCAGTTTTGTGTTAATTCATAGGCGCAAGATTCTTTAGTTTGCCTTTTTCTTTTCTTTTTAAATACCCCCTGTCTAGGAAAGAAGAGTAGAATAAAAGATGTGGAGTGCAATACAGAAAAATTGAATTATTTCCTTCATCTATCCTTATTCATACAGAATTCCTTATTGTCATATCGTTTTCTTATTTATGTGCGTCTTCACGATATTCTGATTGGATCTATTAATTGTTGTTGTCTATGTCAGAAAATCATATTTCGATCATTCATATTTTATAAATATTTTGTTTCAATGCACGGGCATAGAAGCCATATTTGTACTGAGAAACACTTTCGTAATTATGGTGATATGTCAAATTTATGTTTTTTCTCAATTAATTAACTCAGATTTTTCTAGATGCATATACATATGTATCTAGACAAAATCTAGTCAGCGAAGACCCTGGTATGCTGTCCAAAAAGTCAAATAGGAACAGACGTAGGAAAGTTGTTGTACCCAGTGCTCAAATCGCCCATGCATACATAGTACTCTACATGATGCAACTTTCAGCGGCAGCCTCTGAGGTTTAAGTTCGAATTAATTTGGTTTTGAGCAAAGGCGACGTGAAAGATAGTACATGAGGTAAACGACTACATGATCGGGCTAATGCTGTGATGTTTTCAAAATACTTCAGCTTATTAGAACTGAAGTTTCTAATATAGAAAATTTTAAAACAATAGTATTCTGTGCATCCAAGCACGTCAAAGTATCCAACACCAGTATTTTGAAAAACTATAGTATTGGCAGAATACTTCAAAAAAACTTTGATGCCAAATGGATATTTTCAAAATACTTGGGAGATTATTGTTTTGAACCAATTTTGGTACAGTAAGATTTGTCTAGCAAACTTTTAAGGAGATCCTAGGTCGTGATCAGTTGCTACAAACGTGTATCCCTATATATCTGTGGTATGGAGAATATATCTAGTGATACCATCCTCTAAATGATACATGATACAGTCTTAAAAAAACAAAACAAAATCTATTTCTAAAAAATCTGAAAAAAATTGTGAGTGTTCACATGGTGTGTGTTGACAAACTCTAAAAATTTCAGAACCAACTATGAAACACATGTAGAGAAACGAAAATGAAAAATCCAATATTATGAATAGTATCACAAAAGGAGAAAACCACAAATGGCACTATTCACATATCAGTTTGTCATTTTCGTTTCTATTTGTGTGTTTCGAATTTGGTTCCGAAAATTCTAGTGGTTCTGAACACATCTTGAGAACATACGTATTCTCTTTCCGAACTTTTTAGAAACTTGAAAATTGAATTTTTTTTAAGGACTAGTATCATGGTATCATTTGGAGGGTGGTATCACTAGATATGTAGGTAGAAGCACCTATACTATTAAATTGCTTAGCATAGGTTGGTCGTTTTCATTCCGATTTTTTTGGCCGATTTGTCCCTCAATGGTTCGGATGTTTTACATGCCTGCCACCACCAAGTTAAGAACCAGAACAGAACATTCGGTGCCCGATCCCCTCCACCCCTTTCTCCTGCGGCAGCTGAACTTGATCCTCCCGTCCCGCAAAAGTCCGGCGCCCCCTTGTCCTCCTCCTCGGATGAGGTAGCCGCCCTTTTGTCGTTCCCCTTCGATGTGGAAGGTTGTCGTTTTATGGTCTGCGTGGTCTCCAGGAGTCATCTTCAGCATCGCGCAGCTCGTCCTCTAACGCATGCGACCAAAAACTCCACCCCCAACAAGGCCGCCAGGATCAAGAACGTCGAGCTGCCCACCGTCCAGTTCCCCACCAAGTCTGCCAACAATGACACCAACACCAACATTTCCATCGCCGTGGAGAAATAAGCGTCGTGGCACGCCTTCAAGCCATCCGTCGTCATCCTCCAGTAGTTTCAGCTACATATATATATTAGAATTTTTATATATAGTACTAGTTTTTCTTTGTTCATATAATAATTAGATGTTCTACTTTTCAGTTATTAGTTGATAAGTCGTGCGTGTGTTTACTTTTAAGCGGTGTTAGTTCTTCTTGCTCTTCTTTGTGTAAGCTTTGATGATCTTATTTTTGGATTTGTTAATACATGCGTTTCTCTGAAAATTTAATTTCGATCTAGAAGATAACATTCATTTGGATCTAGGGTTCAGTTTTGCTTGTGTAATTGTCTCCAGTCTGAATGAAATTCATCAGTTAAATCTTAATTTAATATTCCTTTTGTTTTCTACAACTGTGATTTCCAGTTGTAATGCATGTTCAATGATTTAAATGGACTATCGTGGTATGTATGTTATACGTCGATTGTATCTTTTATGGGAGTGCCTAGATCTCAGGCGCCTGAGAACTTCTTATGTCTAAGTCGCTGATGTCATCCTAATATTTGTGCTAATTCTCAGTTGTAACCTAGTTGCAACTTATAAGATTTGTACTAATTCTCAGTTGCAACCTAGTTGTAACTCATTAAATTCTCAGTTACACCTTAGTTGCAACTCATGTTTAACTTACACTTTGCACAAATTACGAGGTATATCAAACGGTAAAAGAGACGACTGAGAACTAAGAAGTTCTATGGCGTGGAACTATAAACACCGCTAGTCGAGGCTAGTAAATTGATTATCCATCATGTGCCTGCCGGATGCACGCCACCGGTACAACGTACTAGCAGCAATGAGTTGGTAGAGTTTGGTCGCCGCTAATGCTGATTTCGTAATGTTGATAATAAGTGTTTGTCTACTAGTGTATCGTCCTCGGCTCCCCGGAGGCGCGGTCGTCCACGCCATCGCAAAATCAGCCCAAAATTAGATCGAGACTACGGCAATACGAACCGGTCTGTGAGACACGGTATATTTGCGGGGTCATCCTCTGTCCGGTGAGACAGAATCTGATATACTGGTCCGTTTGCAGGAACAGTTGGAGTTGCACTTAGTTCCTGTGACGGCACGTACATACGACCACATCCGAGTTATTACAACACTAAGGATTACCGAGCAATACTACCCTAAAACTGGAACCAGAAAGTGTTTGAGCATATTTCTATACCGCCATGTAGTATTCCCTCCGTTTTAAAATATAAGATGTTTTAGCTTTGTGAAGCTAATTAATGAATCTAGACCACCACTTTTAGTGTGTAGGTTCACACCGAACCTCTCCGAATCTACATACTAAAAAGGGTTTAGATACGTTAGCTACACAACGCTAAAACATCTTATATTTTGAAACGGAAGGAGCACGTGAGTTTTGGAATTTGGAATCACTACTCAGATCTAGAGTGTTCCTGCCAAAGCACCTCTGGAGTAATCCAAGCCGTTGATTTAGAGGCTGGAAGTGCTATGTGCCGCTCATCAGACCATAACTCCTTAGATCTAACGGTCGGAAATGCATGGATTCGTCACTCTCTTCTTGGTTGAAAGCAAGCTAGCGCTACCATAAATGTGAGTATTTTAACAGGTTGTTGTTAGACTATACGGAAAACCATCGATACATTAAATCAGTTGTTGTATAATTCAAATCGTGTAATTCATTCGTCCTCACAAATGATTCTTGAGACTGATACCAACTAGAAAATTCTATTATAGAGGGAGAGAACTAAAAATGATTGTACATAGTATTCTTGGAATTAATGTTAATCATCCACCCCCTCTGTATGTAGATACAACTTATCAGAAATATATAGTAGTCTCTAACATGTTAGTACTTTAGTAAAATATGCAAGATTGTGCCAATATAAAATCGTTGTTCTTTTATGGAGTGTGATCAATATAAAATTGTTCTTCTATTATGCAATTCTACAAGGTTTCCGTACATAGAAGAAAGTTTTAGCAGACCTCCTAGGACCAGACTTCAATCGTCTGCATAAAATGCTGTGCATTTACTGAATGAATCAAAAAGATGCACCCAGCGATCACAAATTAAACTAACATGTTCATTGCGTGACAGGTCTCATTACATGATAGACTGATACATGACAATTCTTATTATACATTAAATATTAATTATTAGCATGTGACGGATTTGTTTTTAGATATGAAAGACATGATCGTAGTCTTTTAAAGTTGTTTCATGCACCGTGGGGAAATGTGGGTAGTCTAACGTAAATTTTCGAAAGTAGAGAAAAATTCGAGGAAACTTAATGAGGTACACATCATGATGTCGATTGGAATGACGAATGGAATGACAAATCGTTGTTTATTGAGAGGTATATGCATATTGTCTGGACGACAAATGTGAACAGTACAAAAGAATTCTAGAGGTCTACGATTGTGCGAAACCGAAGTTATCTAGCTGTAGCTGTTGATATTTCCAAATAATAGAGAATTAGTAATTTCTAAGTCGGCCATCGGTTGTACTGAGCTTCCGAATAATGAGTATTATTGTGGCTTAATAAGGTAAGACATAGTTGCGGTCAGAATATCTATTGACGTGATCAGTCAGCTACTGAGCTAGCTCTTGAGAACTTCTCGGGAGAACACTGTGTGCGAACTTTAGATTTTTCCTTTTCTAAGTTAGCCTGGGCTGGGCTGACGCAAGTACATAAAAAGATCCTCAATTACTCAATACGGGCCTGTAGCAATATAACTACTCGAGAGCCCATTACTCGGCTTCAGCGTCACCGGTGACGAGTATTACAGAGCATCAACACACAGGGTACTACCAGTGAGACAATCAAATGGATGGAGCAAGAGCTTATGTCCGCCGCAGAGTGATCTACCCCATGAATCCGGTGAGGCCGAGCTTGTCTCCGATCATTGTACATCACAAGATCGTTCCACACTGGCCCAAACAACAGCTCACGTCCGACGATGAGAGTTGTGGCCCAGGTGAGGAGAACTACAGAGAAGATGGTAAAGTCGGTCGGGTCCCCCTTCCGGGCGACCAGGTCTTCAGATCTAAAAAGCGTCCGACGGATGCCTTGTGTATGGCGCTTCCGGACGGATCTTTTTCGACATGAGTTGCGGTGTATCACCCTCGGTGTCAAGATAAATTTATCTCAGGTGTGGTCGACATACTCCTTGACAACTCCCCTATTTTCGAGTGTGTGGCCAGTCTTAAGGCCAACAGTGAGTGCAAAAACCACAGTAAGTTTTCATGTGATCTATATTGTATTTAGTTTAGAAGGAAAATTTGCATCGAGTTCAACCTCACTTAAAATTTCATATGATTATATGACACTTATGTTATGCACCAATCCAACAAGGAAAGTTCCTTTTTTTCTGTGCGCAACCAAACAATTTATATTAAGCATCTCTGAGTTTTTAATACTTGTAGGATTGAGTATGGAATTACATGTGTGTCATACTTTTCTTATTTCTATGTTTTGAGAATCTTGTGAAACGGAGAGGCCCTTAGTTGTTCTTTTACGTGCCATCCTGTTTAGTCATTCTTTTGTTTACTTATCTTATCCGAGAAAATAAAAAACCAAAGTCGTCGTAGTCCTTTTCTTGCTATTGCTTAGTTTAGTTTGCCTTGCTTGTATCCGGGGAGAATTTGAAGAACTTTATCTAAACACATAAATTATACAAAATAGATATTTTAAAAAGTTTGTTACTACAACACACTCTCAAATATCATATAATTAATTGAAATTTGTGCATCTCTCGACTTGTAGACATTTTGCTCCTCCGAGAGATGACTAGATTCATGCAAACATTAACAAAAGTTTCAAGTGAGCTTTCATTTTTTGCCACGAGATCAACAAAAAATTATATGGTGTCCTTCCATCAAAAGAATAAGTCGACTCATGTTGAATCATTTTTGTGAAGTTAATAAATATATTTTTTAGAGAAAAAGGAATTATGAAACCTTGTAGAAGTCACATATTATCATGCTCCCCTAAAAGTTGATTAAGCGGATGATAGGAAGTGGGGGAGGGGAGATCATTATTGAACATACAAAAACATGCACCAGAATAGTCATGAGTTTTTTCAAGGGAAACACCTTTCCCTTATGGATGTACTCACCTTCCTTTTTGAATAATAAGATGCTCCCAGCATTGTCCCAACGGAAACAAACTCCATTGGAGTGAACACTTATTGATAGCAGGTACATTTAGAGTATGTTGATTGTGATCAAAGTGTGCCATACCAATTTTTTGGTATTGACCAAAAGGTTGGCTCATGTTTGGATAGTTGCCAATGTTTTGACTTGCCAATGCTCCACTTCATTTTTAGCCAGTGTTGGCTAACTTGTGGGCAATAAAAAGCTCAACCAAAATTTTGACTAGCCAAATTTTTGGTAGGGCAACCTTGCGCACAAACCAAACACATTCTTATCACCAATATTAGTACATACTAAGCTACAATGGCTTGTTGTAGAAAGCTCTAATAGGATATTTGTTAGACTTTGTACATTTAGAATGTTTGTCAAACATACTTATTAATACTAACATTGGTACCAACAAGAAAACCTAAGTGCCGCAAATTACTTTGTAGGTGAATGTGGTTTTGTGGTAAAATCATATATGGTTTTCTTATATTTTGATGGAACTAATTCCGATGAAATTTCTCAAATTAAAAAAAAATACAATTCCACTCAAATATAGATAACTACATTAGGATTTCCAAAGTTGGAATGTTAGTCGTTTGAATTCTATAATGCTGAACTTTAAGGTTTATTCAAGTCATTAATGTTTTATATATAATTAAAAACATTCTATCTAAGGTTTTATCTTTTATATCACATGAATGAAAAAAAAGAAAACTTGGACCTTAAGTATAAAAGATTAGTATAAAAGCAATCTACAGAGTAGCTACATTTATATGAGGTTGGGAGCAAACTAAAAAACATAAATACCTATGAGATGCTACCATGTGACTTCATCAGATCAAACTCTGTTTCTAGCAGGACAATTTATATTTTCCTCTTATGAACAACATCACAAGATTATAGGTCTTGCTCGCTGGACAAATGACCTTTAATCCAGGTGCCCTTCATATATATCCCTCTCGATTCTTTGCTTTGGCTTTCCTCTCCAGTAGCATTGCTAACATAGTATTTTCCGAAACCAGCACTAGTTGTGCAGAATATATACAAAACACCGTGTCCAATGTACATAGTATTGTGCAACTTAGCTTTCGCCCTACATAAATTGAAGACCAAGTTTTTAGTCTTTTTAGGTGGACGAAATGTTTTCAATAACAAGCATGATGACTAGCGAGAAACATAATAAAGGTAAAAGATTTGAGCCTAAATAAGGACAACAAAACCAGAATAAGCATCATTTAACAGCGACCACATTACATTAAATAAGTAAATATCGCTGAGCAGATAATAAGAATCATTGGCTAAAACAGAACAAGTGAAACAACATGACCACATTAGCCAGGAAAGTCGTATCAAAGAAGTAACCATATCATACCTATGATTAACCCCAACCGATGAGGAGTGCACATGGGCACCATAGATCCTAAAAAATAGAAAATTATATTTTCAATTTTAAAAAAAAGTACTGAAAATAAATTAGGATGTAACCAGTAATGTATACCACAAACGTGCAAAATATCAATTGGAATAGTGTTTATTTTAATCTACAAATAAATGACAAAAATGTGATTTGGCTTTGTAAAGAACTTTTATAACTTGGTTTTGATTTGATTGGTTCAGGCTGGACTTTGCCTGCCGTACAATGCCTCAAAAACAAAAATGTGAATTGAGTATAGTGATTTCAAATCTGAAAAACTTAGACTTCGTCATTTTTCTGTATCTCAAAATAAAAAATATTTAAACTTAAGATTTGGCACGTTTATGGGATACATCGTTAGCTACATCTAGGATTTTGCTTCATGATTTTTGAAACTTGTAATTATAATTATTTTTAATATGCAGGGAGCACTCGAGAAAGACTTTTTGACCGATGACTGTGTAGAGATACCAGATCTCCAACGTGCCTAGAATTGTCGACATACCAGCTCATGCAGACTCACCAAATCCCAACCACGTATCATATCTCCAACCAACGTGATTACAATTTCACAAGCTAAATTAATAAAAGGATCGTCTAAATTGAAGACCAAGGTTTTAGTCTTTTTACGTAAAACAGAATGAAAAAATGAAAAAAAAAATCAATAACAAGCATGCTGACAAGTGAGAAACAGAATAAAGTCTAAAGAGTTGAACCTAAATAAGGAAAACAAGACTTACATAAGAATCATTTAACAACATGTCGCATTAAAGAAGTAAGCATCACTAAGTAGATAATAAGCATCATTGGCTAAACCAAAATAGCATGACCGTATTAACCAGGGAACATCATCACTCGCATTGGAAAGACAAACTAACATACCATATCCCAGTCCACTCCTATCAAAGGAGTAACCATCTCATATCTACGATTAACCCCAATCGGCGGCCATGTAGAGATACCAGGTATCCAAACTTACCTAGAATCATCGACCTACCAGCACGACGACCGTGTAGACGCACCAAATTCTCAACCACATACCATATCTCCAAACTTACAACATAAGGATTACAATTTCACATACTTTTACTAAATCCTGGAATGAAACACTTGCAATCGGGCGACTGATTATGTCTGTGTGATTGGTCGCTCCGACTCTAGTGCGTGGTGCCTAGTCACTTTTTTCGACTGTGGTGCCTAGTCACTGCTGCCCCGCGCGTGCACTGTGGCGATGCTCCGCCTCCCTGCTTGTTGTTTGCTTGCCCTTCTCCTCCCTTCCCCATTCTTCCCAATGGAAGCCGTCAAGAGTTCAATCTCATCAATGGCTATGGCCATGAAAGCTTCAGATAGAAGGCTTTCAAGTGTTATGGCCATGAAAGCTTCAGATAGAAGGTTTTCAAGTGTTCCAAGTTCGAAAAGTTGAGGAACCAGTGGGAACAGAACTAGGGTCACCTTCTCTAGGGCCAACAAGGCTATAGCGAGCCGGATTT
Organism: Avena eriantha; assembly: GCA_910589775.1. NCBI lineage: Eukaryota > Viridiplantae > Streptophyta > Magnoliopsida > Poales > Poaceae > Avena > Avena eriantha. Next base: position 346,163,637 of record OU342746.1, on the reverse strand, counting down.
GCACTCGGCGACGCCGGATTGGCGATATCCAGTCCTCCGTGAACTTTTTAGATGTTGTATACCTTGGTTAATTTTGGAACAATTGTTTACTTTGGCGCTTAGCCACAATTTTATGTTTCCCCCAGGTTTTCAATGTTGCGTAAGTTAATTTCAAAAGTAAAGTTTTGTTGAGAAAGCAGAAAACATACGTTACAAGGTTTTCTACAAGTTGTGTATTTCCTCGGATTTTTTGAAAATGTTTACATGCTTTTAGAAAATGCTCCAAACACTTTTTTGTAATAGTTTGTGAATTTTATTGAAATAGTTGGTGATTTTTTGTGCAAATCACCCTGTAGAAAAAATGTTGTTGCTTAATCACTATCTCATTGCTGCAAACGCATGGTTTTTGTCGTAGTCATCGAGATTTTTGTTGAAATTGTTGATGATTTTTGTTCTAACACAATCTGTAGCAGAAAATATCGTTGTTTAACCTCTTTTTTTGTAGCATTATTATTTCCAAAAATGTTGCGAATTTTTTCTTGCAATAGTATATGTTTTGTAGTAGGGTGAGAGATTTTTGTTGCAATACTCGGTACAGCTCAGATCTGCCCTGCAGTGGCATTTCTATCGAAAATATCTGGAAGATTGGGCCCAAAAGAAGAAGAAAAACCATATTGGTTCAGTGGAGAGGATTCGGACCGTGGATTGGTTTTGGAAAAACCAAGGGCCAAAATGCAAAAGTTTCGTCACAGCTGATTTCGAGTGTAGGATGACGATCGGACAACGCTCGGCCGACCGACGCCTAGCGCAACCCAATCCTAGAAGGCTAGAAAATGTGTGCCCCATACATGAAGTTCTCCCATGACCAGAATGCAACCTTTCCCTTAGATCTGGTTAAGAAACTGTGCACGCCGCACACGACAGGGAGCCCGCGCCGCCGCGAGACCAGAGGAGCCCTAAACCCATGCTGGCACGTGGGAAGACGACGCCTGACTCGTGCCGGGAAGGCGCAGACAGCAAATGCAATCGAACTGCAAGCAATCGCCATTCCGACGCGGGAGCAGCAGGGTAAGGGGGCGGTGAACTGGAGAAGGGCGAGGATAGGACGGCGGACGGGAAGGGCGCCAGGGGGATGTTTGCTCTCAACACCCTAGTATAGACTTTTACTAGTCAATAGGCTATGGGCCGAACTGGCAGTCCCTCTATTGTCTTTTCTGAGAGTAGGTCGCAACCTAAGGGCAATTCCAATGGGCCACTCAAACGGACCGTGCATGTCTGAGCAAACAAAAGGCAATGGATCGACCCTGGTGATTCATGTCCTTGATTTTGTTGCTGTTGAACGTGACATAGTACGAGGCTTTTAGATAATATTTTAAGGAGTAACTGAATTGATATTAACACGAACTGAGAAGACAGGAGAAGACTGGCATCTTCACTTCTCCAGAACCAAAATCAAAGTGCACCGGTAGCAGCTGTAGCATGTCGTCAAGCCATACCAGCAGTTCCCATGGTCTTCCTTTTTCAGGTTTTCAGGGCAGATCATATCAACAGATCTATAGTTCCTGTGATAGTGCATACAGCTGTGTGCGGCCCTATCCGAGTTACAAGTGCCGAGCAATAGATTTGTGCACCCTAACGGTGGAACGAGAATATGTTACTGTAAGTAGAACGCGTTTGAAGCATATTTAAGAGCTTTTCTAGACAACATTTTGTACTACCAACATTTAAGAAAAATTCTAGGTTCGGCTCATCCTAGCCTGGGCCATCCAAAGTACTCCCTCCGTCTCAAAACAGATGTCGCAAATTTGTCTAAATTTGGATGTATCAAGACACTATTATTTTGGATGTATCCAGACACTCTTTAGTCTCCACAAACATCTAAATTTAGACAATTTTGAGATGGAGGGAGTACATAAAATCATCAACTGCTCAATACGGGCTTCTACAGGTCTGCGGCAACATAACTACTCAAGAGCCCATTACTCAACTTCAGTCTCACCAGTGACTAATATTACAGAGCAACAGGGTACTACCAGTGAGACAATCAAATGGTTGGAGCAAGAACTTATGTCTGCCTCCTCAAAGCGATCCTCCCGATGGAGTCTACCCCATGAATCCGGTGAGGCCGAGCTTGTCTGCGATGTTGTACATCACGAGATCTTTCCATACTGGCCCAAATAGCTGCTCACCTCCGACGATGAAAGTTGTGGCCCAGGTGAGGAGAACCACAGCGAAGATGGTGAAGCCAATCGCGGATTTAACGACATCTGCAAAGGATTATTCGGAATGCATAAGGAACTGCGGAAATGACATGGACAGCACAAGACAGAGTGAAGTCCAATTGAGTGAGCAGTAGTAAAACTTGTGTAAGAAAGTAAGTGCAAGATAACGAACATATAAAATAGAATCTAAGAGCAAGGGATAACAACGTCCATATTAACCCCAAATTGACTTAATTTGAGATATTATCATATCTTTCTTATTTGTAAGCCCTTCATAGATACCATGAAAAGGTTGCAGCGATGTTTTGTCCCATACCATGAAAGAACCTAAACTACTGCTCTGAAAACAGACAGCTATAATGCACAAAAAATGCTTTATCTCATCGCTAAGACGTAATATATATCAAATGACAGCAAGAAGTCAATCATTGCCTCAGATAGTGGTGTTCTCCATATTTGTCATGACAAGAAACTATATATCATTTTTGATAATTTCAGAAAAGCAGTTCAAACTTTCTCCATTGACTTCCAGATTTTCTCAATGACCATAATAAATGTTGTCACAAAGATATACAAATGAACAGAACAGGTGTTTCACATATTATTGAAGTGGCGTGTACCAAAAGAACTGCTATTTTGTTAGAATTCTTAATGTGTTAATGTAACTGACATTTTGGATTGCATGCAGCACCGTTGAGCTGTTCATCCAAGGATGCCCTATAGACTTCAAGACTATCTGTGTGCTTTGGTTGGGATTTGGTAACAATAAAGTATCAAGATGATATGAAACTTTTCCTGAATTAAACATGATAAAATGTGATCCTAAGGATAGAAAATTATACTATTTGTTCATCTGATCTATCTTACTTCCTGACCACCTGCACCCTCAGGTTATTCTGTGATAGTTTGGTTTCCTCAAGGAGCAGACGGTGTGCAATGTAAACCGTAGCATCGAAATGCCAATAAGTTGAGAACTTCCACAGTGTTCCAATGTATACACCATCAACCTATATGACAGAGTTTGTGCTGTGAATCTTGTCCACTATTACAAGTAGAATAACATGTCCTTATGGGGTCACAGACCTAGAAACCAAGTAAGCCTCACTGAACAATTGTCCGTTTGAAAGAGGGCCAAATGAAGACCTTGTAGGTTTATCCCGGATATAACTTGGCAATCTGAGATAAACACTTACTAACTACTAGATGGGTTCGGTTCAAGACATCCACAGCCGTGGTAAGATTACAAATCTCCCTAAACCTGACTAGAGTAGCAGTCCACAGGTACACCTTGAAGCAACCAAACAATAGTCAGAGGCCATCAAACTGAACTTCAATTCAGTTATCCACTACAACTAACAGCGGAAGAACCAACCTCTATAAGCAGCCTCCAGTTTGAACACACGGAATTACGATTTATAGCACACACCCAATTCCCCCTACATCACTAGAACTACAATACTGTTTACCCTCTAAAAGTAATTGACTGATAACCGGCGCAAGACACCACATTATGGCAGCACAAATTTACAAAGGAATCCGTAATTTTCAGCAACCTAACATTCTAGGTAAAATCACTAAGGATGTCAGTTTGACAGCAACAAAGGTCAATTCCAAACTATGGACAAGAGATCAATAGATGGTCAGAACCGCACCTCGTGCTTGTACCAACACGACGAGATCTCCTACTCCTACGCGAGAAAGTAGGACGAGACGGGGAAGAGGATCGGGTGAGCTTACAGGGGCGGATGGGGGCGAAGGCGGCGGGCGAGGAGGCTTTGGGGGAGCGGAGGACGGGCCAGAAGTAGCAGCAGTTGATGGCCCAGAGGAAGGGGAGGCACGCGAAGCCCCAGAGGAAGAAGCGCCGCGCGTGGCCCTCCGCGTCCTCAAGCGGCATCCCCAGGGGTCCGTCCACCGTCGCCCAGACCGCCGGCGGGGGAGGAGGCGCTCGGCGCGGGGCCACCGCGGAGGAGGATGGCGGGCGCCGGGCGCCTGCTGCTGCCGGCGGGCGGGAGCGGGGGAGGAGGCCGGACTCCTCGTCCACTCTGGGCGCTCCTGCTGCAACCCTCGCCTCCATGACTCTCTTCCGTGTTTCTCCCGGTTTTACTTTTCTCGTCCTTCGGGTCGTTGCCTTCCTGATAAATCCACCCACTCCTCTATCCAAATACATACCTCAATTTATGTTGAAGAAATATCAAAATTTAAATTTGATACTCCAATGGACGACTTCGGCATCGGTCGATCATACAACCACTAATTTGTTAGTGGTTAAAGGTCAACAATAAACCAGATTTCCAATTTGGCTCATAGATTATAAAACCTACAAACTTGTTTGGACACAAGTGGATGGGATGTAATCTTCTGCAGGGCGAAAATTCGAACAAAATCTTCACAAACCCAAGGAGATAAATATGGAGAAAAGCAACGCCGCGGAGGGAGCAATCCGAATTTTACTAGTTCGTTTAATTTCAAATGATTCATGTGGATTTTTCATAGCCGTATCATTGGAAGCATTCACATGAAGCGTACACAAAACTAGACGAATAGGCCTTCGCCCACCTTCATGGCGTTCTGGCAATGTGTGGCATATGCGGTACACTCGCGGTGATTTGTTCAATGATACCATAGGTGATACACCCGGAGCTATTTGTTCTATTATGAAACTATAGTCGCAATAAGTCTGAACATCCAATTTGTCTCAGGAGTGCAAATAAATCAATTAATCGAAGAATATTTTGAAATATAAAAATATAAGAAAAATATCCGCATGTATATTTGGACATTCTATATTCGCATACACATTTCTTGGGAAAAAGAACATTATTGTGTCATGTGTAAAAAACACAATTTCAGATGCTTCAACATGATTATTCTTGTACAATTTTTTGTCTTTTTACACAAGTCACATAAAGTAGATTTTTTCCTAAAAAGTTGTGTAAGAACACAAATGTCCAGATATACACGCGGTATTTTCTTTCTTAATTTTTTATCATTTAAAAAAATCTATATTTTTTCCATAATAGGTCCATTTGCACCCATGAGCCAAAACACCACCTCCGTATTTTTTGTTTATGTGTTCTAATGACATGTGTAGATATAAAAAGATAGCGGTTTGATCTATGCAAAAGGGGTGTGGGTGCGCCGATCGGTACGGTGACCACTCTTGTTCGAAACTACCATTTTTATTAGACTAAATTATTACCATAACTTTGCTCAATTTATGCCGAGAGAGAGGAATTGGGCTGACGGCATCACGACGAGAGTAAGAGATGATACAACCAGAACAGTTGCGCGCAAAGCAGACACCTGCATTCCTCCACCACACGCACGAAGGAGCACCACATGGGCTCACATGTTGATGTGAAAAGTAGAAAATAGGCCCACATGGAAGTCTCATGGTAGGGATAGATGGCCTTAAAATTCTTGCATGTGACCAGGCTTAAGTCTATAGATAATGTATCTTATTCTAATCAAGTATTTCGGCCTCTGTTGGGTTAAGCTTAACTCTCATAGAATATGAGATCCATGGTATGGGGTGAAGCCGGAAAGAAAGGCCATTGGTCTCATTATAAATTTACCGGTGTTATCTTTTATTTCTAAGAGCATTGTTTCGTTATAAAGGGGTATACTAAAAATCCGACGGTTTCATTTGACCCTAGTCGAGAACTTAGCGCTGGCTCGGTGGCAAGAGTTCAGAGTGCTGAACCTGTCCACCCGGGTTCTATTCGTGTTGACCGTGTTGTAAAAGCACGGAGAGGTCCAACCCAAAATCTGACAACGTGTAGCCAACGAGGGATCATTCTCCGGTGGTCAAAGTTTTTTCTCATTTGACCCTAGTCAATACATGCTAGGTCCGCCCATGTTCGTCGGTTCCAAATTAATCTTATAAATATTCAAGCCGGTGACGTGTGTTCCCCTTATGAGATTATCTTAAGTTGCAAGGAAAATAATTACTGTATCTATTATGCACTTATATAGTAGACATGTGTATCCTTAACTTTTTCTTAATTATTTACTGCCTTGCATATTTTTTTTATATTTTGTACAAAGCTAGGGACTAGACGGAAGGGTTTAAATAACTAACTCAGTCAATTCAAAGACTTCTGTAGCAACACACAAGCATTTGGCTAGTGTAAGAAATAAGAGGTCAAACAACACACTTATTAAATACAGCAGCATTTTTGTATATCTTCACTCTTGTTATTCGATTTACAATCTTCTCCCCATGTAGCCATGGAGCAATGGCACAACATTGCGTGACATCCTTCTATGCACAAAATATTGTTCTCCTGTCACCCAATGAAGTTGTTCATCTAGCCATCATATTCTCTCGTAGTTGAGTTTGTCGGACTGTCAAAAAAGAAAAGTTCGATCACAAATGAAACCCAGTAGTTCAACGTGGCAATACTTCCACACCATTAGACGTTCATTATATTTGATGATCACATTATTATAAAGAAAAACTACCAAATGTTCGTATGGCAGACCATGTTTTTACTTCCAAAATAATAACCGGAGCAGAAGTAACTATACCTTGATGAGCATATAAGTTGGTAGCCATGCCGGAGGGGTTGGAATACCAACCCATGCGATCTGCGCAGCAAATATCCATAATTCAGTTGCACAGAAATAATAAGACATGTTATATAGCCAAGATTCATCCAAATTTAACAAACATTGCAACTGGTATTGCTGAGCATCCAAAGATAAGTAAATCACGAGGTTACTATATTTACCAGGGCGTACTCTCCTGTTTCGAAGACTCTGATGTCCAGAACCTGCAGTTGACAGTTGGTGGTTAGCAAACTGAAATCTAGACCAGATAATCATTATTGTAAAAGAAAGCTAGGATCAATGAAGTATTTTTTTAGAGGAATGATCTGTGAAGTTAATCATAGTAGTTACCTCGCCACGGTCTTCGTAGATATAGTCTAGCCCCTTGTAAAATGGTGGATGCCCCACTGACAGGTACTGGAATTTAATAGACGACGAGCAATAAAAAGCCATCAGATCAAGTGTTAGCCACTAAAGCTCTTAAAAAGGGAAACCATTCCAAGCAGGTTTCAAATTTCAATTGCAGAAATAGTTGTGCAAACTTGTAAAAAAATGTTTTGACGAATATTGAGCAAATTATATATATTTCGGGTGCATGAACCGAAATACACGCTTACGTTGATGCTGTTTAGGTACTTTTCTTTCTCGACGCGAACGATTTGCCCTTTCTTCACTGCAGAAAACAAGGAAAAAATGTAGAAGTTCAGATAGTTAATCGAGGACACGCGAGACGATTAAGCGCTCTCTTAGCTCGCTCCACCCTGAACAAATGGACATGTAGAGTAATTCTGAAGCTTTGGTCTTACTGGAGTAGACGGGCTTCTTCTTCAGGATCTTCTTGGGTGCCGGTGCCGACGCCGCGTCGCCATCAGCAGCGGCAGCAGCCGGCTTCGCCTCGCCGGCTGGCTCGGCAGCGGCGGCGGCCCTGACACGGCCGGAAGCTGGACGCGTGGCCGACGAGGACACCCATTTCGTCACGGACGGCGTCGGCGAGGCCGTGCGGGAGAAGAGAGCACGGGGTGAGGATGCGAGAGCTTCCATGGCCACGCGCGCAGGAGGCACCTCGATCTAGAGCTAGCTACGAACAAAACCGCGGCATACGCTCCACGAGAAATCGCGGCGGCGGATAAGGCGACCACCACGTAACGTACATCCTGGTGCACACGCGTGCGCGCGCTCCTCTCGTTCGGTACGCGCGGCGCTGGAGTGGAGAGCTGGGCTTGGGCCAGAGACGTCAGTCACGCCCACACAAGATCAGTAGCACGCAGGGGGCAGGCCATGCCCACACAGGCCCAGATTAGCTTTCACTGTTCTTTCCAAATTAAGTTTCCTTCGTGTTCCACGGTCTACAATATTATTTATAGACTTAAGCTTGGTCACATGCAAGTATTATGAGATCATCTACCACTACCATGACAGCCATGTGAGTCTATTTTTTCATACTAATTAATTAATCTAATCTAGTATGTTCGGTTGCCTACCCTGCTACTGAGTCCATCGCATAAATCAATACCTTGATCTCCTTCGATCCCTACACTTCCACTAGGTCCCACTTAGATTTGGTCCAGCGACACAACAGTATTTCTCTTTCCTCTCTGTAAGAAAAGGAGGTGGTAATCGCCGTTCGACGTGGCGCTGGCCGCGCACGACACCTTTTTTCTTCTTTTTTTTATATCTTATTTTAAACTATGGCCATTTTTTATAATTATATTTAAAAAGAAGTGTTCGAATATTTCTGAAGATTTCCAAAAAATTATGAACACAAATTCAAAAATCATGTTTTTTAAAAAATTGATGAACATTTTTCAAAAACTCATGAACCAAAATTCAAAAATCATAAACCAAAATTTGAAAATCATGAACAAATTTTCAAAAACCATGAATCAATTTTTAAAAATCATGAACCAATTGAAAAAATCCCAAAATAAAATGAACATTTTTCAAGGAAAGGTAAAAAAGAAAAAGGAAACCGAAAAAATGGGAAAAGAAAAAGAAAAAATAGAACAGAGAAAAGAAAAATAAAAAAGAACGAAAAATAATTACCGCGTGGTAGAATGGGCCGTCCCAACAGGGGAATGCTCCTGTAGTATTTCCATGTAAGGAAGGTTTTCCTCTTTCTCACCGATATATGAACCAAAAATCCCTTGATGTACTTCCACCGTGGCTCAACCTACGGCTACTCTCGGCAGAATCCTCCACTGTCGCGAGCGGTGTAGTTCCTGGCGGATTTTTACTAGGTAGACCGAGGACCACATTCTTATCTCAAAGACATAGGACTCGATCGTCAGGTGCTCCACCGCCGGATTTGCCTATGGATGGTACCCCAACACGACCATGTAAAACGCCAATAAACACTGCAGTTCGATCTACGTGCTACGGTTTCTCACTGGCGGCCGTCGCCCGTCCCACCCAATGCTGCCGCTCCATGCCTTTTTACTTTTCCTCAAAAAATGTTCATTATAAATAGTGATTTGGATGTGATTAGTATGAGTGTGTTGTCGTTGTATATAACAAAATTACATATATTTGTATTGTTTTCATTGGTGCTATTATATATTTGTATTATTTTCATTGGTGCTATTTTCATTGGTGCTATTATTTTCGCCGGATCTGTTTTTTATTTCGTTAGGCCTTATAATGTGATAAGGTGGGAGGGTAAAGTGGTCTTATTTAAAAAGTGTTGACGAAACCGGTGACCGGAGGAAACAGAGGAAATTCGTGCTTTTTAAGTAGTAGAGATTTTTGTTGGCGCTATTATATATGCTTGCACATGTTTTCTGACACGTAAATGGAAGTTCTTTTGTTCTTAGTTTAAACATAATTCTCCGTGGTATAGATAATCAATGCGGTCAAATGACTAAATGAATGCATAATTATGTTGTATTCCTTTTGAAAACACATGGTATCACGTTAACCCGACACGTTGTTAAAACGCAATGTAGATGGCACAGCGAAGCACGCTTCTCTATCTAGTAACTAAATACACGTGAGCAAACGTATGCCACTAAAAAAGAAGGACATGGCAGGCGTTAAATACTTCTTCTGGTAGTAGAAGAAATAACTCCTAATACAACATATATTACCTAAAAAAACTCCTAATACAACATATACACATATAAAGTCATCTTCAAGACTCAAGCCATGCAGGTTTGGTGTCTCTCAGTTTGAGATTCATAAGCAAATACCTGGTGGAAGAGTTTTTTTTTTGAAAAGGAGCATATATTAATATTGCGAGATAGGAGTTACATCCAGGAGATGTTTGGTTCACAGACTGGTAATGTAAACGGCGAGGGAATGAGATTACGGTGGGATCAGAGGTGTAACAGACCATTTGCAATTTTGTTTGGTCCATTACAGTAAAGGTATCAGGTCACACAACTGTATCCCAAACTGAGAATAGATTAACAGCAGTACAACACGAAGATGAACAAGCACTCTAAGTGTAGCCTTAACCAAGATCTCCAGAAGGGGTTATTGAAGGATTAGAGGATGAGTAAGATCCTCAGTAGGGCTAATGGAGGAGGAGGACAACGTGGAGAAGGAGCCCGCTGCACTTCGCGTTGTGCTAGCTTGCAAGGGGGGCATGGCCGCGAGAGGGAGATCAGAGGTAGGGGAAGATCGGTGGCTGGGGACATCTACTCCTCGTCGGAGGACTTCAGACGGTGGAGGATATGTGAGCGTAGGAGGAGATCGAGGGAGACAAGGAAGATTGGGTCGGAGGAGGAAGAGACTGGGCCGGTAACGCAATCAGATTCTGGTGGGAGTGGGAAGTATCGACTCAAAACAGGGGTGGTACCTGATTACGCGGTACCTGATTATGGGCATATCCAAACAAACACATTTAACGGTTTCAGGTTCCTGTGGTATCCGATAACGGGCTGAAAATCCCAAACCAAACACATCCCTAGTCTTTGCAACAATGCATTGCCCTATTGATATTATGGATGCACACAACAAAGAAAAGAAAGAAGAATTATAAAAAAAGAAAAATCTCACTACAACGATCTATGCCTTACAACAGCGGACCAAACACCACCGAGACAACACCAGAAATCCATCCTCTCTAAAAGCGACGCCTCCAAGAAGGGAACAGTACACAAGCGTCGTCATCGCCCTGATCATCGATGATGGGTTTCACCCCCGAAGAAAGTCCGGACTCACAAAACAATGCCTTCAACAACATCATTGTGAGGCACAACCAATTAAGGCCAGACCTTGGGTTTTTACCCTACAAGTTTGAACTCTAGAATCCTCCTGTACTGTTGCCCCCACTTTCCGTTGTCATTGCTCCAAGACCCAAATCAGCAAGCCAAAAACTCATCATCACCAAGATTCAAACCACCATTATCAGTCCCAGACCTCGGCTTCTATGTCATTCTCCGCGACTGACTTCACCATGGGACTAAAGGCATGTCCTTAATGCTAATCTTCTCCTTACAATGTATAATTGCATACAGATAGGGTCAGCTTCTGGAGAAAAGGGTTAGGCTATATATTTATATTTTTTCACACTCCCCCTCAGGTCTAGGGTATTTTAGTCCTTAGCGTGGGTTTGGTGCAAGCCCTCAAAATCTTTTTTTAATTGTGTAAGAAGGGTCTTAAACTTAGGCCTCTTAGTTATTGAATAGATGCACTAGCCAACTGAACCAAAAGTCCGAACTGATGAAAAGGATAGGCTATATCACGCGCAACCCACCAGTGGAGGTGACCAGCGTGGACACACTTTATTTTTCCAGAATTCAACCGATATATTAATAATCATCGGCAATATTACAAAGTGCACCAAAAGAAATAAAAATTATAATAGGTCATTGGACCAACTAGCAACAATTATAAACAATGGCGCGAGCCGAAGGCGCCCCATTGTCCTCGTCCCTCCATTCCTAAATCCGGTCTATCCGACAAACTTCAACAAGGCAAAAGATTGTAATGGGATTTTCGGAAAAAAAATTAGATCTGGGCTGCCACGCATCAGCCAAGAGGATGGTCCAAGGAAAAAATTCTTTGGAACAAGTTCAATAAAAGTTTTTTCTGGTTGTTGTGGTAGACTGACACGAAGTGGTTGTGTTAGCTTCGCTCATCGTTCCCTCGCTGCGCCACCAACTGAATTGTTGCGCGCTGTACATTATCAGGATACAAAACCGTGGTACAAAAGAGTTCATATGTACAGCTAATCCGTAGGATGGATAATAGCGGAATCGTGTAGAAAGGTGTATGTGCTGGGATTCGATGAGTGGGTACCATGCTTAACACTGACACGATCTGAGTAAAGTGAGAATATACGAATGGTCTATGCTACCGTACTGGCGATCGAGGAGGAAAAGGGCCGACAGAGTCAAGTGGGGCTAGACGGACGAAAAGCGTCATGTATGTATGATGAAAAATCTAAAAGATCGCAGTCACCGTCAGCTTTTGCTGGTGGAGTGCTGGTGGTGTAGCCTTGTCCTTGACGACGAGGACCGGTTCCAGGAATCCACACGTACGTGCAGATCCTCCGTGAATCCTCCATCCAAGACCCGTCAAGCTAGCTCTGACTTTTACCCTTCTTCACTGATCCAGTCCAAGACACACACACACACGCGGTTTTTGCTCTGTGTGTAACGCAATTTCATACTGCTAGTTCGTTTACAAGAATTTTGAAGGCATGCATGATCCAAGAGATCCGTCTTACAGTAAAATTTCAGACCTTGTACGGCACGTCAACAAGGAAAAGACGAGAGGACCAAGTCTTGGTTGGGCTGGAACTTCTCTTTCCAGGCCTGACTGTGTCATCGCTAGTTGGCATAGCAGTAAGAGCAGAGTTTGTAAACACACGAAGTGTATCACTCCTTTACATGCCACTTAAAATGACTTTTACGGGTTGAATTAAAACAGCTTGTCCTGTAAAAATATGATTTTAGCATTTCAATCAACGGTGATTAATACCCCAACAATCAAATGATGCAAGGGTTTATAGTTTTTACATCAAATTATCGTGATCACAACAACTCAAACCTAGATTGGGGAATGTTCAACCATCGGAATCCAAAACGTTACAATTCCTCCGTGATGAACACAAGAGATCATCAAACCATATCGTCGCCGCCGGGTTCATCGTGCACACCTCCATCACCACCAGTCCTAGCAGATTCACCTAGGCCACTTGCCGATGCGCCACCGCCTTGACGCGCTAGCTTCCTCCTCTCCAAGATATCAGAAAGCATCATTTGATGCAAATCCAGTTGTGCTTCACTCATCCTCGAGATATCCACCTTCATGATCTCCTTATCCTCGGCCATGAGCTCTTTCATTGCCTTGGCCTCCTTTATACTGAGCCTCCTCTCCTCTATCTCGGTCTTGTACTTGACATCGTCGCTTCGAATTGGTTCCCACCTTGATTGCTTCATCTCCATCTCCTTGTCATGCATCATCGTCTTTGCCTCCAACGTATTCATCACCAACAACTCCTTTGACTTCACCATATCACTCAACGATGATGATTCAGCTTCAAGCTTGATCCTCTCATTTGCCTTCTTGTTACCTTCCGGTTTCCCATTGTTCCTTCCACCATTCTCCTCATCATTAACATCGCCCATTTCCTTCATGGCCTCCCTCTTCGGTGCCGCTTCTTGGTCTCTCAAAGTCCATTTGGGAATATGATCAAGCAATCTCCAACAATGTTGAAGGGTGAATGACCTCCCCTTGGATCTCTTCATTGCCTTGTACCTCTCCCCAACAATATGTTTCCTAACTTGCACAATGAGATGATCAGTGAACTCTTATTCGTAGCTCAACTAGGTAAATGGAAAAGAGAAGGATCTCATCTCACATATTCATCGGTAGAGACGCCACTTGGAGGATTATGACGCACTTGCTCCATAGCTCCGCACCAACAGCTACAAGCCATTTTGATCACATCCCATCAGCCTTGTAGAGACCGATGCGAGCGATAAACCGGTTGTTCACCAAGAGGCATATGTTTGAAGAACTTATCTTCGATGCGCTGCCAATAGCGCTTGCCGGTTTGGCCCATGCCGGTCACCACATCGATGGACACTTGTGACCATGCCCACACTAAGAAAGTGTCCTTGATCCCAGTGTTGTTCACTGCACGTTTCTTCTTGGTCATATTTGCTTGGGCTGCATCGAATACCTCCTCTTCGACCTCTTCCAATTCAACGTCTGCATCGTCACCTTCGTCATCATTGTCGCTGAACTGAAGCCGCTAGCCGGTAATCTCTACGATGCTCATGTTGAGCATATCCACGAACAATGTCGTGGACTCGTGCGCACTGTAGCTACATCGGATTAAGCTTAGGTACTGCAAGGATGTAATTACGTGCACAACATCGTGGAGAGGACGAAGGTCATACCTTGCGGCTTCATCACCGAGCACGTTGCCCGCACCATCCAAGGTGTCCTAAGGGTGGAGCAACACAAAAGAGGACACGGTGACTACGGGCGGATGCTGAGCGGCGACGGGCGGAGGCTGAGCGATGGGAGAGAGGCCTAAGCGATGCACACGTTTCTTGCTCTTCTTACCGTCCACCACACGCCCACACGACTTGGGAGTCGGGGTGACGACCAGAGGCTGTTGTGGTTAAGCCGTCGCCGACGCACCAGCGACCAACGTGGCGTCATTGTTGCCCAATCGCTTATACTCTTCGACTTGAGGCCACCCACAATCGCGTGGGCAAAGCATTCAACGGCCGATGAACTGGAGCCAAATCCAACTGCATGAGTTGGCTGTTGAGGCGGCGCGACCTCACCAGCGGTGGGCAAAAGCTCGGAGAGGTTCATGGGGCCGGATCCGGTGAGCGGCGGTGCCAGAGAGCGGGTAGGCAGTAGATCGAAGGTGGCGGCAACACAGACACAGGAAAGGGGAAAGTTGAAATGGCCCTCGACCGCGAACGGCTAGAGCAATACATAACAGGATCCGTTTAGCCTCTCAGACCACGAATGTAGGATTCGGGAGGACGGTTCCCGTGTTTACATATTCAGTTAGAGCCACAGATTTTTACGGAAACCTAAAACTAACAAATATTTGAAACGTAGGTTGTAAAACTTCGTCTGAAAATGAATAGAGAGGAAATGGAACCGCTAGTGTGTGTAGTAGGTGGTCTAATGACTTATTTGTATTTTGTTACTTTCGAGCCTCTTTGTGCCATTTGATGATTATTAATAGATGGATGAAATTTTCGCGAAAAAAAGACTTACTTGACGAAGAGTCTATGAGTTTGTGCATTAGGAGGTCAAAAATTGGTGGAACCTCACTTTTGTTCCCAAGTTTCATCAAGCCCTAAGTTGGCCTACCTTGGTATGTACTGATTCCTCGCCCCTCGAGCACTCCATCTTAGAACTTGATCAACATAAGATGGTGCATGTGTTGGTGATGTTTCTACATGACATTTTGACAAATTTTAGCAAGATGTCGTATCCGACACGAGCTTTGCTATGCCGGATGTTCAAACAGTGTTTTGCTCACATGAAGCCGTCGAGGAATGAAAAAAATATGGTACCGATTTTTTCACAAACTTGACTTGTTTTGTAGAGAGAATTCCTTATTTGGCCCTAGTTGAAATTTGGGTTCCTTTCTTGGCCTTGGAAATTTTTTTCTTCCCTTTTTGACATCAAATCTTTACTTGATTCCTTATCTGGCCCTCTAGTGCAATTTGAGCACCAACGGTGTTAACTAGGTGCCTAAAATGAAGCTTTTGCCCCTGGTGCAATAAGTGATGAAAATAGTAACAATATCCGGAGGTTATTGGACTAATAACTTAGAGAACCAAAATTAGGCACGCATCACTTAGTACATAATCGGTTCCACTGCGTTGGATCAGTCAGGATAGAATTAGTAGTATATGCAAGCTTTTAGGTACAGACTTGTACAAAACACGTTCTGTCTGATGACTAAGATAATTATTAATTAGACGGTTGTGATTAGTGATCTCAGTGACCATCCAAGTAGTTATGACAGAATGTTAATTATGAAAAAAAGTACTAATTAGGATATGTTAATTGTGAAAAAAAAGCACAACATCACACAGCCGGGTGCAAATCCCGTATCCCGAACATGAAAAAGGAAGAGAAAATTAGATCAGACCAAAAACAAAAGAAGAACAAGCCCTGGCCAGAACGCCGTTTGCATATGCATAAACACCTTTTTGCGTGGCATGGATCAGACGTTTACGGCCCAAAGCCACAGCCATGCCCGCCGATGAGCTTGTAGACGGATTCTTCGCCACCGTGCCTGGGTCGCCATCCGGATCCTCTGCCGCCGTGCTCGACCTGCACAGCCCGCCGGTGCCCTCTGCTCCCATAGCTATGCCGTCGTCGCACCCGCCGCTAGGGTCATCCGCCGCCACTGCCGGGTCTCAGAGAGAGGAGGGAGGGCGTGGGGACTGAGAGGGATGAGTCGGGTTGGGTCAGGATAGAGAGGAGCGATCGGGTTTCTTTCTTATTTTTCCTTTTCACTTTTCTTTCCAGTCAATGTCTATCGATAGCTAGGGGTATACGAGTCCAGAAAAAATTAGCCTAACGGAAGGAGCTAACCGAACCGACGGTAGGGCCAAATAAGGAACCAAGTAAATATTTGGTGTTAAAAAGGAACAAAAAATTTGTCCAGGACCAAGAAAGAAAACCAAATTTCAACTAGGGCTAAATAAGGAATTCTCTCTGTTTTGTATTGGTTGAACTTGCTTAAGGCTTCTCAAAAAAAAAATCCGGACATCCTAGTTCGAGATAGGACGCCACAAATACTAGGATGTCTTTGCCAAGCGACAGACGCGTTCGATGATAGCAGACATTTCCGTGTCTGGCGTTGTGGCCCAGCACCATGGGACCACATGACAGCCGTAAACGCGCGGCGAGAGCGGGGTCACCGGGCCGTAAAAAACTTCCCATTCGGGCAAGCCGCCCGTCCCGTTCCGTCTCCCGGCCTACCCCACGTTCGACCAACAGGTAGGCGGGACCCGCCCACCTCCTGCCGCGTTGAAAAGGCTTCTCGCCTTTTGGCCTGGCCGCGCCGGCGTAAAATCCAACTTCCCACCACTTGCCGGGTCTCCAGTGTTGCCGCTCCACCAACTCCACCCGCGCCCCTCTCCAAGATGGGCCACTCGACCTCCCGCCACAATGCCCGCGCCGGCGCCGGCGGGGACGGCGGCAACGGCGACGAGCCTCCACCTCCGCCACTGCCGTCCCGCTTCTCGCGGTTCCGCACCCGCCTGCGCCTCCGCCGCCGCGACCGCTGCGCGGACCCCAGCGGGTCGGGGAAGCCCGCCGTCGCCGTCGCCGCCGACGAGTTCGCTGGCATCGCGCGCATCCGGATAGTCAAGGTACGTGCCTACGCTCCCTCGCCGATCTCGAGGAGTGGAACCGCGAACTGGCGGTTCTGAATTGGGTTTCTGTTCTGTTCTGTTCTACGCGCTGCTGTCTGATTTTTGCCGGCGCAGGCGGACATGCGGTTCAAGGACAAGTTCTTCGCCTGCCTCTCGCTCGGGGAGCGCACATACCGCACCGAGACCTCCGACAAGTTCAGTAACACTTTTCCCCCCTCCTCTTCTCTGCGCCTGTCTGACTGGGTCACAAGTTCGTCCTCTGCCATAAACCTCTGCGCGGTTCACCGTTGACGAATCGACGTGCTTAGCAAGTTGTACTGCCTCACGTGTTCTGAAGCAAGCAGACAAGCCCCCTTATCTTATGATACTGATTGCTGGTAGTACATGGCTGAGGAATTAGGATAAATGCTTCTGGAATCGGAATCTGTTCACCGCCAGGCAAATATACCAACCTTATTCTGCTTCATGCATGCCTTTCTTTTTTGGATTTTTTGTGTGCATGACAAGTGTCTGAATCCTGACGATCTGCAATAGCTTACTTCGAACCGCTTGCATCTCGTGAAAACCTGCTTGCCTTGAATTTCTTATGATCTGAAGCATATCTTTGTAGACTCGTATGATACGCATCTAACACCATTTGGTACTGTATCTTTGTAGGCACGTAGTTTCAGTACTATCTCACACTTGTTTCGAAGCAGGCCGATAACCCCTGGTCTTATAATAATAATGGCAGCTAGCTAGTACAAGGCTTAGGAGTTAGGATAATGCTTCCGCGGTCGGAATCTGTTCTGCGACAGGCAGGCTCTCTCCTGAATTCTCTCTTTACCAGAAGGATCTGAATTCTGATGATCTATAAGAAGCATGAAAAATGCAGAACAATGCATGTTGTTAATCTGCTTGCCTTTGCCTTCTTCGGCTTTGGAATATATCTGTGTAGGTTCATATGATACACATCTAACACTTTTTCCCCCTTTTCTCCGTTACTTGTCGTTGCTGATGTTTTCAAACTACAAACACTTTCCGCAGCACCCACAAGCCTGTATGGAATTCAGTGAGTAAGCTGCAAGTTTTCTCTGCTTATTTTTGTCTAATAACATGGTTTCCTGTATTAGTGATGGAGATGTGTAGATTTATATATAATTTATAAAAATTGCAGGAAAAGAAAGTCGTTATAGAAACAAATGGACCGCATATTGCACGTGTATCTGTTTTTGAGGTAAGCTGCTAACTGCATCACTTTCTTCTGTAAGCATTCGACACATGTGTATGCTTAAACATAAGTAATTACTGACTGGAAGCTTTTGATTTTTTTTCTTATCTGCAAGCCAAGATAACCATTTCAATCCATTAACATTGCTTTTTCCGCACAACTTTGCAGACTAACCGGTTCTCCAAGAATACTTTGGTTGGTTACTGTGAAGTAGATTTCTTAGATTTGCTCACTAAGGTAACACTGATGTTTTTTTTATGTCTTTAGTTACGTTATCTCTTGTTATTTCATTTTTACAAAATACATATCATCTATCTTATTTCATGAAAAGACTGATAAAATTATTTTTCAAGACTCGAGAGAGTGGCACTGTGTAGAATATCTTGATTCAAAATTTCAAATATGTATCGTAACAGTATCTCCAGATCGTGTCTCCCTACTTTGTTGATGTATTCTGGAACTTTGTAACATTTCTGTACAAATGGCTTAATTTACCATAATAGAACAATTCGTAATGTTTACAACTTTCTGAAGATATTTTAGTTTTGATATTTTGAATATTGCAACTAAGTAACTAACACTTTCCGTAGCAGGATTTGGAGGAGGAACACATTCAGGACCTTGCTTTGTTAGATCCATCGTCGTCCTCTAACACCTTGGGAACCATATCCATATCCTGCTACATTGAGGTAATTGCTTTTCTGTTACCTTTATTCTGTTATCAGCACTCATGAACCATTTCCAAGTTCTGAGTACTAAATTAGCAGTTTTGTTGCAGGATCCTGTTGAAACAGAACAAAGCTTTGCACGCCGGGTCTTAGCTATTGTGGTATTCTTTCAATACTGATTCTTTGTATTCTCTTTTCATATATTGTTGGCACTTGATTATGTTGTTCCTTGTGCGCATCGTAGTTCCATATGATGTTTTTGATTAGCCAAATTGTGATGTTTCAATATAGCACTTGGAAGTGGTTAGAATGTATGGTCTGAACTTAGCATTGTACAAACAACGTGAAGCAAGATAAAGCTGCCGCATACTTCCAGTGAATCAGATCCATTAAGGGTTTCATAATAAAAATCAATCAAAAACTCTCTACAATTAGCTATCCCTTGTATCTGTTCTCGCCAGTTTTACAAAACGAATATCTTTGTAATTCTAGATGTCTTATTTACTGTTGTAGCACCTCATTTACTTTTGTTATCACGGTTGCTGCTAGTATCCATTCAATTCAAGGACAGTGGTCTTTAATTATTGTTATTTGTTACTCTTACTCACCAGCCACCTGAGCAGAATTTTTCTATCAGATGCCTCTAAGTTATCATTTTCACATTGCACGTATTTCCTTCATTTCTTTATGTTCCACCCTACAATGCACAACAGTAGTCTTGTTATGGCAGGACTACAATGAAGATGGAAAGCTTTCCTTGTCTGAATTCTCTGACTTGATGAAAGCTTTTGGTAATGGACTAGCAGTTAACAAGGTTGGATATTTTTTCCTCATTTGAATGGATGTTCTGTTCCTTATAGTTGTAGCTGCCTGACTGGTTCCTTGTCGGAAGTACATAGTGTATCTTATTACTTTCTATAATACTTTAGATCGAAGAGCTTTTCCGACAAGCAGATACAAATGGTGATGACATAGTTGACATGGATGAATTAGCAGCCCTTCTAGCTGATCAACAAGAGAAGTAACAAACAACTACCTTTTCCCATGTTTTGTTCTGTTTCCAAGATTATCATATTGTTGAGCTCTGACATTTAATAGTATTACTTGTTATGCTCTTTCCATTTTTCAGAGAACCAATTATCAGTAACTGTCCTGTCTGTGGTGAAAGTCTTGGAAAGTATGATAAAATAAATGATATGATACATATGACACTTTGCTTTGATGAGGGCACTGGGAATCAAATTATGACTGGGGGATTCTTAACGGATAAGCAAGCTTCCTATGGGTAAGGCAATTCGCTTACTGAAATTTTTGAAATTTCATTTAAATATGAGCAATTTATACTGTAGTCATATAGTAATACTTGTCATGTCCAGGTGGATGTTTAAGCTTAGCGAATGGGCTAATTTTTCCTCATATGATGTTGGTTTGCGCTCTGGCTCTACTGCTTCGCATATTCTGGTATGTCTCATTAGTTAGATTAACTTTATCGTATTTGTATAGGCCTATTGACAAACCAACCAGAATATAGTACGGAAATATTTCAATTGCATTGCTCTCTTATTTCGTTAACTTGAATCAATGAATTAGGTTTTCGATCGGCGAGCACAGAGGCTAGTTGAAGAAGCAATAGATGGGAAGATAGTGTTGTCCATGAGGGCTTTATATCAATCAAAAGTAGGGCTCACTCTTATCAATTCTGGTACGTTGGGACAATGAAGATCATTTCAATAATGCACGTCATATTTATCGATTGAAAACTTTTTGAATCTGCCCCAACTCATACTTGTACATATGCTTTTATTTTAAGAATGTTGTCCTGTGAATCTTACTAGTCAGAACAATAACGGTTTTTCTCAATAATGTTTACTTGTTGGCAAGGTGACCATGAAACTACTTCGGATTACCAATTGACTTGCCCTTCTCCACGTTCTCCATATTGCACACATTTTAATTAGAGATTCAACAATTTATTTGTGGCTAGACTTTGTAGGTATTTTCGTTTTTACAACCACAGAGAGTGACTATTTGATATCATACATTTATGACTTATACCACCAATTTTTGTTATCTATGGTTGGCCTTTATCATGGCCTAGTACTACCCCTTCTAATGGATGCTGACACCGAAGAAAACCTTATGTTTTGATATCTCTGGGGTAATTCGGATTGTCCTCATGCAGGTGTCAAAGATATCTTGAAAAACCTATCTGAGAAGCAAGGAAAGAAGATGAACTCGACAGAATCTGCCAAAGATATTCCAAAGTTCCTTGATTTATTTATGGTATGAACTGTTATTCTTTTGCAGCATGCATCTTCAAATAGCTAGTAGGGAGACATATTTGTTCTCAGAGACGCATCAATATGTGTGTCATTTTGTATTTGTAGGAGTGTGTTCGAATGACACAGTTACAACCCCTAAGATAAAATAAGTTAGCACGACCCCTAGGGTATAACACCCTCAGGTGGCCTTATGTGCAACGGCAGTCATGTGCATCTGCCAGATTCTCCACATAGTTGAAGTGATCAGAGATTGCGTCCCCTTGACCTGAATAGGAAGATAACTTAAACATATCTTGACTAATTCCAAGCCAGGATATTAGTCCCAGAACTGTATACCAGTTACTGAAGGTGCTTGGTTTTTTTTCCATTATCTGATCTTGAACTTCCTTTTTCTGAAGTATTTCCTTTCATTACATGTTTCTGCCTTTGGATACATAGAACTTCTGTTGTAATCTTTGATATATTTTGCATATAAATGCAGGGTCAAATTAATATGGATGAGACCAAGGACCCTATTGAAAGTTTTAAGGTTTGTTATGCCTCCATATTTTCCGACCTATAGCACTGTTTTTTTTTTGTTCTAGTTTTCTATGTCAGTGCATAGATTAATGCATAAGGCAACCAACATTACTATCATGCTATGAATACGGGCCTCATCCAAATTAGCACTCAGGACCCTTTGCTCGTTTTATGTGAGACCGGCTAGTAATTGCATCATCTGTTTAAAATGACCCATTAGTTGTTATCGAAGTATACTGTTTCTTCTGCACATCAGATTCATAGCATAGCCTATTTCCTTTTTATTGCCTCAAAAGGTTACCGATGTCAAAATGTTTTGAGGGGTACATGATTGTTTTTGTTAAACCATCCCGACCTCATGGGTTTGCCCTTATAGTTCACTCAAGGAGGCTCACTTATTTTGCTATAAACCTATGCTCATATATTTGAGAAAGGCATCTCATCTCAAGGGGATATCTAGTTAAGAAACACAATTTGGTGCACATTTCCAAAAGCTTTTGGTTTGAGTATCAAATCAACACACAAATGTTCTTGTGAGTTACTAGACTCATATAAAATGGTAGTTTCACATCCATACTTGTTTTTGCAGACATTCAATGATTTTTTCGTGAGACAGTTGAAATCCGGTGCCAGGCCGATAGCGTACAGTGATCAGGACAATATTGCTACCTGTGCTGCTGACTGCCGTTTAATGGCTTTCAGTTCTGTTGATGAGAGCACACGATTTTGGATTAAGGTAAGGTATTGTTGTCTAATATGGCTATTTCCGTATTACAAGATTTAATTATATATAGAGGTTTTATGTCCATATAAGTCCTAAGTACTTGCAATTCATGGAGCGAAATAATTTGTCGATGGATGTAATCTCCAAAAATCATCCCCTTTCGATATGATATGATATGTTCTGATCTGTATGGGTGGGTACTTCATACAATGACATATAGTGCTTTTTCTGTGAACTTTTGTCTGGTGTCTAATGCCCCTCATCTTTGTTACTCGCTAGCCATTACATAAAAATGCATAAATACATTTTTACGAGTTGACATTAATAACATACTTTGAATCAAAGCAAAATAGTTGGTACCTTTGCACTACTCTATTTTAGACTCTTTCCCAAGGATGAATGGAGTACAAGTGATAGCAGCAGTGACTATAGAGTCCCATTTGATCTGTTCAGGAGTATCTCATGCTTTTTAGTGTCATATTTTGTAGTGATAAGTATGATGGCTTGGCTTTGTCTGGTTCTTTTATGACACTAATTAATTTGATTCACAAATTTCATGTATGATCAAATTGATACATCTGGGTGCGTGTTCAACAAAAATAATTCAGTTATAATCTTATATGTCAGGGTCATTTATATTTACATTATTAATTTATTATTGCTCAAGTGTTTTAGTCAAGTTGACTTTCTTTAACTAGAAGGAAATTTTTTAGAACTATAATTTGATACTTTTTGTGATGTTTGGTTGAAGTTTCATTGCACTCTATCTTCTGCTCCCAGGGTCGCAAATTTTCAATTAAGGGTCTCCTAGGGGCAGATGCGCACTTTGATGCTTTTACCAATGGATCGTTGGTAATTTTTCGGCTTGCACCTCAGGTACAGCTTGAATATCATTACTAAGGATCCATGCTTCTATGAGACATATTGGATTTCACCAATTTACATTTCGAATGCAGGACTACCATAGGTTTCATGTACCCGTGTCAGGAATTGTAGAGAAATTCGTGGAAATTCCTGGATGCTTGTACACGGTATATAATACTTACCTTGACATGGATTACCTGTGTTGAAGGATGTACTTATGCTGTGTGCTCTTTCCATCATTTTCTAGCATTAAATGACTGGGCTCATATCTTTTTATTTAACAGGTCAATCCTATTGCTGTGAACAGCAAGTACTGTAATGTATTCACCGAGAATAAAAGAACTATCTCAATAATCTCAACTTCAGAATTTGGAAAGGTTTGCATTTCGCTCCTTTTACCATGTATACTACCAAGCAGCAGCTTATTGCTCTTTCCACATATAAAAATTTGATTTATTTTGCCTTCAATTTCATGGGGGGATGTGCTGAAAATGATGCAAACTGCTTATATAGTTTCACACTCTTTTCTATTTTTGCTAGGCATGAACAAGGCCAAACACATATTTGATATTAATAATGTGGTTAACATTTTCCCAATGCTGCAGCAAAAAATATCACACTCCACAGGGTTTGCCAGTATAACGTGTTAGGGTCTGTTTTTTCAAATGCTTAAATTTATCAGTGTTTTCCTCGGTCAAATATCAAGTATTGGCATCAATGTTTGTTGCTTCTTATTAATGGTATATATGCTCCACATTTCCTTGTGATGATTTGATGCACTGAAAACAGCCTGGAGCATTTCCATGTTTACTCCTATATGCTCCTCATTAGGTGTTGTTCTTATTTGCACAGCAGGCTGGCACCAAGTACAGCAATCTAGTAACCTTCCGAACTTTGGCTTCACTGACCTTGCACTGTTTTTGTAATGACATGTTACAGGTGGCATTTGTTGCCATTGGAGCAACTATGGTAGGAAGCATCACATTCTTGAAAAAGGAGGGGGACTATGTCCACAAGGGAGACGAGGTTTCCTTTATACTCTTTTCCTTCTCGCGACTATTCTGCTGTCTCTGCTGGTTTGTTCAGGTATCTAATCCGTTTTCTTCTCTCCCAGTTTGGGTATTTCTCCTTTGGAGGAAGCACGGTAATCTGCGTCTTTGAGAAGGTTTGTTCATTTTTTAACTATCCTTCTTGTTTCCTTCCTTATTTGTAGATACTGCTAAGCAACTTTGAGCAATCCAATGTCTCCTGCTTCCTTCTTTTAGATACTGCTATGTGCTATGCAACTTTGCAAGCAATCCGATATCTCCTGCAAGTAAACCTTGTTGTTTTGATCGCAGGACACGATACAATTTGATGATGATCTGCTAGCAAACAGCGAAAGGTCACTGGAAACTCTCGTACAGGTTGGCACGACGCTTGGCACCTCCAAACGGAACAAAGAGCCACAAGTTCAAGAGCTACAGAAGTGTTCACTGGAATGATGTAAAGGTAGGAAATGCAGCTGCTTACCAAGGTACAGATCTGTAAAGTACCTATAGGAATTAGTGGAGTATATTCACTTTGGTGTCACGTTTGTGGGGCTGTTTCGGTAGGTTAGCCTTGGTAGCTGGATCTCTTCTGTGTATATCACATGAAATTTGATCCAGTTTATGTCGGAGCAGACCATTGTCACAAATCACATTTGATCTATTTGCCTAGTAAAATATGAGGTGCACATATCTGATTCATCTATTGATTTACCTGGCCATCAACCAATCATTTGCTGGGTTTGGCCATGTTATGACCAGGTCAGGTGGATGAAACAGAAGCCGTTGGGTTGTCTCCATAAGCTAAATTGTTCTCGTTTGGACATTCCTATTGCTTCTGCTTGGGTCTGTGTGTGTCTTGCCTGATCTTCAGCACCTTGAGCAGGAAGAGATAGACTTTTAGTCTTCCCTGCTGTTGAAGCAAAGATTAGAGCAGAAGCTGATTCCATAAGCTTGGTTCACCTGGTGTGGTGAACTAAGCCAAGGCAGGGGAATAGTAATGCAACCAAAGAAGCGGGGAAATAAAATTGCATCTTGATGACAGTGAACATCTAGAGTAGTAGTAAATTAACAAGAAACACCATCAGTTGGACCATCCTGTACAACCTACGCCTTCATCCCTTGAATGAACAGAACACACAGAAAACTATTAAAACTTCATCCGAACAACAACAACCAAACCAATGTTATCCTAATTCCTAACACCGCGTGCGGAAGTTGACTCAGCTCATCACATGAGTCCGGGGCGAGAATGGAAGGGGAAATGGGGCACAGCGAGGGCTGCTCGGTCAAGGTTGCTCCTATTTTTCTTCTTCTTCTTCAGCTCTCCCTTCTTCCCATCTTGATGCTTCCCCTGCTGTGGTTGCCTCTTCTTCTTGTGACCGGCGCTGGAGCCATTGACAGATGACGATGACGGTGAGGAGGAGGAGGAGGAGGCGTTCTTTGGGAGCACCTGGACATCCAAAGGCCCGCAACAGAATCCCATGGCTGCAGCTAGGCTTAACTTGCTATTGTTGCACTCCTTTCTTCCCTTCTCAGCTCACTCTGTTCTTCAGCTAATGAAAATTTCAGCTGTGCGTGCGTGCGTGCGTGTTTTCTGTTGGAAAAGAATGGAGTTCCTGGCGACCTTTTTTATAGGTGAGGAGAGCAGGTTCCAAACTTCCAGCGGAAGGTAGCTGATCCACTCAAAACTCTCCTCTCCCGCTCCCAATTTTGTTATGCTCTATCGGTGCATTATTTTTCTTCATCCAAGCACAAGCACGTGGTCACCCTGCACTTTCGCCGGTGGCAACAGACAACAATCTCGCCTCCCATCGGCAGTGACGCACGCACGCACGCCCCGCGTGTCGCGTACGCACGCTGGAGGGCATGAAGTGACTGACATGTGGGGGCAGCAACACCTGTGGCCCATCGTTCATTCCGTACAGAACCTTCCGTGGTAGGTGCACTTGGCATGTTGAAAGGCATATTCTCGGCGTTGCTGCCACTGTCGACGAATGCATCTTTGACCGGTGACTCAGCTCGGAGCCGAGCTTCCTTGGCAGGCAAGCTTCTCGTTTTTTTTCTCTCTTCCGTTTTTTCTCTATTTTCTAGGGAAAATGGTTTGCCCGTGTGGAACTGCCTGTGATCTAGGGTTGCGAAGCGGCACCACAAAAGCAAAATTAGTTCAAATTAGAAAAAAATGATGAATTTTTTAAACTAAACTAATAAATTTTGCCTACGAAGCGGGGTGTATCGGGTGCCGCTTCGCAACCCTACTGTGGACATTGCCCGCCGATCGATGTCTCTGGATGCAAATTGGGTGGAAACCGTCTGATTTTACCTCACCAATTCTTGAACAGAAATATCGAGTTGAACGCAAGTTGACTAGCTAGGCCGAAGAGTTTCACCGCACATACTTATTGGACGAGAACATATCCGGACTACCGGTCGAATCTATGCACAGTCTGCACCAGTGGCTTTTGGTCATCGGATGTTTGGGTGTGAATTTGCCTGAGTGTTTGGCACATTTACCCAAAAGCAGCCCAGAAATGTATATTATTTTAGCGTTGTATATTCATGTGTTTCTACAAAAAAATTGAAAGTTGTGTATGTAGTCATTTTTAAATTGGTATGCTATTTTGTGCAGGGGAATGTGGTTGTGTGATGTTTGATCACGTCACAACAAAACCACTCGATTTTCTCTATATTTACCTCTATGTGGCATGCAATATGTGTACATAAATGTTTTATGGGAAATTCCTAAAATATAACCAAGAAGAATATTTTATGATATCTATGAAAATTAAAAGGAGCAACCCCTTGTGTGAGGGTCAGGTAGGGTAGAGCCCACTGTTTTTGATATGTCATTATTCTTATTGACATTTTTTGTTTTTGACAATTCAATTGGCACACTAATTTTTATGAAACCATTCAAAAAAATAATAAAAAATCTTTCACCAAAATTATTTGTAAATTAGAAAAAATTATGTGAAAAGGCATTTTTCGTCCAGAATCTTCTTCAATCACAAAGTTCCCGTGAAGGATGAAATGTTGTTTGAGGAGAACTTAACACATTACCTTTAAGTGGAAATAGATATAGCTGCCAAAAGATAAAAACATAAATTGTGTGAAGGGCATACATAAGTGGTTCCCACTTATTTATACTGATCTTTTTAAATTAATTTTAGTTTTTATCAGTAATTTTTTCATAGGTATGGTTTGAAGTACGCAATTGATGCAGAACCTTCTCTATTACATCAAGAAACATTAAACGCGTAATTATGTTACCAAGACTAAAACTTAAATATCACAATAAATTGAAAATATGTGAATGCTACCATAGAACTCTTTGTTCATATGGAAAATATTTTTGTTCTTATAAACTGTAAGATATTTTATTGAAATTAGCTCCACAAAGATATAAGCTAAGACTAAAATGATTGTATAGCATAGTCACATTCGCTTACAAAGTAACTTGACTGATATATACAATAGTGTACATGTCAATTTTAGTATCTAAGGTTGTCCTAATGGAGACTCTAAATAACTTTTATCCTACTAGAGCTTTATACGATGAAGTCATGTAACCACTAGTAATTATGTAGTGTATTCCATGCCAACAAGTGTTTTTCTCCGGTGGCACTTATTGCCTTTGTAGCAATGATGGTATGAAAGCATCTTATTCTTAATAACGAAGCACAAGTATGTAAAAAGGAGATGCGGGTTTCTTTAACTATGGTTTTCATGACAATTTTTAGGGGCATGTGTTAA
Source organism: Avena eriantha (assembly GCA_910589775.1). Taxonomy (NCBI): domain Eukaryota; kingdom Viridiplantae; phylum Streptophyta; class Magnoliopsida; order Poales; family Poaceae; genus Avena; species Avena eriantha. The sequence continues at coordinate 346,135,521 of OU342746.1, read as the reverse complement.
TATGTTCAATGATCTACCCGCACCACCACCCATGCCAATTTTGCTTATTCTACTTCAGAAAGAGCAACTGATATGTTTTGTCACTTTTTTATTAATAATTAAATACATCGAAAAGAATAGCTCGAAGATGAATTATTCTTTTGGTGGAAGGATGTGATACAATTTGATTTTTATCTTGTGCCAAAGAGTTAAAGACCACCTGGAACTTTTGTCAAAGTTGGCATGACGTTTGGCTTCTCCAAAAGAACAGAGATTTACAAGTTGGAGAGAAATAAAATATTTTAGTTGAATAAGACCAATTTGGATCTGCGTTGCGGCACCGAACTTTATAGTTCCTGACGAGGGTTTAACTCATCAATACCCATTGTTATGGACTTGGGTTTTGGAGAAGGAGGGAGCGCTGGAGACATCTATCGGCTAGCAAACAAGCACACAGGGAACAAAGATTTACCCAGGTTCAGGCCTCGTAGAGGTCCCTACTCCTGCTTGTCTGCTCGTGGAATTATCAAAGGAACCGAAAGTTACAATGGTGTGCAGATGCAATCTGGCGAGGGTTGTGGAAACTAGGGTTGCGTGTGTCCTCCTCGCCGCCCCCTCCTAGCCTTTATATAGATAGGCTAGGTCCCGGGTAGCAGGTCGAATCGGTTACAAGTTAGGGTTTTCCCCTTTAAACTTTCTATCTTTAATTTCTTCTTGTTCTTCAAGCAATCGAGAGTCCGTAGGTTACTGGAATCATTCGTTTGGGCCTTGGCGACACCGTGGGCCTGTACGTATTTAGACCGTATATACCAAGCTCGAGTACCTGTAGGGTATACCCATGTCAGTAGCCCCCGAGTGTCCAGTGGAATCGCAGATTCGACTGGGCACTTTTTGAAGTCTGTCGAGTGCCTGAACGAGTGTATTTCAACTGCTTTATTTGTGTCATAGGGATTGTTGATGTACATGCCTGATATGACCGAAGTATCGGCATTAGTTAACCACCTTAGGGTGAAACAACGCAATCTACTCGAACTCGAGTGCCAGCTGCTGGACGCCCCTTATGTTTTTCGGCTTCTCCATGGCCAGTATGGCTTTTATCTTCTTCGGGTTCGCCTCGATTCCCCTCGCGGAAATGAGATATCCGAGTAGTTGCCTAGATGGTACGCCGAAGGCGCATTTGTCCAGATTGAGCTTGATCCGGTAGCGGTCGAGGTTGGCGAAGGTTTCGCACAAATCATCGATTAAGGAGGCCTCCTCTTTGGTCTTGATTACTATGTCGTCGACATAGACTTGAATGTTGCGACCCAGTTGTTCCTTGAGGCAAGCCTGCATGCACCGCTGGTAGGTGGCTCCCACGTTCTTTAGCCCGAAGGGCATTGTGTTGTAGCAGAACACACCAAAGGGCGTTGTAAACGTTGTTTTTTCTTGATCTTCCTCCTTCATTCGAATTTGATTATAGTCTGAGTTGGCGTCGAGGAAACAGAGGCGCTCGCATCCCGCGGTGGAGTCGATGATCTGGTCGATCCGTGGCAACGGGAAGTGGTCTTTTAGGCAGTGCTTGTTCAGAGAGGTGAAGTCCACGCACATCCGCAGGATATCCGTGTCCTTTTTTGGTACCAACACCATGTTGGCGAGCCAAGTGCTTTCCTTGATCTCGCGTATGAATTTGGCCTCAAGGAGTCTGTTGATCTCCATTCCAACTGCCTGCGCTCGTGGCTCAGACAGTCGCCAGATTGTTTGCTTGACTGGCCTTGCGTCGGGGCTGACGTTGAGTGCATGCTCGGCGAATTCCCTGGGAACTCCTGGCATGTCTGCAGGACACCAGGCGAAAATTTCCCAGTGCTCACGGAGGAATTCGACGAGCGCGAGTTCCTATGCGGGACTCAAATTGTTGGCGATGAGGGCCGTTTTGGCGGGATCCGATGGGTGGACCTGCACTTTCTTTGTGTGCACAGATGAGTCGAAGGAGAGATCGGGTGACCTTGGCCTGCTCAGGGGAGGCAGACTATTGTCTGTTGTCTCGTTCAGTCTCGCGAGTTCCTCCTGCATGCCAAAGGACTGGGAAATTCTGTTGAATTCCCTATCGCAACTGTCAGATCGCTCGAAGCTCTCGTTGATCGTGATGACGCCGTTGGGACCTGGCATTTTCATCTGCAGGTAGGCGTAGTGGGGCACTGCCATGAACCTAGCGAACGCGACGTGCCCGAGGATACAATGGTATTGTGAGGGCCATTCGACGACCTCAAAGTCGATGCGCTCGCGCCAGAAGTTCTTCGGCGTGCTGAAGATGACGTCGAGGTTGATTTTGCCCAGGGGGTATACGCCTTTCCCTGGGACGATGCCATGGAACGTTGTGTCCGATGCCTCCAGGCAGGTTAGAGGGATTCTCATTGCTCGCAAGGTACTCACGAATATGAGGTTGATGCCGCTCCCACCGTCCATGAAGACGCGACTCATGTCAAAACCTCCGATTTGCGCCTCGAGTACGAGGGGGCAATGGCCTGGACGGGGTATCTGAGGTGGATGGTCGCGCTTGTCGAAGGTGATGCATGACTCGCTTCCACTGAGGTACTCAGTGGTGGAGGGTGGCGAGTGCGTGGCCCAGTTGACTTGGCGAGTGATGGCCTTCTGCACCCTGTTGGAGGGGTGTCCCTTTTGGATCATCATGGTGCCCATGGCCCGTGGGTACGGTTCGCCTCCGTGGTGCTGGTCCGGTGCAGCCGCATTCGGTGGTGGCCCAGGTGGTGGTGGCGGTGCGCCATGTGCCACGGCGCCTGGAGAGGCTCCGTAGCCTCTTTCGACTACATTGCGGTTCATCCACACCAATCCCTCATGTAGCTTGAGGAACTCGCGGCAGTCCTTGAGGAGGTGGCTGGATTTCCTCTTTCCATCATGCTTGTCGATGTAGAAGTGTACCGTGCAAGGCCCGGACAGTTTGTCCTCGATGGAGTTTGCGGGTGCCTCATCGCGAGTGCGGCGTTGCCACACTTGCGTGGTTTTCCCGGAGTCGCGGTATCCGCCGCTACGGTATCCGCTATTGCGATTATCATCGCGTCTATCGGCATAGCCGGCCGCGACCATGTTGACGTCGTCACGGTCATCGTAGATGAGCATGCGGCGCTTGCCTCGGCGGTCGCGTCTGCGTTCGAGTTCCGCCTCCTCGTCGGAGTGAGCGTGATTCTTCACCGAATCTTCTCCATCGGCCCACCGATTTGCGATCTCCATCAGGTGGTCGATCGTCTGGGGCTTTGAGCGGCCCAGCTCCTCCCTGAGTTCTAGGCGACGGACGCCACCGTTGAATGCGTCAATCGCGCGATCTTCTGAGATGTTCTCTGCGGAGTTCTTGATGATGGACCACCTTTGGATGTAGAAGCGCAACGATTCGCGAGATCTTTGCTGGCAGCATCTCAGTTCTTCAATTGATGCGGGCCGCTTGTATGTGCCCTTAAAGTTGCGCACGAAGCTGTAGACCAGCTCATCCCAACTGCGAATGGATCCGCGTGGGAGGTTGTTGAGCCATGCTCGGGCGGTGCCTTGCAGCTGTAGCTGCAGGCATTGCATGGCAGTGCTTCGACTGCCTCCGTGGAGTCTGACGGAGGAGATGTGGTCCTCCAACCAGATCTTGGGGTCCTGTAGTCCGTCAAACTTCGGGTTCTCCGATGGGAGTTTAAACCCTTTAGGCATTCGCTTCTGCCTAATGGATCTACTGAAACATCTGGCACCGCAGAGCTCCCCATCTTCTTCTTCCGTGTCAGTCGACCGAGCATGTCGTGCCCTTGATTTGTCGATCTTGCGCTGCGTGAGGTCATTGCGCGCATCGTAGTCACGGTCGTGTCGCCGTGAGCGGCGGCGTCAAGACAGATCGTGACTGTCATTGCTGGACGAGGGCGAGGAGTAGCGCTTTGCCCTTCTTTGAGTCTGGTGTTGGCTCCTTGTCGAGGGCGGCCTCGATTAATCCCAAGCCCGCGATCGTAGATCGGTGCATGGCGGTTCGGGGATCTCCAGCTGGCGGTTGATTGTTGAGGAGGTACATGGTGGCCGCTGTCACCGCAGCCTGCGGCATCCTAGGGACCACGTTGCCTCGCGTGTCGACTGTCATGGAGCCGAAGTCGAGGACTTTTGCGGCTTCTATGCGTTCTTGCTCGGTGAGATGGGCCATCCGCGATTGCCTCTTCTTGGCGAGGTACTCGTTGCCCCTTGAGGAGGATCCTCCGTAGGAGGAGAGCCCAACGCGGCGAAGGCTCGATTCGTCCGCTGCCTTTTTACGCGCTTCGAGTTGCGCGATTGTTTGCAGTTGGCGCTTGAATTCTTCCTTCAGGAGCCAGTGATAGCCCATCAGCAGTTCTTGTGGGGATCCGAAGGGTAGAGGGGCGCCTCGTAGGGCCTCGTGGCAGCGAGCCCATTCTTGCTCGTTGAGCCTGATTATGACGCGTTCGCTGGTTTGCTCATTTATTATGGATGGAGGTTCGACTGCTCCTCCATTATCGACGGGGGTGCGATTGCCACCGTTACCGCCGTTGCCACCGTTGCCGGCATTAGGCGGATCGGTCCCGTTACCGGGATTACCACCGTTGTCGCGATTGGCAGAGGTATCGCATGCGTTGATGACGGCGCACATGAAGTGATTGGGGAACCTATTGCTTCCACAACTCTCAGATCCGGAACCATAGGTTCCATCTTCAGTGGCCAGATCGCTCAGATCGGAGTCGCGACTGCTGTCGCTGACCGTGTTTTCGACTGCTGCCGGGGCGTTGAGCTCGCTGAGGGTGCCAATAGATGGAGGGAACCATGATGCTAGGGCAATCGCCGGTGCTGTCGGCTGATCAGGCATGCGAAGCGTGTCCATCTGACCAACTTGGAAGTGGAAGCTCCCGATCGCCAGGCTGATTCCGTCGCCCACAGACTCGAAGGCCGGGCGAGTGGCCGGCGTGTGGACGGTGAAGTCGAACGCGCCGAAGAGCTGGCGAATCTCCGCTGTTGCAGAGTTGTAGATCGCAGTTGATGGGGCCGAAGAAGCCACAACATCAGCACTCCCAATTCCCACAGACGGCGCCAATTGACGAGGGTTTAACTCATCAATGCCCATTGTTATGGACTTGGGTTTTGGAGAAGGAGGGAGCGCTGGAGACATCTATCGGCTAGCAAACAAGCACACAGGGGACAAAGATTTACCCAGGTTCAGGCCTCGTAGAGGTCCCTACTCCTGCTTGTCTGCTCGTGGAATTATCGAAGGAACCGAAAGTTACAATGGTGCGCAGATGCAATCTGGCGAGGGTTGTGGAAACTAGGGTTGCGTGTGTCCTCCTCGCCGCCCCCTCCTAGTCTTTGTATAGACATGCTAGGTCTCGGGTAGCAGATCGAGTTGGTTACAAGTTAGGGTTTTCTCCTTCAAACTTTCTATCTTTAACTTCTTCTTGTTCTTCAAGCAATCGAGAGTCCGTAGGTTACCCGAATCCTTCGTTTGGGCCTTGGCGACACCGTGGGCCCGTACGTATTTAGACCGTATATACCAAGCTCGAGTACCTGTAGGGTATACCTATGTCAGTTCCTATATTGTATAATTTACATGTACAACGAATCCAGAGCAGGTTCATAGTTCTTTAAACTAGAAATACTACCAAGAATAGTTGTTTTATGTGGTTTGAACTAAAGGGCAAGGAAGTAAAGAAAGAGAAAGGTAAAACGAAACAAAGTAACAAGAATACTACTACAACTAATTTTGCGGTTTCGTCAAATAAGAATAACTAAATAAAACAAAACCTAAAAAATGATAATTAATAAAAAAACCTAAAAAATGATAGTTAGAAGACGGAAAAATTGCCAAGGGCCATGAAAATTTAAAGATAGTTACAAGTTTCGGAGCTACGAAAGTATTTAGTCGATGATAGAATTTAGGTGTGCAATACACAACGATGTGACTCTATGGAGTTGGTGATAGAATTTAGCAGTGCAACACACCACGGTTTGACTCTGTGAAGTCCATGATACTCCCTCTGTTCTGAAATATAAGATGTATTAGCTTTTTTCTGAAGCGCATGTATCTAGACATTTTTTAGCGTGTAGATTCAGAGCAAAATAAGTGAATCTAAACACTAAAAGGTGTCTAGATACATCTGTTTTAGAAAAATATGTAAACAACATCTTATATTTTGAAACGGAGGGAGTAAAATTTAGGAGGACATTGGGATGAAGGAGGATACCTCCGAGATAAATGATATGGACCGCGGGAATTTTTTGTGAGCATGTCCCTTATCCATAGACTGAGTCACTTCAAGTGGGAGGTGATCATCATCTATGGCCCCACGGATCATAGGAGGACTCCAACGTTTCTTACCAAGCTTAGGTCAAAGGTGGAGCGATGCACCATTCCGGTGGTGGTCGCACGTGATTTCAACCTTATCCACTCCCTTGGGAAATTGCGAGGGTAGGAGCGAGATACACATGGTTTAATAACCAGGTGGACCCAATCTTGAGTTTGCTGGATCGGGTACTGGTATAAGTTGAGTGGGAATTAGTATTCCCACTATGCTCTCTCCAGGTGATCAACAAGGTGCACTACTAGGAAAATGGCTATTGGTGGCGTGCGACTTTAGCTACTAGTAGCGCGTGGCCGAATGCCACTACTAATGCTTTCGTTCACTAAGAAAGAATATGCACTTCTCGCCGATGTTCATCACATAGTTTTCGATCCGCCAGGTCCACCTTGGTCCACTAAAAAAGGTATGGTGCGCCTCGTTCATGACTTGAACCGTGTAGTGTTCACCAGGTTGCTTCAGCGGGTCCATGGTGACATCAGAGTGTTCCGGCTAGTGAATGTCCCATTGAAATGGTCCATGAAGTCACGTCTAAACCTGCAGGAGATGTTCTGCGTAAAATCATAAGAAAACAATAATTAATTTGCAATCAATGTACATATAGGATATATATATATATTTATATTTCAAACAAGTTAGATTGCTCGAATATAATTCATATATATAGGACATACTATAATAACTTCACAGTTAGCGGGGAGCTCTATGACAAACTTGTTTTGCATGCACTTAGAGAAACCACAATGGCCGCACGGCGGAAACAGGTTGTCCAATCTACCCATATATAATCATGTGAATTTAAGTAAACATGAATGGATGCATAGAATATTACTAGACCAAACCAAACATCAAGTAAGGACAAATCAAGAACATAAGTACTACAATAGTAAACATAACACATAATGAAGTACTACAATAGTTAAACATAAGAGTAAATAATAATGCTAGAATGTTTTGGCCCTAACTGTTATCCACATCTTCCTGATTCTTTTCGGTCGTAGGATGGACTGAAGGGAATATGCCCGAGAGGCAGTAATAAAGTGGTTATTATCTTATTCCATGTTTATGATAAATGTTTATCTCATGCTATAATTATGTTAATTGAAAACATTAATAGATGTGTGTTTAATAAACAAAATAAAGAGTTCCTAGTTAAGCATATCATATAAACTAGCTCATTGATTAACACGATGATCAAGGTTTCCTGATCATGAATATTGGATGTTGTTAATAATGATATCACAACATTGTTGAAATGATGTGACGAACACTCACCCAAAGTATAGTAATATGATCAAAGTCATTATGTTTACATTGCTATAACATCACGCAAAGTAACTTTAGTCTTTAGACCATGGGATCATGTCAATCACTAACACCGGAAGAGTAACTTGAAAACTTCAAACGTCACACCGCAACAGGGTGACAATAAATGTGGGTTCAGATACTCCGAAAGTGTTATGTAGAGGCCCATAGATCAAGAGTGGGATTTATCCATCCCGATGATGGAGATATATACTCAGGGCCTTCTCGGTGATATCACATTGACACATTTTACAAGCAAGTGATAAGATCACTAAGAATGTTATATCACAGGAACGAGAAAAAGAGTACTTGTCGGTAACGAGATCAAACTACGTATGAGGATACCGATGATCGAATCTTGAACATGTATTATATCGCGAGAAAAAGGTATTTAGTTATGATGTCAAAGATTCTCACGATCACTGGAGTCATCGTTGAATGTGTGGGAGTCTGTATGGATCTCTAGGTCTCACTGCTGATTATTGATCGGAGAGGGGTCTCGATCATGTCTGCATTATTCGTGAACTACAGGGTGACACACTTAAGGTATACCGACACTAAATGGAGCAGATATAATACCATAGAAAGGATTTGAAATTGCTAAGATTATTTCAATGTACACCGGAATTGTTTCGGGTCAAATTGCTGAAATTGGTTTCAAATGTAATATCGAAATTATGCAAGGGGTTTTATGCAGATGTTTGTTAATTAAAATAAATAAAATTCGAAATAAAAAAATAAAATTCAAAATAAAATAAATAAAAGTGTTTTATTTAAAGAAAAATGCATTTAAATTAGTGGGTAATTAATGAAAAGTGAGTGGAGTTTGTGTTAATGTGAGTGGGCTTAGTGGAAGCTCCACTCACAATTATGGAGGAAGAGGTGGGGGCACCACCATGGCCGGCGGCCATGCCCCTTGGGGATGCCCCCTCGCCTATAAAATGATCCCCATGCCACCTCTCCATTTGCACCACCTCCTCATGAAGGTTCTCTCTCCCCTCTAGTAATTCTCCATGGCTTCGGATTAGCGAAGTACATATTCTCGATGGTTTCTCTAGAAGGATCTGTTCCTTCCGCTGCTTTGCTAGAGCAAGGACTCGGAGGTTGTCGGGGTATTGAACATGTGTGCGATCACGGATGTGCTAGTACTTTGCAGCGCTGGACTTTAACTCGATCTTGAGATCGACAAGCGTACGACTACATCATCCACGAAATCAGATTTTGTTAACAAAGCTTTTCGGTCTTCGAGGGTAATATATATATATATATGTATATCCACCCGTTGATTGTATCTAGGTAGATAGTTCTTGGTGCTTAGATGCTCATATCGTAGGAAATTCTTTGTTTTATATGCTGCGAACCCAACATGGACGACTAAAAGGACGCGGCGGCCACCCTGAACTACGACTTTTCCGTATCCGACGCGTTCGGGGTGCTGGATTGGTACTCTGTAGTACGAAGGGCATCTTAATCTTAGGTTCGTTCCTTTGTACATACCACATAGCCGTGGCAGACCCAGAAACTTCTAGAAGCCTGGGAAAACGAGTTTAAGTTGCCAAATTCTAGACAAAATCATAATAAAATATCACAAATTGTAAGCTTAGCCCAATCGACAAGCCTGGGCGACTACCCAGGCTTAGGGTTGCTAGTTTAGCCTATAACTTGTAGCGATAACCAATACACTACACCGCGGCTGTGCGTGATCCTGCGATGTCTCCAAAATTAGTCTGAGCGCACTTCTATGGGTTTTCACAATGGCGGCATGTCCTCTTGCCGATTCTTTTCTGCGGCATCGTTCGTGTGCTACTTCTTCGCGACGACTGAAGACGACGCCTTGGATGGCATGATCGATTCTTTGTTACCCTGCTAGGCGTGTTCTTGCCAGTCTGAAGAGGGTGATTGATCAGTCCAAAATTGAAGCATATTCACCTCTTGTTTTTGCATAAGTAGAGTAGGGATTTTAGTTTCTTACTGCGCTCGCGCGCACCTTTTATTTTTGTTTCAACAGAATCCCGAATTACTAAGTCTTTGTGAATATATCAATTGGTATTGTCATATTATGTAGTAATATGATATTTTTAAGTGATAAATATCACTTAATTGATGTTTCCTCGTACCTGGGAAAATAGCAAATGTGGAGAAAGGCTACAGATGGTTTAACGAGCACTGGTATGGGCGACGCTTACCCGTACCACCCGCTCGTACCATGTGTCAAAGCGTTCGCCTCGCCAAATACTCTCACCTCGCGAAGACGGATCTGAGATTCGACATTCACAAAAACCACCAGCCTTGAAATACCATGCCAACGAGGGATCTAGAGGAGGAACTAGGAGAAGAGCAAATCCTTGCTGCTCCGCAGATCATCGGAGGACATCATATCATCCCCTGCATCATTAAACGCTACATCTCCATCACCATTTCCATTTCCCTTTTCCGTACTTTAGATCTTGTTAGAATTCCAAATATAATTGTGGTTTGCACTAGATTTATCTTCATACTTTTATCCCTTCATTTGAATATGACGATGTTGTTGATTGCTTCCATGTGTGAGAAGTTCCCTTTGTTCTTGGGGAGATGGAGAAACCCTACCATTATTATGAAATGCAATAAAGATGATCTATTATTTTGGTCCGATCCATTGATCTATGATCTTGTGTTTGAGCTCTTTCTCTAGATTGTATGTGTAGTCGGCCACATATTATTTGCCTCCGGGTATAAAGAGAGGGTGATACGCCTAGGACATGTATGAGAGTATGTCCAGTGTAAAGTGGTGAACTGGTGATAGTAAACATTGGCTTATAACCTGTACGGTCAAAGGGGGAATTAAGAGAGACTCACTAAGCTTATTACGATATCTACGGGAAAACCCCTTAATTGTGGTGGTCTGTATGAGTGATTGCTCTCAGGCATCGTAGTTGTTATTTAGAGGTGACCTAATTACCTGACTCAAGAAAGCGATGCAGCTGTCAGCGGTCAACGCGGGAAAGGGGATCGGGGGCAAGCGGTAGCCAGCGAGCAAGGGGTTCAGGAGGCGATTGGGCGGAGCGCGCCTGAGAGCGAGCGAGGCGGGCGCGGTCCAGAGAGAGAGGCAGCGGAAGCAGGAGCTAGGCAGGCTGGGCAAGGTGGGCCGACCCGGTACTACCGGCCGACCGGCGGTACTACCGCCTGGGCCCGGGCCGGTAGTACCAGCCAGCGCAGCCGGGCGAGGCAGAGCGTTGTGCGGCGATCAGGTGCGTCCGATAGTACCGGTTGGGCCTAGAAAAAATCCTTTTCTTTTTTTTAAACCAAATAAAAGGAAATCTTCAAATAGCAATATCTAGAGTTAGGAAACTGCGATTGACCCGAAACCAACTTTTTTGGAAAGAGGAGCAAGTACTTGGAAGTTGTCGCGGTACTGAACGTGTGTGCGATGGATATACTACTACTTTGCGGAGCTGGACTTCAACTCGATCTTGAGATCGACAAGCGTACAACTACATCATCCACAAAATCAGATTTTGTTAACAAAGCTTTTCGGTCTTAGAGGGTAAGATCTCTATGAATCTATATCCACCCATTGATTGTATCTAGGTAGATAGTTCTTGGTGCTTAGTTGTTCATATCGTAGGAAATTTTTGTTTTCTATGCTGCGAACCTAACATGGACGACTAAAAGGACACGCCGGCCACCCCGAACGACGACTTTGCCGTATTCGACGCGTTCAGGGTGGTGGATTGGTACTCTATAGTACGGAGGGCAGCTTAAGCTTAGGTTCGTTCCTTTGTACATACCCCGCAGAACTGGCGGACCCAGAAACTTCTACAAGCCTGGGAAAACGAGTTTAAGTTGCCAAATTCTAGACAAAATCACTATAAAACATCACAAATTGTAAGCTTTGCGCTATCGATAAGCCTGGGAGACTACCCGGGATTTAGGGTTGCTAGGTCAGCCTATGCCTTGTAGCGATAGCCAATACACTACACATCGACTGTGCGTGATCCTGCGACATGTCCAACATTAGTCTGGCGCGCTTCTAAGGGTTTCACGCTGGCGGCATGTCCTCTCGCCGTTTCTTTTCTGCGGCATCGTTCGTGTGCTACCTCTTCGCAACGACAGAAGATGATGCCTTGGATGGCATGACCGATTCTTTGCTACCCTCCTAGGCATGTTCTTGCTGCTGTGAAGAGGGTGATTGATCAGTCCAAAATTGAAGCATATTCACTTCTTCGCACCTTTTATCTTTGTTTCAACAAGATACCGAATTACTAAGTCTTTCGTGAATATATCAATTGGTATTGTCATATTATGGAGTAATATGATATTTTAAGTGATGAATATCATTTAATTGATTTTTTCTCACACCTGGGAAAATAGCAAATGTGGAGAAAGGCTATAGATGGTTTAACAAGCACTGGTCTGGGTGAAGCTTACCCGTACCACCCGCTCGTACCATATGTCAAAGCGTTCGCCTCGCCAAATACTTTCACCTCGCGAAGATGGATCTAAGATTCGGCATTCAAAAAAATCACCAGCCTTGAAATACCATATCAGAGAGGGATCTGGAGGAGGAACTAGGAGAAGGGCAAATACTTTCTACTCTTCGGATCATCGGAGGACATCACATCATCCTCTACATCATCAAACGCTACATCTCTATCACCATTTCCATTCCCCTTTTCCATACTTTAGACCTTGTTAGAATTCCAAATATAATTGTGGTTTGAACTAGATCTATCTTCATACTTTTATCCCTTCATTTGAATATGATGATGTTGTTGATTGCTTCCACGTGTGAGAAGTTCCCTTTGTTCTTGAGGAGCTGGAGAAACCCTAGCATTATTATGAAATAAAATAAAGATGATCTATTACTTTGGTCCATGATCTATTGATCTATGATCTTGTGTTTAATCTCTTTCTCTAGATTGTATGTGTAGTCGGCCACATATCATTTGTCTCCGGATCTAAAGAGAGGGTGATACGCTTAGGACATATATAGGAGTATGTCCAGTGCAAAGTGGTGATAGTAAACATTGCCTTATAACCTGCACGGTCAAAGGGAGAATTAAGAGAGACTCACTAAGCTTATTACGATATCTATGGGAAAACCCCTTAATTATGGTGGTCTGTATAAGTGATTGCTCTCAGGCATCGTAGTGGTTATTTAGAGGTGACCTTATTATCCGATTCAAGCAAGCAATTGCCCACGATTCTTTTAGTGAATAGCTTATTACTGAGCTCTCTCTACACATATCATGACAAAAGAAATACGTTACCCTAATTATAATTAATTACTCCATGCAAGCGCTGTATCCTAAATCCCCGAGAACATTTTTGTCTTATTGAGTACCAACACCTTTCTCCAATGATTTTATTTACTTGTTTTATTACTTTCTTGCACCCAAACACAAAATCTTTAAAACATCTTTTACTTGAGATCAAAGGCAGCTTACAAGTATTCTTTGGTAGATAGTGACGAGGACATTAAGATCTAAATCAAATAGCTCTCTGTGGGTTCGATACTCTTATTTCGTAACTAGCTACAATCGATATGTGCACTTGCAGTCATCAGTGATGAATAATCTTTCATGACTTTTGAGGCTTTTATACGCAAGGTTTTGTCGTGCTAGCAACATCTATGTCAAAGGCTACCGTAGTGGTCGTGCCAACGGTGACGACGTCGGAGGCTACCGTAGGAGACTCTTTTGGGCGTTAGATGTACCTCATACCCCTCTCTAGTAGGCGCTTATTTAGAATGTAGATCGTAGACATAGGTTTTTTTTTTCTTTTTTTGGATCCGCAATTGTAACTTCCATGCTTGCTACCGAGAGGAAATGTAATTTTGCCAGTTAAGTTATCTTTGTGCACGCATCCAGATATGGTAATGAAGATATATTGTCTTTCTGTGTTTGCCATTTTGTTAGCGTTTTTTCTCTGTTTTTCTAGACCTCCGCGTTAGCCGTTCGATCATCTTCTTTCTGTGCACGGTATTAACTTTTTTTGGTGTCTGGCTTTTGTCTTTATCGTTCTTTTGAGGCTTTTAAGTAACTTTTTGAATTAAAGCATATGGTATTTTGCTAATACCTTGAACAATTTCATCTCGATGACAGTGAATATCTACTCTCTCCATCCTAAAATAAGTGACTTGGGTTGTCTAAATTCGTATGTATCTATGCTTAAAACATCTCTAAATACATATGAATCTAGACGAACCAAATCACTTATTTTTAGATGGATGGAGTAGTAAATTAACAACGAATACAACCAGTTGGACCATCCAATATGACCTACGCCTTGAATGAACAGAACACACAGGAAACTATCAAAACTTCATCCGAACAACAACCAAACCAATGTCATCCTAATTGCTAACACCGCACACAAGTTGACTCATCAGCTAATTACATGAGACCGGCGCGAGAATGGAAGGGGAAATGGGGCACCGCGAGGGCGGCTCGGTCAAGGTTGCTCCTCCTCTTCTTCTCCTTCTTCAGCTCTCCCTTGTTCTCATCTTGATGCTTCACCTGCTCTGGTTGCCTCTTCTTCTTGCTGCTACCGTCGCTGTAACCATTGACAGACGACGTCGACGGTGATGATGATGATGCGTTCTTGGGGAGGACCTGGACATCCGAAGGCCCGCAGCAGAACCCCATGGCTGCAGCTATCTTACCTCCTTTTTCTTTCCTTCTCTCGGCTCTCTCCCTGATTCTTCAGCCTATGAAAAATTCGGCTGCCGTGAGCTGCGTGTTTCAGTTGGAGTAGCAGAGGTGTTCCTGGCGACCTTTTTATAGGGCTCCAAGCTTCCAGAGGAAGGTTGCCACTCAAATGTCCTCTCCCGCTCTTCATTTTCTTTACTCCATCCAAGCACGTGGTCACCTGTGGCAACAGATAGCAACGGTCTCGTTGAAATTTTCCGGCCTTAACTGTATCGCTGACCGCTGACTCAGCACACATGCGACCTTCTTCCTTGGTAGGCAAGCTTCTCACCTCTTTCTTTATCTGTCCCGTTTGTTTTCTCTGTTTTCTATGAAAATGATTTGCTCACGTGGACCATGCCTGCCAATGCAATCCTGTCTCGGAAACCGGGCTGGTGGAAGCCGTCTGATTCTTTCTAAGGTTTTACCTTACGGTCTTTTACACTAAAATTCTAGACAAATGCGAGTCGGTTAATTTCGAACCAAGGTATAGTATTCCTCGGACCCATATTAGCTGACTTGAATTTGTCTAGATTCAGATGTATCTAGACATGTTTTAGTACTAGATACATCCGAATATAGATAAATCCAAGTCAACTAATATGGGTCGGAGCGAGTATTTGTTTCAAGAGCATGCATGTGATTGAAAATCTACTACTATCTCACTTCTAAAATAAGAGGCGTGTTTCATTTTGTTTGACCCCGACTTTGACCGATAAATATTCATTTAACAATTGTTTGAAATTTTAAAAACAAGACGTGTGACATCATGGTCCAATGATCAATAGGATTGATATGGTAGTATTATCAACAAGGTCTAATTTCTTTATTGGATGCTCATTAGAAAGGAACAGACAAGTTAATCGTGCTGGACTGGAGTGGTGTGAGGATCGATGACCGATCTGAAAGTTTGACGCATAGACTTAATTAGTCTTCCCCATTGTCGAAGCAATGATTATGTTAAGTCATACACCTATATCTAGGTTATCAATTCGATCTATATAATATGAATTATATAATAAAAAAACTATATCATTGAAAAATATAAAATCTAACGTTTCTAGTGATATATTTTTTGTAATATATCTCATATTAAATTGCTCAATTTAACGACATAGAAATACGCGTAAGACTTGTAAACCGATGAAGCAGTAAGATCTGCTCACCTAGCCTTGTGAATTAGGTCCAAGCATGAGAACCGTAATCGAAGAGAAGACGCGGTGAAACGCGTGTATCTTGATGAGAGTGAAAAATTTAATATCTACTCCGTAGTAAATTAACAAGAAACACCACCAGTTGGATCATCTAGTACAACCAACCCCATGAATGGACAGAACACAATAATTAATAAATAACAAAACTTTCAACGGAACAGCCGAGGTCATCCTAACGACTAACACCAACAAGAAGCTAACTCCTCAGCTCATCATTACATGAGCCCGGGGCGAGAGTGGAAGGGGAAATGGGGCGTCGTCAGCGCAGCTCGGTCAAGGTTGCTGCTCCTCTTCTTCTTCTCCTTCCCCTCTCCCTTCTTCACAGCTTGATTCTTCCCCTGCTCTGGCTGCTTCTTCTTCTCGCTACCATCCCGAGAACTATTAGCAGATGGCGAGGAGGAAGAGGAGGCGTTCTTGGGAAGCACCTGGACATCCGAAGGCCCGCAGCAGAATCCCATGGCTACTACTACTGCACTTAGTATCTTTCTTTCTCAGCCCTCTCTGATTCTTGCGCTAATGAAAAACTCGGCTGCTCTTTGCTACTGATGGCTGCTGGTAAAGCAGAGGTGCCCCTGGCGACCATTTTATAGGGCTCCAAACTTCCAGCGGAAGGTTGCAACAGGCGACGATCTCTTTACTCTATCATTGTACGTGGTCAACCTGCACTTGCGCCCATGGCCACAGACAACGCGATCTCGCAGTCCATCGGCAGTGATGTACGCACGCCCCAGCGTCGCGCACGCGCGCCGTGATGTATGGAGTGACTGACATGTGGTGGCAGCAACACCTATGGCCCACCTTCCATCAGTAGAGTAGAGCACCTTCCGTAGCAGGTGCACTTGGCCTGTTGAAATTTTCCTGGCGAGCAATGCATCTTTGACCGGTGACTCGGCACGGAGGCGAGCTTCCTTGGCAAGCAAGCTTCTCATTTCTTTCCTTCTCTCTTCCGTTTTTCTTTTTTAGGGAAAATGATTTGCTCATTTGGACCATGCCTGCCAATCGTGCCTCCTCGGATGGAAATTTGTGGGGTGGGTGGGTGGGGGGGACGGTCTGATTTTACCTCACCTATTTGCAAGCAGAAACATCAGTTGAACTAGGGGTGGATCCAGGATTTCACCATACAACGTCATCTAGCATGTACCAATAATATAAAGCTGTAATAATATACCGGAGTATGTCTTATAGTCAATGAAAGCGATATTTTTTTACAAGTTTGTTAGCTTTGCCACAATTAAATAACGAAGAACGAAAACAAAAATCACAGCAAGGAGACACAGATTTAACGTGAAAAAGCCTCTCCAACAAAGAGAGGAAAAAACCACAGACGCCAGCCAGCGAAACTTCACTATAACGGGGAGTGTTTACACAACACCGGAAATTTTCACAGGTGCAACTCATCCCAGCCGGCGGCTTACAAGAGGTTTATATAACGGTGGAAACCTAGGTCTTCGACGATCCATACCTTATCGGCCCAAGCCTCCGGCGACGGGCCTCGCTCCTCTCGGTCAGAAGTTGTCCTTTACTTTGTAGAATTTGGATCAACATATAATAAAGTTTGCATCTATATCCGCCTATCTAAATATTCTTTGCCGGTGTTAAAATTTGCAAGTATTTTGTTCCTATAACGAAAAGCATCAGGATGCTCTTCTCAGTTTTAGAAATGGGCATATGCCTTTGCCACAAACAATTCTTCCCCTTGATACCTCCAAACATCCCTAACTAGTATTTATAACTTAGAGCTCAGATTTGACTGGCCCGTAAAATCAGATTGTATGACCAAACCGCAAATTTAATACTTCCTCCGTCTCAAAATAGATGTCACATGTTTGTTAAAATTTGGATAAATCTATATACTAAATAGTGTTTAGATTCATTGAAATTTTGAAAAATCCGAGACATCTATTTTGAGACGGAGGGAGTACATCTACTACATACATGGTATAGCTTGAGCTCAGATTTGACTCACCTCTAATAAACCAGACTTGAGAGGTGGAGAGTTTGGCAATCAGCCATTCGTAGATTCGTACCATCGCCTGGCAATGGCACCTTCGCCGATCAAAACAGTCACCTAGTCGACGACCATGCTTCCACTGATCCACATGATTGAGGCTCGAAGAAGCCCTAGCGCACACGGTTGCATTGATCATTGACTATAGTTGGATCAATGTATGTTTTTTTAGGGTTTCAGTTGTCTTTATTGATAAAAAACATAGGGATACAAGCGTCTTCTGAGGGCGTAACTAACCATACTTTGCAACCTTATTCGTCGAGCACACTAAATCTAGTCAAACTATGGGCTTCTATATTAGAGCACATCTTCTCGTGGCCGAAGACTAGCTCTTCAAACTCATGCCTAGACTGTACTATCTCCTGAACAATATGAGCATAAACTCCTCTATACCCTGGTGCAGGTTTCAGATAACATTTTGGCAGTCACTTACCAGCCGAACTCGTCGAGCATAGATGTCTCTCGCCAACGCAATGCCTTATCTACACGCTAAGGCCTTGAGAGTCTCGGCTTCTATTTTCCCCGGGTAAACTAGTGCTGATGCGCCCATGAACTTGCCGGTATCCCGCGCTACGGACGCCACCGCATCCCTTCCAATATTTTTGCTAACATCTGCGTCCACGTTGATCTTGATCACTCCTTGTGGTGGAGGTATCCATGCCGGTCTAAGCGACGTAGCCGCTAGCGCCATTCTTGTCCGCATCTTTCCCTCCGTCTCTCCCAGGTCCGAGAGGAACCGACTCACAAAATAATGCACCGAAAGGGGACTCTCGTAGATTTGTTCATGTAGGGCCTTCCGTCTCGTGTGCCAGATGGACCATAGGGTCACAAAAACCCTAGCCCGCTCGTCATGCTTGAGCGTGGAAATCATTTGTGCCAGCCACGCTCACACGTCTCCCTCCTCCGAGCAATGGATATGTTCGGTGATCTGTTCATCTTGCAATGCCCAGACACACCTCGATATTGTGCAGTCGATAAGGGCATGCCTCCATGAATCCCGTGCTCCACATAGCTGGCATCTATCATCACCAGCCATATTCCTATGATGGCGCACATCATTGGTTGGGAGTGATTGCTTCGCCAACCTCCAGAGAAAGGTTTTCACCTTTATCAGAACATGTGTCTGCCACAGCTTCTACAGGGCAGCTCCGTTCGATGTGGAGGCCCTTCCATCCAGCCACGCTTCTCTCCTATCTCTTGTTGATACTACCATCGTATAAGCTGATCGTAATGCCAGTACCAATAATCCTCTTGCCGTCGGCTACTCAATGGTATCTGAAGAATAATCTCGACGTCCACTTCATCCCACGCCATCGTGTTCCTGCATATGAATTTGGACACACGCCTAGGTGGTTCTTGACCTTGTTGGAGGGGGGCAATGCATGTAATGGGGTGGAGCATACCATCGCGGGGTAACCATTGATCGGTCGGTAGTCTCACTCGTGCCAATCCGTCGAATCAAACCTTGTTTCAGTGCTTGTAGTCCCTCGTGGATCGTCCTCCACACCCGGGATAGAGAAAAACCAATGTTGGCTTCAAGTAGATCCTTGTCATGGTAATAGCGGGCCTTGAGAAGCCTGTCACACAACAATGAAAGGTTTTGAAGTAGCCTCCATCCTTGTCTTGCTAGAAGAGCTAGGTTATGTTCGATGGATCGATTAGGCTGTTGTTTACAACGTACAGAATTGCAAACCGATCATGTGGCTTGTGGGCTAGTAATTTCAGGATTGGGCCTTGCAGCACGTTAGAAACCAATCCTAACATGTTAATGGCCGGGTACTGATCAGGATTGGACATAGATTAGCATTAGTCCCTGTTACATATTGTTGAGGGGGGCCGAAGGATTGCGCGGGGGGGGGGGGGGGGGGGGGAGACCTGGCCCCTGCTCGCCCCCTTGGATATGCCCCTGGGTTGAACACAAGTTGATTAGCTAGGCCGAAGAGTTTCACCAAACATACTTATTTCTAGAGAACATACCCGGTATACCAGTCAAATCTATGCACCGGTTGCACCCGTTGCTTTTGGCCGTTGGATGTTTGGGTGTAACTTTGGCGAGTTCAGCACATTTGCCCAAAAGCAGCCCAAAAATGTGTACAAGAAAATAACTAAGCTGGGTATGTAGTCATTTTTAACTTGCTATGCTATGTTGTGCAGGGAAATGTGGTTTTGTGATGTTTGATCATGTCACAACAAAACCACTTGCTTTTCTCTATATTCACCTCTATACGCCATGCAATATATGTACATAAATTTTTTTATGGGAAAATTCCTAAAATATTGACAAGAAAAATATTTTATGATATCTATGAAAATTAAAAGGAGCAACCCTTTTTTAAAGAAAATCACGTATTTATATTATAATGTTGGAAGTTACAACACATGTAGTCCACATTAGACAATTCCAGAGAGGACAACCGCCACGTAAAATAAGCAAAAAACACCTCATATACATGTAATTTACATATAGATTCTTGAGGGGGTTGATTGCAGAACCAAATCTTTGCGGGCCTCCGTTCGCCAGCAAGACCGCTGCTGGAGGTGTAGGATACAAACACCACGCGTTGAATTGTCGTCGCAGCACCATCGCATCATTGCTTTGTGAGGCGAAGAAAGCACTGCCGCAAATGACAAAGCACATATCGTTGTGGAGCGTCAGCCGGAGTTCAACCCCGTGCACCTTGGGCCTCAAATCCGATGTATCCAATCGACCAAGTCGACAAAGAACACCAAATCTGCCTGCCTGCATCCCCCAAACCAGTGCCGAACCGAGCAATTTCTGGAAACCAGCACTACCACAAAGAGCAGCAGTCAATGGCACAAACCTGTACAAGACGGTTATAAGATTACTATTTTTTCTGCATTCTAAAAATGTTCACTAAGAATGCTTCCAGAGGATAAAAATAAAACTTGTATAAAGGGGCATTCCCCCATTTTTTTATACTAATCTTTTTTAATTATTTCTATTTTTTATGAGTAATATTTTTCACAAGTATGGTTTGAAGTATACAATTGATGCAAAAGCTTCTCTATTACATCAGGAAACATTAACCACGTAATTATGTTACCAAGACTGAAACTTAAATATCACAATAAGAATGAAAATATGTGAATGCTACTGTAGAACTATTTTTTCATATGGACAATATTTTTATTCTTATTTTATTGAAATTAGCTCCACCAAGATATAAGCTAAGACAAACGATTGTGTAGCATAATCACATTCACATACAAAGTAATTTGACTTATATGTACAATAGTATACATGCCAATTTTGGTATCTAAGGTTATCCTAATAGAGGTTCCAAATGTACGAGTCTAACCAATATCCTACTAGAGCTTTCTACGATGGCACCATGTAACCACTAGTAATTATGTAGTGTGTTCCATGCCAACAAATGTTTTTCTCTGGTGGCAATTATCGCCATTGGAGCAATGATGGCAGGAAATCATCTTATTCTCAAAAAAGGAGCACAAGTATGTAAAAAGGAGATGTGGGGTTCATTTAACTCTGGTTTTCATGACGATTTAGGGCATGTGTTAATATGTTGATCTACTCGCACCACCTCCCAGGCCAATTTAGCTTATTCTAATTTAGAAAGAGCACACATATATGTTTTGTAACTTTTTTGTTAATTAAATTGCATGGAAAAGGATAGATAAAAGTTGAATTATTCTTTTGGTGGAAGGATATGATAAAATTTGATTTTATCTTGCACCAAAGGGTTAAAGACCACCTGAAAGTTTTGTCGATGATGGCATGACGTTTGGCAGCTCCAATAGAACAAAGATTTACAAGTTGGAGAGGAACAAAATAGTTGAGTTGAGTGAGTCAAATTTGGATCTGCCAAACTTTATACTCACTCTGTTTCTTTCTATAGTACTTATAGTTTTTGGCAGAGAAATCAAAGAACACATGTAAAAAAATTACATCTTTTTTGGCGGGATTACTCTTGGGTAATTGATGTAATAAAATAGAGGAATTTGCATGAAATAAGGAAACATAACTAAATCCTAATTTTTTCCATACAAACTGTGTAACGCAATGTACCTTACATTCTAGAATTTTTCTTACAAAACTATAGGCACTATAGAAAGGAATGGAGGGATTAGTTTTTATATTGTATAATTTACATGTACAAGGAATCCAGAGCAGGTCCCGATTCTCTAAACGAGAAATACTACAAATAATATTTTTTTTAGGGAAGACCATCATGGCTAGCTTTATTAATCACACAATAGTTACATCACTAAGGAGAGTCTGCAAAATAAAGCTAGGAGGCCCATCGACCTAATTACAATTAGTGGCAGAATTGAAACAATGTCTAGTTATGTCATGAGCCGCTGCATTTGTCTCTCGCATTTTTTTAAATAATACGTTTTTATAATGAATTTGAGAAGTGTTGCACGAATTTAGGATTTTACAGATCTAGGGCTTTATCGGCCTAGGCCTCGCCGAGTGGAGCCAGCCGGCCTGGGCAACGCCGAGCGGGCTCTCGACTGACGTGCAAACTGCTATTGGCTAGGCCGTGGCCGATTAGTCCATTCGGTCAGGTCGTAGCCGACTAGGGCTGGTCCAATCGGCCAGGCCGAAGCCGACTGTTCCATTCGGTCAGGCCTAGGCCGAATGGATCAATCGGTGAGGCTTAGACAAAATGGACTAATCGGCCAGGCCCAGGCCGATTACACCTAATTCGGCTTACCCATGCATCATTTTTCGGTTCCCACCATTTATCTCCCGCCAGCTGATTCCCTCCACTATCTCACGCCACGATTTCCCGCCTATTCTTCCCATTGCCTCTATAAATCCAGACACCGAGATGTTCTCTCTTCACCTAGTTCATCTGTTCCTCCTCTTTTTCTCACATTTCTTCTCCTCTCCATCATGAGTGTTCTTTGTTCAGACCTAGAGTATAGGCCTAGGAAGATGAAAGATGCTAGGTTTCCACAAGGGGTGACACACGAGCGCTATTGGTGCGGCCATCTCGCCAAGGTCAAGGAGTCGATCGATTCTCCACCTTTCATGTTTCCAAACTACGACGCAAGCCCGCCCCCGCAAGCAAGTTCGTCGTACAAGAGGCCTCAGGTATGTTCCCAGAGCATGGTTAATATGAACCATTCACGTTATTATGTGTTCTTTTATTCATTTGATTGATTTTCTTGCAGTCTCTTCCTCCACTTTGCAAGTGGTACCATTGGATTGACACAGAGCAGCCAAATTGGGCCACGAAAGAGTGTCATGATAGGAACTGAGCTGCGTGGGCTGCCTTTCACGAAGAGGAATGTGCCAAAAGGATGGCCGAAGAGGAGAAAAAGGAATGGGAGGGAGAAATGAAAGAATTCAGAGCAGAACAAGCTCAAAACCGCGAGTTGAACATGAAGAGAAGGGAGGAAGAGGAGCGGCAGGAATAGGTGCGCAAGGAGGCCTGTGAGGCCGAAAGGAAGAGATTAAGAGAAAGGGCTGCCAAGGCACGAGCGGTAGAGGAATGTGGGGACAAGACCAGGAGGTACCCGTGCTGGACTCAGGGCAGGTAGACATATGTATCAGTATCGATGTATCTTCACTTCAGTTGTAGTGTCCTGATGTATATTAATTTCAGTTGTAGTGTCTTGATTTATCCTCATTTCAGTTATAGTGTCATGATGTATCCTCATTTCAGTTGCAGTGTTGTGATGTATCTTAAATTCAACATTAGTTTGTACTTATCAGTTAATTTCAGAGACAATGTATCTTAGTTCTTCCCGCCAGAATGTTTCCCGCCAAAATGTTACCCTATAAAACCCCCTCCTCACGAAGTTGTATAAGCACAGCCAGTATGTTTCCCAGTTTTCCCTATGACCGCAGTTTCGTGACAAACATGTCCGTCGACCTTTTTCATTTGGCCAGGAACTTTAGGATAGATAATAATCCAGCCCCATTGTAGGAACTCATTATTAGTGGTTATCTCCTCAGTGAGCTGGGTGAGCGATTACGTAGAAAAGGGTGGCTGAAGAGGACCCCAGAGGAGATATAACAAGAGCTTCTTCGGATCAATGCTAGGTGAGGCAAGCAAAGATTCTTCAACGAAGAGGCAAGGCAGAGGGAAGCCAAGCACCCTTGCCTATGGATACAAGAGAGTGAAGACTCCGACGATCTCTTCATGCCAACGGTCAGTGGTACCAGGGATAGAGCAGTGCGTGACAAGGCGCATGTCTTGAAGAAGGCGCAGGCCAAGAAGAGCAATGACAAGCTAGAAGAGAGTGAAGATGAAGATGATATATTCATGCTGCCTGCCATTGGAACTAATTGGAGAGCTGAGTGGGACAAAAGGCTAGCCAAGAAGAAGGCATTGTCGAAGGGTAAGGGCGAGGCATCGTCAAAGGGTAAGAGCAAGGCAGCATCGGTCGATGCATCGTCGAAGGGTAAGGACGAGGAAGAAGATGAAGATGATATCTTCATGCCGCCCCCGTTGGGACCAAGGAGAGGGCTGATTGGGACAAGGTGCAGGCCAAGAAGAAGGCATCATCGATGGGTAAGGGCAAGGCGCAGGCCAAGAAGAACTAGAACAATGCTCCCTTGTAGTTCGTGTGTGTATCTTAATTATCTCATTTGTATCCTAATTATCTGTTGTGGTCATTTGTTAGCAATCTCGCCAGTGAAATGAATAACATTTCGAAATGTCTCACACATAGATAGGTGCATGTCTCACACATAGATATGTTCATGTCTCACACATAGATAGACATATGTCTCATACATAGATAGATAGAGAACTAGTACATATCTGGCTGAGAGAGGTATCAGCGCCGTCGTCTGCCTTGACGCTCACGTGGTGGCTCTTGTGGACACCAGCCGTATCTAATGGGCGCCCGAACGTTTCGAGGAGGAATAACTGAGCCGTGCTCGCCATACTGAGTTTCCTATGTGGGGTCTAGGGCAGGAGTCTAAAAAATGTTCAACCAAACGCTCTATGTCAAGAAGTCCTGAGTGTTGTGCTCCACGTCATGATCACTCATCCACGCAGATCCGGAAAAAGATAACTGATAGTCAGGCATAGACCCATGCACTCCGAAGGCTCCTGCATATGAATACCGAAGTACATAAGAAATTGATATGAATCGAGCCTCAACATTGTGTAATACGCGTACCTGATGTCTACGCACTTCTATTCTTGTAGACAGTTGTTGGGCCTCCAAGTGCAGAGGTTTGTAGAACAGCAGCAAGTTTTCCCTTAAGTGGATTACCCAAGGTTTATCGAACTCAGGGAGGAAGTGGTCAAAGGTATCCCTCTCAAGCAACCCTGCAATCAAGATACAAGAAGTCTCTTGTGTCCCCAACACACCCAATACACTTGTCAGGTGTATAGGTGCACTAGTTCGGCGAAGAGATAGTGAAATACAAGTGGTATGGATAATTATAAGTGGTAACGGTGATAGAAAATAGCTTGATGGCGTGGAAAAGACTAAAGTAAAACTGAAATAAAGATAGAAGCAAGCAAACATGTAATAGATCTAATAGAAAACGGTGTTTTAGTGCTTAGAAACAAGGCCTAGGGATCATACTTTCACTAGTGAACACTCTCATATAAATATATTCTTCTTTATGATACTACGCTGAACTACTCTCCGGTTGAACACTCTAATCCATGGTAGGGCTATAACATCACTCCTCAAAGTTCGCTCTTCCCATCTAGATAACCCCACACTGCCACCTTGAGCACTAGATGGTTCAAACAAACACCACAATTTCATAAAGACATCCAACTCCAAATATAACTCATAACAAGTATTTGTAACCTCTAGACTAAGTGCCACCATGGTGTGCACACTGTCAACTTCACACACATGGGGAGAGCAGAGATCTATTAAAGCACTTGAGTAGCAAGGTAGATCTACTTGATTACAAAGCTCATGATCACAATATGATCATGCATAGAGAGAGAGAGAGATGAACACATAGCTACCGGTAGAACCCTTAGCCTCGAGAGAGAACTACTCCCTCCTCATCATGGGAATCAGCCATGGTGATGGAGATGGTGGTGGAGATCGATGGAGATGGCTCCGGGGGCACTTCCCCGTTCCGGCAGGGTGCCGGAACAGATACTTTCTGTCCCTCGAATCTCCCGCTCGGTGGCAGCGGCGCTGTGGAACTTTTCGTGGCTAGAGGCTTGATGATTTAGGGTTTCTGTATTGGGAGGATTTTATAGGCGAAGGAGTGAGGTCGGTGGCCAGTATTGGGGGGATACCCCCGGGTAGGGTCACGCCGGGGTATAAAGGCCTAGTTAGCCGAGGTACGACAAGGTCAAAGCAAGTGCTGGCTGAGTCACCTCAAGGCAGGCCGAATCACGGAGTGACCCGGACCGGGGGACGTCCATCTATCCTGGTCTCAACCGACTTAAGCCGTATGTCGATAAGATGAATCTAACTTGTATGCAGGAACAGGTGTGGCCGGATCAACTATGTGGGATCCGGGTTATATCAAGCTTGTAAGAGAAGGAAGGTATCTCGCTGGTCAAAGGTGAGCTCTGTACGCAGAACATGAGCGAAGCGGACAGAGGCAGGACCACCGAGGCGTGGCCGACAAAGGTGACAAAGCCTATGTCGGATGACGCAGGCGCCGCAGAGGCTCACGTAGCCTCTGCATGGATGGCACGGGGAAAAGAGACCCGATTGGCTTACTATTTTGGGAGGAGGCATAGTCCCTGGAATATGCCTCCACGTATGCCCTAAGTGGAGACCTAGCCACCCCTATATAAGGAGGGCTAGGGCCTCTGTAGAAAGGGTTGGTCTTGACAGGGTTGATCTCGTGTGTGTTGTGATTTTACTAGTGAGTTCCTAAGGGCTAGCTAGTGGTGAGAATAAGAGAGTTCATCTTCCTCCTCTCCCCAATACAGCTCGAGGAGCACTTGTAATCTGTGAAGGTGAATCAAATAGAAAGCTTCCGTGTGTGGAATCACCACACTATCCCTCCCTGGATTCCCCTAGTGCATTTAGTCCCCACCTTTAGCCTATCCATGGCATCTGTCGTGACACCACCATGACAGTTGGCACCCACCGTGGGGCTAGCGGCGCTAGCAGGGGTGAAGATCCGGACGGGAAACCTCATCGGCACTGGCGAACGCATCGTCTCCGGGCTCGTCCAGTGCTTTGGAGCGCTGGACTTTGTCAGCGACAACGCTGGCTGCTTCAGCAAGCGTCCTCTTCCGTGCAACGGCCTCTTCGTCAAGATCGGCGCACACAAGGTCTACGTTGCTGTCGATGTGTCATGCGTTCATCTGTGGCACGTCGTCGAAGGAGGCGAGCCACCCCTTAGCATGGTTCACGGGGCGCGTATCACTCGCTCCCCGGACCGTGCAGAGGTGATCATGACTGCGCCAGGTGCAGGCGCAAGCAAGGATCCGGCACCAGATCCGGAGGTAACGCCCAAGGCACCAAGGAAAAGTAGAGGTCCTCCGCTAGAGAGGCCTGAGAATGTGCTGCAGCAGGCGATGGATAGCTTGGCAAACTCTGTAGCAGCAGCAGTAGATCCGGCTCAGGCACAGGCCGAGCTAGAGGAGACTAGGCAAAAAATACTAGAGGGTGCAAAAAAGATAGCCGCGGCTTAGCAGTCGTTGAACATGACACTGCGTGAGTACGCAAAGGCAAATAAAGTAGATGCAATAAAAGTGAAGGGGAGAAACCTCATGAGTGAAATGAATAGAGAAGGTGATACCAGGATTGAGGAATCAGAGAACTGTTTGTCCGTGGGGCTGCCGAAGTACAGTACCCCGGCAAAGAACCTCAGAGCAGCAGATGCAGCTGCATCCGAGTTAGAAGGTCTGACGGGTGAAGCCCGTCAGAGACAGCAAGACAGGGTCAACGAGTTGGTTCGGATCGCGATCAGGCAAAATGAGGAATTGCTCAGGGCAAACCCGGAGAGAGCTGGGGCCTCCAAGATCGTTCATTCGGCAGTGGGTAACCCGGAGAAATCCGCTGGAGCTGCATCGTCTCCTCATGGTGGTCCTAGGAGAGAGGAGGTTGTAACTTCGGCCAGGAGGAATAAGGAGATAGTCCCATATGACCCAGCAAGGGCAGGCAAAGGAAAAGAAGTACAAAGAAATGAAGATCGAAGGAGTGTGAGCCGAGGTGAAGCTGGCAGAGGTAACCGTGACCAAGGCAATGCCGATCAAGGAAATGTTGTAAACGGCAATGCCAGACAATGTAATTCGGTAGGGGCAGGTCAACCGCAGCAGCGGAATATACCACAACAAGAGCGCAGTGCCGGCCAAGGTATGCAACAGAGAGCAGCTCCACAGGAGCAAGATAGATACAATGACGGAGATTTGGAGATGGTGAACACTGGCTATCCCAGACCGGACTATCACGTGATAGGGTCAAGATTGGGAGGCAGAAACTTGATGCCTGATGATGCCAGGTTAAAACTGGATCGGCTGTATAGGTCGGAGCAAATTGAGTGTCAAGGTCCTCCAGGTCCAGCATGTTTTGGGCCCCGGATCATGAAGGAACCTCCGGTACCTAACTTCCAGTTACCTAGAGGCACAAAGACGTATGACGGCAGCACTAAGCCGGAGGATTGGTTGATTAACTATGCAACCGCAGTAAAAATTTCCATAGGCAACTTGAGATGGGCTGTGAGATATGTACCCCAGATGTTGGAGGGGCCAGCGAGGGTATGGCTAAACAATTTGCCACCCGGAAGTATTAACTGTTGGATCGATTTTGAGGAGATGTTTGTTAGCAATTTCTCAAGTACGTATCAAAGTCCTAACAGGCCACAAACCCTAGCAATGTGCAGGCAGAGACCGAATGAGACTGACCAGGAGTTCTTAACCCGTTGTTGCACTGTGCGAAACTCATGTGAGGGTGTGATTGAGTCACAAGCCATAGCTTGGTTTGCGCAAGGATGCAGATATGCAAGCATGCTATGGCAAAGGTTGCAAAGAGATATGCCAACCACCTTGGTAGAAACGATCCGGATCACTGATTCATATGCCTTGGGTGATCCGACGCAACCTAGGCTCACTTCAAACGAGTCAAGCGAGGAATATTGTCAACGAGATGGGGCCGGGTCATCCCGAAGAAATGATTACCGAGGTAAAAGAAGGGACGACATACCGGATTATCGGTACAGCTCGCAACAAGTTGCAGCTGTGAATCAGGATCAACCCGGAGCAAGAGGCAGTCAATGTCAGAAAACTGGAGGGCAGCAATGGACACCAAGGAATGATGGAAAGAAAACTTGGACGCCAGAGCAGAAGAAACAGTGGCAAGAGAAGAAGGACCGTCCGAGATATACCTATGAGGCAATGCTGGATCAGCCGTGTAAGTTTCACACGCCTAATCCGAGTAACCCAGCAGGTCACACAACCAGACAATGTGAGTGGATGCGAAAGATAGAACAAAGTGGTTCGGGGAATTCTCAGGCACCTCGGAATGATCAACCTCGGCAGGAGTTACCCCGGCAGCAATTGCTCTCCGGAGCGAAGACGCAACAGTTAATGTTGCCTCCCCCTCCGCCGAGGTATGACAACCATGAGAGAAGGGATGCAGTGCATCAGGTGGAGAACCAAAACCAACAGGATCAGAGATACCCTGGAAACGAGGGGAGAAATGAGTACAGAGAGCACCATCAGAGTTACTGTGTGTTCACTACGGAAGAGACAGACAGAAAGAGCTTGCAGCGCCGACATATGGAGGTCAATGCAGTAATGCCGGCCGTGACGAGGTATATGCCTTGGTCGGACCAGAAAATTACCTGGAGCATCAAAGATCATCCCAAGCTTATGCCAAGTCCTGGTTCGTATGCGCTAGTGCTGGATCCGACATTCATTGGACCTAACATCAATGTGAGGTTCTCAAAGGTACTGATCGACAATGGCAGTATCATCAACATAATGTATGTGGACACGATGCGCAAATTGGGTATCTCGGAGAATATGCTCCAAGCTACAAGGACAACTTTCCATGGCATTGTACCAGGCATTTCTTGTGAGCCCATAGGCAAAGTCCGGGTTGACGTGTTGTTCGGCACAAGGGATAACTGCCGGACTGAGAATTTGGAGTTCGAAGTTGTAAACTTGGAAAGCGCATATCACGCATTGCTCGGCAGGCCAACTCTGAACAAATTCATGGCAAGTTGTCACATCAGTTACTTGAAGATGAAGCTGCCCGGGCCAAATGGTGTAATTACCATAGCTGCGGATTTCCGACGTTCCATTGAGTGTGCATCTGCCGGATCTAACCTGGCCGAGTCACTCGTGATTGCGCAAGAAAAGAGAAAGATACAGGAAGTGGCGGCATCGGCTCAGTCCGCACAGCAGTATATGCCGGCGTTGAGTAACCAGCACGGTAGTGTTGCATTCCAAGCAACAAAAGATACCAAGAAGGTGCCTGTTGATGATATGTTCCCCGAGCATACTGTAACAATTGGTGTCGGGTTAAATGACAAATAGGAAAGCGAGCTCGTCAACTTCCTCCGTGAGAATCGGGATATTTTTGCTTGGTCCACACAGGACTTGCAAGGTGTTCCGAGGGAGTTGTCCAAGCACTCTTTGAATGTCAGACCCGGATCAAAGCCGGTGAAGCAACCTCTCCGCCGCTTCACCGAGGATAGGAGAAAGGTCATAGGAGATGAGATAGCTCGGTTGTTGGCTGCAGGATTTATCATGGAAGTGCTTTACCTGGATTGGCTGTGGTGGAGAAGAAGAAGGATGATCCGAACGTGCCGGTGGTTTGGCGTATGTGTATCGATTACACGAACCTGAATAAGGCGTGTACAAAAGATCCATTCCCACTGCCAAGGATAGACCAAGTCATAGATTCCATTGCTGGGTGTGAGTTGTTGTCGTTCATTGATGCATATTCTGGTTTCCACCAGATACCTCTGAACCCAAGTGATCAAATAAAGACTGCGTTTATCACCCTGTATGGGGCTTATTGCTATCACACCATGCCTTTTGGTTTACGTAATGCAGGGGCAACGTACCAGAGATGTATGCAAAAATGTTTGCATGACCAAATTGGTCAAAATGTGTAGGTGTATGTGGATGATGTTGTGATAAAGACCAAGGAAAGAAAAACTCTCCTTGACGATATCAGGCAGACGTTCGCGAACCTAAGGAGGTTCCGGATGAAGCTTAACCTGGAAAAATGTACCTTCGGTGTCCCGGCTGGAAAATTACTTGGATTTCTTGTCTCTAGCCGAGGTATCGAGGTCAATCCAACTCAAATCCGGGCCATAGAGCGAATGGAACTGCCGAAGTGTCTTAACGATGTCCAGAAGTCCACTGGTTGCCTGGCATCCTTAAGTCGGTTTGTATGTCGGTTGGGAGAAAAGGCACTGCCTCTCTATCAACTCATGAAAAAGTCGGACAAGTTCATTTGGACACCGCAGACCAGTGAAGCCTTTATCCAACTAAAGAAGATGTTAGCCACTGCACCAGTGTTAGCCTCCCCACTATCGAAGGAGCCAATGTTGCTCTATATAGCCGCAACCAACCGAGTTGTAAGTGCAGTAATTGTGGTGGAGCGCGACGAAGGGGGTAAGTCAATGCAAAGGCCAGTATATTATCTGTGCGAGGTATTATCAGCCTCAAAGCTGAACTATCCTCACTATCAGAAGGTGGCATATGGTGTGTATATGGCGGCTAAGAAACTGAAGCACTATTTCGAGGAACACCCAATCAAAGTAATATGTGAAGCCCCCATATCCGAGACAATGAGCAACAAGGATGCTATTGGCAGGATTGCAAAATGGGCAATTGAGCTAGCTCCTTATGCGCCACAATATGACCGAAGGGAAGCGATCAAGTCTCAGGCTGTGGCGGACTTTTTTGTGGATTGGGCCGAGGTGCAATATGAGCCACCATTGCCAGATCCGAACTACTGGAAAATGCACTTTGACGGGTCAAAAACAAAAACCGGGTTAGGTGCTGGAGTGATGCTTACCTCGCCAAAGAAGGACCAGTTGAAATATGTGCTGCAAATCCACTTTACTGCATCAAACAACGTTGCAGAATACGAGGCACTTGTACATGGGCTCAAAGTGGGAAATGAGATTGGAATACGTCGGATCCAATGTTTCGGTGACTCGGATCTCGTGGTCCAGCAAGTCTCCGGACAATGGGATGCTCTGGATGCAAACATGGCATTGTACAGATTTCATGTACAAAAGATATCTGGTTACTTAGAAGGATGCGAATTTCACCATATACCCCGGGTGGAAAATGAGGCTGCCGACGTATTGTCGAAGCTCGGTTTAACCCGACAAGCAATTCCACCGGGCGTAGCATTGGAGCACCTCAGAAAACCATCTATCAGGCCATCCCCAGAATCTGACTCAATTTTTATCCCGGAAAACCCGGAATCAGAGGCTATGCCCATGGACATTGATGTGGGGAGTAGTTCGCGAAACCCGGGGACTGCCTTGGCAAACCCGGGGACAGCCACGACAGACCCGGGGACTGCACAACGTGATTCGATAGAAGTTATGCCGGTCGATCACATGGAAATTGATGAGGATATGTTCCCAGTGAGAGCTATACCAGCTTGGGCACTGCCCATATTTCAATTCCTAAAGGATGGAACTTTACCCGCTGAGGAAGTACTTTCCAGGAAAACTCAGAGGAGAGCAAAAGCTTACATGATCATCAACTCCGAGCTATACAAAAGGAGTGTGACCAATGTGCTCCAGCGATGTGTCGACCCGGAGGAAGGACTGGACATCCTCCGAGATATACATCAAGGGGAATGTGGGCATCATGCCTCGTCCAGAGCCTTGGTAGCAAAAGCTTTTCACCATGGGTTTTACTGGCCAAGTGCCTTGGAACAAGCAGAAGATTTGGTGAGAAAATGCAATGGTTGTCAGAGATATGTGACAAAGACACATATGCCAATGTCGGAGCTCAAGACCATACCAACTACATGGCCATTTGCCATATGGTGCTTGGATATGGTTGGCCCGTTTAAACCAGCAAGGGGGAACATGACCCACATCCTGGTCATGGTTGACAAATTTACGAAATGGATTGAAGTGAAGCCGATAAGAAAATGTGATGGAGCCACGGCCGTGACATTTCTCAAATACATCATCTTGAGATACAGTTATCCTCACAGTATCATAACAGATAATGGCACAAATTTTGCAGAAGGAGCATTTGCGCGTTTTTGCCGAGATAAGAAGATCCGGCTGGACGTTGCCTCAGTAGCCCACCCCGCATCGAACAGACAAGTGGAGATATGTAACGGATTGGTGTTATCCGGGATAAAACCCCGACTCATTGAGCCGCTGCAAAGATCAGCAGGGTGCTGGATAGAAGAACTACCGGCGGTACTGTGGAGTTTAAGAACGACTCCGAATCAATCAACGGGTTATACACCATTTTTTCTAGTATATGGGGCAGGAGCTGTATTACCAGCCGACATAGAGCATGAGTCGCCTAGGGTCACCCAATACACAGAAGCCAAAGTGCAAGAAGCCCGGCAAAATGATGTTGATCTGCTGGAAGAAGCGAGAGAATTGGCATTGTCTAGATCCGCCATATATCGGCAAAATCTCTAACGCTATCATAGCCGGAAAGTAAGCCCCCGAATTTTCCGAGAAGGTGATCTGGTACTCCGGTTGGTACAACGTACTGCTGGCATGCATAAATTATCCACCCCATGGGAAGGGCCATTCATTGTGAGGAAAGCGTTGCACAATGATTCGTATTATCTTATCGATGCAAAACCACAGGAGAAAAACAAGGCGGACAGGTCCGGTGAGGAATCCAGGTGTCCATGGAATGTAGCTCTACTTCGTCCTTTCTACACTTAGGAGAGAAGTGTTTGTATCTAAATCTCTCATATGTCGGCATGTATGTCGGCAATGAGCTTATCAATGAAATATTGGCAACTCGAGCAGTAACTCGGGGACTGCCTTAGTAAGTTTAGTTGTCTTCTTTATTTACTACTTATATGTCGGCTGGCATAAGTTGCTTCTACTTAGGCCAGATTAGTAGTGTGTGAGCACCAAAAAACTAACTCTTCGATTTGCTGCTGTCCAACAAGATTTGGCTTCATGGCAAGCAAGAGAACAAGTTTGGAATTGCGCAGCACATGAAAAACGACTAAGGAAAGAAACTTAATCGAGCCAACGTTTGTTTTTCGGACTAACCTTGTGCTTACTTTAAATTTATTAAGCTGAATTATTTTGAGCTAAATCCTTAAGTTTCCAAGTATTGTTAAGTCAATTTTTGAAACTCGGACTCGTAAGTCATAAAACCGAACCAAGGTGGACGCGAGCCGAGCCAAGAAATTGGAGGAACAAGAAAATGAAACTCGGGGACTATGCCCAAGTTAATTCGGCATAAAAACTTAGTGGCAAAACATAAATGATGTGCTTAATACAATTCCACCTGGCATACCGGGGATCTGATAAACTTTAAAGTTTTTTCGCTCAAGGAGCAGCAGGAGGAGGAAGTTCGGCGTCATCTTCACTGTCTTCGACGTCCGAGGCATCGTCCCCTTTGTCCTCATTCGAGCCATCTTCAACGTTTGCAGCGTTTTCATCATCGGCGGCACCAAGGAAGCTTGGACCCTCATTCCACTCATGAATGGGGGCATATTCAATGAGGCTATGGGCGCAAGCCTTGCGCCGAGCAATCCACTCCGGGTCACTGGACCATTTGGATCCGGTGCGCATGCGCGCTAGGAGGTTGAGGTCGATCTTCTCGTACCACGTAAGCACGTAGTGGAGAACGGTCTCAGCTCCGGCACGTCTAGCGGATTCCCTCCAAAGGTCGAGCTGGGTCTCGCATTCCATCAACTTATCAACAGGAACTGCGGTCCCCTCCGGAGTATCTTCATTAGGCCAAAAGGCGTATAAGATCTAAATTACCACACCAAGGATATCCTTGCCGTAGTTCTTCACGATTTCCACGCGAGAAGACAAACTGACCAACAGGTCCTCCATGTCATAGGGAATTTCTTTAGCGTCAGGAGCAATGGGGGTACCCCTATCTCGGCGGAACTTCGCAACTGCAGTGGACGCAATGGCATTGCCCTCTGGAAATTTTCCTGAAAACAAGACAAGAGAAGCGAGTGAGGAAAAGACGTGAGAAGCAACCCGGAGAAGTATGCCAGATAAAGGAAAATAACTTACGTGAAATATGGCTGTGGATCCGGGTCAACTCCTTGGTACAGTCATCACGCCTTTTGCGAAGCTGCACAAGTTCAGTATTCGCCGACTCAAGTTTGACGTCGGCCTCCTTAAGTAATTCTTGGTCCTTGGCAATCTGGAGGTTGAGGCGCTCCCTCTCTTCAGTATAGTCCTGGCCAGCTTTTTGAAGTTCGGTTTGGTGCTGCGCTTTTAGCTTCTTCATATCTTCCTTGAGCTTGGCAATCTCATCATCTTTGGCTCGGAGGAGGGCAAGCTCATCATCTTTATTTTTGAGTTCGGCCTGATGCTGCCCTGCTTGTTCGAGAAAATGCAGCATCATATCAGGCACGGGCACACTATCTTCAAGAGATGCTGAAATAGTTTGTTGACCCGGCAAAGACGAGGTATGAATGTTTGCTGAGCCAAGAAGAAAAGAGGATAGGGCACAGAGAGATTGAGCAAAAATGACTCACCCTTGATTTGCTCCAAGTTTTTCCTCATGATGGTATTCTCAGCTTCCACCCCAGCTGCGAAAAACCGAATGATGAGTTAGCTCGGCAGAAAAAGATGAAAGAAAATAGAAAAATACCAAGGAAGAAACTTCCCCCTTTTCTCATGTTCAGCGAGAAGTGCATTATGTTTTGCGCGCAGCATCTTGTGAGTTTCCAGGAGACGCTGAAACTCGGCGCTCCGGCGATTGGTGGTCACCTGAAAGAGCAAAGTTGGACAGCTTAGCCTTGTGCATATTCGAAGTGTACAAAATCTGGGCCAAGTGGAACTTAACCCGGCTCTAGGTGTGTGCATATTCGAAGTGTACAAAATCCGGGCCAAGTGGAACTTAACCCGGCTCTAGGTGTGTGCGTATTCGAAGTGTAAAAAATCTGGGCCAAGTGGAACTTAACCCGGCTCTAGGTGTGTGCATATTCGAAGTGTACAAAATCCGGGCCAAGTGGAACTTAACCCGACTCTAGGTGTGTGCATATTCGAAGTGTACAAAATCCGGGCCAAGTGGAACTTAACCCGGCTCTAGGTGTGTGCGTATTCGAACTGTACAAAATTCGGGCCAAGTGGAACTTAACCCGGCTCTAGGTGTGTGCATATTCGAAGTGTACAAAATCCGGGCCAAGTGGAACTTAACCCGGCTCTAGGTGTGTGCATATTCGAAGTGTACAAAATCTGGGCCAAGTGGAACTTAACCCGACTCTAGGTGTGTGCATATTCAAAGTGTACAAAATCCGGGCCAAGTGGAACTTAACCCGGATATATGTGTGTGCATATTAGAAGTGTACAAAATCCGGGCCAAGTGGAACTTAACCCGGCTCTAGGTGTGTGCATATTCGAAGTTATTAAGGAGCTACGCTAGTTCTCTAAGGAGCATCCGGCCGAGTAACAAGTTACTCCCCCGGAGGCTCGAGGACTAATGGTTATATCACTAATATCTACAACATGCTAAGGAAAAGACGAAGTAACGTACCTCCATCATCCGACCCGCAAGGTTAATGGCCTTGGCGGCAGTATTCATCTGCGCAGCAAATTCGGCGGGACCGAACTTCTCTAGGAGATCGTCGTTGTAGATGAACTCCGCCTTGTTACAGTTATTTACAAACTCGATCAAGGTCAAAGGGTATCGTTCACCGCTAAGCATGTGTGGCGCCACTAAACCCTTGGCATGCACCTCCCTCCTCTCAATTTGGGCAAGGGTCGGGCTGGTGTGCAAAATAAGTTGCGCATCAGCTGGCTTGGCAGGAGCGTCCTTCGGTGGTGGAGGTTTCTTCGGAAGCATGGACACAAGTGTGTGCTGTCCAGCCTCGATGGATGCTGCCCTGGTAGCGTCAGGTGCTTTCTTGCCCTTGGGCTGCTGCTGAGAGGTTGAGGTTGCTGCAGCGGATTTGACCTTGGGAGTTGCCTTGGTGCTGCTGGTATCTTCTCGCCGAGCCTTAGAAGACTCGGACGAGGTGGAGGGACTTGGTGCTGCTGCTGTTGCTACTGTTGCTTTGGTTGTTGCTGCTGGTGCTGGAGTTGGTGCTAGTTTCTGCTTCGGCGGAAGTGCTGAGGGAACCTTGGTGGTAGCTGGTTGCGGCAGAGCCGAAGTGGTGGTTGTTGCTGCCTCGGCAGAGCTAGTCTCCCCCGCCCCGAGGTTGCCCTCCGAAATGGGGCTCAACAGGCATGAATCATCACCACGAGGAGGAGAAGGGCTGTGTGAGAGCGGCGACGCAATGCCAGATCCACTCTGTGGGACCTCCACCGCGGCCCTGCCGAATCAAATAATGTATGATGAGAAACTATAACACAAGAAGAACAAGTAAATAGCAAAGGGAGAAGAGGGTTACTCATCCGAGGTCAGGGGTTATTTGGGCTTCCGAGTCCTCCGGGCCGTGGCCTTAGTTGGAGGTTTGGTGGAAGTTTTGTCCCCAGACTTCTTCTGCCTTTTAGCCGGCTGAGAAGGTCCAAAGGAGGATGCAGAGGCAGCTCCCCTTTTCTTCTTCGGCGCCACAGGTACAGGATCACCCACGACAAGGGGAGGGTCTTCATGGATCTGCCCACCGGGGCTAGCTGATGCCGGAAAAGCATAAGAAAGGGGGACAGCGTCAAATGCTTCCATCACCTCAACATCCGAATCATCTTCACCGTCGGGCCAATCTCTAATAGAAGAGAGTTTACCGGTGGGTCGTTTCGTCGCATCCGCCATCGGAAGGAACATCTCCTGATCCGGTTCCTCCTCGTCTAAGGTATCCCGGTCATGGGCCCATTTGAGGGAAGGCTCGGTGCCATCCTCGATGGTTTGCTGAAGAAACATCTAAGGGAAAGAAAAGGCAACAGGATTAAAACCTACAACAAATGAGCGACATAAGATTTAACACGGAAAAAGTTTAGGGCACGAGACTTACCGAAGGAGGAAGCCTGTCTTGGCAAAAATGTTCAATTCTCCATGTCCACTCAGAGGAGAAGTCCTTGTGGGTGGTGAAAAGGGCCTTGACCCGGCGGTAGATCTCTGTGTTGCTTAACTTGAAAGACGAGGTCCGGTTGGGGTCGCGGCCCCAGCTCATGTGACACACTTTATGTGTGCGTTTCTGGAGGGGGGAGATCCGGTTGCAGACAAATGTGATCATGGCGTCCTCATTGCGCAATCCGAGATCCTTCAGCTCCTTGAATCTCTTGTTGACCTGGTTCGCCAAGACTGTGGGCTTCTTGGGGATAACATCCCACAAATCCGGGTTAGGAGGACCCAGAGTATAGGGGCACAGCCGGATCAGATCTTCGGTGGTGCTGTTCCGGACATAGAAGAAAGTCCGGGCCCATCCCTTGCAAGAGTCAAGCCTAGTGACTCGGGAAAAGACGAACAGCTTCCGGGGAGAGATTGTCGCAGCGCCAAACTGCGTGAGCTGTTTGTCCTCCGGATTAAGCTCTATGTTCAGAATGACGTTCCGGCAAAGGCCAAAGAACCGGATCCAGAGCTCCTTCATGGGCCATAGTCCGGCATAACCTTCGATTGTGGAGGCGAAGGCGGAGAGAGATGTGATGGTGTTAGCCGGAAGATGGTGCGGCTGGAGCTCGTGTGTATTTAGCCAGTCATGAAAAAAATCGCTAACTGGCAGACCGAACCCCCACTAGAAGTGTGATAGGAACACAACATACTCACCCGGATTGGGTGAGGGGGCAAGTTTGGCGGAAGCCAGGCGCGCGGCGACGCCCTCTGGGATGCGCCTGGTGCGGTAAAGCCAATCCAGGTCATCCTGGCAGACCCAGGATCTGGCCCACGCGATGCGGTCGGCGTGCGCCGCGTCTTCTTCCATCTCTGTGCTCGGCGACGGTGAGTTCCTCCTCAATCATTTCGATGTCGCTCTCCTCACTTGCGCTAGCGGCGGAGAAGGTAGCGGCCTGGACTGGCGGGGACCCGTGGCGGAGGAGATGTGCGGAGGTGGCGGCAGCGCTGGAGCGCGTGGAAGCAGTACGGCGGAGGCGCTGCTGCTCAGATGCGATGGCGGCGGCGCTATCGACGGAGAAGAAGGGGAAAAAGGCAGAGGCAGAGGGACGCGGGAGCAGGGAAATGACCCAAGGGGCACGCCCCTCCCCTATTTAACCGCTCCCGTAAGGGGGTAGTGGGATCGCGTTTTGCGGGCGAGCCACACGGTGTGGCCGTGTATAGTCCGGATCAGCCAATCAGCGACGAGCCACACGAAGGGCCACAGGGCGCAGCGGATCCCATGACGTGACATAATGATACAGTTAATGAGGAGTCAGGCATGACGTGACGTTTGCCACAGTAACTTCTGACAATTACTGCGGCGGTTACTATAGCAGGCCCTTAAATTGAGGCAACGTCATGATTAGCCTCCACGTGGGGAAGCATACGAGAGAAGGAAGAATGACCCGGATGAGTACGAGGTAACCCGGCCAGCAAGTAAAAACTTGGAATGTGCCAAGAGAAAATAAACCTATAAAATCCGGATTAGGAGGTAGCTCGTAGAAGGAGCAAGAAGCTCAGTAAAATTGAACCTGCTGTGGCCTTAGCGGCTAAGGCAGCCAAGACCGCACCAGCTTCGGGGACTAATGTTGGGGGGATACTCCCGGGTAGGGTCACGCCGGTGTATAAAGGCCTAGTTAGCCGAG
Source organism: Avena eriantha (assembly GCA_910589775.1). Classification (NCBI taxonomy): domain Eukaryota; kingdom Viridiplantae; phylum Streptophyta; class Magnoliopsida; order Poales; family Poaceae; genus Avena; species Avena eriantha. The sequence continues at coordinate 346,096,306 of OU342746.1, read as the reverse complement.
GTATGTCAAGGTCAAAGCAAGTGCTGGCCGAGTCACCTCAAGGCAGGCCGAATCACGGAGTGACCCGGACCAGGGGACGTCCATCTAACCTGGTCTCAACCGACTTAAGCCGTATGTCGGTAAGATGAATCTAACTTGTATGCAGGAACGGGTGTGGCCGGATCAACTATGTGGGATCCGGGTTATATCAAGCTTGTAAGAGAAGGAAGGTATCTCGCTGGTCAAAGGTGACCTCTGTACGCAGAGCATGAGCGAAGCGGACAGAGGCAGGACCACCGAGGCATGGCCAACAAAGGTGACGAAGCCTATGTCGGATGACGCAGGCGCCGCAGAGGCTCACGTAGCCTCTGCATGGATGACGCCGGGGAAAAGAGACCCGGTCGGCTTACTATTTTGGGAGGAGGAATATGCCTCCACGTATGCCCTAAGTGGAGACCTAGCCACCCCTATATAAGGAGGGCTAGGGCCTCTGTAGAAAGGGTTGGTCTTGACAGGGTTGATCTCGTGTGTGTTGTGATTTTACTAGTGAGTTCCTGAGGGCTAGCTAGTGGTGAGAGTAAGAGAGTTCATCTTCCTCCTCTCCCCAATACAGCTTGAGGAGCACTTGTAATATGTGAAGGTGAATCAAATAGAAAGCTTCCGTGTGTGGAATCACCACACTATCCCTCCCTGGATTCCCCTAGTGCATTTAGTCCCCACCTTTAGCCTATCCATGTCATCTGCCGTGACACCACCATGACAGCCAGCTAGGGGGCCCACACCATGCCCTGGCGTGGCCTGGGGGGACCCGCGCCTAGGGGTGGTTTGGCCACCCTGTGGCCCCCCTTCGTCTCTCCTTCTGGCTACGTGAATCTTCCGGGAGAATAACGACTTTGTCTTTTGTGCGGTCCAATTCCGAAAATATTCATTTTCTGACTTTCTGGAACCAAAAACAGCAAAAAACAGGCAACTAGCACTGTGGCTCTTGTTAATAGGTTAGTCCAAGAAATCATATGAAAAGTACTCCAAAGTGTGGACAAAACATAAGAAAGTAGATAAAACCAAGCATGGAACATCAAAAATTATAGATACGTTAGCAACGTATCGGTACCCTATGGCTGCGGCTGCGGCTGTGGACGAAATCCGTAGTTTGGCGCGGGAGAGTGGCCCAAAGGCTCCTACTGCTGAGGATACCACGACGAACCTCCACCCTGAAATGATGGCTGCTATTGTTGCCGCTGCAACTAGTTGAAAGAACTCTTCTGCTGCCACGACAAACCTCCAGCCTGGTCTAGAGGGGAAGGTCTCGGCATTGCCTGTGGTGTAAATCATGGACATGGAGACTGTCGTACGGGCGAGGGTGGACGTGATTGCTGCTGCTGGTGCGTCGAGTGACGTGGAGGCCGATGTGGTCCCGGCTGGTGAGCAACATCCGAAGAGCGGGTGCACGTGATAACCCCGTGGATACATCGGAGCTTCCCCTCCAGGCGACTCAGCCAGGTCTGCTGCTGCTGACGTGGTATAAGAAAATGTCTGGATGAAAGGGACCGTCTGTAATCAGCACTCTCCGTCTCAAGATCGACTAGCAACTGTGCCTAACATTTGAACCACTAGAGTGAAAATGGGATAGAAACTATGTAACAAATAAATGCATTAGATGAAGACAATGTATTACCGCGTGCTGTCTGCTGTCCGTAGTAGACTGGCTCAGATAACTATCCCAAGTATCCGCGCTCAGCATCGCCTCTAGGTCACTGTACTGCACGATGCGTAGATGTGTGGCGCTCATGTAGTTTTCCAGATAGTGGTTGAACTCTTCCATGTCAAACTGGGCATCCGAGTCCTAGACTCGTGTTGTTGCGGTGTCCCACTCCTCAACGTATGCCCCAACTCTGTGGAGCCAGCCTGTGACGGTCTTGCTACTTCCCTTCCTTGACAACCTACAATTGGTGAGTGATTGTGATAAGTCAATAAACCAGATAAGATGGAAGAAATGTGCTAAAATAAACTTATGTGTGGACGACCGAAGGTATGGCACTCTCTGTAGGACGAGGATCAGCCAACTAGCGAAGACCGAACTACCTCATTACTCTTTGTAGGCTCATCTCCTCTACCCGCATGTCGAAGATGATATTCGATTTTGTTAGCCAATACACCGTGTCTCTGGTACAGAGAGTAGAAATCCCTATATAGTCCTCATCCCTGTAGAATCTAGCACCAATGGCTGCATCCGTGTAGGGCTCCCACATCACCGAGCTTGCAAGCAGCATGTCAAACTTCTCGGAGAAAGCGGGGTAGCAACCCCTCACCTGAGTGTGAGAAAAGCGTCTCTGCAAAAGAACTTTGTCATTTCTAGTCATATAGTACGTGAAATAATTAAAACTTTGCACATACCTTGCGACGTGTCCAAACTATACCGAAAGTCGGTAAGTCGACACGGTATGCGTCGAATAGTCATGTCGGAGGGTCACTCAATTCATGCCATGGGTATGCCGTTTCAACAACTATGTTCGGTCGTCCAACAGGAAACCGCTGCTAGGACGAAAGCTGCAACAGTAGTGGGCATCCAAGCAAGCCTGACCTGGGAGCTTTACGCTGGCAACCGCTGCACATACCTCGGTACGTAGCTGACAAGACCGCAGAACCCCAACTCCTTTGTGTAATAATGTCGGAGCTTGTTGCACTAGCAATCTTCAATGCAATAGGGATGTAGCGAGCGGTGATAGTGGTGACATGGTTCTCGGTAAACATCACCTTCCCGAGAAGCCAAAGTAAGTATGCCTCCAAGAACAGAGTGATCTATGGCTCAGTCAACTAGGTCTCTGGATAGCCTAATCTTTGGATCTGCATTAATGCAAAGATAGTTTAGTACGAAAAAACATAGAATGGTATGATGCATAAAGACAAGTGGCCTAACAAGTTAGCGGACACACCTGAAATCCTAGTAACCAGTCGAACTTGTGGTCGTGATCATCGTGCTCAAATGGACCAGTTAAGGCACTAATACCCTGGAAACATTGGGCCATATTGCCTTGCCAACTGGACGGTGCATCCAGCGACCCAATGGGCTGGCCTACCAAAGGAAGTCCCAACAGGTATGACACATCCTGGAGAGTAGGAGCCCTTTCTCCCCAACGAAAGTGAAAAGTGTGTGTCTCGGGCTTCCAGCGGTCAACCAAGTAGCTGAGAAATGACTGTTCATATAACAGGCGTGTAGAGTCTCCAGTGTCCTCAACCAGGCGAGCGAAAGGTAAAAGCCCGACCCACTTCAACCTGCATATCCAAATAGCGTGACAAATGATTTAGTGCGTCCAATCATAATTATTGTAATGCATGATTACAATAAAATCATACCTAAGAACCCAAGATAGGTGTATCCTCTAGTTTACATTGGGAGTGTGAGTGACCAAGGGCTCGAGGGAGTTAGGCTCGTCCTCCAAAATTCTAGCACGATGCTTCTTTTAAATATCTACACTGAGCAACCCGTATCTTCTCGCCATTTCTACACATATTACAAATTAAAACATAGTTCATCACATATTACAAATTAAAACATAGTTCATCATATATTACAAATTAAAACATAGTTCATCACATATTACAAATGGAAACATAGTTCGTCACATATTACAAATGGAACATAGTTCATCACATATTACAAATGGAAACATAGTTTGTCACATATTACAAATGGAACATAGTTCGTCGAAGCCTAAGTTCACCCGCGTCCTCTACCTCTTTGAGCCTGGGTACCACGTCCTCACGTAGGTACTACGCCTATACCGAACTTGGGACAACACATGGCCCTATGGCCAGAATCATTGCATAGAAAACATTGCCGCGTTGGGCCTCCAGCTTCTGATTCATCCATGTCATTCCGGATGCACCTACACTGGCGTCTTCCTCTCCTTGTTCACATTAGAGCAGGGTGGGGAATGTACTGCCTTTCACCAGGATTTACCGTGTTGAAATTTCCCACTACTCGAAATCCTTACATCTCACCGGTTCAGATATTAACCACAGATTCTTTTAGGTAGTAGGAAGACATGAATGAGATCGCGTCCAACCTAGCTTCCCACAAGCAGCAAGCACATGCGAGCAAGGCCGGTGAAGCAATTTTATTTTGTCGCACGTGCACTCATAGGTTGGCCATTGCTCATTTCCAATCTTCACCTCATGCGTCCTTAGCTCATTACCACTCCCAAACTTATCGGTGGGTAACCGCACCTCAAACCTTCTTTCTTCATTACCGATGGTCATTACAGTGTGTGTCCAAGCTTTTGCCATCTTTTTATCCATGTACTCCATAATATTTTCATAGAAACGTGTGTTTGGATTGTTCAAAATATGCAATTGAGCTCTCTGTCGTCTGTCTCTAACATATTTGATCGTGCCATACAAAATACCCTCGACAATGGCTATAAGTGGCAGAGCCCTGTTACCTCTAAGGACAAAGTTATATGACTCGGCTAGGTTTGTAAGCATGACACCATACCTAGCTCCATGGGTGTCGTGTAGCAAAGACCACCTCTCCAAAGGCTCGTTCTCTATCCACTGTTGAAAGTTTTTAATTTGTCTCCTATGCCTTCTCCTAGTACCAGGCGGATCAAATCCTGGCAAGTCATAAATCCCTATAGAGTCTTCCTCCACATGCGCTTCTCCAATAGCAGCCTGGGCAGCCACTACTGCTTGATGTGCAGCTATAGCTGCGGTTTGGGACACTTTCCTCGCCCTAACATGTTTCTGAGTGAAGTCATCGAGATGTGCATGTATGAAATCATACTTCCATTCTTGGTTCTGCTTGCACAGTTTTTTGAAAAGATTCACCAGGTTCTTCTTCCTAAACTATGAGAAAAAATTAGCTCCCAAATGGCACATGCACCAACGGCTCTACATGTCGAGCCAAGGTCTTTGTTCTTCAGGCCCTGGTTGTGTTAAATGCTTAACCGCATTTAGTATACCTGCATGCCTATCATGAATGATGCACACATTGGGCTTATCTTTCACAACTTCTATCTTGAGCTGCCTGAAGAACCATGTCCAGCTTTTAGTGTTTTCTCCCTCAACAAAAGCAAAGGCAAGTGGGACAATTCGATTGTTGCCGTCTTGACCATTGGAGGTAAGGATCTGATCCTTATACTTGCTAGTGAGAAACATGTTGTCTACATATATAACTTGTCGGCAATAAGTGAAATCTTGGATGCATACAGAGAAAGAGAAGAACACTCGATGAAGCACCTTTACGAATGGGTCCTGTGGCATCCCATAGTGTTGTATGTGGACATATGTGTCTGGGTTCCTAGCATGCAGTGTAAGGAGTTGTCTTGCTACAGAGTCATACGCGTCTCTGAACGAACCAAACCTGTCCTCAAGAGCCCTTTGCTTTTCCCTCCAAGCCTTGCCGTAACAAATGTTGTATTTAAACCTGACCCTTACTTTATTTATTATATCCTTCACTTCCACCGCTTTACTCTCCACTATCTCCGTGTAAAATAACCGAGCCAGAAGCATGAACAAGAGGTTATGATGATCTGTAGGGATAGATGAAAGCTGACACGTGTGCATCACCATGTCTCTCACCAACCAATTTGTGTCATATTTAGGAAGATATACATGCACCCTAGCTGGACAATTTATATCCACGCATTCCATTGTAAAGTATTTTTTGTACTAAGAATCCTCTATGTAGACAATGCCCAAGCAATGATTGCATCTTGCAAATGTTTCTTGTCTAGATATCTGGCGCCCTACGCAATTTTATTCTTGTGATATTCCCACGCAGAATCATGACTGTCGTTAACGGTCATGACATCCGAGATGTTTTGATTCCAGGATGCAGGAATCGGCACGTCCTCTCTGTTGCCTTATTCATCGGAACCATCTGAATCATCAGAATCACCACTTTCACCATCCATGTAATCCTCATCCTCCATCAAGTCCTGCATGTGCCCACCTTCCTCGTCTGCATCTACCTCTCCACTATCGTATCCTCCACCTACATCATGACTGCTCTGCCCTGGTTCGTAACCACCACCTCCTCCTCCTATCTGACTGCTCTGCTCTGATTCATAACCAGCACCTCCAACATTGGACACAGAGTACATCTCGCCACTAGATTCAACACTATGGCCGGGACCGTGTCCACCTTCCGATGCTTGCGGATCGATCTCCTTCAAGACAGGAAGCACTAGTGCAACAGAGTGTATGTGCATGTCCTGGCAACCTTTTAACCACTTAAACCAGTCTCTGTTATGATCTACATGCTTCAAAATCTAGAAAATGTTCTTGGTCGACTTTGTCCACAATGCTTGGACACTAACGGTGTATGTTTCGAGATTATATCCTAAACAGTATGTCAACCATTCCTTCAACTGACTAACACTCCAGGTTTGAGGGCAGTCAAATCCAACTCCGCAAAATGAAACTCACGCAAATCTGCTCCATAATCATAGTATTGGATATTACCAGGACCGTAGTAAAACACGAACTCCACTACATTCACCCGCAAAAAAAGAACTTCACTACATTCGACATCTCTACTGACATAAAATCAAACTAAATAATTAATTATCGACAGTGCATAAATACATGTACAACTATCTGCAAATATTCTAAATAATATACTAATGGCCTGCCTAATATTCCTACAAATCCACCTTCCAAATATTAGAATGGCTAGAAATACTAACTAAACCACCAGACAAAATTTGAACACTAATCCATATCCAAATTGTTCTAATAGACCGAGTAGTTGCATGACCATATACAATAACTGTGATTAACGAGGGATTCGAGTTTACCCTTGAAGCGTGAGAAGCCACTCCATACAGCAGCCTCGGTTCACCAGACAAGCAACACGGCGCAGTTCATACAACCCCTAGCTCCAACCTCCACCAAATCACCACCATTGCCATTGTTCCACCACAACACCACCACCATTCCTCCAAAAAAACAACACCAAACCGAGTCCTGAGCTAACCCATCAGTAGATCGGGCTTCCTCTACCCCTAGTGGTTTTAGACAGAAGATTTGGTGGTTAATCTAGGCTAAATCGGAGAAATTTGGTGCAGGAAATGTGAGGTTCGTCGGCTGGAGAGAGAGGAGGCAGCGACCAATGCGAGGAAGAAAGAGCTATGCGGGACGGGCTCGCGCGACATGGTCCTCGTAGGATCCTTTCGGCCAGGGCGTCATCGAATGGGCCTATAGGCCAGGGTGTCGCCGAGTGGGCAAATCGACCAGCACGGGCCATGTGGCCCCATGAAGCCACATGCATTCGGTCACGACGTCGCCGATTGCAGCTGAATCGTCCTGGCCCATGCCGATTAGACTACTCGGTCAGGGCGTGGCCTAATGGATCTGAATCGGCCTGGCCGAAGCCAACAAAGCTCTAGATCTGTAAAATCCTAAATTCGTGCAACACTTCTCAAACTCATTATAAAAAACGTATTATTTTAAAAAATTGCTCTGTCTCTCTCTGGCAATGCATGAAACCAACCTTCCCAATGCAACCAGATTGGACCAAAATATCAACATACATAGGAGTGGCATCATTCCAAATGTGATCAACACATGAGCAAAGATGGATTACCTCAGTTGAATCAGATTCAGCCTCAACCTCACTGTAGCCCATTGAATTTGCGAGGTGTCCATTCATCATCGCCTGCGCTTCTTCCATAGAAATAGATGCCACATGTGGTATGAATGTAGCTGATAACGCAATAAAATCCCCTTTGCTATTTATCAAAATGGCTCTAGATGCTCCCGATAGGCTTTGAACAGAAAAGGCTACATCGACATTCAACTTAATTGCATTTTCCCTTGGCCCGGTCCAAGATTTCTTATCCACAGAAGATGGGATATTCGCTCTCGCTGCATTGGCTGCAATAGCTTTGATCGAATTTATACAGTACATGGTTGGGGGAATTTGCTCAACATGGGTCTATTTTCGGCATAGCCACCAAATGTAACATGACGCGATTGCAACCACATCATGGGTTTTGATAGAATCATATGTAGGTAGTAGCCTGGAAGGGGACTGGAGCAGCGCCTCCAAAACCTGGGATCCTGATCTATCCATTACCATAGTGTCATTAATCAAGTTCTCAAGGCCTAAACCTCTCCAAATTCTCGCGGCCCCTTGACATTTAAGTACCATGTGCATAATATCTTCCATCTCCACATTATAGATAGGACACATCCCACTTGTTCCAATATGTCTACCAAGCAAGGTAGCTTTAAGTTTTAGAATACGATGCATAATTCACCAACAATAGATCTTCACGTTCGCTAGGACATCAAGCTTCAAAAGGATCTTCCACGTGGGGTTGTTTAGAGGGGTACCCGATATAAGTGACCGGCATGTTATCCCATTGAACTTGTGTCTCCATTCCACATGGTAAGTAGACCGAACTGAAAAAATTCTAGAACAGGCACGATGCCAAGCAACAAATAATCAAATGCATTCAGTATTAGGGGTGATGGCTCCAAAAATAGCCATTTTTGACGTTTAAACATTGTTTTTGGTCAAACAATTGACAAGAATCTCTCTAGCCTTGCCACTAATGACTAATTATTGCAAAGATATGCAAACCATTGCTTTGAGTTGTGTTGTCTAGGAAATCACGCTTTTAATGCGAAATAAGGATCCATAAATGAAGTTTTTGAGGAACTCCACACGGCCAAGTAATCCTGGAGCAATAACCAAGCGTCTGACGTCATAACAAGAACTGGTACGGGAAGGTCCCTCCCGTGCGGTCCGCCTATACCATGTGTCGGTGGTTTCGTCTCGTCAAACCCTACAACTTTCGTGAAGGCACCTATATACTTTGAGGCTCCAGCCATGTAGAGGGCCGCCATTCTCATATTGTATCACAACAACACCAAAGGATATCCACACCATATTTTATCTCCTCCATCTTCCAGCCTCTCCATTATCCATGGCCATTACTTTGTATTTGAGATCCCCTTGTGATTCAATGACTATTGTAAGAATATTTGATTTCAAACTAAGCATTTTTCACAATGTTTTCTATCCTTGATCTTATTGTTATGATTGAGTAGTCCTCACGGACCGCATGTTGAGGTTAAACCTTGCAACAATTATGTGCATCTAATCTATGGGAGCATTGTGTCTTGTTTGAATAAGAGTTTTGTATCTTTTCTTTCTTTATCTCTTGCCTCGAACTTTTGACTCGTAGGTACCCAAGACCTCGAGATTGATAAAGGCTTGAGGTAAGATACTTGGCTAGCGCCGATCTCATAGGAAACTCAGTGACAGAAAGGGATGTACGGTCTTCGCTTAGTGACCCATTTGGGAATAACAACATCTGTCCTTAAAGCTTTGATCTGTGTTTCTCACTTAATAACTGTTTGTAGCCCGGTACTTCGTGGTGCAACCGGTTGGATCAAAAGGCTATTGTTATGTCTATGACTCGCAGGGGCTTTAGTATATTAGGATGTGCTGTCCACAGATATTATCTCTGTTAAAACATTGCATATGACTGTGCCTATTATTATCTTCTATCCCATGGGATGTGCAGCTGCAAGTGAATCTTCAACCATAGCCTATCTCCATCCATTGAAACAAACCACGATATAAAGTAAACTAGATTGGTCCGGTAAACGAAGGTAAAACGAAAAAACAAAGTTTTGTAGATGTGTCCTTTTTAATTCCTATTAGCATTGTTTCCCAATCGATTAAACCTAGGTCTACTAGGGAAAAAGACTATTATACTACATCCGTGAATCCGGATCGAAGGTATCAACCTTTTTCTGATGCCGTTGCCGAGGAAGCAATTCGCTATCCTGGTGAGGTCATTAGAGACCTTGTTTTTAGTTTTATTTTTATTTATAGTTTATTTCTTTTTATTAGTTTAATTTCTTGTTATCTATTTGAAAACCCAACAAATTAGTTACTTGTTTATTTGTTCCCTTTACCTTAAAAATACTAAAAAGAAAGAGCAATGGCTTAAAAGAAACTTGGGGAGTATGCTACTCTCACTGATGATTTTATTCGTGCACCTATCACTCAGCCCGTTGTTGATGCAGACGCATTGAGATTAAGCCTAACCTTTTGAGTTTGGTTCAACAGAACCAATTTGGAGGCTCGTCTTATGAGGATTCAGGTTTGCACTTAAATAATGCTAAAAAAAATTCTAGGCATTATAAATAATGTGCCTCCAAAAACATTTGAATGCGTTTTTTACAGCATTCAATTGCAGGTATAATTCATATATATATAACGATGAATAGCTTATGATTCTACAGGAAATGTAGCATTCAATTTAATACATTCAAAACATCGGGTCAAGTTCCATCGTATGCACTATTCTTGCACTATTCACATTCATTACAGAACTAAATACAGACAATTTGAAACTACAGAATCCCATCGTGTGCTTCCGCGAATAGAAACTAGATTAGCATCCAGCAACATAAAAGCTTCACGTTAGCATCCAGCAACTTCAAAAATTTGTACATTCTTCGGTGCTTCATCATTTCCTCTTCTCGTCCTGGAAACATAAAGCTCAAAAGGCTTATGTTTCCCGTAGTGAAGGAAAGTAGACAATATAGTACAGTACAACTTAGTATTCCCCTTATCAACTAGCGACATATACGCATCTCAAATTTTATGCCAACATGGGATGCCACCAAGACGAAGCAAACAGAGGAGAAACTAAAATAAATAGCATTTAATGATCAACATGCATACTTGAGGGTTCGGCCAGCATACCTGAGATAACTTATGGCTCGCAGCTTGTGAATTGGCTTTCCCATCATCATTTGTGTTCATGGTAGCACTAGAACTTCTCTTTCTCTTCCTTTTCTTTTCAGAAACTTCTTGTGACCTGGAATTAAGATTCAGTATTAACACACCAATTCCATCAACATAAAAAACTCATAGGAAAAAAAAGTAACAAGCTGTTCTAACCAAAGATGTATCGCTGGAGCAAAAATGAACTTCAAGCCGGCTACATAGGTAACATTTACTCCCCTAAACAAAGTGAAATCCCCCTTTTTTTCTGTCTGAATTCTAGATCTGATATTGGCTAAGTTACTGTCTCTCAACTTTGTATTACAAAGCAGTAAAAGTAAGAATTATAGGAGCATACACCCTAGTAATCAACTTGGCAGAATAAACTGATTAAAAGGTAACTTATACTGAAATACTGATTGATTATGGATCAAGTGGCAGAACACACTGATGGAAAAGTAACTTAGTGAAAAATCTGATTAACAATGGAAAGGGATGGTAGAAAATACTGATGGAAAAGTAACCTTGTCCTTAACAACTTAATTATATACTGATTGATAATGAAAATAGCACTGAATGAAAATGTAACTTACAGAAAAATAATACCTGATAATGGAAGAATATGCAGAAATACTGATGGAAAAGTAATTTTTGATCTATAAGAAGTGTAGAACATATGGAAAAGTAACTGCGAGCATTTGATCCCTAAGAAACTGCTGAATCCATTGAGTGATATAATGTTCCTATGGGACTCGTTCTGGTGCACACATCATGTCTACCTTTCTCTTGAACATCTATCTATAAGCACACATCATTCCATCCAGAGGAAATTTTCCTACATCATTGTAGAAATCTCGAATGGATTCATGGATCATCTTCATGTCAGGGAATATTGTTCATTCCATTTACAGGATCAATAATGACCAAAGACTCTATAGCCTAGGACTTTATAGTCTTACACATGTATAGGGTTAAGCACACATGATTCACCTTTGCACTACCAGATGCCCTGCTAGACAATATCACAAACACCTCGTGAGAAAAAAAAATACTACCCAGTAAAATCGAACCCTGCTAATCCTAGATGTATCCTAGCAAACCACACCTTACACAACCCAGCAATGTACCTACTTGAACAAACGAACGCATCACAACACAATAGATCCGTCACCTTCGGAGTGGCGTCCCTTGGCGATGGAGGAGGGAACAACGAGGTGGTTGCGGTCGCCTCGGGCACCAGCCGATCCCCTGGAAGTGAAGGGCGACGCAGCCACGGCGACGACCTTGTCTAGGTGCTTGTCAAGCGCAATGCTGATGCGCTCCCGGTTCATCCCTGCCCTCCCACTGCTCACTGCTTAAACATATCTCGTTGGATCACCGCATAACAACAACAGTCCCCCACGTCGTCTTGCCAGCGGCTGCCCTATTCACGCGCGAAGCTTGCCATTAGAGAGGCACGCGTGGGGGTTAGGTAGGTCTCGGGCGCGAAAGCGAGGAGGGTAGGGGTAGGGCAAGGGGAGGAGCACAGGAGGAAAGTCAACCTGGACTAGTAGTCAGAGATGCGCCGGCGAGCAGAGAGGCCGAGGTGGCCGGTGAGGGCCACCACTTTCCAAGCTGCAAGGGGTGATTGGATCGGGCACTTTCTCGGTCCCGATTTTTTCGGTTAAAAGAGGGTGGGAGGACCGGTTTGCTTGGCATAAAAGTAAAGGGATTTTTTCCAAAAATAGGTACTCCCGATCCATATTAGTTGACGTGGGTTTATCTAGATTTGGATGTACCTAGACATGTTTTAGTGCTAGATACATCCGAATCTAGACAAACCCAAGTCAACTAATATGGGTCGGAGGGAGTATCTATTTTTTCAGGCACTTTTGAAGGTGCCTCAAAAATATAATCTTTGCAGCCCCTTTTGAAAATTGCCTAAAAAAATTGTATTATTGCAGGCATTTTTTAAGTGCCTCAAATAATCAGTTTCTAAAGGCAGTTTTAAAATTTGCCAACAAAAATCATATGTTTTTAGGCAGTTATTCAAAAGTGCCTCTAAAACATAGTCCCTCCATTCCTTTCTATAGTGCCAATAGTTTTTTGAGAATTTTTTCAAAATATAAGGTATATTATGTTACACAACTTGTTTAGAAAACTTTTTTTGTGGATTTATTTTTTGCTTCATATCTCATTCATACCCCTCTATTTTATCAAGTCAATTAGCCGAAACTAATTCCGTCTAAAACTCGTCTAATATTCCCTCCATATGCGTTTCTTAAGTTCCGTGCCAGAAACTATAGGCACTATAAATAGAGTGAGTATCTTTCTAGACACTTTTAAAAAATGCCTGGAAGCAAATGCCCCTAAAACTCTGCGGTGACATAGTGAAAGACGCGGGGAAAGCATGTATCCCGATGATAGTGAACAAATTCAATATCTAGTAAATTAACAAGAAACACCACCAGCTGAATAATCTAGTACAACGAACCCCACGAAATGAACAGAAGAAATATCTTAGGCCGTCCTAATTCCTAACAACGATCAAAAGCTAACTCCTCAGCTCATTACATGAGCCTGGGGCCAGAGTGGAAGGAAAAATGGGGCGTCGTAAGGGCGTCTCGGTCAAGGTTGCTGCTCTTCTTCTTATTCTCCTTCCCCTCTTCCTTCTTTACATCTTGATTCTTCCCCTGCTCCGGCTGCTTCTTCTGGCTACCACCCCGAGAACTATTAGCAGATGGCGAGGAGGAAGAGGAGGCGCTCTTTGGAAGCATTTGGACATCGGAAGGCGCGTAGCAGAATCCCATGGCTTCTCCTGCACTTATCTTTCTTTCTCAGCCCTCTCTGATTCTTGCGCTAATGGAAAACTCGGTTGCTCTTTGCTACTGAAGGCTACTGTATGTTTCTGTTGGAAAAGCAGAGGTTGTTGAGGACAAATCTCCAGGGTGACCCGATTTTTCACGAATCCCGTTCAAATCGAGGGTGGAGTGCGGGGAAAGGAGAGGAGGATGAACACGATGAACTCACACACGAAAAACACGATAAACACACACACACACGCAAATCCACGATACACATCAATAGCTCACACCAGCGGTGACCGATCCGGTGCAATCCCTAGGATCGGCGTCGGGCGGAGGACTCTCTCTCAAACCGGCACATCGAGTAGAGAGACTCGATGAGATCTTGACATCTAGGCAAAGGAACTCCGATGCCTAGACCTTGTACAACGCGGAGGCATGATGCAAACTCCAACGAGGTTTGTGATATTTGATGCTCCTTTGTCAAAGGAGCATGAGGCAAGAACTAAATAGATCCATAAGAGGTTTCCACTAATTTCAAATATCATGCCTAGGGTTTACAATGGAGGTGGGGACTATAAATAGGCCATCCACTAGTTCAAGGGTAATTTAGGCGTTACAGTAGAGTTCTGGGCGAAATAGAGGGTTACATGGGCCACAGGGTCCAGCTATGGCTCGTAGGCCCATCTTCAGGCCGAACAGTCCGGGTCGGGAGGGCCGGACAGGGGTTGGCCGGACACTCCGGGTAGTGTCCGAGTAGAGTCTGATGTGTCCCACTGACTGTTCGAGCCAGGATGGGGCTGGGGCAGGCCGGACACTCCGGCGTGGTCGGGTCGGACACTCCGGTTGCGCCGGACATTTCGGCTTGCATCGGGCAGACTCTCCGGCTCTGGCAGCCTCAGGACATGCGCAACTTCCGGGCTTGTGGGTCGACACGTCGGGGCTTCATACCTGATAATGCACAGAGTAGTGGCATGAAGTAGCAAGCCATCCAAAGATGTGTCAAAGGCGAATTCACCTTAGTTTAAAGGAGCTTGGCTAGGCACGACTCCCCACTTGAAGAACTTGATGTAGTAGGACGGACTGCATCAGAGATGCCCCTGAGACCTTCTTATAGGGCTCCAAACTTCCAACGGAAGGTTTTGCCACTCAAAACTCCTCTCCGGCTCTCCATCTCTTTACTCTATCATTACCCCATCAAGGGACGTGGTCACCCTGAAATTTTGCGCCCATGGCAACAGACAACGATCACGCATTCCATCGGCAGTGACGCACCAACGAATCGTTGACTGGTGACAGGTCACGGAGCTGTGCTTCCTTGGCAGGCAAGCTTCTCAGTTCGTTCTCTCGTCCGTTTGTTGTCTCTATTTTCTAAATACAATAAATGGTTTGCTCGTGTAGACTAGGCCATCTCGTGTGGGATGGAAACCGGGTGGAAGCCCTCTGGTTTTACCTCACCCTTCCTTACAAAGAACGCCAATTGATTATTTCAGGAGAACACATACAGTGCCGTAGCGGCTCAGTTTCACAACATCACTTTTCATGGCGTGCAACAAAAAATTTATCGCCCGTCGCCACTACACACGCCAATTGATTATAACGCAAAACCAGTAGTCTAGCGGGTCAGTTTCATCGCCCGTCGCCACTACCGCGGCATACGCGGGTGACGAAGCTTCGGAGGTAGGTATCGAGCCATCATCGCTCGTAGATGCTAATCTAGGCTATCGCGTCCCAATTAAACTAGCTCATAGCTGACATTTAATTAACTAAACTAAAATCATGTGGCAACCGTTTCATGGGATGAAAAAAGATTACAAAAGTTACCTATATGAAATATGCGAGAGCGCCTCCACCCAACCCATTTATATGTTGGGTAACTTATACGTTACAGGGTAGATAACTTACATACTATTACATGGATAACTCACGTGTTAGGGGTGAATAACTTTCTGGTCTGAATTTTTTTATCGAAACATATCAATATGGATCTAGTTTCGAAGATCTCGTCGCGATTAGCCCAATGGTGAAAACAGATTTTCATTCGGATACACGATTTGAGCTACAAAGATTTTTAAATATTCGGTTTCCTACATTACATGTTGATGATGTCAGCAGTTTTAGATTTTAGTACATGTATGCGGGGCTTGTCGGAACCTCCGCCAAGTTTTAATATTTGCTGACCGGTCTGAGCCTAGATTTCCCGTATATAAATTACACATGAGCTTAATACTCATGCGGTTGCTTTGGATAATAAATAAATTCTACATGTTGACATTTTTTACTTGGTTTGCAATTGTTTGGAGCGAAATGGCCTTGCGTGGTGTTTGATCACGTCATAAAAAACCACTTTTTTCCCTATCTTTCTCAAGATGGCAAAGTTCAATAAATGTGTAACATACAAGTATAAGGGGATGTGCGCCAGTCAGAGAAGTGCTCGGATCAGCCGCGTCCTGCAGCATGCCCCTCAAACCAACCAAATTTTTTTGTACTATTGTGACATGTCGTGACATTTTATCCCGCAGTGAGTAAAAATCGTATAAAACATTGCAACATTTTGAAAGCACTAATGCAGCAAATCCTGTGGGTCGCTGCAAAACTCCGACAAAAGATTTTACGATGAGTATGCAACATGGGAGACTAACGTTTGCAATAGACATCTAGAATCGTGATAATTTCTCGCTCGTGTGTTTGCAACAAAATGCAAACAAGTTCACAACATGTCAAAAACACCCAAGCAACATCGCCAAATCAACGAAAACGAGCCTTGTGTTGGAGCACCAGCGTCATCGGATTGGGCACGACGGTTGCGATTCCGGCTCACCCGGAGCAAGATTTAGTTAGCCCAAACGCCTACCCTCGGTCCACTATCTTCCTTGGATCGAAAAGGTGGAGAAGCATCGATGGGGTGTGTGAGCTCCCATCTTTGGAGGTGGAAGAGAACAATAAGCGGAGGAGGCGAGCTAGATGATTAGTGGCAATGGAGTAGAAACAAGCTCCAGAATGTTGGGGCAATAGCAGGGGGACATGGAAGAAGAGATGGGAACAAACCCTGTAGGAGAGAGTACTTAGAGGATCAAGCCACTCATGAGGCCAATCAGTGAGATCATTTTACAAAAATATTAATATACTAGAAAATTGTAAAAATGTAACAAAGAAAGTATTTTACGATATTGATTAAAATTAAAGATACTAACTACCTGATGGTAAACATGTGTGAATGATAGGTAAGGACTTTGGTGAGGTGCTACGAATTGTTTGGTTTTATTTGTTAATATTTAGTTTTGTTTTGATTCTTTCAATTTTCATTGAATAGTGAGCAAACATTTTAGAAATTTTAAAAAAGATATCGTTTATGAATGCTTTTTCCCATCACGAAATTCCCACGAATTCTCAAATGTTAATCGAGAAGCCGTCTCCATTTATGTAGGAGTGGTCGCCACTTATTTATAATAAACCATTTTACTTATTTCTAGCTCTTTATCAGTACATTGTGACTAGTTTTTTCTTTTTCATTGATATGGTCGAAAGTATATATTCTTAGGTAGAACATTCTCTATTATATCCAGAAACATTAACCATGTAATTCTGTTACTAAGAGTAAAAATTGTACTATAGGGTTAGACATGACCCTGAAACTATGTACTATAGGGTTAGACATGATTATGACTAAACCCATTGGCTAGGACGAATGGTTTGTTTGTGTACCCATGATTGTCGAGAGATTCATCGTTTTCAAATTCAAATTCATGTTGAAAGTGTTTTCAAATTCAATAGTTTGAATAATTATTTTATAAGACAGAAAGTTTTTTCAAATTCAAATCATTTAAATGTGAACACCTAAATAAGAAATAAGAAATAAGACGGAAACATCTGAAAAGTTTGATTTTTTTTTGAAAAAATGACTTTTAGTCTCGGTTGGTGCCACCAACCGGGACTAAAGTCCTCTGCGCGCGCCCCTTTGGTGGCCATCATACGTCTCGGTTGGTGGATCCAACCGGGACGTATGCTCGTCCCGGTTGGATCCACCAACCGGGACGTATGGCCTTTACATCCCGGTTGGTGGATCCAACCGGGACGTATGGCCCTCCCCTTTATAACCCGCGCTCCCCATCTCGCATTTCTTCTAAGTCTCAGGCGCGCCTCTCCGACCCCGACGCCGGTAGGCTGCCAAATTCCGGTGCGGTGGTCCTCCCCCTCGCACGCCGCCGCACACACCGGACGGAAGGCCGCATGTTCTCCAGCTCCGGCACCGCCGCTCTCTCCCTAGAGGCTGTCGCCGCTCTCTCCCGGCGCTTGCACCGTCAACCTTCCCAGAGGCTGCCGCCGCTAGCTCTCCCCCGTCGCACACGGCACCGCCGACCTCCCCAGAGGCCGTCGCCACTCTCCCCGTCGCGCTCCCCAAGGTACTGGCCGCCGCGCACGTGCCCTCGCTCTCTCCCTCTCCTTCCTATGTTTTCTATGTTTATTAGTTATTTAGTTTAGTTTAGTTTAATTAATTATTAGGGTAGTAGTAGTTAGTTAGTAGTAGTACTAGTAGTTAGTTAGTAGTATTAGGGTAGTTAGTTTAGTACTAGTTAGTTGGTAGTATTAGTATTTAGTTAGTAGTAGTAGTAGTTAATTAGTTAGTAGTATTAGGGTAGTAGTAGTAGTAGTTAGTTAGTAGTATTAGGGTACTAATAGTAGTTAGTTAGTACTAGTACTAGTACTAGTAGTAGTTAGTTAGTAGTAGTAGTAGTAATTAGTTAGTAGTATTAGGGTAGTAGTAGTAGTAGTAGTTAGTAGTAGTAGTAGTAGTAGTAGGGATGGTACCCGCCGGGTTCGGGGCTAGGTCCCGTCGGGTTTGCGGGTTTCGGAGTTACTGCTTTCCCCTTATAGTTATATGATCCCGTCGGTGTTTGAGGTTAGGGACGGGCGTGGCAATACGCGCCATATAGGGACGATGGACGGGCATGGCAACATGCGCCATATATTAGGGTTTCTTTGAATTATGGTTTACATCCCTAGCCCATCAAACCACGCCTACCTAACCTCCTCGCTTGGCCGCTTCGACTCATTCGCTTTTCCCCTTTTGCAGAAATATGGAACCTAGAGACGAAGAAAAGGAAATGGCGCTTGAGGATATGATCAACGAGGGAGGACATATCGATAATGATGTCACCTCGCTATATCTGAACAACTCCGGCGAGGGAGATCTGGCTTTCGACCGAATAGACGGCTCCGGTGAGATAGAAACCAGCGAGGGAGAAGCGGAGAAGCTGGCGAGGTGCATATATATATTAATAAATTAAGCCTTTGATGTCTATATACATATATATTAACGCTCTTTCTTCTTTTAGCCCTCCGGATCGAGCAAATCTTCTAAAAAGAATAAACGAGGCCCAGCCAAAAAGTTGGGAGACCATGAAAGGTACAGGATCGAAGAAATCGTTATAGACGGCGAACCGAAGGCTCCGATTGATGCTGCAAATAAATTTATAAGGCAATGCGGAGTTATTGTTAGGGACTACATCCCGATCACCGTCAGAGAATGGAATAGGTCGTCAAAGGATCCAGAGTATCTATATGTCAGTGACTTAGCCAAAGACACTCTTTGGAAAAAGCTCATGGTTAATTTCACCCTACCGATGTTAGAGGTGTATCCAGATGACTACGCTCCAGATGAGTATATTCCAACTCAGGAAGGAACTACAGAAACAGATGGAGCAAGCTGTCAAGGAGTACGCTCTTAAGAAGATGGCCCAGCAATTCAACAACTAGAAGAAAAGATTGCACCTTGACTTTGTCGTGAAAGAGAAGACTCCGGATTTCACTACTGGAGCGTGTGAGAAGATAAAAGACTACTGGGCTGATTTTGTGGCGTACAAGACATCGGCGGTCTGAAACAAATAAGCAAAATGCTGCTAAAAAGCAGTATCACCATACTATGGGGCAAGGTGGCTACAAGGCTAGCAAGCCTAAGTGGGAGAAACTCGAGACCGACCTGATAGCTAAAGGGATCACCCCAAAGCCATACAATTGGATCGAACGGGTAAGGAATTGGTTTTACGGGCATGGGGCATGTTGGACTCAGAAGGGAAGTGCACATATAACATAAGACATAAAAAACTCCCATACCCATTGAAGACATTAGAAATGCAGTAAAGGCTGTTGAAGATGGGGAGTTCATTCTCGATAGAGAGAATGACGAGCTCGCACTCGCCCTTGGGAACAAGGAACACGAGGGACGAAGACGAGGCACAGAAGGCTCCAAACCATGGAACCTTGGTTTTGCCGACCATAGGAAGAAATATCCTGATAGAAGCCGTCAAAGTAGAAAGGAAAGGGAGGAAATTGAAGTAATGAAGCAGAAAGACCGGATGCGCGAAATAGAACAACAATTAAAGCAACATCAGAATTAACTTGACAAACTTAGCCAGCAAGTTACCGGCCCATTGATGACCCACAAGAAACTAATAGAAGTAAACAATACTCACAGTAGAAGTTTCCTTTACCAGTTCCACTCTCCAATAGCGCTTCACTCCCCGGCAATGGCGCTAGAAAATAGTCTTGATGACCCACAAGTATATGGGGTGTATCGCAGTATTTTCGATAAGTAAGAGTGTCGAACCCAACGAGGAGCAGAAGGTGCTGGCTAGTGGTATGGATCAGGAATTCTCTGCAAATACTTAGCAAACGGATTTTATGGGTTTTTGATATAGCAATTAAACAAAGTACAAGTAAATAAAAGACAGTAGGAATAAATGCAGCAAGTGGCCCAATCCTTTATGCAGCAAAGGACAAGCCGGTTGTATAACTTAAGATGACCAAACGTTCTCGAGGACACATAGGAAGACTGTCAAGTGCTTTCGCTTCATATAGTTGATTAATCCTCTTTAGCTTGCTAAGTGTTGTGTGGGTGAACTTGTGCTAATGTACCGCCCCATCCAAGACTAATACATACTTGTGATTATACCCCTTGCAAACATCCATAAGTACAAGAAAGTAATTAAGGTAGAAACCTAACCACAACTTTAAACTCTAAGACCCTTACGTCCCTTGTGCAATGGTTTCCTAACGGGGGTTCATGTTTCTGTCACTCCGGCAACCCCTACGATTAGTAGCCAAATACACAATGCATTCCCCTAGGCCCATATATGTGAAGTGTCATGTAGTCGACGTTCACATGACACCACTAGAAGAAGTACACCACAACTTAAATAACAATCTATTGAATCTTTCTCAACACAACTCCACTACTAACAACAAGACTTCTCCCATGTCCTCAAGAACAAAACGAACTACTCACAAGACATCATATGGATCATGATCAGAGATGGAATAATGATGTATAACAATCTGAACATAAACAATAATTCAATGGTTCACTCAATAGCATCAACTACAAAGAGTAATCAACACCGGGAAAGTTTCCCCTATGAACTATGCAAGATTCAACGCAATTGTTACAGCAATATGTGGATGGTGATGAGGGTGCTGATGGTGGTGGTGATGATGATGATGATCCCGATGAAGTCCAGCTTGATGGTGGTGTTGATGGCGACGATCTCCCCTCTCCGGGAATGAATTCCCCCGACAGAAATCTGTTTGCCGGAGAGATCTTTCTCTCTCGGTGTTTTCCGCCCCGCGGAGGTGGTAGAATCTTTCTGTGGTCGCTCCCCGAGTCTTAGGGTTTCGGGAGGATGATATACGCCAGAGGGGAGAGGCTGGAGTGGGCCAGGGTGGCCACACCACCTCCTGGCGCGGCCTAGGGCTGCCTGCGCCATGGGGTGGTGTGGGCCCCCTATGGCCCATCTCCACTCCGTCTTCTGGCATTCTTAGTCTTCTGGAAAAATAGGATTTTCCGTATATTTTCCCGGATTTTCTGATCTTCGCGAATTTTTCCTCCAAACAGCACCTTTTCCATCAGAATCCTGACTGCATCAGTCCATGCTCTAAAAGTCATCAACCATGCAAAAATAGATGAAATAACATAAGTATCACCTCTCAATACGAAATATATTAATGAATAATAGTGAATTAAGACATATAATAGTGATGCAAAATGGACGTATCAACTCCCCCCAAGCTTAGACTTCGCTTGTCCCCAAGCGAAACTGAGCTCAATAAACATGGCCTTAGGTTTATGGAGTGAAGAGTCGATAAAAGAATACGGACAAGAAGCATCACATTCATCCAAAGCATAGATCATAATAGAAGGCAACTCACTATTATATAACTCAACTTGTAATAAGTAAAGGAAACACAATAAAGATACATAAAGTGAATCATAATTGGTAATGGCAAACTTAGCTCTTGGTCGAAGAATAGTTGATAATTTGCTGGAGTTCACAAATAGCTGGTTTTTCAATGAAAGCTTTCAAAGTAGTAAACATCAAGATAAGAGCAATGTGCAAAGCAAGGAACATAAGAAACATGATTGAATAAATCATCATATGAATGAATGAAACACATCAACTCAAAATACTTGCTAAGATAGAAAGGAGTAGGTTTACTGACTCAACTACAAAGTAAAAGAAATTCCCTTCAAAGAGGGAAGCAGGGATTGCAAGTCTCATAAAGAGCTCCCAAAAATTATGATACTTACTAGCTTTCAGCTCTCATTGCCCCTGTCATAGGCATCTTTAGGTGATTAAGGTTAAAGTGATCAAATATGAGGATATGCATTGAAAAGTTGTAAGTTGAGAATCTCATGTCCCTTGAATACGAGGGCCGCTCCTCATGCTACTCAAGTTTAGTCACCGGTAAGTTCTTGTCATCGTAAACATATGTGTATCATTGAGAACCGCCAATGGGGTACCCCTTGCCCGATGATACAGAAGAATCCCCATATCAAAATGACAAGGCAAGCAGACAACAAGTATCTCAGCAATCTTCTTATTTACCATGGGAATATGGTGCTTTTTTCTCTCTTTCCTCTTTTCATAAATCTCTTTTTTCTTTTTTTCTCTTTTTCTCAATCTCTATCTCTTTTTTATAAGAAGAATGCTTCATAGATACTCATTATGGTTACGCTGCAGGTTTCCACCATGTCAGCATGGATTAGACCAGCGGCCCAGACGTTTCTCTAACACACATGCATAACTCCATGGACTTACAAGCTCCCCTTTCATTTCACACCGACGACATCCATAGACAAAAGAACATGATATCAACTTGGTACAAAGTACCAGTGCAACGTTGAAAGCATTTCCCATGACAGCATGGTTCTGCTAATTCACAACTTACAAAGCGCAAGCATATACGCAACATAGGTGAGCACAATGGTTCAAGTTTATTAAGTGCAAGGAAGTAAAGTGTGCCATCAAGTTCGTGAGAGCTTTAATCACTAATTTTCACATAACAAGTTTAATTTGGGAGGTAGATAAAACAAGAATTTACTTGGAATAGCAATAATGCTACTAGATAGGTATGGTGGACACAAATGACAAAGGTTTTGGTTTAAAGGAGGTGGATGCACGAGAAGCATACCCTCTCAGTATAGGTTTTTGGCTAGCAAGGCTGGGTAGCAAGTACAAGAGTTGAAGGAAACAAACAAACATACAAGTGATAAAGACAAACATGCAATCTTCCTTGGAAGCACAAAAGATCTTAACTAGAGAATACTAAACTTATGATCAAATCAAGAAAGAAAGACGATGAAATAATTTTTCTTTAGAGTACCTTTATCTTTTCTTTCAACTCTCAAAAATGGTGTTGCTACTGACCGAGCCAGGTTTGCCAAAACCAACTAAATTAACTCAATGATCCCGGAGTGCTACCAATACTAACAACAAGATCAATCATATAACCACGAATTGAAAACTAATATAAGCTATGCAAAAGAGTGAATGATAGAACTTCTCATTAATATTCCATAACGGCAACTCACACCAAGGGGTACATATCTAACGAGAGAGGGGACACTTCCATAATGCAAACCATACTACATAATAACTCCTCTATTCATGATATGACTCTACTAATAAGGTAAAAAGATAGAAGATAGTGATATGATACCGCGACACTCCCCCAAGCTTGGAACAAACCAAGGGGATGCCAAACCTGATGACGAGTTACTCCTTCGGTGGTGGTGGTATCCTCTCATCTTCGTCCGTCATAAAGGCTTCCCATCAACAAAGGACATCGTGGTTTCCAACATCCTAAAACTTGCAGTAGCACTGATGAGTTTAAATCTAGCCTCATACTCATAGTTTTGATTTTGAACATCATAGAACTGTGCTTGCAGTTCGTTGGTTGTTTGGCGGAGTGAGAGTACTTCGTCTTTGAGTTCAGCAGTCTCCTTTTGGTGCTCGGTGATGAGTTCGGAACAAATCTTATGGATGATATCCACTTCGCGCTCCGCCATCTTGTTATACCTAAAGACTTCTTGCTCCAGTGCTTCCATCCTGTCCTCCAGACTTCCTTCACCTTTAGGGCCTTGAATCTCTTTAAACCAAACCTCCCCACCTTCGAGCAATAACTCCTTGGGATGAATCTTCAATTCTCTCATGTATGGGTTGATGATATCTTCCAAGGAATCTCCCTTAACTGATCCAGTGGAAGACATTGAGGCTGCAAATCTGAGATTTTACCTGGCAGAAACAGATCGAAACGAAAACACGACGAAAACACGATATACGGACCTCGGGGGATCCAGGGGGTTATATATTACGAAGTTTCATATCAAAA
Organism: Avena eriantha; assembly: GCA_910589775.1. NCBI lineage: Eukaryota > Viridiplantae > Streptophyta > Magnoliopsida > Poales > Poaceae > Avena > Avena eriantha. The sequence continues at coordinate 346,072,123 of OU342746.1, read as the reverse complement.
GGAAGGTACTGGGAGAAAACGAGTCGGAGGCAAAGTCCGGGGTGGACTCACCACCTGGTGGCGCGACCAGGGGTGGGCCTGCGCCACAGGGTGGTGTGAGCCACCCTGGCTCCGTTTCCATCCCTTTTTCGCTTCGTACCTTTCCTTATTGACTGAAAACTGCAAAAATATAGTTGGATTGTATTTTCGCGGAACTTTTCTTACCAGAACTGTTACCTAGTTGGAAACAGACTCTGCAGGTCTCTGAATTTAGTATTTAGTGGATCCTTCCGGGGTCATCTCTTGAATCATCAATATCTTCATCTTCATACACTTATTACTTGAGTCATAAAACCCTTCTTTTCCTTATTACACCATTATCTCCACTTCCTAGAAATTTCTTTCACACAAAACTTCACACAGTTCTCATTAGCAACATTAGTATATATGAAGTGATAAAACCTTTTGAGTCCAACTTCAACTGAAAACCATCAAAACAAAATCTACTGTAGCAACTCCTTCCGAAAACCCAAAAAGAATTCAAAAAGGAAATCGAATAAAGAAGCAAATGCAAAAGTACAAAATCTGTCAAAACAGACCAGCAGGTAAAGATCAATTTTTTCGAAACTCTTCTGTTGCTCAAATCAAAAAGTGCAAAACTAACGAAAGTTAAATAACAACTAGGGGCAGAAGCACAAACAATTACAGCTCAATCCGACATATAGAGATCTCTCACGAATTTTTACGGTGAAGCACAAAAATCTGTTTCGGGACAGCAACTTCCCCAAATCTTACTTCTCTCTCATTAGAGGTTGATATTGAAACAATAACTAAACAAAACGGATAAGGAGCGGTTATTACCGAAGTAATAACTTCCAAGACTCAAAGAAACAAAAACAAACTAAAAGCAAAAACAAATTAGGTTGTCTCCCATAAAGCTCTTTCTTTATAGCCATTAAGATGGGCATGATAATTTTGAAGAAGCTCTCATAGGGATATGAATTGAGGTGAAAGAGAGCATTAAGAAGCAAAAAATACACACGTTTAAGTCTAACCCACTTCCTATGCAGGGGAATTTTGTAAACAAACAAGTTTTTAAAACCAGAAGCAACTTCCATAAGAGGGCAAAAGAAGTGCAACATAAAAACTTTCAGCATAAAACAAGGAAACTTGATATTATTGAGATACATAAGAACACTTTTCCCTCTCTCATAGTAACTTTCAGTATCATGCATAAACTTAACAATATAACTATCACAAGGACCATCATAGCAATGATCGCTTATTCTAACAGAAAACACAGGAATACTAGCTCTCATAACACTACTTTGTGAAACACTATTAGAGGTATCCTTACAAAGGATAGGGTGTCCTTCTTTTTCATATTTAGTAACAAAGTCTTTCACATTTTCTATTATAGGTTCATCAACCATTTGTTTATCAGGTTCAACAGCTTTATTTGTACTTTCATTAACCATACTAGCTATCATAGAATGTTCCTTTACCTTAACTGGAAAAGGCATTTTCTCAATATAAGGTTCAGGTAAAACATGATTAGCAGTATAAACTTCAGTATTTCTTGCAGGAACACTCTTAGCAATATCTTTATAAGGTTCATGATACTTATTCCACTTCTTTTTAGGCACTTCAATGTAGGAATCAAAAGCCTTAAAGTAAGAAGCAATAGCTTGAGAATCTAGACCATAAGCATTTTTAATATTTTGAAAGTCATCCGTTCCCATAAAAGATTCAATGCATTCATAATCATAATTTATACCTAACTTTCTACCTTTTTCATTCTCCCAAGCTTCAGCATTGTCTTGAATACGGTCCAAAAGATCCCATTTAGCTTCTTCTTCCATGCGAGTGAATGATCCAGCACAAGAAGCATCCAATAAATCTTTATCATGTAGAGGGAGCCTTGCATAAAAGTTATTGATAATAATATTGTTGGGGAGCTCATGAATGGGACATTTGAGCATTAGTAACTTCAATCTCCCCCAAGCTTGAGTTGTACTCTCTCCATCAAGAGGCCAAAAGTTATATATTTGATTCCGATCTTTATGAATCTCACTAGGAGGATAAAACTTTGAATAAAAGAGAGGCACTATTTCCTCCCATTCTAGAGCTTGACCATTCTTCAGCAACTTATACCATTCCTCAGCTCTTCCTTTCAGTGATAATGAGAATAACTTCTTCTTAACTTGATCTGTAGTAATACCTGCACACTTGAACAACCCGCATAATTCGTGTATAAAGAGTAAATGATCACCGGGATGGGCAGTTCCATCCCCAACATAGTAGTTATCGATAACACGATCAATAATTCTTGTAGGTATTTTGAAAACATCATTCTCAGCAGGTGGTGGCTTATCTACTACCTTAGCAGTGGTAGTAGCATTACCAAATAAGAAACTCAGCGAATTATCCATAACGAAAATAAAGCAACTAATAGAAGTAAACAATACTCACAGTAGAAGTTTCCTTTACCAGTTCCACTCTCCAATAGCGCTTCACTCCCCGGCAATGGCGCTAGAAAATAGTCTTGATGACCCACAAGTATATGGGGTGTATCGCAGTATTTTCGATAAGTAAGAGTGTCGAACCCAACGAGGAGAAGAAGGTGCTGGCTAGTGGTATGGATCAGGAATTCTCTGCAAATACTTAGCAAACGGATTTTTAGGGGTTTTTGATATAGCAAGTAAACAAAGTACGAGTAAATGAAAGACAGTAGGAATAAATGCAGCAAGTGGCCCAATCCTTTATGCAACAAAGGACAAGCTGGTTGTATTGATTAAGATGACCAAATGTTCTCGAGGACACATGGGAAGACTGTCAAGTGCTTTCGCTTCATATAGTTGATTAATCCTCTTTAGCTTGCTAAGTGTTGTGTGGGTGAACCTATGCTAATGTACCGCCCCATCCAAGACTAATACATACTTGTGATTATACCCCTTGCAAACATCTGTAAGTACAAGAAAGTAATTAAGGTAGAAACCTAACCACAACTTTAAACTCTAAGACCCTTACGTCCCTTGTGCAATGGTTTCCTAATGGGGGTTCAGGTTTCTGTCACTCCGGCAACCCCTACGATTAGTAGCCAAATACACAATGCATTCCCCTAGGCCCATATAGGTGAAGTGTCATGTAGTCGACGTTCACATGACACCACTAGAAGAAGTACACCATAAGTTAAATAACAATCTATTGAATCTTTGTCAACACAACTCCACTACTAACAACAAGACTTCTCCCATGTCCTCAAGAACAAAACGAACTACTCACAAGACATCATATGGATCATGATCAGAGATGGAATAATGATGTATAACAATCTGAACATAAACAATAATTCAATGGTTCACTCAATAGCATCAACTACAAAGAGTAATCAACACCGGGAAAGTTTCCCCTATGAACTATGCAAGATTCAACGCAATTGTTACAGCAATATGGAGATGGTGATGAGGGTGCTGATGGCGATGATGGTGGTGGTGATGATGATGATGATCCCGATGAAGTCCAGCTTGATGGTGGTGTTGATGGCGATGATCTCCCCTCTCCGGGAAGGAATTCCCCCGGCAGAAATCTGTCTGCCGGAGAGATCTTTCTCTCTCGATGTTTTCCGCCCCGCAGAGGCGGCGTAATCTTTCTGTGGTCGCTCCCTGAGTCTTAGGGTTTCGGGAGGATGATATACGCCAGAGGGGAGAGGCTGGAGTGGGCCAGGGTGGCCACACCACCTCCTAGCTGTCCTAGGGCTGCCCGCGCCATGGGGTGGTGTCGGCCCCCTGTGGCCCATCTCCACTCCGTCTTCTTGCATTCTTAGTCTTCTGGAAAAAATAGGATTTTCCGTATATTTTCCCGGATTTTCTGATCTTCACGAATTTTGCCTCCAAACAACACCTTTTCCATCAGAATCCTGACTGCAGCGGTCCATGCTCCAAAAGTCATCAACCATGCAAAAATAGTTGAAATAACATAAGTATCACCTCTCAATACGAAATATATCAATGAATAATAGTGAATTAAGACATAGAATAGTGATGCAAAATGGACGTATCACCCATCTCAGTGGCACATGGTAGACGAAGTTGCCTTCGATGCTACCGGCCCATCGACTAATCGAAAAATCAGCATGGCTTCCATGGAGCTCCCCGGCGATGATGCTGATGATGCACCGGCGATGGATCCTCTTCGCTACCCAGTGGATGATATCATGGATATGACACATTGTGAGCTGCATGTGAAAGTTGTCAACATAAGCATGAAGGTGGCGGTCGGCTATGCCTTACCATTAGTTGGACTAGTACCAACTTACCATTGTTGTCCGGTTCCATAGGGCTACGCTATTGCTGGGGTGGATGAAGTTATGGACGGATTCGCACAGCTCAAGCTTGACTACCCTGCAGGTGAAGGGGATGTGACTGAGCTAGGAGAAGCAAAAAACATGACCATTGTACGGCGAAAGGAACACATCGTGCTTTCAAATCAGACGCCAAGGCCATCCACTCCTCAGAGCACAACTCCATCTTCGTCGCAGCCTCACCCGTTTCTAGCGCACCAGCCGTCTTTGCCGGCGCCACGACAGGCGCCGTCTCCGCCACCACGTCAGCGGTCTCCAGCACGGGCATCTTCGCCGTCACGTCAGCCATCTCCAGCACGGCCGTCTTTGCTGCCGCGTCAGCCGTCTCAGCCCCTCCCAAAAGTACAAAAGGGTCAGGCCCAAAAGCGAAAGAGTAACCGATCACCAAAGCGTCTACCGGAGCCCCTCCCAAAAGTACCAAAGGTTCCTCCCAAGAGAGCTTACGACTATACTGAAGAGGAGAATACGGTGATCGCAAAGGCCTAAACGCAATAGTGGTTTGATAGCCTCAAGCGGCCGAAAGAGCCACAGTTCCCTAGCACTAAAGAAGAAAAAGCAAAAGTGCAAAAAATGTTGAAGTCCCTTCATCAACCCGAGCCAAGGCTGTCATCAGACTATGACCGCTCTATTGTCAAGTCACATCAGTCAATGGTGCGGTCGAAGAGCACTAGTGCAAGCGGGAATTCAGTTCCCCAACTCGGTTTACAGGAAAACAAGGAATGCCCCCTTCTCAAAGTGATTTTCCGATACCATGGACGAGCAGTATGATCCAGAAATTGTTGCACTGTATGGAGAAGCGGCCGCTGCTCAAGGTATAACTATTGCTCAGTACTTAGACCAGTTAGATTTCCCCGTGGCTGAGGGAGCATACAAATACGAGCACGGGAAACCTCTCGTCAGACCTGAGGACGTCAAGTATCTACCAACAAAAATGCGAAGATTGCATAATTGGTACATTAAAGCCATAGAGGAAGGGGCAAACTGGATAGTGATCGGAGTTCAAAACGAGCATTATGGGTATGGAGATGCCCAGATACTGATTGAATTTCCTGAACTACATCAGTTTTTCAATCAAGACACCCTCGACAAATCGATCGTCAATGCCTACTATCTGTAAGTATTATTTATCTAATAATTAAGTCTCTAGTTAGCTCACCTCGTTTATATCGTATGTATAATCATACTCACTATATTATGCAGACTGAAGATTCTCGAATGCAGAAGAGGACAGATCTATGACATTGGGTTCATTGACCCATATTGGGTTCATGAAATTACTGTGAAACTTAATCCCAAGGACAAAGAGGATAAAATTGTAATGGCTCTAAGGTTTCAAGAAACCAAAAGGGAAATTTTATTACCTTACAACTTTGATTGAGTGTTATTGTCTTATACACATTCTATTTCGCTTACTCGATGTTAAGTGTATAATTGATGAGTTATGCATGCGCAGGTTCCATTATATTGTGCTAATCATTCAACCTGACAATGGAGTAGTACAAGTCATGGACTCTAAACGTAAACCCCTTGAGAAGTGGGAACCCATGCAGGATATGCTCCAGCGGTAATTTCAGTCATTATGACACTATATCAGCAACTTTCATTCATTTACACGCATCAAGTAATTAATAACTCATTTCATTCATTTTCTTTGCCGGCAGTGCTTGGAAACGATTCACCAACAAGGCTACGGGTGCCAAGAAAGAGAACCTTACATTTAAACCACTACTAGCTAGATCCACACATCTCTTTGATTCTAGTTTCGATACCATTATCATGCCTAATTATTATTATTTTGATTGAACTTTATTCTCGTAAAGTGTCTGAGGCAGCCATACGGAAATAACTTATGTGGATACTATGTCTGCGAGTTCATTCGTCACACGACCTGTGAGAAGGGCAGAAACTTAGAACAACTTCAAGTATGTAAACAATATTCAGAAATTTGTTTTATTACCATCAATTGTGTTTAGTTTCATTCATATATGTTGACTCATTCTTTCAAATTAGATCGAACAGTTGCGGGACAATCTTCTACCAAAGGATCACATACAAGAAATCCAAGAGGAAATTGCGGGATTCTTAGATGCAAAGGTCCTAGATCCAAAAGGAGAATACTACCGGAAGATTATGATAATGTAATAGGGATCATAAAACACTTTATATTGTATATATGCATGAATGTAATATATTCGATACTTGATGTGTAATATAATCGGGAGATGTTTTGTAATATAATGGTTCCCTTAAGGTAGATGACACTTACCCCAACACTTAAGCATTCCTCACAACATAGTGCTAGGGTAAGTGTCACAAAATAAATGCTGCCTAAAATACAAAAAGGAAATAGATAAAGGGGAAACAAAATAAATGAAAAATATACAAAAAAAATCTCTGCCGCGGCACAAAAAGTGTCCAAAATGGTGTCACGCATAGATCCCGGTTCGTATTACGAACCAGGACAAATGCCCCTCCCCCCTTGCGACAGCCAGTGGCCATGTGGACCGCCCTTTTGTCCCGGTTCGTAGCCCAACCGGGACAAAAGGGTTGGGGCTTTAGTCCCAATTGCCCCATCCCGGTTGGTTGCCCAAGGACTAAAGCCTCTTACAAACCGAGACAATATGCCCTATTTCTACTAGTGTTTGTTTGTAACTCTTTCTCACGTGATATATATATATATACGATAGATGCCGCCCCAGTTGGGTTATCGAGCATCTTATGCTAAACCTATTGTCGTACATGGTATCAGAGCAGTCTCCCACGTCGCACAAGCATCCTCCTGCGTCACGTACGGTCGAGCATGCCGACGTGTCATCACCGTTGTGTTTTCCTGTGCCCGCTTCCCCGGCTCAGTTTGGCTCGGAGCCGACTCCCACACATGAGCCCGCATCGCCCTTGGCTCACTCAACTGATCCCGCGATGCCTCTGGCTCCGTCTGCTGAGCCTGTTCTAGAGCCGCTTGTTCCACTGGCTCAGGATTCTCTGCGCCCTGTCACGCGTGGTCTGTGTGGCGTTCATCAGCCCAAACAACATACGGATGGTACTGTTTCCTGGATTGCCTCCTGTTTGAAGCAGGCTAATGCTGATCCGACTTCGGAACCACGTCATTTTTACTGTTGCAATGTCTATTTCTCACTGGCATGATGCAATGGAAAAAGAATTTGATGCACTATTACACAATGTCTCTTGGCAGCTAATTTCTCCTAAACCTGGAGTCAACATTATTGATTCTAAATGGGTTCTCAAAGTAAAGTGTCATGCAGATGGCACTATTGAGAGATAAAAGCACGGTTGGTTGCTAAAGGATTCAAAGAGCGTCTTGGCCTAGACTATGAGGATACATTCAGTCCTGTGGTGAAACCTACAACCATTCGTTTGCTTTTGTCTCTTGCAGTCACTTGCGGATGGTCTATTCGTCAAATGGACATTCAGAATGCATTTCTCAATGGTGTTCTTGAGGAGGAGGTTTACATGCGCCAGCTTCCTAGATTTGAGATCCTCAGTGTCCGCATCACTTGTGCCATCTCATTAAGGCCATCTATGGTCTAAAGCAGGTTCCTCGTGCCTGGAATGCTGGTTTGTCTGCAGTTCTTCATCAGCATGGTTTTACTGCCTCTACAGCTGATACATCACTATTTATTCTTCATCGGTCTGATATTACAGTTTTGTAGGGGTTCCGTGCATGAAAACAATAAATTTTTACCCTACGTCCCTGAAGCCCTGATGTTGCCAGGACCTATCTATTAGCAATACAGTAACATGAGGGGCTTTTCACGAACTTACCCTTGAAGACCGAAAAGCATTGTCAACACTCAGGAGAGCGTGGTTGATGTAGACGAGCCGAAGCTGACCTCAAGGTCGTGATGAAGTCCTTGCGCTCCTTTGGCTCCAACGACTTGAGTGCCTCAAGTGTGACACCTCGCGGGGAGTTACACACGTCTGGTGCCTGACGATGACTCCCGCTTCCCCAATCCAGCAGCAGTTGTGGAAGTAGAGCTCCTGGATCCGAATCCCGCAGCGTGACGGCGCTCCGCGGTGAAGATGTCTCTCGTTCGCGTAGTCCGAACTTGGGACCACGGTCACGAGAGAGAGAGAGAGAGAGAGAGAGAGAGAGAGAGAGAGAGAGAGAGAGAGAGAATATCAATTGGAGGTCTCCCCAAAAGTGAGGAAACCTTTATTGAATTTTGTGTGTATTTATCTGGCCAAATACCCCCACTATATATAGGGGGAGGGGAGGTACTACCTCCCTCAAAGTCCCGGGGTGGGACAAAAGGAGAGGAGGGGGAGGGCAGCCGCCGGCCAGCCCTAGTGGGCCCCACGCGCGGGGGAGGGGGGCTTGGCCTAGCCGGCCACCCCCTTGCCCCTTCTCCCTCTCTCCTTTCCCTAATGGGCCGTCTTCCCTCTGGAATTGGCCCATTAAGACTTTTGACCTTTTTAATTGATTTTATCTTTTATTTAATAATTATGAATAAATGATTAAATCAATATTTAACATTCATTCATATATTATTCAATCTCCATGGATATGGAACACCTTCCACCTTCACTCCGGACATCTTTCGAACTTACCGAAACCCTTCCGGTTTTCTCTCTACTATTCTTCGACGATTCTACCGATCCTATAAACACTCTCTAAGCATAATCAAACCCTTAAGCGTGATACCCCACGGTTCGGGAAGACTCCAGACATGGTCGGGACACTCCCGGACCAATGATCAACAGAGGGACCTGGATGGCCATGTGACCCCTGTGTGTTCCACGAAGATCTTTCGTCGTTTGAACCGGGACAGTCGTGTCTTATTTCCTTTGTCTCTCGATACTTGCATTGCCCGAGATCTGATCAATGACATCACCATGTCATGTTCAATCTCGCTACGGAACAATGCTACTTGACTCGTTCCGACAAGTGATATCTCTGTGATCAAATCACATGCTGCGCAACTATTGGATATAACTTCTCTGAGTGGGTCCTCGAGTATCTTTCCATCACGTGGACGGACAAATCCCGCTCTTGACATATATTGCCTCTACGGTTTCCTCCGAGTACCTGAACACACCTTTATAACCACTGTATTACCAAGTGGCGCTTGATGCTATCTAAGCACTCTCGGGAGATAGTGATTGATATAGCCTCACGGTCTAAGGAATAGTCTACGAGGATCCATTTCTAATCATCATAACTTGAACTTCGTGACATGATTGGGTCACGATGTTTAGGTTGGGTATTGGTTCATCATCTCATTCTCAGAATGAGTTGACTCCATTTCCAACTGGCATAAATGCCACATGATCAGGAAACTTGATCATCTGTTGACCAATGAACTAGTGACTAGAGTTTCAGTGGGAACCCCTGATTGTTTTGTATATCACACGTGTATTGATGTTTCCACTCAATACAGTTATAGCATGATATAAAAATTAATCATAAATTATATGAAATATGATAATAGTCCTTATAACTATTTGTCTCTAGGGCATATTTCCAACAAGTTTATCTTTTGGTCTATGTTGATGATACTATTGTGCTCAGTTCCTCACCGCAGGATATTGTTCGTTTGGTGCATGGTCTCCGTCAAGAATATTCTGTCAAGGATCTAGGCAATCTTCATTATTTCTTGGGGATTGAGGCACTTCGCCATTCTCATGGTATGTCACTTATACAATGCAAGTATGCATTTGACCTTCTGCGGCGTGCTGGTATGCTCAAGTGTAAGCCTGCTGATACTCCCATGTCTGCCACATTCAAGTTGTTCACAGCTGATAGCTCTCCTCTTAGTGATGATGATGCCACTACTTATCGGAGTATTGTTGGTGGTTTGCAGTATCTCACTCTTACTCGTTCTGATTTATCTTTTGCTATTAATCGCGTATGCTAATTTCTTCACTCACCCACTAAAAATCATTGGTCTGCTGTCAAAAGGATTCTGCGCTTTGTTGAGAGTACCTTGGATCAAGGTTTATTTATTCGCCCATCGATGTCTAGTTCTCTGTCTGCATACTCTGATGCTGATTGGGCTGGTGATGTTGAGGACAGGCGATCCAGGAGGATATGCATTGTTTTATGGTGGTAATTTGATTGCCTGGAGTGCTCATAAACATGCTACAGTCTCTCGGTCTAGCACTGAGTTAGAGTACAAGGCGGTTGCAAATGCTACTGTTGAATTGATTTGGGTGGAAGCATTGCTAAAGGAGCTTGGTCTCAAACAGGAATCTCCACCAGTTCTATGGTGTGATAATATTGGTGCTACGTATCTATCTTTTAACCCAGTTTTTCATGCACGAACAAAGCATATTGAGGTTGATTTTTACTTTGTTCGTGAACGAGTTGCTCAGAAACTTCTATAGGTTCGGTTTGTGTCCTCTAAAGATCAGTTAGCTGATATATTCACAAAACCACTAGCACTACCTTTATTTCAGGAGTGTAAGCGTAATCTCAGTATGTTTCCCATAGCTGAGATTGAGGGAGGGTGATAGAATAGCTATATACGTAACCGTAGATATTATCTGATGTATACGTACCGTGACCTATACGAGTGCGTGTTTGTTTGTAACTCTTTCTCACCTGATATATATATACAATGGATGCCGCCCCAGTTGGGTTGTCGAGCATCTTAGCCTAAACCTATTGTCGTACAAGGCAAATAGTAACTGAACAAACGAAAAGCAAGGTAATCTAACACAAGAAAAGCAGGAAAACAATGGCGATGAGCATCATCTCCATTAAATTAACAAGATCCGCCCGTAATTTGTTTCATGCAATAGACCAATGCATCCATACCAATGAATGAATAGAACACTATAAATCTCAGAGACTGCGAAAGAATAACTGAAAACATATCGTAAATTCCTAACTCGTCTGGAAGCCGGGTGGGCAATCATACATACGAGATCATATCCTCTGCTCTTCTCGGTTTGCTACATGAGGCCGGGGAGAGAATGGAAGGGGAAGTGGGGCGTCGTCAGCACAACCCGGTTGAGGTTGCTGCTCCTCTTCTTCTCTTTCGTCGCATCATTCTTTACCTCCGGTTGCTTCTTCTTCTTCTTGCCACCGGACGAAGATGAAGACGACGATGACGACAAGGAGGTGTTCTTGGGGAGCACCTTCACATCGCAAGGCCCACAACAGAACACCATATGGCTTCTACTTCACTCTTGTCCTTGCTTTCTTCCTTTCTTTCTCGGCTCTCTCCGTGACTGTAATCCTCTACTTTCGAAAAACCTGAGGTGTTCTATGTGTGTTTTGTGTTTGAAAAGCATGGGTTCATGGCGCCATTTTATAGCTCTGGAGAGCAGGCTCAAAACCTCCATCGCAAGGTAGCTACTCTGTTTCGGTTTATTCGAGCACGTGGTATGATTGCCACCTGCACCAGGTTCAACGATAACAATCTCTGTTTCCATTGGCAGTGACGCTCGCACAGGATAACACCGAGCGCGTGACTATCATGTCGGGGCACCAGCACTTGTGGCCCATCTATCAGCCCCCGGAGCACTTGGCGTGGTCATCTCATCTGGCCTGCTGAGTATTTCTTTGCCTCGCTGATGATACGGGTTGTCACTGTATCGTTGACCGGTGACTAGGCGCAGAGGTGAGCTGGTTTCGTAGGCAAGCTTCTCGGTTCTTTCTTTTGTGGGTTTTCTCTCTTTTCTAGGGAAAACGACTTGTCAAATGGACTGGAATGAAGACCTTTTCTTCTTTTCTTTGTTTTGTTTGTTGGGTTGCTCCAGTACAACCCCTCCCTCCTAAACTCGTAGAAGTCCGTCTACATACATTGTTAGAATAATTGGTAGGGTATTGTGCAGCCCCAATAGGGCTTGCCTCTCATATATATATATTGGTATACAATACAAATACATGGGTATATACAGGCCTACATATGTGTACAAATACTATGTCTAACACCCTCCCTCAATCTCAACCGTGACATGTACGTTGAGATTGCGCTTACAAGATGTAAACAGCGGTAAAGGAAGGGGCTTGGTGAATATGTCAGCTAGCTGATCTTTGGAAGATATGAACTTCTGAGCCACCCTTTCTCTAACGAAGTTAAAATCAACCTCTATATGTTTAGTACGAGCATGAAACACTGGGTTGGCTAAAAAAAACGTTGCTCCAATATTATCACACCAGAGGATAGGTGATTGGCGTTGTGATACTCCAAGTTCACCAAGCAAGGCTTGTATCCAAATTAGTTCAGCGGTAGCATTAGCAAGAGCCTTATACTCAGACTCTATGCTCGATCGAGAGACTGTAGCTTGGTTTCTAGCATTCCAAGAAATAAGATTACCACCATAGAAGATAGCAAATCCCCCCGTTGATCGTCTGTCGTCTGAGCTACCAGCCCAATCAGCATCAGAGAAGGCGGACAGAAGATCAGGGTCAACAGTAGACGGTCGAAGAAGCAGTCGATTAGACAAAGTAGCTTTGACATAACGGAGAACACGCTTAACAAGAACCACCCGTGATTTATTTCATCCAATTGACCAACACGGCCATACCAATGAATGAATAGAACACTATAAATCTTAGAGACTGAGAAAGGATAACTGAAAACCTATCGTAAATTCCTAACTCGGCTGGAATCCGGGTGGGCAATCGTACGTACAAGATCATATCTTCTGCTCTTCTCGGTTTTCTACATGATGCTGGGGCAAGAATGGAAGGGGAAGTGGGGCGTCGTCAGCACAGCCCGGTCGAGGTTGCTGCTCATCTTCTTCTCCTTTGTCGCATCCTTCTTTACCTCCGGTTGCTTCTTCTTCTTGCCACCAGCCCAAGATGACGACATCGACGACGACAAGGAGGTGTTCTTGGGTAGCACCTTCACATCGGAAGGCCCACAGCAGAACACCATATGGCTGATACTTCACTCTTTTCCTTCCTTTCTTTCTCGGCTCTCTCTGTGATTGTGGTCCTCTGCTTTTGAAAAACCTGAGGTGTTCTATGTGTGTTTTGTGTTTGAAAAGCATGGGTTCATGTCGCTATTTTATAGCTCTGGAGAGCAGGCTCAAAACCTCCATCGCAAGGTAGCTACTCTGTTTCGGTTTATTCGAGCACGTGGTATGATTGCCACCTGCACCAGGTTCAACGATAACAATCTCTGTTTCCATTGGCAGTGACGCTCGCACAGGATAACACCGAGCGCGTGACTGTCATGTCAGGGCACCAGCACTTGTGGCCCATCTATCAGCCCCCGGAGCACTTGGCGTGGTCATCTCATCTGGCCTGCTGAGTATTTCTTTGCCTCGCCGATGATACTGGTTGTCACTGTACCGTTGACCGGTGACTAGGCGCAGAGGTGGGCTGATTTCACAGGCAAGCTTCTCGGTTCTTTCTTTTGTGGGTTTTGTCTCTTTTCTAGGGAAAACGACTTGTCAAATGGACTAGAATGAATACCTTTTCTTCTTTTCTTTCTTTTGTTTGTTTTCTCTATTTTCTAAGTCTTCTAGGATTCAAGCTGGGTTAAAGCCTTCTGACGGACATGTTTCTTTTCTCTCCTTTTTTATATATAAATGTTTTATTGAATCAAAGTTCATCATGGGGACCGAAGCGTCTCATGCGACAGCCTTATTTGTGGTGTGGATTCTCCATATCCGGTGCACGTGGCGAATCTGTCAAATTTTTTCTGGTCTTGCAGTGTCTGATTTCTGTTTGTTTTATTTGTTGTTGTTGTTGGTGGTGGTGGTGGTGTTGTTGTTGCTACTGCAGCTGTTGTTGTTGTTGTTGTTGTTGTTGTTGTTGCTGCTGCTGTTGTTGTTGTTGCTGTTGTTGTGCTACTGTTGTTGCTGTTGCCGGTGCTGCTGTTGCTGTTATTGCTGTTGCTGTTTCTGTTGTTGTTGTTGCTATTGTTTTTGCTGTTGCTGCTGCTACTACTGGCTTTTGTTGTTGTTGTTGTTGTTTTTGTTGTTGATGATGATTCTTCAGGTTGTCAGTTATTTGCGGGTTAATACTTCTGATATCATAAAAAACAAACCCCCAAACAAAATTGTTTCTAAATCTCAATATTCGCCATTGCACTTGCTCAAAATAAACATCGGCATAGCATTACATACATAGTCGGCTGCACGGGTCACAAAGCTTTCCATGTGCCTATAGGTAGATATATGGTCATAGGTCAAAACTCAATTCACAAAAGGAAATATTTTCATATTAAAAGATTCAGTGCAAGATCATGCCGCCAAAAGTAGATAGGGCGAGAAAAATGAGAAATTTCACAAAACACATCAATATGAGATATAGCTTGAAAATTGAGTCAATCGACAACAACACAGTGAACTCACTGGTTTGTAATTATTGATTCTTAGCTAATGTTGTTTTTGGTTTGGATTTTCAATAATTTGTAGGAAAAAAACAACACCGTACCTTCTCGTAAGCACATGTCGATCAGAGGTGAGATGAATGTTAATGGGGAAACCCTCCCTACAAAGCATTTACAAGAATCAAGAAAATGTTCCTAAACAGAAGAAAGTAAAAAAATATTTGTATGTTAAAGAATGTACTACTATCCAGCTCATGCATGAGAACTTCCACTTCTATTTCATTTGAGAAAATAACAACACCTCCATATACTAGTCTTCGAAATGAGGAGGAGAAGAACGAGGTTTTCATCTTCGATATCTCGTGTTATCAGGTTTTTCTTCCCATAAGTCATCTTGAGTGTTTCCTAACGTCGTCTTTGTTTGATCGCCGGCTATATAATCGATGACTTCATTTTTATTTAATGTTTCATGGTGTTCGAGATTGTTACATTCCTTGGGCTTGCATACAGCGACAACATTTGCCGTGTTTAGTTGGTCGGGTGTTTGGATCTGACTCAGTGACTTGAAATGGGAAAAATTGGCTTTGGAAAATCATCTATGGTTTAGAATAACTAAGTAATATTGGATATAATCAAAAAAAGGTTTGTCTTTCACCAATATATGTTATTCACTACCTATTTATTACTAATAGTTTTTACTTACTTCAAGTTCACTATCACTAATTTGACTAGTTGTTTCATCAATATGGTTTAAAATATAAGATCTAAATTATTACTTTACTATTATATTTCAAAGAATCTACATCATAATTTTGGTAGTAGTACCATAAGTTAGATTTTAGTTAAAGAATCCAAATATCTAACACTTCGAATAGTTCAATGCTTGTAAGCCTCTATTTCCTAAAGAAATTGTAATATTTTAAATGTTAGTACGAGATATTCCATTTAAATGATTTCCATTGAAATATAAGCAAATCCTAAAATGATTTTACAAGAAAATCATACACACCAACAAAGTGTATGTTCTACCAGTTGTAATATCAATAATTATATTTTATGTAGGTTCTAAGTGCACTTAGTCAAACAAGTATCCTATTAGAGCTTTCTACAATAGGCTTATGCAACTTAATTTAACAAATACTAGTAGTGTCAAGTGTTTTCTCCAATTGTACTTGTTGCCGCTGGAGAAATGATGGCTAGAGGAATCATATTCTCAAAAAAATATGGCGAGTATATCTAGAAATAAGATGGGATTTCCCTTAAAATGTAGTTTCTTTCATAGTGAGTCTTGATCATGTGTTAACATGCTTGATGGTGTCCCCACTCCCAATTTGTTATTCACCTTTCCATGGAGTCTTTTAGAAGGTTTTCCAGTCCCTTCTTATTTTATTAAAAAAGTTAATTGTTACTTAAATTCTTAAAAAATACCCCAAGTTGACTCATTCAAAGAATGGAATGATGCCATGCACTTGGAAGTCGATCTATCATCCAACTGTGGAGGATCACTTGAAATATTATCAATGTTGGATTGATGCTAAGCATCAGACAAAAGAAACATGTACATAGTGTGCTGCAGCTGGATAAGAATCCTCTGACGTGCATTACCTTACAGTTGGGTCACTGACATGCGGGCCCCGTGGCATGGTACCCACAAGCCAGTGACTATAAGTTAAGGTTGTCTACGTTATGGGATCCGCTCTCTTGTGCTACTGATATCGAACTTTAATGTAACCACATTGTCTAATGTGAATGTACATTGAATATGTAGAAAGTTGTCCATATTATCCAAAAGTAGAAATGCTCCTAAGGTGAATATTCTTTAGAATCTGAACTAAGGTGCAAGAACGCAAACACGAGAAGCTAAAAGAAACAAAGTAACAAGAAAATCTAAAACCAAATTTGTATTTTCTCAATTACACTAACGAAAAACAATAGTTAAAAAAGTTGACAACTAACCTACTGTAAAACTATTAAGGCGTTCTCTGATCCAAAAGATTCTAAAACACATAATAGGATCTGATTTAGATGTCATGCCATATTGAATCTGACAAGAACTTAAAACATAATGAATATGTAAGAGAAGTTATTTGGTTGCAGCACATGAAAAAACTCATGAATATTGAGGACGTATGTCATATAAAATAGAAGAAACATTCAATGAGATTGGATGCGAAAGAAATTTTAGTTTGGAATTAAATGCAGAGAGGATCATAGAGATATCACTATGGGTTTTGCAATCTACGAACTAAATTATCTTGGTAATCTTCCAAAATTCTTTTAAGACAAGATTCCCTAAGCTACGAAACACAAGAAACTGGTGGATCGATGCTAGCGCTCTGTCCCGTCAACTACGAACTAAATAATCTTGGTAATCTTCCAAACTTCTTTTAAGCCAAGATCCCTTCAGATACTAAACATAAGAAACTGGTGGGACAATGCTAGTGCTCCGTTCCTGCACCACTGTAGCATCCCAATTGTCTAACAATTGTAATGCTACTTGGTCTAGTAAGATATTGGCTACTTCCTATATAATTGTTGCATCATAATTATATCATGCTCATGTCATCATGCCACCTTGCAATTGAGCATCATATAAAACCCTGGTTCTTTGGCTCTTCTCTCATATGCACCATTAATTGTATTTGCCTCTTGATAATGTATTTGGTTATTGATATATTGTTTAATGCCCAAGTTGAGTTGGGGGCATATCTTTTATTTCCATTACACCACCTTTCTTTTCCACCACCTTATAATTCCACCACCTCATTAATCCATGAGCTTGTACTTCTTTTTATTTTGATATTTTTATTCTAGCTCATGTGGGATGGGGTGGATCAAATCCTTTAAATTCTTTTGCTTGGCTTTTATTCCACTTCTTGGAAATGCATGAGAATAATGCCATAATATTATTATTGTTTTCACAAAATAAATCATGGCATTATTATTTTTGCATGGGCCATGCAACCTTCTTCACCACCTTTGCTCTCATTGGTTTTTTACTTTGCTTTAGTGGATATTTTTCTATGTGGTCCATCTCCATCCATTCCACCATCCCCATATTCCTATCCACATCATTTTCTTTTATTTCTATTTCTATTTCTTCATGCATGATCAAATGAGGCTTATTCTTTCTCTCTCATTTCTTTCTCTTCTTCTTGTTTTCTTCTCCACCTTAGTTTATGCTAGATCAAGCTCCCCTTCCTCTTGGGATGGTCTCTTAAACAAATCCAAAAATCTAAAACCCTAACCAAGCTTAACCTAGCTATTTTTTTCTCTCTAACTTCTTTTAAACCTAAATTACACTAAACCCTAACTCTACCTTACCTCTCTTTCTCTCTCCCTCTTTCCCTAGCTGCTGGTCCCACCTGGCCACCCTCTCCCTGGCCCACACCTAGCTAATCCTACCCCTCTCTCCAACCCTACACAAAACCCTAACCCTAGCCCATGTCTACCTAGCCCGAGCTACCTCCCCTCTCCTCTCTTTCTTTCTCTACCGGCCGAGCCAGCCCCACCTGCCTTCTCTCGTCCTCGGCCCCACCTGCAGCCCCTCCCCTCTGCCGCTACCCTGCCCCAGGACGAGCCCCAGCTCGCCCACGTGCTCGAGGAGAAGGAGGAAAAGGCCGAGGCTACTTTACCTGCCCGTGCCCACCAGCCTCTCCTTTCCCTCCCTCTCGCTTTACCCTTCTCCTCACGGCTCTCCTGCATCGCCAGATCCGCCCCGAGTCGGCCCTCTTCTTCCCCTTCTTCCTCCCCGACGCCCAGCTCCTGCCGCCGTTCACCGCCGTCTACCTCTGCTCCTCTTCGTTCTAGCCGGCGTGCTCCTCGTGGAAGAGGCCGAGGAGAGCAAGGACGGCCACCGCATCACCCTGTCCACGCCAACGCGAAGAAGGGAGCCCCCAGCACCGCCAGATCCTCGCCGCTCTCCGAAACCCTAGATCGCTGGAGCGCCAGCATCGTCCACGATCCGCTGCACCCCTTCCCGTTCTGACACCGGCAGCCTCCCCGCGGTAAGCTCCTCTACCTCCTTGACAACCTCCTCTCCGCCGTATAGCTCTAGCGCCGCCGCGCTTTCCGTCGAACGGTCTCAGTGCGCGCCGCTCGCTGCCGTCTGCAACCTTCCCGCGCCGCGCAGAACCTTAGCTAGGCCCCAAGCCCCCTCCTAACAACTCCCCGAGCCAGCCGCCCTGGCTAGCCCCCTCAGCGCGGACGCCCGCGACCCGAGTTCGATCCCCCCGCTCTGCGCTGCGTGCCGATTTCCGCCAGACGGTGGAGACGAAGAACAGTACCGGGCCGTGGTCATCTTACATTAAGCCCCCTCTTTTTATTTTCGCCTCAACCCGCGGTACCTCGTGGCCCACTAGTCAGCCGCTCTGGCAATCTTGCCGAAAACCCCCAGATTTCTCCAGCCGTAACCCGCGCTCCAGGTCTAGCCCCACCTGTCAGTCGCTGCAGTCCCCCACCCCTGGCACGTGGGCCTCCAGCCGCTGGCCCCGCCTGTCAGCCTCAGTGGGCTAGCCAGAGCCGCGGTAGAAAAAGTATTTTCTGCGCGCGTGGACCCAGTCCGCTTGGTCCCACCCGTCAGTGACTACGTCTGGGACGGGCTGAGTAAGAAAAGTTTTGCTGGCTGTCTGTTTTTAATTAAACCTTTTTCAAATTGATTTAAATTCAAATCCAATTCAGATTTAAATAACTTTTCAAATATAAATCCAAATAATACAAGTAATATATGTTTTGGAATCAGAAAAATGTGAGGAATTCAAATATGCCCTTCAAAATATGTTTTGAACACTTTAAATTTTCGAGATGATTAAAATTACATTAAAATGCCCTTTTCCTTAATTAATTAATAACTTTTGTTTTATAACTCCAAATTGGGCAAATAATATGTCTAAATCGATCAGCGTGACGAGCCCGTTCTATCTATGCAGTCCTTGTTCTGAATTGAAGCATGCATCATGTTGTTATTAAAAATCTGAACTGTTTATGGCAATAAATATTGGACTAAATAAATAATAAAATGCTTTAATTCTTGCACCACACCTCACCCTTGCCATGCTACTTTAATGCCATGTAAATTGTGCATCATTCATCATGGCATGCTTGTTTTCTTGACGCATTTTAATTCATATGCTTGTGCCCTTTATTTATGTTGGCCCTTGTTTGTTTGGTTCTTCTTCGAATAGACGCCTAGCAGGAGAATTACCAGGAATCACAGGGGTACTACCCAGATCCATCTCTCGCTTCAACTGAGTTGCCAGGCAAGCACTACCACATGCTTGCATACATACAGTACCTATTGCCTCTATCTTATTCTTGCATCATTGAGTCGCGATTGCATTAAATTGAATCCCAAGTACTGCATAGCCTTTACTTTTAAACCCCACCGAAGCTTGTTCCTCCATCCCATGAGCCATTACTACAGGAGTTGTTTGAGCCATGCGAGTCGTAGAAAAGCATGTGTAGGGTATGTGAGTGTCTGATGAATAACGAGGTACCTAAACAACTTAACGTGAGTAGTAATGGGATAACTAATGAAAGAGGCACCGGTGAGCAATATCTGCTATTTGGTTTTTCCTGCTCACTTGTGTCCCGTAGGACCCCGAGTACTTGATTCCTGTTCCTTGACTATTCGCACTATCCACATCCGGGAGGCCTTATGGACCCCCCTGAGCCAGAGCTTGATTCATTCTTATTTCTTGGGGCCACAAAGTAGTTTGGGGCTTTATTACTATCATGTACTTATGCCATGTTACTGCTTTATTAAGATTGTGCGTGGAGCACTTGTACTGTTTCGGATCATGGAATGTTTTCGCGGTTATCGACAAGCCCAGTCACATTTTCGGGTTCCTAGTCGTTTACAGCCATTGACACAAACCTTGGGTCCGTCTCGGAGCCGGCCAACTTCGTTGCGGGTAGCTTAATGGGGTGGCCCCCTGAAATATTTCCGAATCCTGTGATTGCTTTGTCGTGAATGCCTCGTTGGGTTTTGATTTGGATTTTCCGAGGTTGATCGAGTGTGTGTTGCTATTCGTGCACCCCTGCAGGGTAAATCTTCCTGAAAGCCGTGTCCGCGGTTATGGACGACTTGGAGCATAGTTTCTCGAACATAGACAAGTATAACTAAAGTACCGCTTTTAAATTGACTAAGTACTTGACTAGTATATAGTGCAATACTCATGGAATGGTTAATAAAACTGCCAACGGATGATGGGGGTTGTTCGTCCGCTTCCTCGTTGGTAAGCGAGGAGGAGGATGGATCTGTTAATTATACTGTTATAACTGTTGATCTTAATTCACGGACATCCGTCTATCATTGGTTAGGCGGATGGTTAGCGAGTATCTGTAGAATTGTTAGGTATTATCTTTTGCTGCAATTGCGTCACCCCAGGTTGTGTCCCCTTTAGCGGCATAAAGACTTGCTGAGTACCCCTAGGGTCTCACACAATAAATTGTTTGATTCAGATGAGCAGGTGTACCCGCAAGATGGATACTGGGTGGAAGAGACAGATGATGTTGGCAATGATCATTCGGTGTAGAGATTCTGGGAACGGGGATCCGTGAGATCTGTGGGCGGGATGTGTTTATTTATGGGGCATCTTATGCCAATTTGCTTCTTATCCGTACTCGGATCTTGTTTTCCGCTTCCACCTGATACTCTGATGTGTGATGTATGAGGAGCTATCCTAAATTATTATATCTATCTAGGACATTTGGATCTTGCTGTATGGTGTTGCAATATTTCTATTTCTTTTAGATGGAATGGCTCTGAGGACTGTTGTATGTGGCTTGCATACATACTCATTTGTGTATGTAGTTGATCCCTTCGCCTGCCGATTACGCCGCTCGTTCTTGTCCCGTTGTCTGAAAGTGGTTAGGACGGCCGAAAGGTCTACCGTGAGTGGCCCTGGGCCCCACCGTACTATTTTAACCACTTTCGTTCATCCAGGCATGTAACTAAGAGCATAATTCACCGAGGTAGTTACAACCACCGACATAAATTGTATCCTGATAGAAATATAGTAGTCCATGAAATGAAGTAGGGGCACAATAAGATCATCTCAATGAACATGAGCTCGAGGGAGTTACAAATGAATATGCTGTGATAACAAATAAACTGCAACATAACCATGAGTAAATTAATAAGTAATGCATAATGGTAAAAATGGACACTCCAATTAGCATCATTCAAAATAGAACCAAGCAATGAATGAATAGTACACAAACTAACAATACAATCTCGGATTACCCAAAAGGCTCAGTTGCAGAGTGCCCTTATGTTTGCCTAGTAATAATTATTTTGCACTCGCCAAAAATGATTGTACACATGGAGAGTGCTCAAAAATAAACTCGGGAAATGATCGGCACTCAGTAACAACGCTAAATGCCAAGTACTTTATTGGTGGTACTTGGCAACATCGCCACATATGCTGAGCGTCGGCTTTGGAACCACGTCACCTGAAAGTGGGCCCCACTTGTTAGAAACATGGTTAATGTGGTTCTCGGTGCTATATGTTACTTGTCAGCGAGGAAACGGTGTTTTTAACTCTAGCAAAAAGTGGTGGAATTTTGTTACCTAGCCAGAAATGTTGTGCTTTTTAGTAATTGCCACCACCACAATATCATTTAATGAGGGTGCGATGCAAAGTGATCTGCAACATTATTCTTGTTGTTGAGAATTCTTTGTTCAATATGATTGCAACACTACTACTTCTATAGTTTGTTTATTTCTATTAGCCCGCTCTGACCCAAAAATCGCTCATAATAGCCGAAAGGGGGCTGCGTCTGGTTCGAAGGACAACATATCCTATGTATTCATTTACATAAATTGTGCCAATTCAGGAGTTTCATCATTTGTATCGTTCACTCCTAGTGCAACTATGAGTCCGAATTCCCGTGCTAGTGTCATGATTAGAATCAACTATTACCTTTTCAGGCCCGACCTAGAACTTGTTTCACTTTAATATGCCTCGTTTAGTGAAAAGAGCATATGATTGAAGAGCCAAATGGATATTGGGATTTTTTTGGGAGGGATTTCATCAAAAGCCCCAAAATAACACTGAATGTCACAACAAATAGACCATAACAGTTCTTTAGATTGATACATATCATCATATAGAATAACACTAAAATAACTATCTTTCTAAATTTTGGCAAGTCGCAAAATCCTTTCTTGGTATCTGCTAACCACATCAGAATCGCCTTCTGGCCACCAAAGTACATATCTATATGTGATCCCTTCTTGTTTCACCCTCGTCACGTAGCTGTCATAATATTTTCCGTCAAAACCAAAAATGTATAACTACATAGACGTACTAAGGACTGGAGGAAGGCAACCAAAGTTTGCCCTGTTCAGTTGGTCCAGATCTTTGGATCTGACTTAGTGACTTGAAATGGGAAATGTTTTCCTTTGGAAAATTATCTATAGTTTAAAATAACTAAGTAATATTGGATATAGTTAAGAAAGTTTTTTCTTTCACCAATATATGTTATTCACCACCTATTTATACTGATCGTTTTTACTTACTTCAAATTCACTATCACTAATTTTGACTAGTCTTTTTCATTGATGTGGTTTAAAGTATAAGATCTAAATTACTACTTTACTATTATATTTCAAAGCATCTACATCATAATTTTGTTAGTGGTACTATAAATCAGATTTCAGTTGAAGAATCCAAAGAACTAACACATCAAATAGTTTAATTCTAGTCGGCCTCTATTTCGTCGGGAAATTTTAATATTTTAAATGTTAGTACGAGATATTCCAATGAAATGAGTTCCATCAAAATATAAGCAAATCCTAAAATGATTTTACGATAAAATCATACTCACCAACAAAGTGCATGTTCTGCCAATTGTAATATCTATAATAATATTTTATATAGGTTTTAAGTGCACTGTCAAACAAGTATCCTATTAGAGCTTTCTAGAATAGGCTTATGCAGCTTAGTTTAACAAATACTAGTAGTGTCAAGTGTTTTCTCCAAGTGCACTTGTTGCCACTGGATAAACGATGGATAGAGGAATCATATTCACGAAAAAAATAAGGCGAGTATGTCTAGAAATCAGATGGGATTTTCATTAAAATTTAGTTTCTTTCACGGTGAGTCTTGATCATGTGTTAACATGCTTATTAGTGTCCCCACTCCCAATTTGTTTTTCACCTTTCCAGGTAGCCTTTTAGAAGATTTTCCAATCCCTTCTTATTTTATATAAAAAGTGAATGGTTACTTAAATTCTTAAAGAATAGTCCAAGTTGACTCATTCTAAGAATAGAATGATGCGATGCACTTCGAAGTTGATTTATTTGTCATCCAATTGTGGAGGATCACTTGAAATATTATCAAGGTTGGCTTGATGCTAATGTGAGACGAAAGAAACATGTACATAGTATGATGTTGTTGGATAAGTTCCTCTAACGTGTGTTACCTTACAGTAGGGTTGCTGACATGTGGGCCTCGTGGTAGGGTACCCACATGCCAGTGACTATATGTTAGGATTGGCTACGTTGTAGGATCTGCTTTCTTGTGCTAGTGATACCGAACTTTAATGTAACCACATTGTCTAATGTGAATGTACATTGAATATGGAGAAAGTTATCCCACTTATCCAAAAGTGGAAATGCTCCTAAGATAAATATTCGTTGGAATCTAAAGTAAGGTGCAAGAACGCAAACACGAGAAGTAAAAAGAAACTAACTAACAAAAAAAATCTAAAACCAAATATTTTATTTCTCAATTAGCACACAAAAAAAAGATAAACAAGTTGACAATGAAACTACTGTAAAACTACTAAGGCGTTCTGTGATTCAAAAGATTCTAAGACACATAATAGGATCTGATTTAGATGTCATGCCATATTGAATTTGACAATAACTTAAAAAATAATGAACATGTAAGAGAAGTTATTTGGTTGCAGCACATGAAAAAACTCATGAATACTCGAGACATATGTCATAAAAATAGAAGGAACACTCAATGATATTGGATGTGAAAGAATTTTTAGTTTGGAATTAAATGCAGAGTGGATCATAGAGATATGACTATGGGTTTTGCAACCTGCAAACTAAATAATCATGGTAATCTTCCAAACTTCTTTTAAGCCAAGATCCCCTAAGGTACTAAACACAAGAAAGTGGTGGGACGATGCTAGTGCTCCGTTCCTGCAACACCGACATAAATTATCTCCAGATAAAAATATATCAGTCCATGAAATGAAGTAGGGGCACAACAAGATCATCTCAATGAACATGAGCTCGAGGGATTACAAATAAATGTGTTGTGATAACAAAAAAAACTGCAACATAACCATGAGTAAATAAATAAGTAATGCATAATGGTAAAAATGGACACTCCAATTAGCAACATTCGAAATACAACATGCTATCAATGAATAGTACACACAGTAACAATATAATCTTGGATTACCCAAAATGCTTAGTTGTCGGGTGCCCCTATGTTTGCCTAGTACAAATTATTTTGCACTCGCCAAAAATGATTGTAAGCATGGAGAGTCCTCACACATAAACTCGGGAAATGAGCGGCACTTAGCAACAACCCTAAATGCCGAGTACCTTCTTGATGGTACTCGACAACATAGCCACATATGTCGAGCATCGGCTTGGGAACCATGTCGGCTGACAGCGGGCCCCACGTGTTAGAAACATGGTTAGTGTGGTTGTCAGTGATATATGTTACTTGTTAGCGAGGATTCAGTGTTTTTAATTATAGCGTAAAGTGGTGGAATTTTGTTATCTAGCCACAAATGTTATGGTTTTTAGTAATTTCCACCACCACAATATCATTTACTGAGGGTGGAAACTGATCTACAACATTGTTCTTGTTGTTGAGAATGCTTTGTTCAATCTGATTGCCTCACAACTACTTCTATAGTTTGTTTATTTCTGTTGGCCCGCTATGACCCAAAAATCGCTCATAATAGCCAAAAGAGGGCTGCGTCTGGTTCGAAGGACAACATATCCTATCTATTCATTTACATAAATTATGCCAATTCAGGAGCTTCATCGTTTGTATCGTTCACTCCTAGTGCGACTATGAGTCCGAATTCCAGTGCTAGTGTCATGATTAGAATCAACTATTGCCTTTTTGGGCCTGACCTAAAATTTCTTTCACTTTAATATGCCTCGTTTAGTGAGAAAGCATATGATGAAGAGCCAAATGGATATTGGGATTTTTGGGAGGGATTTCATCAAAAGCCCCAAAATAACACTGAATGTCATAGCAAATAGACCATAACAGTTCTTTAGATTGATACATATAATCATATATAATAACATTGGAAGAACTATCTTTATAGATTTTGGCAACTCGCAAAATCCTTTCCTAGTATCTTCTAACCACATCAGAATCGCCTTCTAGCTACCATAGTACATATCTTTATGTGCCCCGCTTCTTGTGTCATCCTCCTCACGTAGCCGACATAATATTTTCCGTCAAAACCATAAATGTATGACTACATAGACGTAGTAAGGACTGGAGAAAGGTAATAAAACTTTGATAAACACCAAGTCATGAGTACGAGCGGGGCAATAAAGTGCCGATGCTCATGGTTCTGGTTTAACTCATTTTTTCCGATAAAGGAAATTTTATTATGAAAATATTTAAGCATGACATCTATACTTCGCATAACTAGGATGCACATAGCTGCCACAAGTCCGGATAAAGTGAAAATAAGAAGGTAAAATACATGTAATCATGAATAAACTATAAAACGCTTATTTTGAATAAAAAGGAAAAAAATGCATGGTTCTGGCTTAACTCGTGAAGAATGCTATTTTGACTTTTGGCTTTGTACAGTAGTGTGCCGTCAAGGCCAAGGGCTGTCACAGTCGCACATCACTATGCATTTGGTGTACTCCCCCGTCCACAAATAGGTTTAATTTTAAGTTTTGTCCTAAGTCAAATATTCAAAGCTAGGTAACAACATATATGGCATCAATTTAGTATCACTAGATCTACCTTGAAATGTAGTTTCATATTAATATTTGTTGTCACATACGTTGTTAATCTTTTTAATGAAGTTAGTAAAAGTTAGAATTTTCGATTGGGACAAAAACTAGAAGTACACTGTTTTTAGGATGGAGGGGGTATACAATGATGGATTAACCCGTGATAAATATCATGTCCAAAATAATGTTGTGGTTTTGTTAATTAACCTCCTAGACGAGGAAAACAACCCACACATGTCATCTATGATGGACAAGTAAAAATTTCACTATACCTTGCCAAGTCCTCTTTGCTGAAAAGATATTCCAAAGTACTATTTTCTGCATGCAGATCCTTGTATGCATTGAAAGTTTGAAACAAGTTGGCATTTGTGCATTCCATTACTTTCCTAGAACTTCTTTATGTTAGGATGTGATCAGAGAAATTAACAGATATGCGAGCATAATTTTTGTATGAAACCGTTAATTTTTGTATTAAACTCATGCAAGTTGTGAAGGGAGCACATCAGTAAAATCTAAATCCATGGTCTACACTCTTAGAATGTGTGCCCTATAAAATTATATACTAATCCTATTTCCGAAGTGTTTTTTCTCTAGTTGTATCCTGACTTTCTTCGCCATGTTTCTCCCATACGTGCCACGAGTTCGGAGGCATCAAGGCTTGAAGCGCACAAATTTTTTCTCCTGAATTCCGCTTATTCTTGTGAGCATTGGTATAAGCATAAAAAATAAACCGTTAATGATATACTCCCTTCATCCCCAAATAGGCGGTGTATAAACTTAGTTGAAACGGTCAATCTTTCCTAACTTTGACCATATACAAAAAGAAAATATCAAGATCGACAACATTGATTAAGTATATTATGAAAAAAAAAATCTTATAATAAATCTATCGATATTGAATTGGTATTACAAATCTTCACATTTTTGTTTTAAAAACATTGACGTTTTATATGAGTTTATTTACCATCTCCTATGGGATGGAGGGAGTAAGATACGTACAAGGTATAATTTCTCATCGTAGCTATGCCCAACTAACAATGTCAAACACAATAATGTTAGCCCGTGCATCACCGATTGATGACTAGTATTGTATAATTTACATGGATATAATTCGGAGTTCCCCCAGTTCTCTAAAACTAGAAATAGTACCAATCTAGGGAAACAAATATTTTGCTGCTGACAATGAACATAATTTATGGTGGAGTAACAACAAGAAACACCTCGAATTTGCCAGCAATCCCATGAATACGATCAAACAAAAATGAAAGAATAGTACACACACAGTCACACGACTCACACTACAATTCTTGAGACGGCAACGGAACAACCCCCCAAACAACCCTAGATTCCGATTTATTGTTCCTCATTACATGCTACTGCACGGATACGGCACAAAACTGGCGTATCGGGGGTTGGATACGTCTGGATACGCGGATACATCCGGATACCCGCGGATACGTATCCCGTACATATCGGATGATTTTCCGCTTTAAAAAAACAGAAATTAAATTGGATACGGGATGGATACTGCCACGATACGCCAGGGATACGGGAGTATCCTAATTGCCTGGTATTTATACAACGATGAAACGACACCTGCCCTTTTCACCTCCTGAGCATTCAGCCGCCACACTAAGCAGATCGCCGCCCACCTCTGCTGCCGAGCCGCCGCGCCAGAAGAAAGATCTAGCCAGCGAGTAGAGCTCTCCGTCGTCCGCCGCCCGCCGGTGCACTGTGCATGTGAGTTTCCTCTTTTCGCATCTCAATTGATCTGGTTCTTCTTGATCCTGGTGTGTGGCCTCTTGGGGCAGGCATGGCCAGCCCGTCGGGAAACCTCGTCAGAGTAGGAGTGCAGGATCCCTGCGACGGAGACGAAGGGGAAATCGAGGAAGCCTATGCACTGCCACTCTAAAATCTTGAAGAATTGGATAATGAAGTTGCATAGGACCGGGACAGAGAAGTTGGATGCACTTTTGTACTGTTGATTATTCTGTGATTTAATTGTTCTATCAAATTATTTATGTAATTCTCATTTTGATAAAAAAAATCAGTAATTTGTATATATCAATAACATTATCATATCCATGTTTTTGGAAAATCGCCGTATCGACGTATCGCGGTATCCATATCCGTATCTGTATCGCCGTATCCGGACAACATAGATTACATGAGCCCAGGGCGAGAATGGAAGGGGAAGTGCGGTGTCGTCAGCGCAGCCCAGTCAAGATTGCTCCTCTTCTTTTCCTTCAGCTCCTCGCTCTTCACACCTTGTTGCTTCCCCTGCTTCTGCAGCCGCTGCTTCTTGCTTTCGCTGCCAGAACCGTTACTAGACGAAGACGGCGAGGAGGAGGAGGAGGAGGAGGAGGAGGAGGAGTTCTTGGGAAGCACCTTGACGTCGGAAGGCCCGCAGCAGAATCCCATGGCTGCTCACCTAGATTACCTGTGCACTATTCTTCTTCCTCTCTCAGCTCACTATGTTCTTCAGCCTATGAAAACACGGATCAATGTTGTGTACTTTCTGTTGGAAAGGCATGGAGTTTCTGGTGACCATTTTATAGGGGACAGTTCCAAACATCTAGCAAGAGGAAGGTGGCTGCTCCTCTCCCGGAAAATGCCCCGTTGCACTCAATTTCGTTATCCATTTTAGTGCACAAGTATTATCTTTGCTTCATTCAAGCACGCGGTCTGATGGTCACCCTGGAGGCCTGGACCGTTGAATTTTCTTTGTAGTACTAGTGTTATCGGTTGACCCGTCACTCCACGCACAGGTGAGCTTCAGGCAAGGTCCTCGTGTTAAAGAGACCATTTCTTGCTTTCTTTCTCTCATGTGTTTTCAAATGATTTGGTCATGTGGACCAGGGTGAAGGCCGGCTAATCATGTGTCATAGGATGGACACTGGGTGGAAGCCGTCTGATTTGCACCTATACTATATCTTCTCTCGCCTTTTTTTTTTGCGGGTGCCTTTTTATTATTAATAGAAGAGAAATGTTTGGTTGAGTAGAAATTGATCAGCTGGGCTTAAGAATCTCATCAAACATAATTAGTTGAGGAAATTTTTATGGGTTGCATCTGTCACTCTCGATAATTTAATGAAAAAAGGGCAATTTGCACATGTGACGTGTGAATTCACCGAGTATTCAACATCTCCATGCATCCATGCCAACATAAAATTGTACTCCATATATTTTACTAGTTAAGTGCTTGAGCGTTGCCACAAAAACAAGATATGGAGATAGTTGACTTGATTTTGCGTGACGACATAAGCACAATGATTTTTTGCATACCTCACGCATTTTGCTCCTTCTTTTTAACCCTGGAATGATCTCCTTCTTCCTTACCCTCCAACGACCAACATGTGTTATTTCTGTTTGTTTTTTTATCTCTTTCACTCCATCATGTGTCTTCTTCTCTAGCCCATAGCGAGGCGGTCTAGCGACTTCCCTTAATTTTAGCAATCTTTGGAGAAGAAAATTATCAACGGTTTAATTGTGGAAGCGCGTCATAATACTAAGATGGGTTTTATTGGTCCTAAATCTAAATCAATTCTACAAAATGCAAGAATCTTGAACAAGAGTTGAATGCAAAGCGGCGAGAAAGATTACATCAAAAATAAATTTTAATATAAAGGTATTGGAGTATATACCATATAAAAAACTACATTGACGATTTGTTGAATAAAATACAATAGTTTATTAAGAAAGTCAACATTTTTCCTCGTTTCATTCCTCCTATAAGTGACCATTTGGTGTGCAAACTTGAACTGAAGTTTCACATTAACCCGTGCACCGATCTTTAATTTTGAAGAATGCCTGCCATATGATATCTCATCTAAAGAAATACACAAAGAGAAACAACATGTCAGATGAACATAAAAATTCCTGGCCGTTTCTCCCTTCATATATTGCTTCTTTACACATTTTGAGTGGTCTAGTACATGATGGATTGAAGTTTAAGGTGGGTCTCACGTCCGCCTCAGCTCCTCCTACATATGTGTTGCCAACTCAACACTTACAATTGGTTCCCACCGGTCAGGGTTGCTATCAAAATGCGTTCAGATGTGAATCAGTGCGACTAGTGAAGCCATGTCGCAAACTTGGTAGATTTTTGGAAAAAAAAATAGTAAAATTGGTATTACCTTGCAGCCCGTAGCCTGAATTGTGTTAGTTTTATGCAATTTACGCAAATTTGGCGAGTAATCGTGGGCGTCCCACTTATCATATGGCGGGCGCATAAGCGGGACTCCCCCGTTCCGTCCCATTTCACCCTGGGATACTGCAATCGTCAGGTATCCTTGCCCGTTTCTTTCATGCTTTTTACCATAAGGAAAATGACCTACATATATCAACTAGCCGTCGGTAAGAGAAAAAATTCAACACAAAGAAGTACGTACACTGAGAACTAGCCATCCTAACCACTGTTCACAACATGTCTGTCCACACAAGACAGATGAGCACCACTAGTTCAATTCCTCCTATTCCACGCCTTAATAGCCTTTGCCTCTAAATATACAGTGGCAACGATTGCTGCAACCGTTCCGGCCAAAGATTTCTTTAAACTGGAGAAGAAATCTTTATTGGATCCTGCAGCGAGGACGCCATCACTCTGTCGTAGCAGCTCCTGTTTCGTGAGATCTACTTGCTTGGCCAGGCGCCCGTGGGGCTGCAGCGTACAAGAAACGGAGTTAGAACGCAAACGCGAAATTAACGCTAGATCTGAGTTGGCTAATTACAGTCGAACGACCTGCGAAGAGACAGAGAGAGAGAGAGAGAGAGTGCGTACCCCTATTCATAAAGCTGGTTGATTCGGATGCGACGAGCCGGCGAAACTTGGTCGCGCTATCGATATCCGGTTGCATCATCTGCCGAGCGGCCGACATAAAAGACCTGGCCTGCGGTCCCCGAAGGGCTCGACCTCAGAGCCTCCTCGCCGCGAACCGAAGAGCCGCCGCCGCCATTATCGATGAGAAAGATCGTGTTCTCGCCGCCGGGTCTGTCTGTCTGTCTGCTTGAGTTCCTTCCTTCAACCTCTTGCCCCGGTCTGTCTGGTGCGATGCGATGCCTTCAATATATATGTACCACCGGCCAGGCTGGTGTTCCCGTTATCCGACTCGAGCACGGCCACGCTAGTGTGCCAGACCGCCGCGTTCTCCTCCTCGTGTCCGACTCTCGTCTAACTTTTTTCTCCTCCTCGTGTCCCGATATCCGACTCGAACACGGGTCCGCCGGTGCCAGACCGCAGCGTTCTCCTCCTCGTGTTCGACTCTCGTCAGATTTTCTTTTTAGGAACTACGGGAAACTTGTCCGTGCCTTGCAATGGGACATAAAATTTCACTAGTCCTGTCAAACATGTAATTTTAGAATTAAGCAGCTAGCTTCTCTCAAATCAATCAATCAATTCATTAACTATGTCTAGAATTTCAAAGAATTTCACGTCGCGAATTTGCATGCTTGTGGGATACAACATTAACAATGTCTAGAATTATTTTCAGATATTTCTAAAACATATATAGTATGGTTTTTCAAAAAAATAAACGAAGGGACCACTGGTGCTCGCTAGCCAAATACACTTTCCGCATGTTTTTATAAAGTTGAGGAGTTGAGTTGACATTATTTTAGGGAGTGCCTAGATCTCAGGCACCTGAGAAATTGTTATGTCTAAGTCGGTGATGTCATCCTTCTATTTGTGCTAATTCTCAGGCCTGCCCGCGGCGGCGGCGAGGCTACCCTGCCTCCTCTTCCTCCTTAGCCCCTCCCCGTTCCATCTCCCCGCCGACCTGCAGTCTTCCCGGCGGCGAGCGGCCGTTCGCGGGTCCCCAACGCTCTCCAAGACCTTGGTGGCGACGGCGGGACATGGGTGTGCCGCCGCGACCTCCGGCGGCCGGTGGCTTGAGCAGCTCTACGCGAATTGGGCTGGTTTCGCCCAGATCTTGCGAGCTTGGCACTGCCATGGCAACCCTACTAGGGTACGGGGGTCCAACCACTCGTTCTGGTGGTCGGCCGGAGCCCGTCACCAACATCAGATCCTCCTCGCAGGCGTTTGGTTTTTCCCCTTCCATGAGTTCTTCAGATCTAGGGTTTCTCACGTGTGGCAGCCAGGATGACCTCTGGTCTTGCGGTGCTAGCTTGGGGATGGCATGGGTTGGGATCTTGGAGGAGTGTCGGTCATGGTTGTTGGATTGGCCGGTTTCGCGTCGGTGGATCGTTGCTTCTTGGGCGACGGTTGAGGTTGGTACATCTGGTACATCGGGGCGGCGGCCCTGAGCGGCGGGTGTGGCGGCGGGCCCCGTTATGCTTGGTGTTGGATGCCTTCCTTGACCGTGAGGGCAGTGAGGTCGTCGGCATGGGTCGGTCGTGTTCGAGAGGTCTCTTCTCTCTTGCAGACCTTGGTGTCTCGCCTGCTCTATTCTCCATCTGTGCTACCGGTGAGACTTGCTTGACACTAGAGGTGGTACCCAGGTGAAAACCTTGCCCAGCGTGCTGGTCCTGGCGACGGTGACACTTTCGGGCGCCATGTTCCCTCTTGGGGGTGTTGTCGAGGGTCCAGGTCTCTCTGTCGTCGGGCTGCGGGTGAAAATCATTGGTCTTTGGACCAGGCAGCGGCGGCGCCGTTAACCTTCTTGAAGGCGCTGTCTTTGGAGCCTAGTGTCTGCCAGTTAACCGAGTGTGGGTGGTTTGCAGGTGTTGGCGGTGCCCTTCTTGTCGCAGTCTCTGTTCCGGTGGGTTGGCCATGTCCCTAATCTCCCTTGGATACCTTGTTGTCTCCTTGTCTTCCGTGTGCTCTAGGGTGAGCTTCTCCAACTCCTATGGTACGGCGCTCTTCGAACCGAGCGCGGGGGCATGGGCCCTCTTCAGACGTGGAGACGGATGGCGCCTCGACAACGGGAAGCCCTAAGGTTGCAGATGCGGGCACATTTTCCTCAATGGCTCGGCGGCTTCGTCATCAAGATCTTGCTCTCGCGTCACAGTCAGATCGTTGCGGCTCATAAGGATTTGGAGCATTTCAAGCGGCGTGTCTTGCTTATTTTATGTTTGCTTGTTGTTCGTTTTCTTGTAGGCTGACTTCCTCCGCATCTGTACTCTCTAGCCGTACGGGCTTTATTAATTTAAAGTTGGGCGTTATCGCCTATTATCTAAAAAAAGGGAAAGGGAAAAAAGAAAAGAAGAAGGAACCTGAAATAAAACAACAAAGAAAATTTAAAAGCCCATGTATTGGGCCTGCAGGCCACGCGGGTATAGATAGGGTTGACTGTCGCGCAAAAGGTCTCCTCGAATAGAGAAAATGACAAGGAACTACCACATTTGCGGCAGAGTTGACACATAACTACTGAATTTGCCTTTTTTTGTCTGAAAACTACCAATATAGGGGCTGGTTGTGGACACATAGCACTGATAGCTGGTTTTAATAGCGTTAAACAATTTACTGACTGTTCGGACCTACCTGTCAGGTCTACGTGGCAAAAGTTAGGCCTAACTAAGTGACGAGGGGAAGAAAAAAATCCTGCTGGCCGGAGCTCGCCCGTGCTCGCGTCGGGGATGGCCATGCCTGCGCCGCTGCTGGCCGGAGCTGGCTGTGCCCGTGCCGCTGCTGGCCGGAGCTCGTCCATGCCTGCGCCGGAGCTGGCCGTGCCCACGCCGGAGCTGGCTGCTGGTCGTGTGCGTACGGGGCTACAGGAGTTGGCACCGGACGAGATGGCGCATGCAACACCGTGTGCGGATGCGTGCTTACGGGACTACATGAGCTGCCAGGCTAGCTCTTGGACCGAGTTCGCCGTTGCGGTGAACGTGCTCTCGTGTCCTCCGGCTATCCCATCAAATCCCGATTTCCTCCGCCAGTGCGAGATGATTTCCTAGGAGACGACCAGCACGCGCGTGCCCGGAAGCGCTGTCTAGAGGACTTGCTTGGCGAGGCCGATGAAGACGAGCTAGGTGTTGCACCCAATCCCGCACAGATTCACAGTCTCCTCGCTGAGCCCCGAGCGCTCCGACAGCCGCATCACGAAGGCCACATTGTCCTCGTCAGCTAGCTCCTGCAGGGGCTAGCGCGGACGAGCTCCGGCCTCGTGGAAGAGCTCCGGCCAGGTGGGGCACGGGCTCGCTCCAGCCAGAGGCCTGCGTGGGCTCGCTTCGTCAGGGGCCGCCGCGGGCGAGCTCCGGCAGGGTCGGCTGGTGAGCTCCGCTTGAGGCCGACGCAGGCGAGCACCGGCCAAACGCGGGCGAGCTCTTCCAGGTGCGGCACGGGCGACCGCAGTCGGGGGCGTCCTCGGGCGCGGGCGAGCGCGGGGACGGGAGTTCCTGCCAGCCGCCGACCTCGATCTGCTCGGCTCGTGCGCCTGGTCGATGGGTCAACGCCTGGGAAAAACAATTTTTCCCCATGGTCCCGCCATTCAACCGTCATGTTTCCATAAATTCGAGACAACAATAGAAATTGTTCTAATCTTTGCCATGTAGACCTGACAGTGGGCCCAAACATGTTTAGTAGAGTTAAACTGAGCAATCGGTGCTATCTGTCACAAATCAACCTCAATGTTGGTAGTTTTTAGACAAAAATAGCAAGATTGGTAGTTATGTGTCAATGCTATCGCAAATGTGGTAGTTTTGCGTCATTTTCTCGGAATACTTGAAGTACCGCGGCGGCCTCACTTCACCGGAACCGATCTCGATTGTCAGCACCATGAGGGACTGGTCGTCCCTCGCTCCGGACCATAGTTTTATACAGGCTCACACCCGGGGCTGGGTTTTGGCATTTCGAACTAGGGCCATATACAAGTTTTGCAGAGATGCCAGCCCACCATAGTTGTAATTTTTTAGGAATTTTGTGGAACTTTGAAATCAACACATTTCTGTGAAATGCCTTTCCTGTGATACGTAAATTTATCACGGGTGCACCCGTCTCACTTCAATTACAAAGACATAGTAATAATTTGGAGCAAATGTATCAGGTTGTAGCAAAGGTGAATATGAGGAAAATAGTATAGCACCATAGTTCAAATGGGTGCAAGGGACAAGACAAAAAAATGGGATCTATCTTTTTAAAAAGCTACTTTTTTACTACCACACAGATAAATATATTTGTACATCATAAAATGAAATTCAGACAAAATATCAATAGACATTTATGTAAACAAAAAATATGGCAACGAAATTGTAGCCAAACGAATTTCATGTCCCAGACCATTTGGATTACTGAAATCAAAATTATGTGGCAATATAGTCAGGCGCGTCAATCAATCGCCTTCGGACGTTCTACTAACGAGTGCTCATTCGGACAACGGAAAATAATTATATGGGACCTGGTCTACAAATTTAGTCCCGTGGACCAAGTTCTGCAAGTGACACGTGTCTAGGAGAGAGAAAAATCACAACAATCTATTTTTTAGATCTAAATGATCACTCATGCCACGTGTCACTTGCAGAACTTGATCCACGGACTAAATTTGTGAACCAGGTCCCATAAAATTATTTTCCATGAAGAACCAGCACTCGAGTGGTTTTTAGCACTTAGGGAAAAATATGTATGGACAGGAAGGAATAACTATAAAAGCAAAAAAAAAGGAAGGAATAGCTATGACCCAAGGCCCACACAGCCCAGGTACCATGTGGAATGGTAAAACAAAGTGTTAACACACGATCTGGCACGACACGAGACCGGCTGATCGATCAGCCGCAGTTTTAAAGCGTTTTACAGAAAGAAAACAGCAACAAAAAGGAAAGGAAAAAAAAAGCCAATCAATGGCAAGTTAGTAAGTAGGCCATGTATTATGTATACGCGTAGGTCACCTAGATCAGCCGCGAACGCCTCCGCCTCCCTGTACGTTGGTTCCCCCTCCTCCAGCCGGTCTCACCGGCTCGGGAGAGGTAGGGACCCGATCTATGGGTGGAGTTTTCAATAAAAGCATGTTTTTACGAGATTAGGTTAGGATTTTGGTAGACATCTTCTTCGTGGCGTCTACGTCAATGGAGTTGGTATCGTCCGTAATAAGTGATCTTCGGTCCTTCATGCGACGACAAGATCTTCCCGGTCTCAATGGTGGTATTGTAAGATTAAAGTTCTATAGGTACGGTTTTTTAATCTTAATCACCAGATCGATCTTGGATTTTTTTTCTCATGGTTACCGCGAGGAGAATTATCCTCGCAATATTTGTCTCATCTGCTATGTCCTCGACAATGGAGATTTATATTTTTTTTACTCTCCTGCGACGTTGACCCTGCTATTCAGTTTCTTTTCCCTGAAATACCGGT
Organism: Avena eriantha; assembly: GCA_910589775.1. Lineage (NCBI taxonomy): Eukaryota > Viridiplantae > Streptophyta > Magnoliopsida > Poales > Poaceae > Avena > Avena eriantha. The sequence continues at coordinate 346,035,320 of OU342746.1, read as the reverse complement.
GGTGATACTCTTGCCGATGTTCATTAATTACTCTAATGGCTGTGTGCGTGCAAGTAAACTTGGTATTGTGGCTCAAATTAAAATTATGGAAGAATCCTCATTGGTAGTTACAGGTCTATGTGACATATGTGTCATGTTTATTGAGTTGCCTTCAGACAAGTGCAAGATTGTGTCATGGAAGAAGAAGATTTTGAAGACCTTCGAGGTTTACTTTTTTTAACTTTATTTTGTAATCATTAAAGACGGTTTATATATCTCTACCATGTACTAATGAATATACGTGGTATTGATTTTAAAAAAGGGGAAAAAGAAAAGAAGAAGGAACCCGAGATAAAACAGCAAAGAAATTTTAAAAGCCCATGTATTGGGCCTGCGGGCCATGCGGGTATAGATAGGGTTGACTGTCGCGCAAAAGGTCTCCTCGAATACTTGAAGTACGGCGGCGGCCTCACTTCACCGGAACCACGATCTCGATCGCCGTCAGCACGAATGATCCATCGATCGGCCATGATGGACTGGTCGTCCCTCGCTCCGGACCTCATCCGTCACGTGAGCGACCTCCTCCTAGCCCCCAGTAACATCGAAAGCTACCTGGACATGCAGGCCGTCTGCCGTGGCTGGCGCTCGGCCATGGCAGACCCAAGCCCACATGGCGCTGCTGATCTCCGCTTTTGCCCTCGGCATTGGGTCATTCTCCAAGACGATGGCGGCGACGACCAAGGTCGCCTCTTCGTCAACGTATCGACCGGGCGCTTCTTCCGCCGCTGGATCCCTGCGCTCCGTGGCCACGCTCTCGTCGGCGCCTCCGACGGCCTCCTCGTGCTGGCGGAGATCCAGAGCCCGCACCGCTGCCGCGTCTTGAACCCTTTGACAGGCCAGATGCTCCGCTTCGCCGCGCCGATACCGATACTCTGCGAGAGCGGAACGGTCGCCGTCGCGGCCGGCTCAGACCCGATGCTACTGCTCGCATCCAGCGGCGCCGTGGACGGCAGAGCTCAGACGACCTGGTTCGCTGATCCTTGTCCGTGGCCGCAGACAGGTTCCCAACCCTCGAAGGCGACTGTTTGTACTTTGCCAGCCCCTTGTATTCCCAGAAGCTGAGTGCCCGGCCGATATTGAGGTTTAAAATCGGGGGTGACTGGGAATGTACTGCTTGCATCTTCCACATGTCAAGGCTCAATTACTGATGCACCGAAGCAGCTAATCTTCATCTACTACTACGGTAAGTAGTAGTGATTTCTTCCACACAACTTTCAGTTTTTATTTGGTTGGTAGAATACTTTCTTAGAGCATCTAGCCAGCCATATAAAAGCGCAAACTGTAAAACCGAAGTACAATCTCCTGAAAACACGAATACAGGTCAAACTCGATATGACGCAGAATGAAAACTGTAATACGAACTGCACATTCGAATATTTTCACTCGCGGCAAAATTCATCGAACAACATTACACATACTAGCAGTGATCCAAAAGTTGCGCCCCTAACTACATCTAAATTAACCTATATACGGGGACGTCGCCGCAACCTAGACCAAAAATAAGCTCGGGCTACGGCCGGAGATGTAGGTTGCGGGGACGTTGGGGCGGCTCCAACTCTTCCACACACCATGCCACTGCCAATTTTCCTCTCCTAAATATTCTTGTTGTTCCCTCCTTAATCTAAAATCTTATTTATGTTCGACAATTTACCATTGATAATCATGTTATTCTGGCTTTTGACCCTTTTGGTTTGTTTGTGAAGGATTTGAAAATGGGAGAGGTTCTCGCTTGCTACAATAGCACGGGGGATCTTTATACACTTCACGGAGTCTCTACATCTACACACCGTGCCATGACCGCCTCCGTCTCCTTATGGCATCGCCGGCTTGGTCATCCGAATAAACATACTTTGTCTTCTATGCTTCAAGAAATTTGTATCCCTAGCTCCCCCTCTCATGATTCCTCAGTTTGTAATGCCTATGAATGCAGTAAACATGTTAGATTACCTTTTAACACGTCCACTAATGTTAGCTCTTTTTCGTTTGAATTATCGCATTGTGATCTTTGAACATCCCCAGTTCCTAGTGTGTCCGGTTTCAAGTACTACCTCGTTATTCTTGATGATTATTCACATTACATATGGACCTTTCCTCTACGTGCTAAATCTGACATCCACACCATCTTTAGTAACTTTCAACAATATGTGTGCACTCACTTTGGTCTCCCGATTCGGTTTATTCAATGTGACAATGGACGTGAATTTGATAACAATAGCAACCGCAATTTTTTCTCCCATGCATTTTCCTAGCCTTTTCTTGCCCCCCTACACTTCTCCTTAAAACAGTAAAGCTGAAAGATCTCTTCGCTCCATCAATGATATTTTTCGCACCTTACTTCTCCAAGCTTCACTTCCTCCTCGCTTTTGGGCTGAAGCCCTCCGTACTGCCAATCTTATCCTAAATATTCGTCCCACTAAAACGTGTCCTCGCTACACTCCTTTTCAATCTTTTTTTCTTGAACATCCTGATTATTCATCGCTTCGTGTTTTTGGTTGTTTATGCTTTCCTAGCATTACCTCCACCACCACTCATAAACTCGACCCTCGCTCATTGCCATGTGTTTACCTTGGTCTTTTTGACGATCATAAGGGCTATCGATGTTTTGACCCGTCCTTTGGCCGTTTTCTTCTTTCTCGCCATGTCACCTTTGATGAGCACACATTGCCATATGCAATTGTGTCTTCATCCCCTATCCCGCCTGCACCCAAACCACCAAACACAACTTCTGCCATTATTCGTGCCGCAACAGCACTTTTGCCATTTCTCTATCGCGGCAGCACTTTCGCCCGATTTCTCTGCCGTGGACGCCTCTCCGCCTGCCAGCCCTGCCGCAGTAGCCTCTCCGCCTGCCAACCCTACCGCAACACACATGCCCGAACCCTCACCCGTGATAGACTCTCTTGCCGCGCCCGACTCTTCCCCACCAATCCCTCATCATGCTGTTCTCGTTCTGATTCCTGATATGATCATGTCATGCGCACGCGTGGCAAATGAGGCTTTCATCTTCCAACTCGAAAACTTAATTTGACTGCCACGCCTGCTATTTCTCCAATTCCCACAACTTACAAACGTGCTCTTCTAGATCCTGTCTGGCACACGGCTATGCGCGATGAGTTTGATGCTCTTATTCAAAATAACACTTGGTCTCTAATTCCCAAACCACCAGGTGCAAATATTGTTTCGAGAAAATAGATTTTTTGACATAAATATCATTCTGATGGTACTCTTGCACGATTTAAGGCTTGATGGGTGTGTCGGGACTTCTCTCAACAACCAAGCACTATTCATGCCATTCTCAGTCTCGATGTTTCTTCCTCCTGGACCATTCATCAATTAGATGTTAAAAATGTTTTTCTCCATGGTACACTCAATGAAACAGTTCATTGTCAACAACCCTATGGGTCTCACTGTTTCTTCCTCCTGGACCATTCATCAATTATATGTTAAAAATGTTTTTCTCCATGGTACACTCAATGAAACAGTTCATTGTCAACAACCCTATGGCTTTGAGGATTCATCTTCTCCTAACCTTGTATGTCTTCTTCACAAATCTCTATATGGTCTCAAGCAGGCCCCTCGGGCATGGTTTCAAATATTTGCCGCTTTTATTTAGTCCATCGGGTTTTCTCCTTCCAAGTCTGATTCTTCCCTCTTTATTTTTAACTCTTCTGAACACACCGCCTATCTCTTACCCTATGTTGATGATATTGTTTTAACTGCCTCCTTCGACTCTTTCTTGACACACATAATTGAAGGAAATATGCCCTGAGAGGCAATAATAAAGTTGTTATTATGTATTCCTTATATATGATAGATGTTTATTTTGCATGCTAGAATTGTATTGATCGGAAACATCAATACATGTGTGTTTAATAAACCAAAAGGGTTCCTAGTTATGCCTCTCTTATAGACTAGCTTGTTGATTAACAAGATGATCAAGGTTTCCTGATCATGGATATTAGATGTTGTTAATAACAAGGACACACCATTGGTGGAATGATATGATGAACATTCATCCGAAGTATAGCATTACGATCAAGTCATTGTGTTTATATGCTATAACATCATACGAAGTAATCTTTATCCTTAGACCATGAGATCATGTTAATTGCTAACACCGGAAGAGCATCTTGATAACATCAAACGTTACACCGTAACAGGGTGACTATAAAGATGGGTTCAGTGCTACGAAGGTGTTATGTTGAGGCTCATGGATCAAGAGTGGAATTTGTCAATCCCGATGACGGATAGATATAATCTGGGCCCTCTCGGTGATATCGCATTGAGATAGCTTGCAAGCAAGTGATGTGATCACTAGAATGTTATATCACGGGAACGAGAAAAGAGTGCATGTCGGTAACGGGATCAAACTAGGTATGGAGATACCGATGATCGAATCTCGGACATGTAATATATTGCGAGACAAAGGGATTTAGTTACAAGCGTTAAAGGTTCTCACGATCACAGAAGTTATCGTTGAACATGCAGGAGTCAGTATGGATCTCCAGGTCCCGCTTCTAACTATTGATCTGAGAGGAGTCTCAATCATGTCTGCATTATTCGTGAACCGTAGGGTGACACACTTAAGAGTTACCGGACACCATTTTGAAGCACATATGTTTCAGACGAAAGAATTGCAAAGCGTAGGAATTGTTTCGATAGAAACTGGAAGTTGTTTCGGGTGAAATTGCAGAAAGTGGTTTTGCATGTGATATTGAAATATTGCAAGGGGCTATATGTAAATGTTTGTTAATTAAAGTAATTAACAAAATTCTGAATAAATTTAATAAAAGAGTTTTATTAAATGAGAGAGCATTAAACTTGGAGAATTTTAATGCATTTAAAGTGGAGACTTTAAAAGAGAATGTGAAGAGGCATTTTAATGTGGAGGGGTTACCACCACATGAATGGGGAGGTGAGGGGTCACCCCCCCATGCGCCGGCCATGGAGAGGAGGGGCACCCCCCTCCTCCTATAAAAGGCCACCCTCCTCCTTCTTCATCCTCACACCTCCTTGTGAAGGATCTCTCTCCCCCTCTAGAATTATTCCCCCATGGTCTCGGATTAGTGAGATACATGTTCCCGGTGGCATTTCGTCTAGAAGGAGTTGCTACTTCCGCTGCATCGCTGGAGCGAGGAGGTGGAGGTTGTCCGGTGGCTTAAACGTGTGTACGAGTACGGATGCACTACTGAGTTGCGGCGCTCGGACTTCCTCACGATCTTGAGATCGGCAAGTGTACGACTACATCAACCACGAGTTCCTACTCGTTAACAAAACTCGTTGTCTTCGAGGGTAAGTTCTTGTTGGATGTATGTCCACCCGTTGCTTTGTACCTAGTAGATAGATCTTGGCGTGTAGTTCTCATCGTAGGAATTTTTTTTCTATGCTACGGACCCAACAGTGGTATCAGAGCTTGATCTATGCGTAGGTGTTTTGCACGGGTAGTACACATATGTTTATATGTGGGCGATGATGATCATGTTATTGCATCTTCTATGTATTTTGGATATTGGTGGCATAGTGGGATGAAGCGGCCCGGATCAACCTTACATGTCATCGTACATGAGACCGGTTCCACGACTGACATGCAACTTGTTTTGCATAAGTGGCTGGCGGGTGTTTGTCTCTCCTACTATAGTCAATATCTGATTTACAACGAGTTGCTAATAACTTGGTTATCCTCGTTGTGGTTCATGTTCGTAGGTGAGAACGGTTCTATCTCCAAAAGCCCTAAGCCACGTAAAACTTGCAATTGATAAATTAGAGGCGTCTAGTTTAGATCGTTGTTGGGCTAGTGTATTGATATGGTATTGTTGTAAGTAGATGTATGATAGATACTCTTACAACACATTCAACGTGTAAGTTCCATAGACCTTGGCCTTACACACAAAGGAATGGTAGAGATCATACCACGATGCAAATGATAGAGATCAAATGCATGGACCATATTATCTCACTTTACACATTAGATGTTAGCATCTTATACTGCTAGTTTGGCGCTTTTGGTAGCATTGTAAGATGATCTCTCATTTAGATATCAAGATAAAATGTGTTCTTCCTTGAGTATGCACTGTTCTATGGATCTTGTTTCGAGACATCACGTGATGATCGGGTGTACTCGACTCTACGCTTTCATACAACGGGTGTAAGACAGTTTTACACACACAAGTACTAAGGTTCTTACTTGGCCAGTCTAGCATGTACAGACATGGCCTCGGAACACGGACCGAAAGGTTAAGCATGAGTCATATGGTTGATATGATGCCCATATAGATGCTCGCCTTTGAAGCTACACCGACTCACGTGATGATCGGACTTGGTGTAGTGGATTTGGTTCATGTAATCACCAAAAAGGCACGAGGGATGTCGTTTTTGAGTGGGAGTTCATTACTAATTTGGATTAGTTGAACTCAATCTATCATAAACTTAGTCTAAATAAACTTTACAAATTCTGTTGTAGATGGCACCACCTGCTTTTAATTTCAATGTGTTCAAGGAGAAAGAGAAACTTGTTGCGAATGGTAGCAACTTCACCAACTCGGCTATGAATTTAAGGATTCTCCTCACTGCTGCACAAAAGCAATATGTGTTAGATGCGCCGCTAGGCCCCCACCAGCTCCTGATGCCCCTGACGAGGAAAAGAATGTCTATGTGACTCGTTAGGAGGACCACAACTTAGTTCATTGCGGCATACTATATGGGCTAGAGCCAGAACTTCGAAAGCGTTTCGAAAATGGCAATGCCTTTGATACCATGGGAGAATTGAAAATGATTTTCGATACCCATGCTACCATAGAGAGTTATAATGCTACTGAAAAGTTCTTTAGCTACATGATGGAAGAGAACAGCTCCGTTAGTGAGCACGTACTCAAAATGTCTGGGTACGCCGATAAGCTTGTGTCCTTGGGAATAACGATTCCCATTGACTTAGGCATACATCGTGTTCTCCAATCTCTGCCACCTAGCTACAAGAGCTTCATGATGAACTATAATATGCAGGGCATGAAGAAGACTCTTCCCGAGCTTTTGTCAATGCTTAAGACTGCAGAAGTGGAGATTAGGAAAGAACATCAAGTATTGATGATCAATAGGACCACCTGTTTCAAGAAAGACAAGAAATTCAAGCACAAGGGAAATAAGGGTGGCAAATCTGTTGCCACGCCTGAAAAGAAACCCCGAGCTGGCCCTAAGTCCGATACCGAGTGCTACTATTGCAAGGGGACTGGCCATTGGAAGCGCAACTGCCCCAAGTATTTGGCGGACAAGAAGTCCGGCAAGGCAAACAAAGGTATATATGATATACATGTTATTGATGTGTACTTGACTAGTACTCGCAGTAGCACCTGGGTATTTGATACGGGATCGGTTGCTAATATATGTAACTCAATTCAGGGGCTGCGGAACAAGCGACAACTAGCAAGGGATGAGGTCACAATGCGGGTCGGCAATGGATCAAGAGTTGATGTGATCGCCGTCGGAACGCTGCCTCTCCATATGCCATCGGGATTAGTCATAAACCTAAATAATTGTTATTTGGTGCCTGCACTTAGCATGAACATTGTATCCGGATCGTGTTTGATGCAAAGTGGTTATTCGTTTAAATCTAAAAACAATGGTTGTTCGATTTATATGGATAATATCTTTTATGGTCATGCACCTGTGTTCAATGGTTTATTTCGGATGGATCTCGATAGAAATATTACGCACATTCATAATGTTAATGCTAAAAATATTAAACTTGATGATGATATATCTGCATATATGTGGCACTGCCGTCTAGGTCATATTGGCATTAAACGCATGAAGTAACTCCATTCTGATGGACTTTTGTAATCACTTGATTTTGAATCATTTAATACATGTGAGCCATGCCTTATGGGCAAGATGACTAGAACGATGTTTTCCGGTTCAATGGAACGGGCGACAGATCTATTGGAAATCATACATACTGATGTGTGTGGACCAATGAGTGTGTCGGCGCGAGGTGGATATCGTTATTTTGTTACTTTCACGGATGATTTGAGTAGATACGGGTATATCAATTTGATGAAACACAAGTCTGAAACTTTTGAAAAGTTCAAGGAATTTTAGAATGAAGTGGAAAATCATCGTAATAGAAAGATCAAATTTCTACGGTCTGACCGTGGAGGAGAGTATTTAAGTTACGAGTTTAGCACACACATGAAAGAGTGTGGAATAGTTTCACAACTCACGCCTGCCGGAACACCACAACATAATGGTGTGTCGGAACGTCGTAATCGTACCTTATTGGATATGGTTCGATCTATGATGTCTCTGACTGACTTGCCACTGTAATTTTGTGGTTATGCACTAGAAACAGCTGCATTCACTTTAAATCGAGCACCATCTAAATCCGTTGAAACGACACCGTATGAATTTTGGTTTGGAAACAAACCTAAGCTGTCATTTCTTAAAGTTTGGGGATCGATGTTTATGTGAAGAAACTTCAGCCGGATAAACTCGAACCCAAAGCGGAAAAATGCGTCTTCATAGGATACCCTAAGGAAACGATTGGGTATACCTTCTATCACAGATCTGAGGGCAAGGTTTTTGTTGCCAAGAATGGATCCTTTCTTGAGAAGGAGTTTCTCACGAAAGGTGTGAGTAGTCGGAATGTAGAACTCGAAGAGGTTATTGAACCTTCTCTTCATGAAATGGCGAGTAGCGCAGCACTAGAAGTTGTTTCGGGGTTGACTTCACCTAATGAAGAGAGAGCTAATGATATTGATCATGAAACTCCGAAAGAGGACACTACCGAACCTCGTTGGTCAAGCAGGACACGTGCAGCTCCTGAACTGTACGACAATCCTATTGTGAATTTCATGGTTGATGAAATGGATGACCCTGCGTCGTATGAAGAAGCGATGATGAGCCCGGATTCCAACAAATGGCTAGAAGCCATGAAATCCGAGATGGAATCCATGTATGAGAACCAAGTTTGGACCTATCGGACTTACCTCACGATCGAAAGGCCGTTGAGAATAAATGGATTTTCAAAAGAAAAACTAATGCTGATGGTAATGTGACCATCTATAAGGCCCGACTTGTCGCAAAGGGGTTTTGACAAATTCAAGGAGTTGACTACGATGAGACATTCTCTCCTGTAGCGATGCTTAAGTCGGTTAGGATTATGTTAGCAATTGCTGAATATTTCGATTATGAAATATGGCAAATGGATGTAAAAACTGCGTTCCTCAATGGTAATATTGAAGAAGAGTTGTATATGATACAACCTAAGGGTTTTGTTGATCCTAAGGATGCTAATAAGGTATGCAAACTTCAGCGATCCATCTATGGACTGAAGCAAGCATTCCGGAGTTGGAATCTCCGCTTTGATGAGGTGATCAAAGAGTTTGGACAAAACTTATGGAGAGGCTTGTATTTACAAGAAAGTGAGTGAGAGCAATGTGGCATTTCTGATATTATATGTGGATAACATATTATTGATTGGAAATGATATAGATCTTTTAAATAGTGTTAAAAGTTATCTAAACAGCAAATTTTCGATGAAAGACCTTGGTGAAGCGTGATGGCTCAATGCACGGCGCCCAGAAAATGCTTGGTGCGTGGTGTTGATGTAGAGCTCGTTGGGAACCCAAGAGGAAGGTATGATGAGCACAGCAGCAAGTTTCCCTCAGTTATGAAACCAAGGTTTAATCGAACCAGTATGAGCAAGGAAACACCCCAAAGGTGTTACTAGCTGAGCTTTGGCAGGGCGCACTACCGGTGCTAGTAGCAACGTGGAGACCTGCACAACACAACCACAGAACTTTGTCCCCAACTTGCGATGAGGTTGTCAATCTCACCGTGTTTTGCGGAAAACAAAGGATTAAACGTATTGAATGGAAAGAAGTAAAAGTTTGCAGAAAGTAAACACAAAAAAGTAAAAGATTGTGGATTGTATGTAAAGTAAATGATCGGGATCCATAGTTCACTAGAGGTGGCTCTCCTTAAGATAGATAACATGCTGGGTGAACAAATTACAGCGGGGCAATTGACAAACACCGAGAAAGCAATACATGCATATACTAATCATCTTGACTCCTTTGAGACTTGATTGGGCATTACAACATAATACATAGACCGCCATCCAACTGCATCTATGACTAATAATCCACCTTTAGGTTATCATCCGAACCTCCTCCAGTATTAAGTTTGCAAGCAACAAATTATTGCTTTACGAACTGCGCGTAAAGTAAACAATATGATTGTTCTATGAACAAAGGATTGTTGTTTTCTCCCTAGTAGCAACAGCACATCTAGTACCTTAGAGATTTCTGTCACTTCCCCAGATTACCAGAGGCATGAACCCACTATCGAGCATAAATACTAACTCTTGGAGTTGCTAGCATCTACTTGGCCAAGATAGCTACTAACAACGGAAAGCATGCAAGATCACAAATAACAAAGACATGATAGAATCAATAATCAATCTGAAATAGCATCTCAATATCCATCGGATCCCCGCAAACACAACATGTAGAATTACAAATAGAGGATCTTGATCATGAACGGAGCTCACAAGATCTAAACATGAAAGCACAAAGGAGGAGAACCAACCATCTAGCTACTACATGGATCCGTAGTCCAAGGATGAACTACTCACGTATCACACCGGAGGCTTGCATGGTGATGAAGAAGGCCTCCAGGGTGAATTCCCCTCTCTGGTAGGGTGCCTGGAAGAACTTCAGATCCCTCTCGATCTAGGGATGGAGATGACGGCGGCTACAGACTCTTTCGTGGATTTTTTATCGGGCCCTTAGGGTTTTCGTCCCGAGGGCAATATATAGGCAGAAGGAGAGGCCGAGGGGGTGCCGGGAGCGGCCACACCACCCCCTGGTGCGGGCCAGGTGGTGTGGTGGCTCCCTGGCCCTTCTCTGTCTCGTATTCTGGCACTTGATGTCTTCCGGAAAAATAGGCACTTTGGGTTTTGTCCCGTCCAATTCCGAGAATATTCATTTTCTGACTTTCCTGGAACCAAAAATAGCAGAAAACAGGCAGCTGGCACTATGGCTCTTGTTAATAGGTTAGTCCAAGAAATCATATGAAAAGTACTCCAAAGTTGGAACAAAACACAAGAAAGTGGATAAAACCAAGCATGGAACATCAAAAATTATAGATACATTCGTCCTTGATACATTGCAAATGTATCTATAATTTTTGATGCTCCATGCTTGTTTTTATCCACTTTCTTGTGTTTTGTCCGCACTTTGGAGTACTTTTCATATGATTTCTTGGACTAAACTATTAACAAGAGCCACAGTGACAGCTGCCTGTTTTCTGCTCTTTTTGGTTCCAGGAAAGTCAGAAAATGAATATTCTCGGAATTGGACGGGACAAAAGCCAAAGTGCCTATTTTTCCAGAAGACTCACGGAGCCAGAATACGAGACGGAGGAGGGCCAGGGGCTGGCCACACACCCCTAGGCGCGGGATAGGCCTGGCCGCGCCAGGGCCTGGTGTGGTGGCCCCAGGCACCCCCTCAACCTCTCTCTTCGCCTCTAAGAAGCCTTCTGACCTAAAAACTTCGGGGGGTTCGACGTTTTTCCAGAAGGAGTTCCGCTCCGCCGCCACCACCAGATTCCACGAAACAGCACCAGAAACTCCGTTCTGGCACCCTGTCGGGACGGGGAATTGGAGGAGATCATCGCCATCATCATCACCATCGCTTCTCCATCGACCATCCATGTTTCCCCCATCTATGAGTGAGTAATCCCCCGTTGTAGGCTATGGGGATGGTAGGGATTGGATGAGATCGTTCATGTAATGGCATCAGATTGTTAGGGCATAGTGCCTAGTATCTTTTATTAGTGCTTTATGACTTTGTTGCGACTTGTTGTGCTTAATGCTTGTCACTAGGGCCCGAGTGCCATGATTTCAGATCTGAACTTATTATTGATTCATTATGATAGTATTGTTTCTAGTCTTATCTACAAGTTGTATACACACGTCGTTGTCCGGAACCTATGGTCCCGAAGTGACAGAAATCGGGATAGCCGGAAGGGAAAGGCTTTGATGTGAGGATCACATGTGTTCACGGAGTGTTAATGCTTTGCTCCGGTGCTCTATTAAAAGGAGCACCTTAATTTCCAGTAGTTCCCTAGAGGCCCCGCTGCAAACAGGCTGGCAGGACAAAAGATGTTGTGCAAGTTCTCATTGCGAGCACGTATGACTATATATGGAACACATGCCTAGGATTGTCTAGTACTTGGGTGATTTATCTTATTTATCTGCAATTGCCCTATGTTCTGATTGCTATGTGAATTGTCTTGTCCATGCAACGCCCGTCCATCCATCCCTATGCCTACCGCACTCGAATCCCACTGTTTACTGCTTTTGTTACTACTGTCTTTGCTTTGCTACTACTGTTACTTTACTATTCCTACTAGAAAACTGTTGCTACTGATAAACTGTTGTGAGCAAGATTGTTTCCAGGTGCAGCTGAATTGACAACTCAGTTGTTAAGGCTGATAAGTATTCTTTGGCTCCCCTTGTGTCGAATCAATAAATTGGGTTTCACTTCCCTCGAAAATACTGTGATACACCCCTATACTTGTGGGTCATCAAGACTATTTTCTGGCACCGTTGCCGGGGAGCATAGCTTTATTTATCAAGTTCACTTGGATTCACTATTGTTCAAGTTAAGTTTATTTTTCTCCTTGTTTGCTTGTTTCTTTATCAAAAATACAAAAACAATTTAGTTCCTACTGTAGTTGTTGTTTTCGTTGGTCTGTTATTGTCTTGCTTTATCATGCTTGATGTCAATGGTTGGTTTCTTTGAAACTGAATCTTATTGGCAAGGTGGGTTCATGGAAGATCAAAAGGATTATTATAAGGAACACCGCTTGTCACAAAAAGGGAAACACTTATGGGGACAAATTGATAGATTGTATACCATTGCTAGAAACGTGTGCTCTACTTATAATGTTACTTATTGCTTTGATAAATCTTGTTGCTGCAGGAGGTACAAACACCTCCCTTTTCAATGTGAGTATAATGATGATGTTACCATATCTTCTTATGTTAAGGGAAATTATGACTTTTATGATGTGGAACAAATTGAGGAATTTATTGCTTAGAAGGGTGCTTTTGAACTTGCTAGTTTGCTTGAAAATATTGATGATTCACCTTATAAGTATGAGGTTTATGGTATACTTAAATTTTGCTTTGATAATTACAAGGAAGAAAACAGCTATATTCTTGAATATATGAATAGATGCTTTCCACAAATGGAAGAGACTAATGCCTTGCAGGATCCTATGGAAGAAGAAATTGATGAACCTGAAATCTCATTAGATGAAAAAGAGGAGGAGAGTGATGAACAAAAGGTGGAAGAATGGATTAGCTACCCATGCCTACCTTCTAATGAGAGTAACTCTTTATCCCTTACATTATTTGATTGTCCCCCATGCTTACTAAAGAAGGATGAATGTTATGTTCCTGAGGATTCTTTTGAAGATGTTTATGATAAAGCTCTAGTGCTTGTAGATCATGAAAATCATGCTTTATGTGATAGTTATATTGTTGAGTTTCTGCATGAGGCTACTGAAAATTACTATAAGAGAGGAAAATATGGTTGTGGAAGTTTTAATGGTATTGAAACACCTCTCTATGTGCTGAAAGTTTTGAAGCTCCTCTTGTTTTATCTTCCTATTCCTGTCACTTTGTTCTTTGCAAATTTATTTGCATACACGGTTCCTATGCATAGGAAGTGGGTTAGACTTAAATGTGTTTTGGATTTGCTTCTTGATGCTGTCTTTTAATTCACTTCATATTTCTTATGAGAGCATCCTCTCAAACTTTTATGCCTGAAGATGATAATATGTCTATTATTCTTGGGAGACCTTTTCTTAAATATTGCATGAGCTGTTATTAATTGTAATCAAGGGAAGGTGACCTTAAATGAACACATTGTCTATTTCCTCAAGAATATTGAAAGGACTTATGGTTTGAATTCAATTGAACATGTTGAGGGCATTCAAGTTGGAGAAATATATTGTCCCATACGAAGAGAAAATTTTGAAACTATTATGATTGGGACCATTGCTATCAAGGTTGAGGTAACATAATCATTAGTTGAATACAAAGTTTTGTCGCATATGAAATTGTTTTGGTAACAAGACCTGATCAACCTTGTTAATAAAAGGATTTCATTGAACAAAACAATGTTTTCACCGTGATTATCTCCGCTTACTTCTATTCTATCCATTTTAGTTTTTGCTTCTTATGCCTAACTTAAAGGCGTTAAAAAAAAGGTACTTGTTGGAAGATAACCCAAGAGTTTTACTTGAGTCTTGGAAGTTATTACCTCTGTAATAACCTCTCCTTATCCTTTTCTTATTTGCTTTTTATGCCAAGATTAACCTCTAATGAGAGAGAAGTAATGATTGGAAAAGTTGTTGTCCTGAAACAGATTTCTGTGCTTCACCGTAAAAATTTCTGAGAGAGCTCTGTATGTCAGATTGAGCTGTAATTTTTTGTACTTCTACCCCAGGTTGTTATATAACTTTTGTTAGTTCAACACTTTTTGATTTGAGCAACAGAAGGTCTTATAAAAAATTCGTCTTTACCTGCTGGTCTGTTTTAATAGATTTCTGCCATTTTCTGCATTTGCTTCTTGTTGGTTCCTTCTTGAGTTCTTTTGGGAAATTGAGCTTTTTGAGGGAAGTGCTACAGTATCTAGTGTTCTAATGGAAGTTTATTTGGTGTTAGAACTAAACCTTAAGACTTATTTATCTTAAATGCACTAATGTTGCTAATAAAGATTGTGTGAAGTTTTGTATGAAGGAAAATTTTCAAGTGTATGGAAGGAATGAGTAATGAGATGAAGGATGGACTAAAGCTCAAGCTTGGGGATGCCACGCGTGTCACCCCAAGAAATATCTAAGAAGTACAAGCGTCAAAGCTTGGGGATGCCCAAGGCATCCCCTTCTTCATCAATAAAAATTCCAGGTTTCTTCCAAACGCTTCATTTTTATTGTTTCATGCATAGTTGTGTTGTTCTTGGAGCGTCTTCTTTTTCGTTTTTGTTTTGGTTTTTAGTTTGCGTGGTTTGCTTAGTTTGCTGAATAAATTGGTTGGACTCCCTCATTCATACATTGGTGTTCAAATAGTCTGGTTTGGATTGGAAAAGAGTAGGAAAGCTCATGCTTAAGTGGTAAAGAGAGCTTGTTTTTGACTGTGGCCTATGCTTTGTCATGCCATGCTTGATATTGTTTTGGCTTTATGCTTAGTATTCTTTACTGTATCATGACTTGTTATAAACAATTGAGATTTCTTAATGTGCCTTGGATGAATCATGCGTTGTTTTGGCATATTAAAGCATAGTATAGTGGTATTCCCCTTTGATGTTTTATTTGGGTTGACTTGGCACATGCTCACACCATTATATGACTATCTCAAGTCACCATAAGCCTTTATGATCCTTTAGTTTTCAACTTGTAGTATCACTTTATGCTTTGATCAATGATGTTTTATCGCTCTGCATGATTATGGCCATTATTGCTCTCTTAGTTTATCGCTCCCAGTCTTTTGCTAGCCTCCATAACAAATTATGAGTTCCACTCATGCATCCAACTCCCTAAACCAAGTTTTTCCAAAGAGTTCACCATACCTACCTACTAGCTTATGCTATTCCAAGTATATTCATGCTTTTGTTTACCTTCCACTTGTTATGAGAAAACTAGTGATTAAAGCTCTCACGAACTTGATGGCACACTTTACTTTTTGCCCCTAATAAACTTGAACCATTGGGTCCTTCTTTCTTGCGTATATGCTTGCGCTTTATAAGTTTAAATTAGCAGAACCATGTTTCATGGGGAACGCTTTCAACATTGCACTTGTACTCTGTACCCCGTTGATATCATGTTCTTTTGCTTACGGATCCCGGCGGTGTGAAATAAAAGTGGAACTTGTAAGATCATGGAGTTTGTATGTGTGTTAGAGAAACGCCTGGGCCGCTAGCCTAAGCCATGCCTAATCATGGTAAAAACTTACAGCATCACCATAATGAGCACTCTATGAAGCATCCTCAATAAAAACCTATGCAAATAGCAAATAAAACGATCGCTGAGATGCTCATTGTCTACTTGCCTTGTCATTTTGATTATGGGGAAGCTCCCGTATCATGTGCAAGGGGTACCCCGTTGGCGGTTCTTAATGATACACATATACTTACAATGACAAGAGCTTACTCGTGACTGAAGTTGAGTAGCATGAGGATTGGTCTTCGTAAGTAAGGGCATGAGATTTCGGTTTATAACTTGTCAAGCATATCCTCTTAGTTGTGTCACTTTAACCTTAATCACCTTCAAGATGCTTATGATAGGGGCAATAAGAGCTGAAAGCTATAAGTACCATAATTTTTGGAAGCTCTTTATGAGACTTGAATCCCTACTTCCTTTTACAAAGGCTTTTCTTCCACCATTACATTGAGTCTCCACCTTCTATCTTTATGCACTACTTTGAGAGCATAGTGGCCATTCTTAGTTCTATGTGAAGGAAATATGCCCTAGAGGCAATCATAGAGATGATTGTATTTCATGTGTATCCATGAGTTATTATAATTTTCCTTGAATATCCATATACCAGGCAACTTGTATTGATTGGCAATTATGTGAATTGTTTGTGAAACTCTTTACTTGTATGGTTATCTAATAATTGTCCCTAGTCAGAGTTCATGCGAGGACACACGTGAATATTAGACTAGCACATCGATTGGTTAATGACTATGTTTCGCAAGTCATTGACATAGAGATGTCAAACCAATGATGTGGACACATGCTATGAACATGGGGTTGGACTGACCCAACATGAGACTAGCAATAATACTTGCTGCTCTCTCTACACATCGTGTACGTTTTGTCCTTAGACCTGAGATTGTCGCATGTACTTGAGATGTGGATCGACCTACTTTGGGGCTATCAAACACTACCCCGTAACTGGGTAGTTATAAAGGTAGCTTTCGGGTTTGTCCTGATACATGCTGCAAGGCATCGGTCAATCAAGATGGGATTTGCCCCTCTCTACTTGAGAGAGATATCTCTGGGCCCCTCGAGTGATCGGATCCAGAAATGCATGGCCGTGCTACATATGGTTAAGAGTTAACCTAGTAAAGGGATTCTGAATCACAGTATCGAGAAAGAGAGGTCAGCTTAGAGCTAGACCAAATATCGTGAGGCAAAGGGAAAGACATGTACTCAACCTTGTGATGGTTCGTCTGAATGATCTTTATATGCGTTTAGGAGTTGGCACGTCTTGCTAGAGGCCGCTACCAACTATTGATGGAGTAAGTGTACTCGCGTCATGTCTATACGTGTATGAACCTATAGGGTCACACACTTTAGGGGCTGGAAGCCTAATGAGGATTGGATCCGAATTAGACCAGGCTTAGGCTGCTAATGGGCTGCTAATGTAGAAGCCCACCAGGGATGCCTATATAAGAGGGAGTGAGGCGAGCTGAAAATGAGAGAGCATTCCACCCAGCCGCCACTCCTCTTCCGCCTGTGTTGCACGCGCAGACCTAGCAGTTTGGCGTGTGACGGCTTCCACTCCGGACGTGTGGATACCTCGGAGGTGCTGCATCTGTAGCACTTGGACGAGCCGCGCAAAGGGGAGCTGCTCGTGGGACGAGGACGAGGAGGAGACGTAGAACATCTACACTGCCGCAACGTGCTTCATCGAGTTCCGCACCTACGCGTCTAGCGGTAATCCCGTGATCTATGACAATAGTATTCCTGGTTGACGCGGTAGAAAATTTTGATTTTACGCTAGTGTAGCCTACCCGTAACCCTTCAGTGGTATCAGAGCCGATGCTATTCAGTCATAGGTTCGGGAAGTTTGCATATGGTGATATGTAGATTGATATGAATGATATGATCGTTTGTATGGCGGTGTTTCTGGATTGATCTATGATCTTACTTTCCGTGATCGTGATTCTAAGGTCGTTGAACGACTTACCCCTACCGGTCGGTTTCCGCCATCGGGGTAGATAGTGACACATAAATCCTTCTGAATCACGCGAAGATCAATATGATTGATCGAATCGGGAATTAGATCTGAATCGACGTACCGTGATCACAGGAGTTTGGTCGAATCGGAACTATGGTCGGTTTATGGTAAATTTGATTTGCCGATCAAAATCCTTAAAGAAAATTGTATAGATTTGATCTCTCATTTTTCACAAATGTCCGGCCGCGAGGGGCGCTGCCCCTTCGAACCCCGCAGGGGGAGACCCCCTAGACTCCCCTTAGTCGTAGCCCCCTTTTTGTATCTCGTTAAGGTTCATAGGTGGTACGATTTCACATGATCCGGTAGAATGCGATTCTATGCACAACTTGTTTTTGCAGGATTTATGTGATCAGTATGGCCCAAAAATGTATGCGATGCATGTATGTATTTTTTCATGACCTGCGTGTCGTGAGTTGGGCAACACGGCTGGAGCCATATGTGTTGTCAATTATTGTAATGGCCTGCGTGCCAACTTGTGATGATCCCAATACCATGTAATTTTGATTACTAGATGTTAGGAGTAATAGCTTGTATTAGTTCTTGGAGAACTCATCACTTGGAGGATGGCTCGCATAGAGCATGAACATGGAGATCATCATGGTGGACAGGTTCGATGGAGATCACCATGAGAAAATGGGCCATACTGTATCACATCTATGTGAATGCTATTCTTATACGTTTTACTACTATGCATGCTTAGATGATAGAAGTAGAACGATCCCTCACAGAGTTTAAGTTAAACCATTCCCTCCCAACCAAACCTTGCACCATCCTATGCCCTGTACAATCGTTGGTGGGTCTATGAAATTAGGGTGCCACGGTTTTCCTTGGCTGGATGGGTTTGTATCGGATACCTACACAGGGTTGGTGAGCTTAACAAGGTCATCTTAACAGTTAAGGACCTTGGGGCATAAAGGTTGGGCGCCTAGTTTTGACATAGAGATGTCACCCAACAACAAGAGTCATATGTGATATGATTAGCAAAGGTTGCTTACCGATTTACCTTGTCTTCTAGTAGTGATGCTAAAGCTCACTAGTCGACTTGTTAATTGGGGATCTTGAATCACTTAGTATCAATAGAGGGATGTTGATTTAAGTGGGAGTATATGCTATTAAATTGTTTAATATGTTTTACTCTTTCATGGTTACATGGCTTAGTATTTTGCATATTTTTTTGTTCTAGATCAATGGCACCGAACAATTCATCACCTTTTGCTTTGCGTTCGATTCTTGATAAACTAAATGGAACAAACTATTCGGACTGGGTCCGTAACCTGAGAATTGTTCTCAGGGCTGAGAAAAAGGAAACTGTTCTGGATACCCTAATCCCGGATGAACCTGCTGATAATGCAACTGCTACCCTTAAGAATGCCTACAAGAAAGCATGTGATGAATCTCTTGAGGTCAATTGTCTTATGCTTGCATGCATGGAACCTGATCTTCAAAAACAGTTTGAGGATCAGGAAGCGTACGATATGATCGTTGCGCTTAAGGACATGTTCCAGACTCAGGCTAGGACTGAGAGGTATAATGTCGCTAAGTCCTTTGTGGAATGCAAGCTGGCAGAGGGAGCAGCTGTAGGCCCCCATGTGATCAAAATGGTTGGTTACAGTCAGACTTTGGAAAAGCTTGGCTTTCCATTAGGCCAAGAGTTGGCCACTGACTTCATTTTGGCATCTCTTCCATCTAGCTATGGGCATTTCATTTCGAACTACCATATGCATGGGGTGGAGAGGGGCCTTAATGAATTATGTGGGATGCTGAAAACAGCAGAATGTGACATTAAGAAGTGTGCAGGGCATAGCCATGTGATGGCTGCGCAGAACAAGCCTAGCTTCAAGAAAAAGGGCACTTCTTGGCAGAAGAAGAAGGGCAAGGCTAATGATACGATCCCTAAGCCAAACCCTGCACCCAAGCAAAAGGCTGGTCCTGCAGGAGACACTGAGTGTTTCTTTTGTCACGAATATGGCCACTGGAAGAGAAACTGCAGCAAGTACTAGGCTTCTTTGAAGAAAAGTGGAAGTAAGAGTACTTCCCACTCAGGTACACTTGTTGTAAATGTTGTGGACATTTTTCTCGCAGATTATTATGTTAACTCTTGGGTATTTGATACCGGATCGGTTGCTCATATTTGCAATTCGATGCAGGGGCTAATAAGGACTAGAGAAGTGCAAAAAGGCGAAGTGGATTTTCGCGTCGGAAATAAAGCAAGGGTTGCTGCATTGTTCGTCGGCGTCATGCAACTTCACCTTCCGTCAGGATTTATCATGGAGTTGAATAATTGTTATTACATTCCTAGTATGGGTCGAAAC
This sequence comes from Avena eriantha, assembly GCA_910589775.1. NCBI lineage: Eukaryota > Viridiplantae > Streptophyta > Magnoliopsida > Poales > Poaceae > Avena > Avena eriantha. Next base: position 346,014,941 of record OU342746.1, on the reverse strand, counting down.
ATTTTATCACCTTCATGTTTGATGAGGGATGGTTATTCATTCGCGAGTACAAACAATGGTTGTGTAATCTCTAAGAATGCTATGTTTGTGGCTGATGCTCCCATTGTGAATGGGTTATTTATTTTAAATCTTGATAATGCATGTGTTTACAATGTTAGTGCTAAAAGGCTTCGACCAAATGATTTGAGTCCTACCTATCTATGGCATTGTCGTTTGGGGCATATAAGTGAAAAGCGCATGAAGAAGCTCCATGGTGATGGTCTTCTAACTTCGTTTGATTTTGAATCATACGAGACATGTCAAGCTTGTTTACTTGGAAAGATGACCAAGACGCCTTTTACGGGGTTTCCCGAGAGAGCGACAGACTTGTTGGAACTCATACATACTGATGTATGTGGACCAATGAGCACGACAGCCAGAGGAGGATATCACTACTTTATTACTTTCACTGATGATTTCAGTAGATATGGCTATGTCTACTTGATGAAGCATAAGTCTGAAACTTTTGAAAAGTTCAAAGAGTTTCAAAATGAGGTAGAGAATCAACGTGGCAAGAAAATAAAGGCCTTGCGATCTGATCGCGGAGGTGAATATTTGAGTCACGAGTTTAGCAATCATCTTAAGAGTTGCGGAATTGTTCCACAGCTCACGCCACCCGGAACGCCTCAAAGAAACGGGGTCTCTGAACGGCGTAATCGAACTTTGTTGGACATGGTTCGATCGATGATGAGCCAGTCGGGTTTACCATTATCATTTTGGGGTTACGCGCTAGAAACAGCAGCTTTCACACTAAATAGGGTACCATCTAAATCCGTAGTTAAGACACCATATGAGATGTGGACTGGAAAGAATCCCAGTTTGTCTTTTCTAAAGATTTGGGGTTGTGATGCATTTGTCAAGCGACTTCAGTCGGACAAGCTAACACCCAAATCGGATAAGTGCATTTTTGTGGGATACCCAAGGGAAACCTTAGGGTATTACTTCTACAACCGAGAAGAGGGCAAAGTGTTTGTCGCTCGTAGCGGTGTTTTCCTAGAGAAAGAGTTTCTCACAAAGGGAACGAGTGGAAGGTCGGTGCGACTTGAAGAAGTTCAAGATGAGCCAGTCGGGGATGCTTCTACGAGTGATGCTATTGTAGCAGAACAAGTTGAGGAACCCGTGGCAATAGAAGCACCACAACCACGAAGGTCGGCGAGGCTCCGCGAAGCGCGAGAGTTACTATTGTTAGACAATGATGAGCCTGCGACCTATGCAGAAGCGATGGTGGACCCAGACTCTGAGAAATGGCTGATTGCCATGAGATCCGAGATAGAGTCCATGGGAGACAATCAAGTTTGGAACTTGGTTGACCTGCCTGATGGTTTTAAAGCCATCGAGTGCAAGTGGATCTATAAGAAGAAGATTGATATGGATGGAAATGTTCACATCCATAAAGCTCGACTTGTTGCAAAAGGTTTTCGACAAGTTCAAGGAGTTGACTACGACGAGACTTTCTCGCCCGTAGCGATGCTTAAATCTATACGGATCATTCTAGCCATTGCTGCACATTTCGATTATGAGATATGGCAGATGGATGTCAAAACGGCTTTCTTAAATGGAATCCTTTCTGAGGACGTGTATATGATGCAGCCCGAAGGTTTTGTCGATCCAAACAATGCTGGAAAGGTATGCAAACTTCAAAAGTCTATTTATGGGCTGAAGCAAGCATCTCGAAGTTGGAACATTCGATTTGATGAAGTTGTAAAGGAGTTTGGCTTCACCAAAAACGAACAAGAACCTTGTGTGTATAAGAAAGAAAATGGGAAATCACTTGTGTTTCTAATCTTATATGTGGATGACATATTATTGATTGGAAATGACATTCCTATGCTCGAGTCTGTTAAGACCTCATTGAAAAATAGTTTTTCTATGAAGGACTTGGGAGAAGCGGCATATATTCTGGGTATCAAGATCTATAGAGATAGATCAAGGAGGCTAATTGGATTAAGCCAGAGTACGTACATTGACAAAGTGTTGAAACGGTTCAGCATGGAAGAGGCTAAGAAGGGGTTCTTGCCCATGTCTCACGGCATTAAACTCAGCAAGACTCAGTGTCCTTCGACCACTGATGAGCGAGAACGCATGAGTAGGGTTCCATATGCTTCGGCTATTGGATCCATCATGTATGCAATGACATGTACTCGCCCAGATGTTTCCTATGCTCTAAGTGTTACGAGCAGATACCAGGCTGATCCAGGTGAGATTCACTGGACAGCGGTAAAGAATATCCTTAAGTACTTGAGAAGGACTAAGGATATGTTCCTAGTTTATGGAGGTGAGGTTGAACTCAGTGTAAAGGGTTACACAGATGCGAGTTACCTTAATAACTCAGATGACTCGAAATCGCAATCAGGTTATGTGTTTGTCATGAATGGTGGTGCTGTGAGCTGGAAAAGTTCCAAGCAAGATACAGTGGCCTCCTCTTCAACAGAAGCTGAATATATTGCTGCCTCGGAGGCTGCAAAGGAAGCTGTTTGGATTAGGAATTTCCTGATCGCTCTTGGTGTGGTTCAGGGCTCGTCCAATCCCTTGGACGTTTATTGTGACAACAATGGTGCTATTGCACAAGCCAAAGAACCTAGACAGCACCAGAAGAACAAACATATTCGCATGCGCTACCATCTGATTCGTGAGTTCATTGATGAAGGTAGTGTCATGTTATGCAAAATACATACGGACTCAAATGTTGCTGATCCCTTGACTAAGCCACTCCCGCAGCCTGCGCATGAAGCGCACACAAGAGCAATAGGTATTAGATACTGTCTAGATTGACTCTAGTGCAAGTGGGTGACTGAAGGAAATATGCCCTAGAGGCAATCATAGAGATGATTGTATTTCATGTGTATCCATGAGTTATTATAATGTTCCTTGAATATCCATATACCAGGCAACTTGTATTGATTGGCAATTATGTGAATTGTTTGTGAAACTCTTTACTTGTATGGTTATCTAATAATTGTCCCTAGTCGGAGTTCATGCGAGGACACACGTGAATATTAGACTAGCACATCGATTGGTTAATGACTATGTTTCGCAAGTCATTGACATAGAGATGTCAAACCAATGATGTGGACACATGTTATGAACATGGGGTTGGACTGACCCAACATGAGACTAGCAATAATACTTGCAGCTCTCTCTACACATCGTGTACGTTTTGTCCTTAGACCTGAGATTGTCGCATGTACTTGAGATGTGGATCGACCTACTTTGGGGCTATCAAACACTACTCCGTAACTGGGTAGTTATAAAGGTAGCTTTCGGGTTTGTCCTGATACATGCTGCAAGGCATCGGTCAATCAAGATGGGATTTGCCCCTCTCTACTTGAGAGAGATATCTCTGGGCCCCTCGAGTGATCGGATCCAGAAATGCATGGCCGTGCTACATATGGTTAAGAGTTAACCTAGTAAAGGGATTCTGAATCACAGTATCGAGAAAGAGAGGTCAGCTTAGAGCTAGACCAAATATCGTGAGGCAAAGGGAAAGACATGTACTCAACCTTGTGATGGTTCGTCCGAATGATCTTTATATGCGTTTAGGAGTTGGCACGTCTTGCTAGAGGCCGCTACCAACTATTGACGGAGTAAGTGTACTCACGTCATGTCTATACGTGTATGAACCTATAGGGTCACACACTTTAGGGGCTGGAAGCCTAATGAGGATTGGATCCGAATTAGACCAGGCTTAGGCTGCTAATGGGCTGCTAATGTAGAAGCCCACCAGGGATGCCTATATAAGAGGGAGTGAGGCGAGCTGAAAAGGAGAGAGCATTCCACCCAGCCGCCACTCCTCTTCCGCCTGTGTTGCACGCGCAGACCTAGCAGTCTGGCGTGTGACGGCTTCCACTCCGGACGTGTGGATACCTCGGAGGTGCTGCATCTGTAGCACTTGGACGAGCCGCGCAAAGGGGAGCTGCTCGTGGGACGAGGACGAGGAGACGTAGAACATCTACACTGCCGCAACGTGCTTCATCGAGTTCCGCACCTGCGCGTCTAGCGGTAATCCCGTGATCTATGACAATAGTATTCCTGGTTGACGCGGTAGAAAATTTTGATTTTACGCTAGTGTAGCCTACCCGTAACCCTTCACTATGTGCATTGTCCCAAGACTAGTTGGTTGATGCATAACTTGTTATTGCTTGTTTGAAACTTTTGTATCTAGTCACTCTTATGAACTTTGAAGGTGTCCTATGCATTTATATTTGCTACTCTATTGAGGGACAAGCTGAATACTTTTATGCTATGTTTTCTTTATGTGAAACAAACAAACGTCTTGCAAAGCATTGTTATTCATGAATCTTTTGTTTGTGCCTTTTCATGTTCCATCATAGTCTCTTTGCTTATTGCTAGAACTTTGTCTTTCATGTTATGATTGAAGTACTTTGATCCCAGATTTGAATGTTTTACAAATATTTTGATCAAGTCTTTGATGGTGCATGTCACCTCAAAAATTATTCTATCTTTTTATCACTTACCTACTCGAGGACGAGCAGGAGTTAAGCTTGGGGATGTTGATACATTGCAAATGTATCTATAATTTTTGATGCTCCATGCTTGTTTTATCCACTTTCTTGTGTTTTGTCCACACTTTGGAGTACTTTTCATATGATTTCTTGGACTAACCTATTAACAAGAGCCACAGTGTCAGCTGCCTGTTTTCTGCTCTTTTTGGTTCCAGGAAAGTCAGAAAATGAATATTCTCGGAATTGGACGGGACAAAAGCCAAAGTGCCTATTTTTCCAGAAGACTCACAGAGCCAGAATACGAGACGGAGGAGGGCCAGGGGCTGGCCACACACCCCCAGGCGTGGGCTAGGCCTGGCCGCGCCAGGGCCTGGTGTGGTGGCCCTAGGCACCCCCTCGACCTCTCTCTTCGCCTATAAGAAGCCTTCTGACCTAAAAACTTCGAGGGGTTCAACGTTTTTCTAGAAGGAGTTCCGCTCCGCCGCCACCACCAGATTCCATGAAACAGCACCAGAAACTCCGTTCTGGCACCCTGTCGGGATGGGGAATTGGAGGAGATCATCGTCATCATCATCATCATCATCATCGCTTCTCCATCGACCATCCATGTTTCCCCCATCTATGAGTGAGTATCCCCCGCCGTAGGCTATGGGGATGGTAGGGATTGGATGAGATCGTTCATGTAATGGCATCAGATTGTTAGGGCATAGTGCCTAGTATCTTTTATTAGTGCTTTATGACTTTGTTGCGACTTGTTGTGCTTAATGCTTGTCACTAGGGCTCGAGTGCCATGATTTCAGATCTGAACTTATTATTGATTCATTATGATAGTATTGTTTCTGGTCTTATCTACAAGTTGTATACACACGTCGTTGTCTGGAACCTATGGTCCCGAAGTGACAGAAATCGGGGTAGCCGAAAGGGAAAGGCTTTGATGTGAGGATCACATGTGTTCACGGAGTGTTAATGCTTTGCTCCGGTGCTCTATAAAAAGGAGCACCTTAATTGCCAGTAGTTCCCTAGAGGCCCCGCTGCAAACGGGTTGGCAGGACAAAAGATGTTGTGCAAGTTCTCATTGCGAGCACGTATGACTATATATGGAACACATGCCTAGGATTGTCTAGTACTTGGGTGCTTTATCTTATTTATCTGCAATTGCCCTATGTTCTGATTGCTATGTGAATTGTCTTGTCCATGCAACGCCCGTCCATCCATCCCTATGCCTACCGCACTCGAATCCCACTGTTTACTGCTTTTGTTACTACTGTCTTTGCTTTGCTACTACTGTTACTTTACTATTTCTACTACAAAACTGTTGCTACTGATAAACTGCTGTGAGCAAGATTGTTTCCAGGTGCAGCTGAATTGACAACTCAGTTGTTAAGGCCGATAAGTATTCTTTTGCTCCCCTTGTGTCGAATCAATAAATTGGGTTTCACTTCCCTCGAAAATACTGCGATACACCCCCTATACTTGTGGGTCATCAGTCCTCGAGTAGGTAAGTGATAAAAAGAAAGAATAATTTTTGAGGTGACATGCACCATCAAAGACTTGATCAAAATATTTGTAAAACATTTGAAGCTGGGATCATAGTACTTCAATCATAACATGAAAGACAAAGTTCTAGCAATAAGCAAAGAAACTATGATGCAACATGAAAAGGCACAAACAAAAGATTCATGAATAACAATGCTTTGCAAGACGTTTGTTTGTTTCACATAAAGAAAACATAGCATAATAGTATTTAGCTTGTCCCTGAATAGAGTAGCAAATATTAATGCATAGGACACCTTCAAAGTTCATAAGAGTGACTAGATGCAATAGTTTGAAACAAGCAATAACAAGTTATGCATCAATCAACTAGTCTTGGGACAATGCACATAGACTAAGAATGGCCACTATGCTCTCAAAGTAGGTGCATAAAGTTAGAAGGTGGAGACTCAATATTATGGTGGAAGAAAGGCCTTTTGTAAAAGGAAGTAGGGATTCAAGTCTCATAAAGAGCTTCCAAAAATTATGGTACTTATTAGTTTTCATCTCTCATTGCCCCTATCATAAGCATCTTTAAGGTGATTAAGGTTAAAGTGACACAACTAAGAGGATATGCTTGACAAGTTATAAACCGAAATCCCATGCCCCTTACTTACGAAGACCGATCCTCATGCTACTCAACTTCAGTCACGAGTAAGCTCTTGTCATTGTAAGTACATGTGTATCATTAAGAACCGCCAACGGGGTACCCCTTGCACATGATACGGGAGCTTTCCCATAATCAAAATGATAAGGCAAGCAGACAATGAGCATCTCAGCGATCTTTTTATTTGCTATTTGCATAGGTTTTATTGAGAATGCTTCATAGAGTGCTCATTATGGTGATGTTGTAAGTTTCCACCGTGATTAGGCATGGCTTAGGCTAGCGGCTCATGCGTTTCTCTAACACACATACAAACTCCATGATCTTACAAGTTCCACTTTTATTTCACACCGTCGGGATCCGTAAGCAAAAGAACATGATATCAACGGGGTACAAAGTACAAGTGCAATGTTGAAAGCATTCCCATGAAACATGGTTCTGCTAATTTCAACTTATAAAGCGCAAGCATATACGCAAAAAAGAAGGACCCAATGGTTCAAGTTTATTAGAGGCAAAAAGTAAAGTGTGCCATCAAGTTCGTGAGAGCTTTAATCACTAGTTTTCTCATAACAAGTTTAATTTGGAAGGTAAACAAAAGCATGAATATACTTGGAATAGCATAAGCTAGTAGGTAGGTATGGTGGACTCTTTGGAATAACTTGGTTTAGGGAGTTGGATGCATGAGTGGAACTCATAATTTGTTGTGGAGGCTAGCAAAAGACTGGGAGCGACAAACTAAGAGAGCAATAATGGCCATAATCATGCAGAGCGACAAAACATCATTGATCAAAGCATAAAGTGATACTACAAGTTGAAAACTAAAGGATCATAAAGGCTATGGTGACTTGAGATAGTCATAACATGGTGTGAGCATGTGCCAAGTCAACCCAAATAGAGCATCAAAGGAGAATACCACTATACTATGCTTTAATATGCTAAAACAACGCATGATTCATCCAAGGCACATTAAGCAATCTCAATTGTTTATAACAAGTCATGCTACAGCAAATAATACTAAGTATAAAGCCAAAACAATATCAAGCATGGCATGACAAAGCATAGGCCATAGTCAAAACGAGCTCTTTTTACCACATAAGCATGAACTTTCCTACTCTTTTCCAAACCAAACCAAACTATTTGTAAACCAATGTATGAAAGAGGGGGTCCAACCAATTTATTCAGAAAACTAAGAAAACCAAAGCAAACTAAAGACAAAAACGAAAACAAAAAAGAAGACGCTCCAAGAAAAACACAACTATGCATGAAACAATAAAAATGAAGCGTTTGGAAGAAACCTGGAATTTTTATTGATGAAGAAGGGGATGCCTTGGGCATCCCCAAACAGAACTTTGTCCCCAACTTGCGATGAGGTTGTCAATCTCACCGTGTTTTGCGGAAAACAAAGGATTAAACGTATCGAATGGAATAAAGTAAAAGTTTGCAGAAAGTAAACACAAAGAAGTAAAAGATTGTAGATTGTATGTAAAGTAAAGGACCGGGATCCATAGTTCACTAGAGGTGGATCTCCTTAAGATAGATAACATGTTGGGTGAACAAATTACAGCGGGGCAATTGACAAACACCGAGAAAGCAATACATGCATATACTAATCATCTTGACTCCTTTGAGACTTGATTGGGTATTACAACATAATACATAAACCGCCATCCAACTGCATCTATGACTAATAATCCACCTTCAGGTTATCATCCGAACCCCCTCTAGTATTAAGTTGCAAGCAACAGATTATTGCTTTACGAACTGCGTGTAAAGTAAACAATACGATTGTTCTATGAACAAAGGATTGTTGTTTTCTCCCTAGTAGCAACAGCACATCTAGTACCTTAGAGGTTTCTGTCACTTCCCCAGATTACCAGAGGCATGAACCCACTATCGAGCATAAATACTAACTCTTAGAGTTGCTAGCATCTACTTGGCCAAGATAGCTACTAACAACGGAAAGCATGCAAGATCACAAATAACAAAGACATGATAGAATCAATAATCAATCTGAAATAGCATCTCAATATCCATCGGATCCCCGCAAACACGACATGTAGAATTACAAATAGATGATCTTGATCATGAACGGAGCTCACGAGATCTAAACATGAAAGCACAAAGGAGGAGAACCAGCCATCTAGCTACTACATGGATCCGTGTCCAAGGATGAACTACTCACGTATCACACCGGAGGCTTGCATGGTGATGAAGAAGGCCTCCAGGGTGAATTCCCCTCTCCGGCAGGGTGCCGGGAAGAGCTTCAGATCCCTCTCGATCTAGGTATGGAGATGACGGCGGCTACAGACTCTTTCGTGGATTTTTGATCGGACCCTTAGGGTTTTCGTCCCGAGGGCAATATATAGGCGGGAGGAGAGGCCGATGGGGTGCCGGGAGCGGCCACACCACCCCCTGGTGCGGGCCAGGTGGTGTGGTGGCTCCCTGGCCCTTCTCTGTCTCGTATTCTGGCACTTGATGTCTTCCGGAAAAATAGGCACTTTGGCTTTTGTCCCATCCAATTCCGAGAATATTCATTTTCTGACTTTCCTGGAACCAAAAACAGCAGAAAACAGGCAGCTAGCACTATGGCTCTTGTTAATAGGTTAGTCCAAGAAATCATATGAAAAGTACTCCAAAGTTGGAACAAAACACAAGAAAGTGGATAAAACCAAGCATGGAACATCAAAAATTATAGATACATTTGCAATGTATGAAAGCGTCATATATATTAGGCATTAAAATCTATAGAGATAGATCAAGGCGCCTAATTGGGCTATCGCAGAGTACATACCTTGATAAGATATTAAAGAAGTTTAATATGGACGAAAGTAAGAAGGGGTTCTTACCTATGTTGCAAGGCAAGACACTGAGTAAGACTCAAAGTCCGGCTACGGCGGAAGAAAGAGAGATGATGGATAAGATCCTCTATGCCTCGGCCATAGGCTCTATTATGTATGCCATGCTATGTACAAGACCGGATGTGGCACATGCTATTAGTTTGACTAGTAGGTACCAATCTGATCCAGGTTCAGAACACTGGATAGCGGTAAAGAACATCCTCAAGTACTTGAGAATAACTAGGGATATGTTTCTTATATACAGAGGTGAAGAAGAGCTAGTCGCTAAGTGTTATGTCGATGCTAGCTTTGACACCGATCCGGATGACTCTAAGTCTCAATCCGGATACGTATTTCTCTTGAACGGAGCAACAGTTAGTTGGAGGAGTTCCAAACAACCTGTGGTGGATGGATCAACAACGGAGGCGGAATATGTTGCTGCTTCAGATGCGGCGCAGGAAGCGGTTTGGATGAAAGAGTTCATTACGGAACTAGGTGTGGTTCCTAGTGCATTGGACCCAATGGTGATCTATTGTGACAACAATGGAGCCATAGCCAACTGATGACCCACAAGTATAGGGGGTGTATCGCAGTATTTTTGAGGGAAGTGAAACCCAATTTATTGATTCGACACAAGGGGAACCAAAGAATATTTATAAGCCTTAACAACTGAGTTGTCAATTCAGCTGCACCTGGAAACAATCTTGCTCACAACAGTTTATCAGTAGCAATAGTTTTGTAATAGGAATAGTAAAGTAACAGCAGTAGTAAAGCAAAGACAGTAGTAACAAAAGCAGTAAACTGTGGGATTCGAGTGCGATAGGCATAGGGATGGATGAACGGGTGTTGCATGGACAAGACAATTCAAATAGTAATCAGAACATAGGGCAATTGCAGATAAATAAGATAAAGCATCTAAGTACTAGACAATCCTAGGCATGTGTTCCATATATAGTCATACGTGCTCGCAATGAGAACATGCACAACATCTTTTATCCTGCCAGCCCGTTTTAGCGGGGCCTCTAGGGAACTATTGGCAATTAAGGTGCTCCTTTTAATAGAGCACCGGAGCAAAGCATTAACACTCCATGAACACATGTGATCCTCACATCAAAGCCATTCCCTTCCGGTTATCCCGATTTTTATCACTTCGGGGCCATAGGTTCCGGACAACAACGTGTGTATACAACTTGCAGATAAGACAAAAAACAATACTATCATAATGAATCAATAACATGTTCAGATCTGAGATCATGGCACTCGGGCCCTAGTGACAAGCATTAAGCACAACAAGTCACAACAAAGTCATAAAGCACTAATAAAAGATACTAGGCACCATGCCTAACAATCTGATGCCATTACATGAACGATCTCATCCAATCCCTACCATCCCCATAGCCTACAACGGGGGATTACTCAATCATAGATGGGGAAACATGGATGGTCGATGGAGAAGCGATGGTGATGATGATGGCAATGATCTCCTCCAATTCCCCGTCCCGGTAGGGTGCCAGAACGGAGTTTCTGGTGCTGTTTCGTGGAATCTGGTGGTGGCGGCGGAGCAAAACTCCTTGTGAAAAAACATCGAACCCCCCAAAGTTTTTAGGTCAGAAGGCTCCTTATAGGTGAAGAGAGAGGCCGAGGGGGTGCCTGGGGGGCCCACACCACCCCCTAGCGCGGCTTGGCCTGACCCGCGCCAGCAGGTGGTGTGACCACCCCCTGACTCTTCTCCGTCTCGTATTCCGGCTCTTGGAGTCTTCGGGTGAAATAGGATTTTTGGCATATTTTCCGGGATTTTTCCTGATAGTTGATTTTCTGCACAAAAAGTAAGCACCAAGGAAATTCTGCTGAAAATAGCGTCAGTCCGCATTAGTTGTATCCAAATCACACAAGTATAAGTGTTCGGGAAAGTAGATACGTTTTGAACGTATCACCAACACAAAGGAACCGAGGTCTCACAAGAATTCCAAGCATATTAAGCGTCGGTTTTACTCCATCCGCGAGCATGTCAATGATGGAGATATAAAGATTTGTAAAGTACACACGGACCTAAATGTAGCAGATCCGTTGACTAAAGCTCTCCGTAGCGCAAAATATGATCAACACCAGAACTCCATGGGTGTTAGATTTATCACTATGTGAACTAGATTATTGTCTCTAGTGCAAGTGGGAGACTGAAGGAAATATGCCCTGAGAGGCAATAATAAAGTTGTTATTATGTATTCCTTATATATGATAGATGTTTATTTTGCAAGCTAGAATTGTATTGATCGGAAACATCAATACATGTGTGTTTAATAAACAAAAAGGGTTCCTAGTTATGCCCCTCTTATAGACTAGCTTGTTGATTAACAAGATGATCAAGGTTTCCTGATCATGGATATTGGATGTGTTAATAACAAGGTCACACCATTGGTGAAATAATGTGATGAACATTCATCCAAAGTATAGCATTACGATCAAGTCATTATGTTTATATTGCTATAACATCATACAAAGTAATCTTTATCCTTAGACCATGATATCATGTTAATTGCTAACACCGGAAGAGTATCTTGATAACATGAAACGTCACACCGTAACAGGGTGACTATAAAGATGGGTTCTGTGCTACGAAGGTGTTATGTTGAGGCTCATGGATCAAGAGTGGAATTTGTCAATCCCGATGACGGATATATATACTCTGAGCCCTCTCGGTGATATCACATTGAGATAGCTTGCAAGCAAGTGATGTGATCACTAGAATGTTATATCACGGGAACGAGAAAAGAGTGCATGTCGGTAACGAGATCAAACTAGGTATGGAGATACCGATGATCGAATCTCGGACATGTAATATATCGCGAGACAAAGGGATTTAGTTACAAGCGTTAAAGGTTCTCACGATCACAGAAGTCATCGTTGAATATGCAGGAGTCAGTATGGATCTCTAGGTCCCGCTTCTGACTATTGATCTGAGAGGAGTCTCAATCATGTCTACATTATTCGCGAACCGTAGGGTGACACACTTAAGAGTTACCGGACACCATTTTGGAGCACATATGTTTCAGACGAAAGAATTGCAAAGCGCAGGAATTGTTTCGATAGAAACCGGAAGTTGTTTCAGGTGAAATTGCAGAAAGTGGTTCTGCATGTGATATTTAAATATTGCAAGGGGCTATATGTGAATGTTTGTTAATTAAAGTAATTAACAAAATTCTGAACAAATTTAATAAACGAGTTTTATTAAATGAGAGAGCATTAAACTTGCAGAATTTTAATGCATTTAAAGTGGAGACTTTAAAAGGGAATGTGAAGAGGCATTTTAATGTGGAGGGGTTACCACCACATGAATGGGGAGGTGAGGGGTCACCCCCCATGCACCGGCCATGGAGAGGAGGGGCACCCCCCTCCTCCTATAAAAGGCCACCCTCCTCCTCCTTCATCCTCATACCTCCTTGTGAAGGATCTCTCTCCCCCTCTAGAATTATTCCCCCATGGTCTCGGATTAGCGAGATACATGTTCCCGATGGCATTTCGCCTGGAAGGAGTTGCTGCTTCCGCTGGATGCTAGAGCGAGGAGGTAGATGTTATCCGATGGCTTGAACGTGTGTGCGAGTACGGATGCGCTGCTGAGTTGCGGCGCTCGGACTTCCTCACGGTCTTGAGATCGGCAAGTGTACGACTACATCAACCACGAGTTCCTACTCGTTAACAAAACTCGTTGTCTTCGAGGGTAAGTCCTCGTTGGATGTATGTCCACCCGTTGCTCTGTACCTAGTAGATAGATCTTGGCGTGTAGTTCTCATCGTAGGAAATTTTTTGTTTTCTATGATGCAGACCCAACAATAATTACTTCTCTTCATCGTGAATTCTATATGATGGACTTGGGTCCCCTTCATCATTTCTTGGAGTTTCTGCTTCCCGCAACTCTACTACTCTTTTTCTCTCTCAACGCCAGTACATTATTGATCTTCTCTCGCGTGCTGGTATGTCCGATAGCCAGCCTTGTTGCACACCTGCTGAACTAGGTTTCTAAATTGTCTGCTGGTGGTGACCCTATTTCCGATCCCACCTTCTATCGCAGTCTTGTTGGTGTTCTATAATATGCCACTCTAACTCACCATGGTATCTCCTATTCTGTTCAACAATCCTGTCTCTATATGCACGATCACGATCCTCGTTCTCCTCACCTTGCTCATATTAAACCGTCAGCGACAAACACGAAGGACCATCAGCGACAAAGAGGAACAAAAACGGGGATAGGGGTCACCTTGGCGAAGACCTCGCGAAGGGGAAAATGATTCTAGAAGGGTTCCATTCAATTTCACTCCTGACCTAGCGGATCCCTCCGTTGTAACCTCCCTCTCCGTCCTCGCCTACTTCCCATGTCCACGACATTTGAAATGGTTCTTATCTCTTGCATGAAACAGATTGGCTGAATAGTTCTCGAAAATTATTTTGTTAAATTTTACCCTAAAGTTCAATCCCTTCCCTTTCTCATGTTTTATTTTAAAAACCTAGAATATAATATTTTGGGATGCATTGCAATTTATCTAAAACAAATACAAAAAAATTAAATTTTAAAATTGCATTTAACTTTTTTTCAGATTCCCAAAATCTTCCTTCTCTTCTACTACTATTATTATTCTGAAAATGTTTGGATAATGGGAAAAAGGGAAATATTAAAAGGGAGAGAGAAGAAGCCCCTGAGCCAGCCCAAGAGGCCCAGCAGCAAGGCACCGAAACCTCCCCTGCCCTAGCGAGTAGCGACGCTCCTCTTCTTCCTACCACGCCGCCACTCTCTTCCCCCTCTCGTTCTTCTCTCAGACCGCACGCCAGCTCACCATGCCTTGTCGCCGATTGTTTCCCTGACCTAGCCTCCGCATCCGCCGTCACAAACACCACTCCTCTTGCTCTGCCTGGACGGAATCGAGAGCTCCCAGCCGGCGACCATGGCGGAGGCCCCAAGTGCAGCAGAACCAGTGCCTCTGCACCGAGGCCTCCCGGACGAGATCACCGTCTGGGAGATCCTCGTGCGCCTGCCCCCCAAATCCCTCCTTCGCTGTCGTGCCGTGTGCCCCGCCTGGCGCCGCGCCACCTCCACACGCGACTTCCTCCTCGCTCACCACGCCCGCCAGCCCTCCCTCCCCCTCCTATGCGGCTACCGCCTCAGCGGCGACGGCGTTTTCCTACAAGTCACCCCCTTCGACTACCGGGCAGGGCTCGCCGCCGTCGACCAGCAGCTCCAGTCCGTCGCCCGACTCGGCTACTCCTTCTTCGGTCTCGAGGTCTCCTGCGACGGCCTTCTCGTCCTCAACGGCCGCTAAAGGAACTTGGGCTACTCCATCTGCAACCCAGCGACTCGGCAGCATGCTCGCCTGGAGGAGATTGATCACTTCGCGCTCTTGGGGATGTACCCTCACGGCCCTACCCCTACCGGCGAGTACCGACTGCTGCTCGGGAAGTCGAGTCATGGAACTCTGGCACCGGATGTTTTCTACATCTTCACATTGGGCTCCGGCCAGCCGCCGAGGCGCATAAGCTGCTCCAATGTGGGGGACATGTCATACAGATCCACTTCCATCCTGTGCCATGGTAGCCTGCATTGGCTCCTAGAGCAGCATGAGGGGGCAAGCAACATAATAAAAGTATTCGACACCACAACTGAGTCCTTCCAGCAGATGCGAGCTCCAGCTCTTCCTGGCAAAGCTAGCCTGTTTGAGATGGATGGAATGCTCGGCATGTACAGCTTCAATGATGCAGTGAAAACAATTGATATATGGATGACGCAGGACTACGAGAGCGAGGCATGGGCCTTCAAATACCGGATTGGGTTGCCGGTTGCAGAGCTCACAGAGCAGTTTGGAAAGTTTCACAATCTTGGGGAAGTGGTGGTAATGCCTGGGGATGGTGAGTTGCTCGTGCTGGTCGGAAGTGAAGACAGGCTACATCATGTTGACATCAATGGGAAATTGGTTGCTAGTTTTCATTACAGCGGACTCACTGCTACTCAACTTCGGCTGAAACAAACTCTTGTTCCGCATACCTTCTTTCCAACACTAAAGGGTTATGTGGTGAATGATTCACCTTTCATCTGACAGCTGTTGCACTGTGAAACTTCTTAACGACCTAATTGTCAGTATCCTCTATGATCAAGAAGCCCTCAGTCTTATCTGGTTTTAGGAAATCAATGTTTATTCCAGTACCCTTTCAGGAAGAAGGGACTAATGTATGTGAGGTCTAAACTGCCTAGTCATTATGGTGCACATCTGAAATATGTGCTAACTATGTGCCTTATGTATGTATTTTATTGAGCGGAAAAATTGACTTTGGTGTCTTAATTAGGACATTATATCAACGTAATGATATATCTATTGTTTGATGCTATATTTCTCTGTGTGCGCACTTGTACATCTCTTGTCTTCTTAGCAATGCAATCTGCTGCTTAGTTTTCGCAGTAGAAAATGTTGGCTCAATTTTTGTTTCACTTCTGAATTGTGTTCTGCAACTGAATCTTTTAACATAGTCTTTGCCTTGCTCTTCCTATATCTGTTTATTTTGCCATGTCTCTTCTTCTAAGTAAGAAACAGGTTTTGTTGAGATCCATACTGGAACTAAGAGAGCGAGATCACAGATCAGGGCATTCTGCAATTGCTTTCAAGTATTGGTGAGTAGTATATCTGCACACTATATATTTATGTTCTTATCTTTCCATGAAAGAAGGTTCTCATGTTGACAGATAATATGCAGGATCTTAATTTTGGACTTCTTTTTCCATGGAGAACAAGTATAGATTTGTTACCAAGGATACAATTTTTTATGACCACAAAATCTTGTAAACAATGTTTACTACCGGTGTATCACTGCTTAACGGATATCCCGATTCCCGAATGCCCTTGTATTTGCATCGGAGAGAAGATTAATGGTTGTATGGCACATGGTGCTGAAAAGAAGAGGGCATTTCATACAACAATGGATCTTATGTTATGGTAACCTTGAATAGGTTTATGCATTACAATGTTAATCTCTACCCGCATTGTTTAGCTTTTTTTTTGCAGATTAGCTCTACTTTATCAAGATGACACACTTGCTGTTGAGATAAATTTCGAGAGGTAGGAGATGAACAATGAGAAGTACTTTTCTTGGTTACCCAACAATGTCATTCAGACCAAGGAACTCTGATGTTTTTGCAACTTACTGACATTTACATCAGTTTCTTGCCTTCACAAAGTGTGCCCATTTCTAGCCCGTTTTCATATGCATGTCTGTTTGGGGATATCATTGAAAGTTAGTTTGCTTTCAGTTTCTGATTTAATGTCATCATAAGGTGATTTTGATTTTATAACTAGCTGTCAGCCTTCGTTTTCTTATCTGTTGTCCATACAGTGTTCGATTAGTTAACTTAGTTCCAAGTAGTGATTAATTCAATTTTTTTGTTTGAATTTTTGTGTGCACAAACGCCCTCAACCAAACTGTTGACTATGCATGTAAACGATGTCAATTGCCATGTGTTCTGGTAATGCATCATTTGATGTCACAAATTGTCTCTATGAGATGGCATAGATAAACCAATCTGATAGCTGCTCAGATATTTAAGTATTCCTACGGTTATGTTTGGACTGGAGTTGCTCATTAGTATCTCTCTTCAATTGATAGCATTAGATAACTACCACGACAGAGCTTTGATGAAATCATCTCCCTAGGCAAGGTCATGCTTCAGTCAATCAATTCAAGTTATCAAGGTCGTAACTTCATACAACAAAGGGACCCTATTGACCCTATTTGATTGTTACCTTTAATGGTTTTCTTCTTTTAGTTTTTTAAAGAAAATAGTTAACTTCACAGCGATAATAGATAATGTAGCATGTGGAGGACGTGGCTAGTGTTCTCTGCTTTGAGATGGAATCTATTCACCATTTGTTTATTGATTATGTTATTGCAAACATGTTTGTAAGTTAATTTCGGAAAGCTTTTACAAAGCTGGTGGGTCATGACTTTGGATCTTTTGTTCGATGATAGGTTAGTGTCCAAAGAAAGTGTCCCTTTAGTATGCAGACCGCATTTGCAGTTTGGTCTTTCTGCTGACTTGGAATGATATTATCTTACAGGGCTTTAGGTTGATAAATGTGAAGATAATCCGGCTGACAAGGTGGAGTGTCATTTGTGAGGACATTGTATTTTGATCTCCATCAAGCAGGACATCACCAGGAATCGTGTGGCAAGCTGCCAATACAGTTGTAAAAGTAAGTTCAAACATCACTTTGATCATTTGTTACTACTCACATTATGTTCCATTCTAGGGTAATTGCCCTGCTTCTCACATCAACCATTGTGGCATCTGTTTGTGTGGGATAAATATACATACTGGCACAAAATATCTGGAGCTTGCGCTGTGGACTGAATATACATGTTTAACACCTGGATTAAAAATACATTCCAGTGTGTCCGCTATCTGAAACCATTGAAAGGTAGTTAATAGCTATGTATAAGTAGGTGTTATACTTCTTACTATGTTTGATCTGAGATTAGGTATGTTGAGTTACTTCTGAACCAAGTGCAAATCCGTGAAGACTAAAACATCAACCAACCCCAGGGTAAAGTTGAATCCTTCCTTTGTTAACTGATGGAAATTTTAAGTTTCCATTGTGCCACTGAGATCATCAGTTTATTCAGTTAGCATATCATTGTTCTTTTTTTTTGTAAAAAATCAGTTGCTGTAGACAGATTTGTCTACAACATCAGACCATGCACTTGGTGGACAACTAGTGGTTCAGGTGTCAAGTCTAAAATTTTCAGCACCATCTCAGAAGTTCAATCCCAAGCGATGAAGCATATATTTTATTTCGTAACTCTGAAACTATCTTTTGTTTTAGACTCTGGATTAAATTTTCTTTTGCATCTTCTAATTCCTGTGATGCCTGCTACAAGACTGCTCTGGTCCTTTCTGATAACTTGTCGAGCTGGTGCTTTCCACTTGGTCACAAGCCCTAGTTCAAAAAACATTGGCTGAAGAACCCACCTGTGTGAAAAATATTTCATATTGGGAGTGTCCCTTGCTACTGAAAACCATGGTCTTAGTACATAGTCACCCTTTCAGCTACTAAAAGGCAGGAAACTGCACTGAATGATCTCTCTTGCCAGGCATCAGCATCGTACACCATCCAGATTATTTGATCCAGTACGTGTGTCTGTGATGAACCTGACGACCGAGAAGTCTCTTCACCTGACGACCGAGAAGTCTCTTCACCTGAAACTATTTGGTGCGGTGCGCGCTCAAACGTGTCCTTGTAAGGGAAGAGTAAGCATATAATTGGGAGTAGTAGCTGGACACAAACTAGCGATGAGAGTATCAGGTGATCCATGGAACGGCATTTGCGCGCACGGCTACTAGTTCTCGCTGTACATCAATAGATACTTCACCTCGAAGAACTGCTGCATCAAGTCCTAGTTTGTTCTCTGAAACTGGACTGTCCTGGTTGATTTTTCTTGAAGCTTGTTCCTAGCATTCAGGAGCAGTTACTGTTGTCGGAAGTAAAATTGATAGCTGTGGACATTTGTGTCAAAAAAATATGTTCCCCTTGGTAAATTTCAAAGTTATACGAGAACTGAACAAAAAGCACTGTATTGATTGGCCGATCCATGTATGATTCTCCTTCTAAACCCATACTATAACTGAAGAAGACAATCAGAAATAACCCCAGGACCAAAAAGTGACGATTCTGGACATACTAAATCAGTGTATCTACTTACTGACAGTACAGCTTGAATGCACCAAACCATGCAATTACATCTCACTGCTCCATCACTGGGCATTCGGACTGAAGAATTACAATCGAAGGTTATTATTCTTCATAACCAAATCGAGCACGCACTATAACTGGAGAATAATCATGCACTGAAGCTCAAGAATAACGATGCAATGAACAATGCAAACAGTTCTGCATTCGTTCAGAAAGATAGGCGACCAAAACACATCACTTCAGTCAGGTTTCGCAAACTTCAGCTTCAGGGTTCAGAACATAAGCATACGATTAACTGCTTCAGATTCATTTAGCTTGGAAACTACACCTGATTACCTGAAGTAAAAGAGCAAAGCAGACCGACAATGATGATGGCTGGGCAATCAATGACAAACTCAGTCAAGAGCACCTGGAGGTCGTTGTACTCGGGGCGGAGATGGCGTCGCCCACGATGACTGAAGGTGAGAGCACGCTGTCCGCCTCCAGGAACAGCCACACTGGTTGGGCCGCCACCACCGGGACCGACGCCCATGTGCGAGTAGCCTGAATTTGTTATTTTTATGCGCACCATTTATGCAAGGCAAAGCCCTGATCGCCTGGTGCTCACACTCACGCCGCGCCACCAACACGCCCAGCACGAACACGCGCCTCACCATCATCTCCTTGTCCAGCTTGCCCGCCACTGCCACGTTCAGGATCTTGTTCAAAAAATCATAAATGCGAAAAGTAATCGTTCATGTGTGCAAAAAAAATGGTGCGCATAAAAATAACAAATTCAATACACTTCGAAAATTGTTTCGATTAAAAAAAATATTGGAGGCCAAAACCCTGAGCTAAGCCCAGTCCAAATCCTTTCAGAAAATGTTATAGAAAATATTTTGTTTTGATAAAACGTGATCTTAGCCCAGCCAAAACCCATTCACATTGTTTCCCACAATCAGCGCAACTCCTCCTGGGATGGAATCCCCGCCGACAACCATGGGGGCAGGAGCGCCGCCTCCCGGAGGAAGTGATCATCTGGGAGATCCTCGTCTGCCTCCCCCCCAAAATCCCTCCTCCGTTTCCGCGCCGTGTGTCGCGCGTGGCGCCGCACCACCTCCACCCGAGACTTTCTCCTAGCCCACCACCGCCACCAGCCGTCCCACCAAATCCTCTGGGTCGACCCGTCTCACCGAGAGCATTTACTTGTTGCTATTTACTTTCAGTACTTTAAATTCTTGCACACTACACATCCCAAAATACCAAAATTGATACATTTATTTATTGTTTGACTTGTCAAATTTACTAACCAATACCTTCAACTCCTCATGGGTTCGACGACCTTTCTATATTGAAAAGTACTACAATTTATCTCATGCACTTGGAAGCCATCAACTGCGTAATAGAAGTCGTGACAAGATAGGTATTTATCCAGCCAAAATCTAGAAAGCGCTTGTTCGATTCTAACTCGTGACAAGCACATTATGCTCAGTAGCAGAAAAAAGGAAAGGGAAAGATGTAATATGCATTTATATAGCTATTGATCAAAGAGCATCAAGGTAACGTTGTGGTAACGCCGCCATCGTTTGCCAATGGCTCGGTTTTTACCGACACATATGTCTCCCCGCCTCGCTGCTGGGACTGGAAGATGGATCGCGAGATCTGCCAATCCAGCCGCAGGTCGGCCACCTTCGACGGAGAAGATGACCACCTCCACCCAAACCAGGGCCTCCGCTGATTCCTACAGCCGGTGAGAACTCCAAAAGTGATGCCCTCAAGAGGAGAACGATGCACAGGGCACCGTCATCGCTCGATCCCTCGGGATCTGAGGTTTCCCCCAAAATTTTCTTGGCTAGAGGGATGAGGGGCACCAGATCGTCGTCCGCCACATCGCTGCTCCTTCGGCCATTCCACAGCTGCCGCACGCCAGAGATGCCACACCGCCGAGGTGCCCGACGCGCATCCCATCTGCAACGAGGATTGGCGTCCCGCGCCGTCGATCTACACCGGGGAAGACGGGAGATCCCCCGCCACCGGCAGCGCCCAGGCTTTGCCTGGCCACGACCTTGCTGGCAGCGGGGGAGAGAGGAGGGAGGGGAGTTGGGGATGATGGATGCGCAATCAATGACAAACTCAGTCGAGCACCTGGAGGTCATAGTACTTGGGGCCAGAGATGGCGTTGGCCATCATGGCCGACGGCTAGAGCACGTTATGCGCCTCCTGGAACAGCCGCACCAGGTTATTGGAGTACTCGCTGATCAGCGACACGCCGGCCTGTGCGGCCACCACCTAGACCGACGCCTTGGATGTGCCCACGTTCCAGAACACCACCTTCGGCACAAGGAAGCCCTCGACCTCGAACTTGTTCCTGATCGCCTGGTGCTCTGACACCCTTGCCTTGCCGCCAACTCAGCGGTCGAACTCCATGTCGCTCAGCAGGAACACGTGCCTCAGCATCATCTCCTTGTCCAGCTTGCCTGCCACCGCCACCGCCACGTTCAGGATCTTGTTAAAAAATCATAAATGTGAAAAGCAATTGTTCATGTCTACCAAAAAAAAGATGGTGCGCATAAAAATAACAAATTCAAGACACTTTGAAAATTGTTTCGATAAAAAAATATTGGAGGCCAAACCTTGAGCTAAGCCCAGCCCAAATCCTTTCAGAAAATGTTATAGAAAATATTTGTTTTGATATAATAATCGTGATCTCAGCCCAGCCAAAACCCATTCATTGTTTCCCACAATCACCGCAACTCTTCCCACAATCAGCGCAACTCCTCCTGGGATGGAATCCCCGCCGACAACCATGGCGGCAGGAGCGCCGCCTCCCGGAGGAGGTGATCGTCTGGGAGATCCTCGTCCGCCTCCCCCCAAAATCGCTCCTCCGTTTCCGCGCCGTGTGCCGCGCGTGGCGCCGCGCTCACCACCGCCACCAGCTCTCCCTCCAGATCGTGTGGGGTCAACCCGTCTCCGGCTCCGAGTACAGCAACTACCTCGCCTTTAATCACCAAGCCGGCGATGGCCAGCTTCTACAACCCGTCGCCCGGCTTCACGAGTCCTACGGCCCGGAGGGCTCCTGCGACGGCCTCCTCGTCCTCTCCAAGCAGCATGGGGCGACCGGCGCCTCCTACTCCATCAGCAACCCAGTCACACGTGAGCACGCTCCCCTCGGGACACAGTGGGACTTCAGCACATACACTTTCCTGGGGATGTATCTGCACCGTCCTACCGGCGAGTACCGGTTGTTACTGCACCAAAGGACCCTCGTCGAATCCCCACTGCCTACAAGTGAAATCGGCTGCTACATCTACGCATTGGGCTCCGACAAGCCGCCCAGGTACATCAAGGGGCCAGATGAGCTGCTGCGCTTCAACATACCTACCATGGTCCGTGGTAGCCTGCATTGGTTCCCACTGCATCATCATCATCATCATCATCATCATAGATAAATTAGCACGCTCGTAGTGGTGTTTGACACCGCCGCAACCGAGTAGATGCGCGCCCCACTTGTTGGCGACCAATCAGATATCTTTGAGATGGATGGCACGCTAGGCCTCTACAGCTATAACGATGCCCTGAAAGTTTTCGATATATGGGTGCTGCAGGACTACGAAGGCGAGGTTTGGAAGTACAAGTACGGGCTCAAATTGCCGCTTGCGGAAATCACCAGGCGTCTTGGAAGGTCGGAATGCGGTTGGTATGTGGGCGCGGTTTCGGTGGATGGTGACGTCCTCTTGCTGGTCAGTTACGGTGGGTGGGTGTTTTGCATCAACTCTGCGGGCAAACTAGTTGAAAGCATCCATCGCGACGGCCAATCCATCCATTTTTTGGACCTTCGCCTCAAGCAAACTCTTGTTCCACATAACTTCTTCACGGCACTTGAAGGTTGTGCTCTGAACGTTTCCCCTTTCCTCTGACGGCTGTTACGTGAGATGCATGGTTCTTCGAAACGGCCTAGTTCTCATATGCCCCATGAGCTGCAATGTAAAGATACGATCAGACGCTTGCATGAAATTTATCATTTGTTCGATACCCTTTCTGGCTGAAGTAACTGCTGCATGTGTTGGTGGTTGGTGCGAAAATTACGAAATCATTTTGTTCTGGTTTTGGAATACTTACTGAACCGCCTCGTGTCTCTATTATCTTGGGCTGATGCATTGACTTTTCTTTTATTTTATTTATCTAGTGTTTTCAAGTACTTTAGCAATCTATGCGCCTCATGCCCCTATTCGTTGAGATGACGAATTGAATGATTTATTTCATTTATCTAGTGCTTCTTCGTAGTACTCAATTGTTAGAAATAAACTATATGATCATCATGTTCTTCATATTACCTGAACTGAATAATTGCTTTTACTTTTTTTTTAATCTTGTGGCCTTCTTAATGCTAGTCAATATGATGAAAAGATGGAGGATTAAAAAAAGATAGGGAAGATTTCCTCTTTATTGACTTGCAAGCTGCATACGATTTTTACAAGTGGTTGGAGCAATACTCTTGAATTTAAGTGGTCGCATCATAAGTAAATTTCTGAATGAAAACTGCTAGCTGTTATTATTAAAATTTCTCTGATGCATCTGGTTTAGGTATGTCTTATGGATACTATAATAAACTTATCGTTATGACAAGAACACAACATTGTTATATGTGTCTTCTTCCGAGGAGTTGTGGTATTCTTGTAAAAAAGACTAGTACTGCAACCTGTAAATTCTAGGAATAGCCTGTTGTGCTTCCATCCTGATACTGTTTTCTATTTTATTGTTTGGGATGATATCTTGTTATTTAGTTTACCTCCTAACCATGCTAAGGGTTAATGCTTCATGGGAGCACACATAAGGTTTGTCATGGTCAGGCACAGGTCCCATATTGTTCATGTCTGAAGCAGGGACAAGCACCAGGCCAACTGTGTGACAAGCACTCTGATCATTTCTTACTGGCCTTCTAATATCTCAAGCAGTAAAATTTCGTGACTAATATCTCAAGCACTCGGAGCAAGAAACAAAATTTGTACTAATAAGTACTAAAAATGGTTCGCCATGGTCTGGCAAAGGTCCCACAGTTTGTCCATATCTCAAGCAGGTACAACAGCACCAGGCCTGGTGTGTGGCACTAAGTAAGTTTTCAGAAGTTGTAAAACTAACTTCATCATCTAGATTGGCGATGGAGATGCCTCTTCACCTGAAGCTGTTTGATGCGTTGTGTATACTCACAAAGTTTGCACGTTTCGTGTACTGGAACCAACAGTACTGCTAAAAAGGCTCATTTGGTCACCTATAAACAAATTCCAAGGTAAAAACAAAAATAGGTCCTTATTTAGTTCACTAGCCACCTGGTAAATTCACAGCACAAATATTCTGTTAAGCATTAACTGGTATACTTTCAACAGGCGTGCCTCTGCTCTCTACAGTTCTAACTATGTTGGCAAAGAGCTAACTCGAGAAGTTGGAACTACCGAACGTGATGGCATGGTTAAGTTAGTTGTGAAGATCTGATCTCAGAGCCTTGGATTCAAACTGAACCATTTGGTCCATCTTAGTTCCAAGTGCTTAGCTGAAGCTCAGCGACACTTGCGATTACTGAATCCTGTACACGAACTAAAATCTGAAACCATGTATTGATAACAGTAAATCAGTAACCTTAATTGCTTAAGAGGACCTCATCTAAACTCTCCCAATCGTAAGTTAGTTTATGATTACTTGAGCATGTGTAACGGGGACTCGACAAGAGTGACGTAGAAAGTGAAATGGATCAATTTGAATGGTTATTATTGCGGAGAAGCGTGTAACTGTATCTCAGGGCTGCATGATCCAAGCTAAAGGAAGGACATGCAAACTAACAGTTTCAGTGGCCAAGTTCAGACACGCATGATTGAGTTGGCAAAGTTACTTGTGAAATCAACAGGTACTAACAGAGCTCTGTACGTGCTTCCACCTCGAGAACAGATGACTGATCTCAGATGCAACAGTTCATCTCCAGTTGGCTTCAGACAGAGGCAGAGATATCCTTCAGTAGCAAATCGATCAGGCAATGTACTTAACTGAAGAATAATAACCATGAACTCGGGTTCACGAATAGTGCAGCAAATACTTTGAGCAACCCCTAAGCAATCAATTCATTCACAAATATCAAAACACATCCATGATCAGCACCAACGGTACTGCATTCAGAACATCACCACCTCTTTATCGAAGAAAAAAAAAGAACTTCACCACCTTCCTTCACTGACTGATGCACGAAAAGGTGAAGTAATACTTAGAACAAGTAATACTGCATTCATTCATCATGTATTCGAGTGTTCATTTTACTAATAAAACAAATAAACTAATATAAATCTTATGTGATGTTTCAGTGAATCGAGTGCCCTCACGTTGCGTGGATGGAACTGATGACGAGTTACTGTATGAGAACATACTTTTTCAATGAATTTATATGGAAAAAGCTAGAACAATTACTAAAGTTAGTTACTGTATCACAATCTTTTCTAAAATTCAGTGCATATTCTTTTAACTATTTTATCCATGTTATAAAGCTAGGAAGTATTACTAAATTTCCCCTTGGTAAATTTCAGAGTTATACAGGAACAGAAGAAAAAGCACAAGAGTTAGTCTGAAAAGATCAACTTGTAATTTTGTACTGGCTGGCTGATTGAGTATTATCTCCTTCTAAACACATATACGTACATACCAGAACTGAAGACCACCCTCCATCATGAAATAGTAGAAAAAAGAGACAGTTCTGGACTTAATCAGTGTATCTATTTAGTGACAGTACAGTCTGAATGCCTATTGTTGCACAAAACTGCCAAACTGAAGCTCAAGACGAAACATACTCTACAAATTACAGTGATAAGTTCAAACATAATTGAATTGGCCAAGTTACTGCTGAGATCGACAGGTAGCAATTAAGTTTACATGTTTAGACCTGGAGAATAGGTGAATGATTTCGGATGCAACAGTTCGAATTCATGCAGAGAACAATCCAGTTGGATCCAGAAACAGAAGCGATCCATCAGAACTAAATCGATCAAGCACTATTAACTGAAGAATAACCATGTACTCAAGCTCAAGAATAACCATGCAATGAATGATGCAAACAGTTTTGGATTCATTCATAAAGATAAGCAATCGAAACACATCCATGATCCACTAACCACTGAAAACCTGAAATGAAGAAAAAGCACTGTACTGATTGGCTGATACTCTTTTCTAAACCCATATATAAACCAGAACTGAAGAAAGCGTTCAGAAGCAACCTCAAGAAGTGACAATTCTGGACATGCTAGATTACATCTCAAACTGAAGAATTGCCATCAAAGGTTATTACTCTTCAGAACCAAATCGAGCGACGAGCAAGCACTATAACAGGCTCAAGAATAACCATGCAATGAATAATGCAAACAATTCTGCATTCATTCGGAAAGATAAGCAATCGAAACAAATCAATGATCAGCTAACCACTGAAGAACATCATCACCTTCAGAGTTCAGAACACAGGCGTATGATTCAGAGCTTCAGATTTACCTAGCTAGGAAACTAATGAAAGGTAAAAGTAAAGCAGATCGATGATGATCATGGCTGGGTGGTTATTGGTCGAGCTCGGTCTCAGTCGAGCACCTGGAGGCCGTCGTACTCGGGGCCAGAGATGGCGTCGGCCATGATGGCCGATGGTGTGAGCACGCCGTCCGCCTCCAGGAACAGACGCACCAGGTTCTTCGAGTACCCGCTGACCAGCGCCACGCCTGCCTGCGCCGCCACCACTGGCACAGACGCCTTGGCCGTGCCGACGTTCCAGAACACCACCTCTGGCACGGCGAAGCCCTCAGCCTCGAACTTGTTCTTGATCGCCTGGTGCTGCGACACCCAAGCCTCACCGCCGACCCAGCCGTCAAACTCCATGTCGCTCAGGACGAACACGCGCTTCACCATCATCTCCTTGTCCAGCTTGCCCGCCACTGCCACGTTCAGGATCTTGTTGAAGACGGCCTGCAGGTTCGCGCCCTTCTGGGCCCTCACGGCGGCGAGAGGACGGAGCTTCTCGAGCAGCGACGCGCCGCGCACCTTGTGCAGCTGGTGCGTGGCTGTGTCGAAGGTGATCACCCGCCCCTTCCACGGCTCCTGGCTCAGCTCCGAGACGAGGAGCCCCAGCGCGATGGCAGCGGCCGCGGGCGGCTTCTCGACCGAGCTGGAGAGGGCGCACATGGCGATGCAGTTGTTGAGGCGGCCCTCGCCCTCCAGGTTCGACACCATGTGGCGCCACTGGAGCTCGGCGGACTCGTCGTGCTCGCCCTTGAGTGCGGCGGCGACGATCTCGTGCGGCAGCACCGCGTCCGCGGGGATCGTGGCGAGGCCGGCGCGCACCTCGTCGAAGAAGCCGACGACGCCCGACTTGTCGTGCTTCTGGAACGCCTCCTTGTACTGGCGCATGGCGAGGGAGGGCACGCGCGCGTAGGGGAGCTCGTCCCACTTGTGCGCGCTCATGTACACCTCCGGGAGCTCCAGGACCTTGCGCAGCGGCACGAGCACCTCGCGGCGGAGGCGGTCGCGGGCGCGGTAGGCGTAGTGCTTGTCGGGCATGGCGAGGTACTCCGGGCTCGAGTCGCGCGGGAAGATGCGGCGCGCGATGGCCTCGCAGAGCAGCGTCGAGCGGTCGTACGAGGAGCGGAGCGACGGGCACCACTTGGCGGCGAGCGTGATCTTGGGGACGTCGCCCGCGCGCAGGTGGGCGAGGTCGGACTTGAGCAGCACGGCGAAGAGCTCGGCGACGCCGTCGTAGAGGAGGCGGAAGCTCTCGTCCGAGTCGTAGCGGGAGAGGGTCACCTGCGCATGCTCCGCCTCCTTCTGGCGCTTCGCCTGGGCCGCCGCCGCACCGTCGATGCAGCGGCGCTTGGGGTTGGTGCCGTTGCGGCCGCTGCCACCGCGGCCGCCGCCACCGCGACCGCCGCGGGGGAGGAACCTGCTGGCGGCCTCGGCGTCGTCGTCGTCGTCCTTGCGCTCGTCGCGGGGGCCGTGGAGGACGCGGTAGACGATCTCGAGGAGGTCCTTGAAGCAGCCGAACCTGGCGAAGACGGGGAGGTTGGCGGCGAGGGTGCGCGGGTGGTTGGCGTGCATCCAGAGCGCGGCGGCGTAGAAGCCGTCCCTGTCGGACTTCCCCAACCCGCGTACGCCGCGGAGGTGGCATACGAGACTGAGCGCCGTGCGCGCGTCCTTGCCCCAGGCGACGCTGAGGAGCGAGGCGACGTCGGCGGCCGCGGTGGCGCCGGGGACGACCTGGAAGAAGAAGTCAACGCAGGAGTCGCCCGACGAGGTGTAGGCGAGCGCGCGCGCGGATGGGGGAGGCGTCTTGCTCTCCTCCTCGTAGAGGCTCGCGCTGAAGCCGCTGAAGTCGGGGAACTCCGGGCGCTTGGACTTGGACGGGGTCTTGGCCTTGGGCTTGGGGGCGTCCGCCATCTTGGCGTCGACGATGGCGACGGGAGGGCCGACGAGCGCGGCACCGGGAGCCATGGCTGCGGCGGGGCGGGGAGGCGGTGCTGGGGTTTAGGGGGGTAGATTGGTTTTGGGCGATCGAGATGAGATTTCCCGATCTGATTGAGAGGATGCGGCCTGGTTCGTTTCTCCAGCTGGCTATATGGGTGGGTGGAAGCAGGAGCTGCGGCGTTGCGTGCGTGCGTGCGTGCATCGCGGCCCTTGTTTGAACCGACTTGGCGAGTCGACGGTGGAGATTCGGTTTGACTCGTCGCGTGGGCCCTTGTGTTTCAAACCGACATGGATGCACAATTAATTATGCGGTTAAGAAAAGTTTGCTTCACTACTTCCCCTAAAAACAGTTTGATTAATTGGTAAATTATTAAAGCTACTCCGTCACTGAAAAATCCCTCAACAAGTTTATTTTTTATCACATTCTACACGTATGCACATATGAATATGACTGCAAACCGAATGTACAAGTCATACTCGTTCCAATGTATGAGAATTATCTAAAATCTAACGGCAATTGGGGGAATGTTGGAGCAGACGATCGAGTGTGAGGTTGGATTCGGTTGGCTTATATGGTGTGTTGCTAATCGTAATTCTCTCATTCTATTTTGGGATCCTTTGTGAGTGTAGGGGAACTGACTTACGAATATTCAACCTTGGTATAAGAGTTTAGCACCCAAAATGAACATACCCTTTTCATGTCAATTTCCAAAGTTTGTAAAATAACCCGTCAATATTCCTTTTGTAAAACCAGGAAACATGAAAATATTGATGTCAAATATTAGTAGTAAGAATTTGTTCATATATTTTGCTTATACATTATAGATAATCGGTGCGAATACATTGTCACGGTCTAAACCATTGCCTCTGAATTTGCTACCAATAATTTAATTTATCATTTTATCTAGAGAATCATGTTGTCATTGCTCTTGTTTTCCGAGAATAGAGGAGTACCCTAGTGGTTGGGTCAAACTGACGTATCCCAGCAACTGGAATTCGATCCCTATCAAGGATGAATTTCCGGAATTTTTCGCGCAGTCACGCTTCTACTGTATTAAAAAAATGTCTAGTTCCTCCTTGACACTGTTTTTTTTCATTGTTCTTGTTTGCTAAGCCTAGTGTGAACGCACCCTGTGAGGATCTGATGATGCGAAGTGTGCCTCAGCTAGCGATGCACAAAGGATCCTAGACCGTAGATGTAGCACCCCTACATCTGATCCGCCCGATCAACCAAGACACGTCGGCAGTGCCTTCTTTCGTGCTCTCCACGGCAAGTCGGGAAGTGAGCCCGTAGATGTAGCATTGGCGTTGCTCGTGCCGAATAGTACTGTATATTATTGCGAGGAACACACAGGTTCTGTTTGCAGTGGAGTGGCTCCCTCGCTCGCAAGAGTATCTCTAACGGTACATGTAAACATGTGAAATGTAAATGACTTTTACCGTTCAAAAACAGCCCACACGGAGCGAAGCTCGCAAACTACGACCCGTGAAGGAGAAATTTACGGGTTGAGTTTTTATGGGTCAAGTTTGCAGGCTCTGTTCCGCACGAGTTGTTTTCGAACGGTAAGAAACATGGTTTCAACAATTAAATCAACGGTGATCAATACTCTAACAATGAAACAATGCAATGATTCATAGTTAAATTGTCATAATCACAGCAACCCAAACGTACATTGGGCAACGTTCAACCATCGGATCGAAAAAGCAACACATCCTTCATGATGGATGCAAGAGATCGTCAAACCATACCGTCGCCACGGAGCTCATTGTGCACACCTCCTAGGCCCGTCGATGAGCATGAGCAAGGTGAATATTTATAAGTAGAGGAAAAAAGGGACGCACTGCATGCAAATCTGTTTCTTAACAACTACTACACGGCTGCACCAGATGCAAATCACGCAACGTGACTCGTGACACGCCGAGACGGAGAGACCTAAACCCAATAGGCGACGTCGAGACAGTTGACGACCTATTTATCTTCGTGGCTCCCCTCCGATGAGACGATCCCCATATCGCACACGAACAACACCATGCGCGGGGCTCCTGATTTCATCTACGTGTAGGCAGCAACATCCTGACAACCGACGCCCCAAGCCTGTTGGTGTTCGACCATTAATCGAACCAAGTCCCCAATCAGGTAGGGTTTTTTGGCATTCGGCCATTCATCGTACCACTTAGAAGGTTGATTATTCACCACCTTCGGCAGATAGGATTTTTGGAAAAAACCTGGTACGGGCGTCTGCCCGTACCAGTGGTCGTTACGACCGCGTTTTCTTCCTTTTTTGCTTATTTCTTTCATTATTTGTTGGTATTCTTTTCTGGGCCACTTGAAGATATGCCATTACAAAAACAAGACTTGGAAATATGCCACTCCAACTTTCTCATACTTGTACATATGCCATTTTGTGCAATACAGTACATCCGTGTGTCACACGAGCAATGAATGAGCACTTAGAGGCAGAATACACGGCCCTGGAGGTAAAGGCAACATTAGACCATATTGGTGATTTGAAGGCTCCGGGGCCGAACGGCATGCCCTTGCTGTTTTACAAGAAGTACTGGCATGTGATGGGTGACACAACTGTAGATAAAGTTCTGATATGCCGGAGGGATGGAATGACACATATGTGGTGCTTATTGCGAAGGTGAAGGAACCATCTAGAATTAAAGATCTACGACCTATCGGCTTGTGCAATGTGTTGTACAAGCTTGTTTCCAAGATGCTCACAAATAGGCTCAAGATCATTCTGCCTGATATTATCTCTGATAATCAGAGTGCGTTTGTTCCAGGGAGATTGATAACTGACAATGTGTTGCTAGCTTATGAGACGACACACCTTCTGAAGACTAAAAAGGGGGGGGGGGGGGAGAGTTTTGTGGCTGTCAAGGCTGATATGAGCAAAGCCTGTGACCGCGTGGAGTGGAACTTTTTGCGGCAAATGATGATGAAGATGGGGTTCAATGCTGGTTGGGTTGATGTGGTGATGCACTGTGTGAAAACGGTTTCTTATATTGAATTAAGGTCAATGGGCAGGCCACAGAAAAGTTTACACCAACTAGGGGTCTACGTCAGGGAGACCCATTGTCCCCTTACCTCTTTGTTATTTGTGCAGAAGGGCTGACTGCGTTGTTAAGGCAAGCTGAAAGTCATGGAAGAATTAGTGGGGTAAAGATGTGTGCGCGAGCACCAAGCCTCACCCATTATTCTTTGCTGATGACTCGGTAATATTGCTACAAGCCAAGCAGGAGGATGCAATGGTGCTGAAGGAAATTCTACAGTTATATGAGAACTGTTCCGATCAATGTATTAACACATAGAAAGTGTCCCTATTATTTAGTGCAAACACAAAACAACAAGTTAGGAGCATGGTGAAGGCTGAGCTGGATATTGCTAGTGAGAGCTGGAATGAAAAATATTTAGGCATGCTGGTGTACATTGGACACTCAAGGAGGAAAGCATTTGAATACATCAAGAACAAAATAATTATACAAGGCTGGAAGGAGAAGCTTCTCACAAAGGCTGGCAAGGAAATGTTGATTAAAGCCATTGCACATGCTATCCTAGCTTTTCTAATGTCTTGCTTCTACCTTACCAAAGGTTTCTGTGATGAGCTAAGTGCAATGATTACAAAATATTGGTGGATCCAACAAGATAAAGAAAATAAGATACATTGGATAAGCTGGAAGAAGACGATTAAACCAAAGGGTCAAGGCGGATTAGGATTTTGTGATATTCATGGTTTTAATGTGGCTATGCTCTCTCGGCAAGCATGGAGATTCATCCAGAACCCCAATAGTTTGTGTGCAACAATTCTTAAGGCAAAGTATTTCCCTGATTGTCACTTGCTCGAGGCTAAATCGTGTGAAAACATGTCATACACGTGGCGCGGTATTCCGCATGGTTTGGAGCTCATAAAGAAAGGGGTGATCTGGAGAATTGGCAATTAATGGTGTAGATGTACACATCTGGGAAGACCCATGGCTGCCAAGAGCTTGGTGTAGGAAGGTTTTAACGCCAAAGGGGGATAATATTCTCACTATCATAGATGAACTAATTTGTCCTATCACGGGCAAATGGGATCAACTGCTAGTCAATGATATGTTCTTGCCTCAGGAAGCAAAGTTGATATTGAATATGCCACTTAGGGATGGCGCTACTGATTTTTTAGCATGGCACTTTGATCCCAAAGGGCTACACTCTTTCAGAAACACATATAGGTTATACATGGAGGGATTATTGCATGAAGAGGGAGGAGATGCGGGACACAGTAATGATCATCCTGGAGTGCTCGGAGGGAAGGGCAAAAGCAAATGGTGGCATATCTGGAGGCTAGAATGTCCCAACAAGATTAAACATTTCTTGTGGAGGTGTGCTCATAACTCACTAGCGACAAGGGATAATTTGATAAGGCGGGGTGTTAAGATTGAAGATCCCAACTGTTTATTATGCTGCCAATCTTAGGAGGATGGGTGCCATCTGTTTGTTAAATGCAAAGAGATCAAGAAGCTATGGCGATTATTGGGTTTTGAGAGGCTCAGACAAAAATTAGAGACAACGCGCAATTTTGAAGAAGCACTGGATAATATATGGGACTTAACAACAGAATAACGAGTTCAAGTTATCACTATGTGGTGGCTCTGGTGGAACGACCGGAATGGGTTGAGGGAGGGGAAGATGTCGATGACATGGCCCATCGAGTCAAATGCTTATCCGCGGAGTACACTAGCTGTTTTGCCAAGGGACTAGCCACATGCAAACCAGCGCCAGGGAAGTGGGAGGCTCCTCGAGAGGAAGTAATTAAGCTGAATATTGATGGGGCTTTCTCTGATGGAAATGTGTTTGGAGGATGGGGAGTGGTGGCGAGAGATGAGACAGGAACAGTTATCGCAGCACGAGCAGGATGCTCGGGAGCAATTCACAGTCCCTTCACTGTCGAGTTACGAGCCATGGAAGAAGCCTTTGGTCTTGCAGCTGAGTTGGGCATAATTCGTGTTGAATTTGAGAATGATGCTCAGCTACTCGCCATGGCACTCTCGTCCCGGACGCCTGATTTCTCCAGCGAGGCACCGATCATTGAGGACCTGATGATTCAAAGCAAAACCTGGTTTTCTTCATGTTCAGACACACTAATAAAGTAGCTCATGCGCTAGCACAATATGGTATCACATGTGATGTAAACTCTAGTAGGTCCTGGGAGTATGAGGTGCCATCGTGCGCCAGTGTGGCTGTAATGGGTGATATTGCTCAGATTGTATCGTAATAAAGCTTATGGTTTCCTAAAAAAATACATGGTTCCTATACTCCAATACATACCCTTATACTCACGTACGGACATGGAAAAAAAGCTGTGTTTTACCTACTATCCATCGAATCACGTCAAAATCCCCTGCCCTACTCAGATAGCTAATACGCCGTAAACGTATCTATAATTTTTGATGCTCTATGCTTGTTTTATATCAACTTTCTTATGTTTTGTTCACACTTTGATGTATTTTTATACAGTTTTTGGAACTAACCTATTGACAAGATGTCATAGTGCCAGTTGCCTGTTTTCTACTGTTTTTGGTTTCAGAAAAGCTAGTAAAAAAATATTATCGAAATTAGATGGAACAAAAGCCAAGTTAATATTTTACCCGAAGCAACACGGAGTCCGAAGGGCAGCCGAATGGGGGGCACGAGGTGGCCACACCCTGTGACGGCGTGGCCAGGGGGTGCGCCACCAGGTGGTGTGGTCCCCTCAGGTTGAGTGTTATGATACTTTGTAGCATCCCAATTATCTAACAATTGTAAGGCTACTTGGTCTAGTAATATAATGGCTACTTCCTACACATAATTGTTGCATCATAATTATATCATGCTCATGTCATCATGCCACCTTGCATTTGAGCATCATATAAAACTCTTTCATTTGGTTCTTTTCTCATATGCATTATTAATTGTATTTGGCTCTTGATATAATGTATTTGAATTTTGATAAATGCTTGATGCCCAAGTTGAGTTGGGGGCATATATTTTATTCCACTCCTCCATCTTTCTTTGTCAACACCTTATAATTCCACCATCCTATTTACCCATGAGATTTTCTTTTCTTTTGGGTATTTAATCTAGCTCATGGAAGATGGGATGGACCCAATTCTATTTTCTTTTGCTTGGCCTTTATTCCATAATTTGGTAATGCATGGGAATCATGCCTTGTTAATTATTTTGTTTTCACAAGATTAAAACTTGGCATTTAATGCCTTTGCATGGGCCATGCAACCATCACCATTTCTTTTCTTTTGGGTTGTCTTTGGTTTTGAGTGGATCCTTTTCCTTGTGAGGTTTTTCTCTTCCTCTCACCATCTCCACCTCATCACCCTCACCATCCATGCCATGCATGATCATGTGAGATACCATCCACACCCTTTTTCTCCTATACACTTGCTCATGCCATGATCATGCCACCTTAAAGGAAACCCTACACCTTGTCCTCCCCATCTCCTCCTTACCCCTAAACTCTAGTTGCAATCATCACCCTACCTTAACCATGTTAATCTACCACCTTAGCTTATCCTAAACCCTCTACTCTCTCTTTTTCTCTCTACCTAGCCGAGCTCTTTTCTCCCTCTCTCTAACCGGGGCATCAACCCTGACCTACCCCACCATGCCTACCCTACCTACTCTACCACCCCATCTACCCCAACTCTAACTAAAAACCCTAACCCGAGCCATCTACTCCCTCTTAACCTAGATCTACCCGATCCTCTTCCTCTCTCCCTCTACCTCGCTCCCTGCCATGCTGGCCCCACAGCCCGAGCCTGGCCTCCCCCTCTCTGCTGGCCCACCTACCATGCCCCTGCCCTGGCCAAGCCGAGCCCCAGCTCGAGCACGTGAAGAGGAGGAGGAAAAGGTGGCCGAAGCCACCTTTATCTCTACCCCGCTCCCACACGTCACCCCATTCCCCTTCCCTATCTACTCCCTCGCCTCACGCGCCCTAGCATCGCCAGATCCACCCCAGAGCCCTGCCTTCCCCTTTTTCTCCACGACGCCACCTTCCTCTCACCTCGCCGACGTCCATCGTCAGTACCATGCCGATCCTTCAAGCCGAAAGGCGTGCGAGACGTGGAGGTGGTCGAGGTAGCCGAGGAGGATCCCCTGCTTCTCCCAGAACACGCTAGCGAGAAGACGACGCCCTGCTGCCGCCAGAACCCTCGCCGCTCCGCCGCAAACCCTAGATCCGGGTTCGTCTGCAACCTCGCCGCTCCGCAGCTCCCCGCCTCAATCTGACCCCTCCGACCACCCCTCGGTGAGCTATCCAGCCTCTCAGACATCCTCGCCGTCGCCGTTGTGTCCTGGTCGCGCCGGACGTTCAATCGAACGCTCTCTGTGCGCGCCTGCGTCTGCACGTCCCCGCGCCGGACCGCGTTATCTAGCCGCCTACCCCTCGCCTTACAACAACCCCCAGCCCCCGCAGTGGCTACCGCCTCCGCGCGCGTGCCCCAGGTCCCCAGTTCGAGCCCCCGCCTCGCCGCGCCGCGCGCCGCGCGTTCGTTAGATTCGCCAGAACGAGAAGAAGATAAACAGTAGACACCGCTCTTTTGCATATACCCCCCTACGCTTTTTGTCTTGTCAACCCGCGGTCCAGTCCGACCCTACCTGTCTGTGCCTGCGGGCATTTTACAAAAAGGGACTCCGGTTTTCGTAACCCTTAACCCGCGCTCCAGTACGACCCCACCTGTCAGCCTCTGCGGGCACAGCCGCTGGCACGTGGACCCATACCCGCTGGCCCACCTATCATTCGCAGTGGCTAGTTAGCACCCGAGTGAGAAAAGCCCGCGGCTGTGCAACGTTATCTGCTGGGCCCAGTTAGCGCCGGCCCCATCCGTCAGTGACTTGGGCTAGTTCTGGCCGTGTGTAAAAAGTCCTGGCTATTTTCTGTTTTAATTAAACTTTTCCAGAAATTGTTAAATACAAATTCAAATCTATTTTTAAATAACTTTTAAATTATAAATCCAAATAATACAAATGATATATGTTTTTGAATCAGAAAAATGTGAGGAATTCAAATATGCTATTCAAAATAATGTTTGAACACTTTAAATTTTCGAGATGATTAAAATTACAATAAAATGCCCTTTTCTTAATAAATTAATAACTTTAAATCTACAACTCCAAATTTGTCAAATAATATGTCTAAATCGATCAGCGCGACGAGCCCGTTCCACCTACGCATTCCTTGTTCTGAATTGAAGCATGCATCATGTCATTATTAAAAATCAGAACTGTTTATGACAATAAAATTTGGCCAAATAATTAATAAAAATGCTTTGGCCTTGTACCACACCTCACCCTTGCCATGCTACTTTAATGCCATGTAAATTGTGCATCATTCATCATGGCATGCTTGTTTGCTTGTCGCATTTTAATTCATATGCTTGTGCACTTTATTTATGTTGGCCTTTGTTTGTTTGGTTCTTCTTCGAATAGATGCCCAGCAGGAGAATTACCAGGAATCCCAGGAGTTCTACCCAGATCCATCTCTCGCTTCAACTGAGCTGCCAGGAAAGCACTACCACATTCTTGCATACATATAGTACCTATTGCCTCTATCTTATTCTTGCATCATTGAATCGCGATTGCATTAAATTGAATCCCAAGTACTGCATAGCCTTTATTTTTAAACCCCGCCGAAGCTTGTTCCTCCTTCCCATGAGCCATTACTACAGGAGTTGTTTGAGCCATGCGAGTCGTAGAAAAGCATGTGTAGGGTATGTGAGTGTCTGATGGATAACGAGGTACCTAAACAACTTAACCTGAGTAGTAATGGGATAACTAATGAAAGAGGCACTGGTGAGCAATATCTGCTATTTGGTTTTTCCTGCTCACTTGTGTCCCGTAGGACCTCGAGTACTTGATTCCTGTTCCTTGACTATTCGCACTATCCACATCCGGGAGGCCTTATGGACCCCCCTGAGCCAGAGCTTGATTCATTCTTATTTCTTGGGGCCACAATTAGTTTGGGGCTTTATTACTATCCTGTACTTATGCCATGTTACTGCTTTATTTAAGATTGTGCGAGGAGCACCTAACTGCTTTGGATCGTGACACGTTTTCGCTGTATCGTCAAGCCCAGTCACATTTTCGGGTTCCTAGTCGTTTACCGCCGTCCACACAAACCTTGAGTCCGTCTCGGAGTCAGCTAGCTTCGTTGCGGGTAGCTTAATGGTGTGGCCCCCTGAAATATTACTGAATCCTGTGATCGCTTTGTCGTGAATGCCTCGTTGGGTTTTGAGTTGGTTTTTCCGAGGTTGATCGAGTGTGTGTTGCTATTCGTGCACCCCTGCAGGGTAAATCTTTCTGAAAGCTGTGTCTGCGGTTATGGACGACTTGGAGCACAGTTTCTCGATCATAGACAAGTCTGACTAAAGTACCGCTTTTAAATTGACTAAGTACCTGACTAGTAAATAGTGCAATACTCATGGAATGGTTAATAAAACTGCCAACGGATGGGGGTTGTTCGTCCGCTTCCTCGTTGGTAAGCGAGGAGGAGGATGGATCTGTTAATTATACTGTTATAACTGTTGTTCTTAATTAACGGACATCCGTCTATCATTGGTTAGGTGGATGGTTAACGGGTATCTATAGAATTGTTAGTTATTATCTTTTGCTGCAATTGCGTCACC
Source organism: Avena eriantha (assembly GCA_910589775.1). Lineage (NCBI taxonomy): Eukaryota > Viridiplantae > Streptophyta > Magnoliopsida > Poales > Poaceae > Avena > Avena eriantha. The sequence goes on along the minus strand of OU342746.1, from coordinate 345,976,633 downwards.
CCAGGTTGTGTCCCCTTTAGAGGCATAAAGACTTGCTGAGTACCCCTAGGGTCTCACACGATAAATTGTTTGATTCAGATGAACAGGTGTATTCGCAAGAAGGATACTGGGTGGAGGAGACAGATGATGTTGGCAACGATCACTCGGTGTAGAGATTCCGGGAACAGGGATCCGTGAGATCTGTGGGCGGGATGTGTTTATTTATGTGGCATCTTATGCCGATTTGCTTCTTATCCGTACTCGGATCTTGTCTTCCGCTTTCGCCTGATACTCTGATGTTTGATGTATGAGGAGCTATCATAAAATATTATCTCTATCTAGGATATTTGAATCTTGCCGTATGGCGTTGCAATGTTTCTATTTCTTCTAGATGGAATGGCTCTGAGGACTGTTGTATGTGGCTTGCATACATACTCATTTGTGTATGTAGTTGATCCCTTCGCCTGCCGATTACGCCGCTCGTTCTTGTCCCGATGATCTGAAAGTGGTTAGGACGGCCGAAAGGTCTACCGTGAGTGGCCCCGGGCCCCACCGTACTATTTTAACCACTTTCGTTCATCCAGGCATGTAACTAAGAGCGTAATTCACCGAGGTAGTTACAATTGGTATCAGAGCCATCCCTCCCTTCAGGGTCTCAGCCAAAATGGTCATTGTCAGTCTAGCAAATATTTTTGGTAGTTGTGTATATTAGGGAAAAACAAAACGTGAGAGTAGGACTGCTTCCATTTTTCTTCTTACCCACCCACCCACCCCTTTTATGGTAAGGAAGTGTAACGTTTTCAATCCTCTTCTAAAATTCAAACTAGGATTCTCGTGTTCTGGGTTCCGTAGTACCATAGGTTGTGTGTGTGTGTGAATTCCTTGTCTATCTGTTGTATCCAAATGTTATCTCTATCTGCCTTTTGGTTATCAACTGTTGGTACATTCCATACCGACAGTCCTTTGTAAACCGACGCGATCTATCCAATTCGTTGTATACCGATGCGATCTGTCTTACTCTTTGTCATCCGACGTTATCTTGTTGGGGTGTTCTTTTTCGTAGTTACCAATCTTTAGGTTCATCTTAAGAAGAAGATGTTGGGATATGTGTTTTACTGATTCATGTGCGGAGTAATGATTTTAGTGCGGGATGGAGTCGCGACCATACCACTACTCTTATCATTCGCTCTTGTATATTGAACTAGTAGAGTTACTAATCTTGTTCGTTAAGTGGTTTTGCGCATATAGTGGTATTTTAATGCCGAAATTTGCAGATTTTTTTTCTTTGTAAGCTTGTGTACCACACTCCTTGTTCAGTCGTGTGCGATATGCTTAATATCTTCTAGGTGCCTTGAACTTTGTTGATATTTTAATATCATCGCAGTAATCTTGGTTAATTCCATTTTGGTACTATTTTGGATTATTATTATTCTCCATCATAGTACTGACTTGTGTTTTATATCAATCACAGGATGGCACCACCACGCCGTTCTGAGGAGGACATACCACCTGAACTGGGGGCTGCTTTGGCAAGTATTGCAAATGCCTTGGGCACTATGCAGCAGAACCAGCAACGATTGGAATAAAGTGTCAGGAGGAACGAGTTTGTTCCGCTACCTCCACCTCCCAAGCGAGGAGATATCAAGAGTTTTCTCAAGTTCAACCCACACCAATTTGAGGTGTCTGATCAGCCACTTGATGCGGATGATTGGCTGCGTGAAGTGTCAAGGTTGCTAATGACTGCGGATGTTCCCGAGCAAGAATGGGTCAAATGTGCTACTCACCTTCTGAAGGGAGATGCAGCTCTGTGGTGGGAAAATTACCTCAAGGCAGACCTCTCTGGTTTTCATCCTACTTGGGAGCAATTCACTGGGGCTTTCAAAGAGCAATATCTGTCAGAAATTGTCATGGAAAGGATGAAGGAAGTGTTTCTCAACCTCAAGCAGGGCATTGACAATGTCAATACCTATATCAGGAACTTCATGAACCTTTCTCGGTATGGTGGCGATGAGATCTCTGATGACAAGAAGAAGCAGAAGAGGTTTAGGCAAGGACTCAATGCTTCCATTAAATATGCAATCACTCATGCAAGGCCGGGGTATTTTCTGGAACTCCGTCGTGTCTGGGTTCCTAACACCCCACCATCGCTCCCGGCTCCACCAAGACCGTCAAGCTACACAGCAAGGCCACCAAACTCCTTCACTGCGGCTCCCAGGGGCTACAACCACAACTACCCTGGAGCACCTGGCTACGTTGCTCCACGTCCACCTGGTGCTTGTTACACTTTTGGAAACACTAGGCATCAGCACTGGAATTGTCCATTGAACAACAAAGCTCTTCCACCACCACCTCCAAGACCTGCGGCAAGTTCTCCTATGGTTCGTGCACCTCCACCTCGGGCTCTCAACATCAACACCAAGCCCGGGTCTACGGTTGCTCGTGCCAACTGTGTCAACGCCGCTCAAGCTGAACATGCACCTGGAGTTGTGATGGGTATGCTTCCTGTTAACTCAGTCCCTGCACGAGTGTTGTTTGATTCTGGTGCTTCGCATTCTTTTGTTTCTCACAAGTTTGCGCATGAGCATGATCTGGCTATGGTTCCTTTATTGCATCGTCTTGTGGTACAATCTCCTAGGTCAAACATGAGGGCTGCTCATATCAGCCATGGCAATCAAATTGAGATTGGTGGCTCTTCGTTTCCGGCTTCCTTAATTATTCTGGGCAATTCTTGAAGGAAATATGCCCTGAGAGGCAATAATAAAGTTGTTATTATATATTTCTTGTATATGATAGATGTTTATTTTGCATGCTATAATTGTATTGATAGGAAACATCAATACATGTGTGTTTAATAAACAAAAAGGGTTCCTAGTTATGCCTCTCTCCTAGACTAGCTTGTTGATTAACAAGATGATCAAAGTTTCCTGATCATGGACATTGGATGTTGTTAATAACAAGGTCACAACATTTGTGAAATGATGTGATGAACATTCATCCGAAGTATAGCATTACGATCAAGTCATTATGTTTATATTGCTATAACATCATACAAAGTAGTCTTAGTCCTTAGACCATGAGATCATGTTAATTGCTAACACCGAAAGAGTATCTTGATAACATCAAACATCACACCGTAACAGGGTGACTATAAAGATGGGTTCATTACTACGAAGGTGTTATGTTGAGGCTCATGGATCAAGAGTGGAATTTGTCAATCCAGATACGGATAGATATACTCTGGGCCCTCTCGGTGATATCACATTAAGATAGCTTGCAAGCAAGTGATGTGATCACTAGAATGTTATATCATGGGAACGAGAAAAGAGTGCATGTCGGTAACGAGATCAAACTAGGTATTTGGATACCGATGATCGAATCTCGGACATGTATTATATCATGAGACAGGGATTAAATTGCTAACGTTAAAGGTTCTCACGATCATAGAAGTCATCGTTGAATGTGCAGGAGTCAGTATGGATCTCCAGGTCCCGCTTCTGATTATTGATCTGAGAGGAGTCTCAATCATGTCTGCATTATTCGTGAACCGTAGGGTGACACACTTAAGGGTTGCCGGACACCATTTAGGAGCACATATGTTCCAGACAAAAGGTTTGCAAAGCGCAGGAATTGTTTCGGGTGAAATTGCAGAAAGTGGTTCTGCATGTAATATTGAAATGTTGCAAGGGGTTTTATGTGAATGTTTGTTAATTAAAGTAATTAACAAAATTCTGAATAAAATAAATAAAAGAGTTTTATTAAATGAGAGAGCATTAAATTTGGAGAAATTTAATGCATTTAAAGTGGAGACTTTAAAAGAGAATGTTAAGGGGCATTTTAATGTGGAGGGGTTACCACCACATGAATGGGGGAGGTGAGGAGTCACCCCCCATGCGCCGGCCATGGAGAGAGGGGGCACTCCCCCTCCTCCTATAAAAGGCCACCCATTCCCTCCTTCATCCTCACACCTCCTCGTGAAGGATCTCTCTCCCCCTCTAGATATTCCCCCATGGTCTCGGATTAGCGAGATACATGTTCCCGGTGGCCTTGCGTCTGGAATGAGTTGCTGCTTCCGCTGATTCGCTGGAGCGAGGAGGTGGAGGTTGTCCGGTGGCTTGAACGTGTGTGCGAGGACGGATGCGCTGCTGATTTGCGGCGCTTGGACTTCCACACGATCTTGAGATCGGCAAGCGTACGACTACATCAACCACGAGTTCCTACTCGTTAACAAAACTCGTTGTCTTCGAGGGTAAGTTCTCCATGGATGTATGTCCACCCGTTGCTCTGTATCTAGTAGATAGATCTTGGCGTATAGTTCTCATCGTAGGAAATTTTTTGTTTTCTATGCTGTGGACCCAATAGTGGTATCAGAGCCTAATCTATGCGTAGGTGCTTTGCACGGGTAGTGCACATATGTTTATATGTGGGCGATGATGATCATGTTATTGCATCTTGTATGTACTTTGGATATTGGTGGCATAGTGGGATGAAGCGGCCCGGACTAACCTTACATGTCATCGTACATGAGACCGGTTCCACGACTGACATGCAACTTGTTTTGCATAAGTGGCTAGCGGGTGTCTGTCTCTCCTACTATAGTCAATATCTGATTTACAACGAGTTGCTAATAACTTGGTTATCCTCGTTGTGGTTCATGTTCGTAGGTAAGACCGGTTCTATCTCTGAAAGCCCTAAGCCACGTAAAACTTGCAATTGATAAATTAGAGGCGTCTAGTTTAGATCGTTGCTGGGCTAGTGTCTTGATATGGTATTGTTGTAAGTCATAATGTATGATAGATACTCTTACAACTCACTTAACGTGTAAGTTCCATAGACCTTGGCCTTACACACAAAGGAATGATAGAGATCATACCACGATGCAAATGATAGAGATCAAATGCATGGACCATATCACCTCACTTCACACATTAGATGTTAGCATCTTATATTGCTAGTTTGGCGCTTTTGGTAGCATTATAAGATGATCCCTCATTTAGATATCAAGATAAAATGTGTTCTTCCTTAAGTATGCACCATTTTGTGGATCGTGTTTTGAGGCATCACGTGATGATCGGGTGTTCTCGACTCTACGCTTTCATACAACGGGTGTAAGATAGTTTTACACGCGCGAATACTAAGGTTCTTACTTGACGAGCCTAGCATGTACAGACATGGCCTCGGAACACGGACCGAAAGGTTAAGCATGAGTCATATAGTTGATATGATGCCTATATAGATACTCGCCTTTGAAGCTACACCGACTCACGTGATGATCGGACTTGGTGTAGTGGATTTGGTTCATGTAATCACCAAAAGGACACGAGGGATGTCATTTTTGAGTGGGAGTTCATTAGTAATTTGGATTAGTTGAACTCAATCTATCATAAACTTAGTCTAAATATATTTTACAAATTCTGTTGTAGATGGCACCACCTGCTTTTAATTTCAATGTGTTCATGGAGAAAGAGAAGCTTGCTGCGAATGGTAGCAACTTCACCAACTGGGCTATGAATTTGAGGATTCTCCTCACTGCTGCACAAAAGCAATATGTGCTAGAGGCGCCGCTAGGCCCCCACCAGCTCCTGATGCCCCTGACGAGGAAAAGAACGTCTATATAACTCGTCAGGAGGACCACAACTTAGTTCATTGCGGCATACTGTATGGGCTAGAACCAGAACTTCGAAAACGTTTCGAAAATGGCAATGCCTTTGATACCATGGGAGAATTGAAAATGATTTTCGATACCCATGCTGCCGTAGAGAGTTATAATGCTTCTGAAAAGTTCTTTAGCTGCATGATGGAAGAGAACAACTCCGTTAATGAGCACGTACTCAAAATGTCTGGGTACGCCGATAAGCTTGTGTCCTTGGGAATAACGATTCCCATTAACTTAGGCATACATCGCGTTCTCCAATCTCTGCCACCTAGCTACAAGAGCTTCGTGATGAACTATAATATGCAGGGCATGAAGAAGTCTCTTCCCGAGCTTCTATCAATGCTTAAGACTGCAGAAGTGGAGATTAGGAAAGAACATCAAGTGTTGATGATCAATAAGACCACCGGTTTCAAGAAGGACAAGAAAGGCAAGCAGAAGGGAAAGAAGGGCGGCAAATCTATTGCCGCGCCTGAAAAGAAACCCCGAGCTGGCCCTAAGTCTGACACCGAGTGCTACTATTGCAAGGGGACTGGCCATTGGAAGCGCAACTTCCCCAAGTATTTGGCGGACAAAAAGGCCGGCAAGGCAAACAAAGGTATATGTGATATACATGTTATTGATGTGTACTTGACTAGTACTCGCAGTAGCACCTGGGTATTTGATACGGGATCGGTTGCTAATATATGTAACTCGGTTCAGGGGCTGCGGAAAAAGCGACAACTAGCAAGGGATGAGGTCACGATGCGGGTCGGCAATGGATCAAGAGTTGATGTGATCGCCGTCGGAACGCTGCCTCTCCATATGCCGTCGGGATTACTTATAAACCTGAATAATTATTATTTGGTGCCTGCACTAAGCATGAACATTGTATCCGGATCATGTTTGATGCAAAGTGGTTATTCGTTTAAATCTGAAAACAATGGTTGTTCGATTTATATGAATAATATCTTTTATAGTCATGCACCTGTGTTGAATGGTTTATTTCTATTGGATCTCGATAGTAGTATTACGCATATTCATAATGTTGATGCTAAAAGGATTAAACTTGATAATGATATATCTGCATATACGTGGCACTGCCGTCTAGGTCATATTGGCGTTAAACGCATGAAGAAACTCCATTCTGATGGACTTTTGGAATCACTTGATTTTGAATCATTTGATACATGTGAGCCATGCCTTATGGGCAAGATGACTAGAACGCCGTTTTCCGGTTCAATGGAACGGGCGACAGATTTATTGGAAATCATTCATACTGATGTGTGTGGACCAATGAGTGTGTCGGTGCGAGGTGGATATCGTTATTTTGTTACTTTCACGGATGATTTGAGTAGATACGGGTATATCTATTTGATGAAACACAAGTCTGAAACTTTTGAAAAGTTCAAAGAATTTCAGAATGAAGTGGAAAATCATCGTAATAGAAAGATCAAATTTCTACGGTCTGACCGTGGAGGAGAGTATCTTAGTTACGAGTTTAGCACACACATGAAAGAGTGTGGAATAGTTTCACAACTCACGCCTGCCGGAACACCACAACGTAATGGTGTGTCAGAACATCGTAATCGTACTTTATTGGATATGGTTCGATCTATGATGTCTCTGACTGACTTGCCACTGTCATTTTGGGGTTATGCACTGGAAACCGCTACATTCACTTTAAATAGGGCACCATCTAAATCCCGTTGAAAAGACACCGTATGAATTATGGTTTGGAAACAAACCTAAGCTGTCATTTCTTAAAGTTTGGGGATGTGATGTTTATGTGAAGAAACTTCAACCAGATAAACTCGAACCCAAAGCGAAAAAATGCGTCTTCATAGGATACCCTAAGGAAACGATTGGGTATACCTTCTATCACAGATCCGAGGGCAAGGTCTTTGTTGCCAAGAATGGATCCTTTCTTGAGAAGGAGTTTCTCACGAAAGGTGTGAGTAGTCGGAAGGTAGAACTCGAAGAGGTTATTGAACCTTCTCTTCATGAAATGGCGAGTAGCACAGCACCGGAAGTTGTTTCGGAGTTGACTTCACCTAATGAAGAGAGAGCTAATGATATTGATCATGAAACTCCGAAAGAGGATACTACCGAACCTCGCAGGTCAAGCAGGACACGTGCAGCTCCTGAACTGTACAGCAATCCTGTTATGAATTTCATGATTGATGAAATAGATGACCCTGCGATGTATGAAGAAGCGATGATGAGCCCTGATTCCAAAAAATGGCTAGAAGCCATGAAATCTGAGATGGGATCCATGTACGAAAACCAGGTTTGGACCTTGGTGGACTTACCTCACGATCGAAAGGCCGTTGAGAATAAATGGATTTCAAAAGAAAAACTAATGCTGATGGTAATGTAACCATCTATAAGGCTCGACTTGTCGCAAAGGGGTTTCGAAAAATTCAAGGAGTTGACTACGATGAGACATTCTCTCCCGTAGCGATGCTTAAGTAAGTTAGGATTATGTTAGCAATTGCTGCATATTTCGATTATGAAATATGGCAGATGGATGTCAAAACTGCGTTCCTCAATGGTAATATTGAAGAAGAGTTGTATATGATACAACCAAAGGGTTTTGTTGATCCTAAGGATGCTAATAAGGTGTGCAAACTTCAGCGATCCATCTATGGACTGAAGCAAGCATCCCGGAGTTGGAATCTCCGCTTTGATGAGGTGATCAAAGAGTTTGGATTTGTCCAAACTTATGGAGAGGCTTGTATTTACAAGAAAGTGAGTGGGAGCAATGTGGCATTTCTGATATTATATGTGGATGACATATTATTGATTGGAAATGATATAGATCTTTTAAACAGTGTTAAAAGTTATCTAAACAGCAAATTTTCGATGAAGGACCTTGGTGAAGCTTCATATGTATTAGGCATTAAAATCTATAGAGATAGATCAAGACGCCTAATTGGGCTATCGCAGAGTACATACCTTGATAAGATATTAAAGAAGTTTAATATGGACGAAAGTAAGAAGGGGTTCTTACCTATGTTGCAAGGCAATACATTGAGTAAGACTCAAAGTCTGGCTACGACGGAAGAAAGAGAGATGATGGATAAGATCCCCTATGCCTCGGCCATAGGCTCTATTATGTATGCCATGCTATGTACAAGACCGGATGTGGCACATGCTATTAGTTTGACTAGTAGGTACCAATCTGATCCAGGTTCGGAACACCGGATAGCGGTAAAGAACATCCTCAAGTACTTGAGAAGAACTAAGGATATGTTTCTTATATACGGAGGTGAAGAAGAGCTAGTTGCTAAGTGTTATGTCGATGCTAGCTTTGACACCGATCCGGATGACTCTAAGTCTCAATCCGGATACGTATTTCTCTTGAACGGAGCAGTAGTTAGTTGGAGGAGTTCCAAACAACCTGTGGTGGCTGGATCAATAATGGAGGCGGAATATGTTGCTGCTTCAGAAGCGGCGCAGGAGGCAGTTTGGATGAAAGAGTTCATTACAGAACAGGGTGTGGTTCCCAGTGCGTTGGACCCGATGGTGATCTATTGTGACAACAATGGAGCCATAGCCAACGCAAAGGAACCAAGGTCTCACAAGAATTCCAAACATATTAAGCGCCGGTTTCACTCCATCCGCGAGCATGTCAAGGATGGAGATATAAAGATTTGTAAAGTGCACACGGACCTAAATGTAGCAGATCCGTTGACTAAAGTACTCCCTAGGGAAAAACATGATCAACACCAGAACTCCATAGGTGTTAGATTTATCACTATGTGAACTAGATTATTGTCTCTAGTGCAAGTGGGAGACTGAAGGAAATATGCCCTGAGAGGCAATAATAAAGTTGTTATTATATATTTATTGTATATGATAGATGTCTATTTTGCATGCTATAATTGTATTGATAGGAAACATCAATACATGTGTGTTTAATAAACAAAAAGGGTTCCTAGTTATGCCTCTCTCCTAGACTAGCTTGTTGATTAACAAGATGATCAAAGTTTCCTGATCATGGACATTGGATGTTGTTAATAACAAGGTCACAGCATTTGTGAAATGATGTGATGAACATTCATCCGAAGTATAGCATTACGATCAAGTCATTATGTTTATATTGCTATAACATCATACAAAGTAGTCTTAGTCCTTAGACCATGAGATCATGTTAATTGCTAACACCGGAAGAGTATCTTGATAACATCAAACGTCACACCGTAACAGGGTGACTATAAAGATGGGTTCAGTACTACGAAGGTGTTATGTTGAGGCTCATGGATCAAGAGTGGAATTTGTCAATCCAGATGACGGATAGATATACTCTGCGCCCTCTCGGTGATATCACATTAAGATAGCTTGCAAGCAAGTGATGTGATCACTAGAATGTTATATCACGGGAACGAGAAAAGAGTGCATGTCGGTAACGAGATCAAACTAGGTATTTGGATACCGATGATCGAATCTCGGACATGTATTATATCATGAGACAAAGGGATTAAATTGCTAACGTTAAAGGTTCTCACGATCATAGAAGTCATCGTTGAATGTGCAGGAGTCAGTATGGATCTCCAGGTCCCGCTTCTGATTATTGATCTGAGAGGAGTCTCAATCATGTCTGCATTATTCGCGAACCGTAGGGTGACACACTTAAGGGTTGCCGGACACCATTTAGGAGCACATATGTTCCAGACAAAAGGTTTGCAAAGCGCAGGAATTGTTTCGATAGAAACCGGAATTGTTTCGGGTGAAATTGCAGAAAGTGGTTCTGCATGTAATGTTGAAATGTTGCAAGGGTTTTTATGTGAATGCTTGTTAATTAAAGTAATTAACAAAATTCTGAATAAAATAAATAAAAGAGTTTTATTAAATGAGAGAGCATTAAATTTGGAGAAATTTAATGCATTTAAAGTTGAGACTTTAAAAGAGAATGTTAAGGGGCATTTTAATGTGGAGGGGTTACCACCACATGAATGGGGGAGGTGAGGAGTCACCCCCCATGCGCCGGCCATGGAGAGAGGGGGCAGCCCCCCTCCTCCTATGAAAGGCCACCCATTCCCTCCTTCATCCTCACACCTCCTCGTGAAGGATCTCTCTCCCCCTCTAGATATTCCCCCATGGTCACGGATTAGCAAGATACATGTTCCCGGTGGCCTTGCGTCTGGAAGGAGTTGCTGCTTCCGCTGATTCGCTGGAGCGAGGAGGTGGAGGTTGTCCGGTGGCTTGAACGTGTGTGCGAGGATGGATGCGCTGCTGATTTGCGGCGCTCGTACTTCCACACGATCTTGAGATCGGCAAGCGTACGACTACATCAACCACGAGTTCCTACTCGTTAACAAAACTCGTTGTCTGGTTCTCCATGGATGTATGTCCACCCGTTGTTCTGTATCTAGTAGATAGATCTTGGCGTATAGTTCTCATCGTAGGAATTTTTTTGTTTTCTATGCTGCGGACCCAACAATTCTGATATTGATGTTATCTTGGGCATGGATTGGTTAACAGCAAATGCACCTGTGATTGATTGTGCTGAACATTCGGTTTCTCTAAAAATTCCTGAAGGCCATATAGTCTATTCTCCAAGTCTGACTCCTGCAATTCAGCTTTACTCTTTGGCGACTCTGAATGATGATGCTATGGAAGGTATTCAGAGTGTTCCAGTAGTCTGTGAGTTTCCAGATGTCTTTCCTGAAGAGTTACCGGGTATGCCTCCTGATCGTGAGGTCGAGTTTGTCATTGAACTTGAACCTAGTACTGCTCCTATCTCCAAGCGGCCTTATAAAATGGGTCCTGCTGAGTTGGCTGAACTCAAACGCCAGCTGGATGAATAAGAGAAGTTGGGTTTCATTCAGCACAGTACTTCTTCTTGGGGTAGCCCCACCATCTTTGTGAAAAAGTGAGACAAGACTGATAGACTTTGTGTTGACTATCGGGCTCTCAATGCTAAAACCATCAAGAATAAATATCCCCTTCCGTGGATTAATGATCTTTTCGATCAGCTAGCTGGAGCTGTGGTATTCTCTAAGCTCGATTTGAGAAGTGGTTATCATCAAATCAAGATTCGCAAGGAAGATGTTCCCAAAACAGCTTTCACCACCCGCTATGGCCTGTATGAATACACGGTCATGTCTTTCGGTCTCACCAACGCACCTGCCACTTTCTCGAGGCTTATGAACTTGGTTTTCATGGAGTATCTTGATAAGTTCGTTGTGGTCTATCTGGATGACATTCTAGTCTATTCTAAGTCAAAGGAAGAACATGAAGGACACCTTCGGTGTGTCCTAAACAAGCTTCGTGAGAACCGCCTGTATGCAAAGTTCTCCAAGTGTGAGTTTTGGCTGCCTCAAGTCACCTACATTGGTCACGTCATCTCTGCTAAGGGCATTGCCGTCAATCCAGAAACTATTAAGACAATTATGGACTAGCTTCCACCCATAAATGTCTAAGAAGTCTGGAGTTTCCTTGGTTTGGCTAGTTACTATCGTTGCTTCGTTTCAAAACTTCTCGAAGATTGCGAAGCCTCTTACTGATCTCCTCAGGAAAGGCAAGAAATACCTTTGGACTCCTGCTTGTCAAGCAAGATTTGAAACACTCAAAGAGAAGCTCACTTCCACGCCAGTCTTAGTTCCTCCAGATACATCAAAGCCTTTCCAAATATTCTGTGATGCCTCATTGCAAGTATTGGGTGCGGTCCTTATGCAAGAAAAACAAGTTGTTGCTTATGCCTCTCGACAGTTGAAGATGCATGAGATCAACTATCCTACACATGACCTCGAACTCACAGCAGTTGTCTTTGCTTTGAAAGTATGGAGGCATTACTTGCTTGGCAACCGTTGTGAGATCTTTTCTGATCACAAGAGTCTGAAGTATATTTTCACACAGCCTGATCTCAACCTTCGTCAGAGGAGGTGGATTGAAACAATCAATGATTTCGATTTGACCATCAACTACACTCCGGGCAAAGCGAATGTCATGGCCGATGCTCTCAGCCGAAAAGCTTATGTCAACAATCTCATGGTGGAAGAACAATAGCCTCTCTTGTGCGAGGAATTCCGCAAGCTCAACCTTGAAATTGTGGATCAAGGGTATCTTCTGAACCTTCTAGCAACACCTCTCTTGGAAGAAAAGGTCCGTTCCATTCAGCTTGGTGATCCTTACACTAAAAAGATCATCTCCAACATTCAGCTTCCGAAGTATGAGTCTTTCCACGTAGACGACCAAGGCACTCTTTTCTTTGAACACCGGATGTTTGTTCCGAACTACCCGGGGTTAAGAGAGCAAGCTCTCAAGGAGGCGCATGATTCTGTTCTTTTTATCCACCCTGGCAGCACTAAGATGTACATGGGCTTGAAAACACAATATTGGTGGCCTGGTTTGAAACGATATTGTGCCAAGTATGTCTCGGAGTGTGATGTCTGTCGCAGAGTTAGAGCTGTCCATCAGAAACCTTCCGGTCTTCTACAGCCATTGAAGCCTCCGGAATGGAAATGGGAGAAAGTAGAGATGGACTTCATCACTGGTTTTCCAAGGTCGCAGAAGGTCAACAATGCAATCTTTGTTGTCATCGACAGGCTTTCCAAAGTAGCTCACTTCTTTCCCGTCAAAGAAACAATTTCTGCAATTCAGTTGGCTGAGCTCTATATCAACAGAATTGTCTCTCTGTATGGAGTTCCTCTTGAGATCAGTTCAGACCATGGAAGCATCTTCACTTCCAAGTTCTGGGGAAGTTTCCAAAATGCTTTGGGAACAAAATTGAACTTCAGCACAGCTTACCACCCTCAATCGCAAGGACAAGTTGAAAGGATCAATCAGATTCTGGAAGATATGCTCTGTGCTTGCGTTATCTCTTTCAGCATGAAGTGGGAAGAATGTCTTCCTTATGCTGAATTCTCTTACAACAACAGCTTCCAGAAAAGTCTAAAGATGGCACCATTTGAGGCTCTCTATGGTCGCAAATGCAGAACTCCGATTGGTTGGTCAGGCGCAGGTGAAAGAATATTGTTTGGCTCCGACATTGTAACTCAAGCGGAGGAGAAGGTTCACATCATTCTTGAAAATCTGAAGATTGCTCAAAGTCGCCAGAAGAGCAATTATGACAGAAAGCACACGGACATGGAGTATGTTCCTGGTGATCTCGTTTACCTTCGTGTCACTCCCATGAGAGGCACGCACCGCTTTGGTATCAAAGGAAAGCTGGCTCCTAGATACATCGGTCCTTTCAAAATTCGTGGAAGAAGAGGAGAACTTGCTTATGCTCTTGAGCTTCCTGAAAAACTCAAGGTCCATGATGTTTTCCATATCTCTCAACTCAAGAAGTGCTTCAAGGATCCTGGCAGGACCGTGGACCATGAACTCATCAATCTCCAAGAAGATCTGTCTTATCAAGAACACCCCATAAAAATTCTAGAAATCGCAGAAAGAAGGACTCGCAACAAGTCCATCAAGTTCTGCAAGGTGCAGTGGTCGCACCATTCCGCTGATGAAGCCACTTGGGAACGCGAGGATGAGCTCCGTGCCAAGTATCCTACCCTCTTTGAGTCTTCTTCTTCTTCCTAGAATCTCAGGGCGAGATTCCTGTTTAGTGGGGGAGAGTTGTAGCATCCCAATTGTCTAACAGTTGTAAGGCTACTTGGTCTAGTAATATAATGGCTACTTCCTACACATAATTGTTGCATCATAATTATATCATGCTCATGTCATCATGCCACCTTGCATTTGAGCATCATATAAAACTCTTTCATTTGGTTCTTCTTTCATATGCATTATTAATTGTATTTGGCTCTTGATATAATGTATTTGAATTTTGATAAATGCTTGATGCCCAAGTTGAGTTGGGGGCATATCTTTTATTCCACTCCTCCATCTTTCTTTGTCAACACCTTATAATTCCACCATCCTATTTACCCATGAGATTTTATTTTCTTTTGGGTATTTAATCTAGCTCATGGAAGATGGGATGGACCCAATTCTATTTTATTTTGCTTGGCCTTTATTCCATAATTTGGTAATGCATGGGAATCATGCCTTGTTAATTATTTTGTTTTCACAAGATTAAAACTTGGCATTTAATGCCTTTGCATGGGCCATGCAACCATCACCATTTCTTTTCTTTTGGGTTGTCTTTGGTTTTGAGTGGATCCTTTTCCTTGTGAGGTTTTTCTCTTCCTCTCACCATCTCCACCTCATCACCCTCACCATCCATGCCATGCATGATCATGTGAGATACCATCCACACCCTTTTTCTCATATACACTTGCTCATGCCATGATCATGCCACCTTAAAGGAAACCCTACACCTTGTCCTCCCCATCTCCTCCTTACCCCTAAACTCTAGTTGCAATCATCACCCTACCTTAACCATGTTAATCTACCACCTTAGCTTATCCTAAACCCTCTACTCTCTCTTTTTCTCTCTACCTAGCCGAGCTCTTTTCTCCCTCTCTCTAACCGGGGCATCAACCCTGACCTACCCCACCATGCCTACCCTACCTACTCTACCACCCCATCTACCCCAACTCTAACTAAAAACCCTAACCCGAGCCATCTACTCCCTCTTAACCTAGATCTACCCGATCCTCTTCCTCTCTCCCTCTACCTCGCTCCCTGCCATGCTGGCCCCACAGCCCGAGCCTGGCCTCCCCCTCTCTGCTGGCCCACCTGCCATGCCCCTGCCCTGGCCAAGCCGAGCCCCAGTTCGAGCACGTGAAGAGGAGGAGGAAAAGGTGGCCGAAGCCACCTTTATCTCTACCCCGCTCCCACATGTCACCCCATTCCCCTTCCCTATCTACTCCCTCGCCTCACGCGCCCTAGCATCGCCAGATCCATCCCAGAGCCCTGCCTTTCCCCTTTTTCTCCATGACGCCACCTTCCTCTCACCTCGTCGGCGTCCACCGTCAGTACCACGCCGATCCTTCGAGCCGACAGGCGTGCGAGGCATGGAGGTGGTCGAGGTAGCCGAGGAGGATCCCCTGCTTCGCCCAGAACACGCCAGCGAGAAGACGATGCCCTGCTGCCGCCAGAACCCTCGCCCCTCCACCGCAAACCCTAGATCCGGGTTCATCTGTAACCTCGCTGCTCCGTAGCTCCCCGCCTCGATCCGACCCCTCCGACCACCCCTCGGTGAGCTATCCAGCCTCTCAGACATCCTCGCCATCGCCGTCGTGTCCTGGTCGCGCCAGACATTCAATCGAACGCTCTCTGTGCGCGCGTGCGTCTGCACGTCCCCGCGCCGCACCGGTTATCTAGCCGCCTACCCCTCGCCTTACAACAACCCCCAGCCCCCGCAGTGGCTACCGCCTCCGCGTGCGTGCCCCAGGTCCCCAGTTGGATCCCCCACCTCGCCGCGCCATGCGCCGCGCGTCCGTCAGATTCACCAGAACGAGAAGAAGATAAACAGTAGATGCCGTCCTTTTGCACATACCCTCCCCTGCGCTTTTTGTCTCGTCAACCCGCGGTCCAGTCCGACCCCACCTGTCTGTGCCTGCGGGCATTTTACAAAAAGGGACTCCGGTTTTCGTAACCCTTAACCCGCGCTCCAGTACGACCCCACCTGTCAGCCTCTGCGGGCACAGCCGCTGGCACGTGGACCCATACCCGCTGGCCCACCTATCATTCGAAGTGGCTAGTTAGCACCCGAGTGAGAAAAGCCCGTGGCTGTGCAACGTTATCCGCTGGGCCCAGTTAGCGCCGACCCCATCCGTCAGTGACTTGGGCTAGTTCTGGCCGTGTGGAAAAAGTCCAGGCGATTTTCTATTTTAATTAAACTTTTCCAGAAATTGTGAAAATACAAATTCAAATCTGTTTTTAAATAACTTTTAAATTATAAATCCAAATAATACAAATGATATATGTTTTTGAATCATAAAAATGTGAGGAATTCAAATATGCTATTCAAAATAATGTTTGAACACTTTAAATTTTCGAGATGATTAAAATTACAATAAAATGCCCTTTTCTTAATAAATTAATAACTTTAAATCTACAACTCCAAATTTGTCAAATAATATGTCTAAATTGATCAGCGCGACGAGCCCGTTCCACCTACGCATTCCTTGTTCTGAATTGAAGCATGCATCATGTCATTATTAAAAATCAGAACTGTTTATGACAATAAAATTTGGCCAAATAATTAATAAAAATGCTTTGGCCTTGTACCACACCTCACCCTTGCCATGCTACTTTAATGCCATGTAAATTGTGCATCATTCATCATGGCATGCTTGTTTGCTTGTCACATTTTAATTCATATGCTTGTGCACTTTATTTATATTGGCCTTTGTTTGTTTGGTTCTTCTTCGAATAGACGCCTAGCAGGAGAATTACCAGGAATCCCAGGAGTTCTACCCAGATCCATCTCTCGCTTCAACTGAGCTGCCAGGCAAGCACTACCACATGCTTGCATACATATAGTATCTATTTCCTCTATCTTATTCTTGCATCATTGAATCGCGATTGCATTAAATTAAATCCCAAGTACTGCATAGCCTTTATTTTTAAACCCCGCCGAAGCTTGTTCCTCCTTCCCATGAGCCATTACTACAGGAGTTGTTTGAGCCATGCGAGTCGTAGAAAAGCATGTGTAGGGTATGTGAGTGTCTGATGGATAACGAGGTACCTAAACAACTTAACCTGAGTAGTAATGGGATAACTAATGAAAGAGGCACTGGTGAGCAATATCTGCTATTTGGTTTTTCCTGCTCACTTGTGTCCCGTAGGACCCTGAGTACTTGATTCCTGTTCCTTGACTATTCGCACTATCCACATACGGGAGGCCTTATGGACCCCCCTGAGCCAGAACTTGATTCATTCTTATTTCTTGGGGCCACAATTAGTTTGGGGCTTTATTACTATCCTGTACTTATGCCATGTTACTGCTTTATTTAAGATTTTGCGAGGAGCACCTGTACTGTTTTGGATCGTGACACGTTTTCGCTGTATCGTCAAGCCCAGTCACATTTTCGGGTTCCTAGTCGTTTACCGCCGTCCACACAAACCTTGAGTCCGTCTCGGAGTCAGCTAGCTTCGTTGCGGGTAGCTTAATGGTGTGGCCCCCTGAAATATTACTGAATCCTGTGATCGCTTTGTCGTGAATGCCTCGTTGGGTTTTGAGTTGGTTTTTCCGAGGTTGATCGAGTGTGTGTTGCTATTCGTGCACCCCTGCAGGGTAAATCTTTCTGAAAGCTGTGTCCGCGGTTATGGACGACTTGGAGCACAGTTTCTCGATCATAGATAAGTCTGACTAAAGTACCGCTTTTAAATTGACTAAGTACCTGACTAGTAAATAGTGCAATACTCATGGAATGGTTAATAAAACTGCCAACAGATGGGGGTTGTTCGTCCGCTTCCTCGTTGGTAAGCGAGGAGGAGGATGGATCTGTTAATTATACTGTTATAACTGTTGTTCTTAATTAACGGACATCCGTCTATCATTGGTTAGGTGGATGGTTAGCGGGTATCTATAGAATTGTTAGTTATTATCTTTTGCTGCAATTGCGTCACCCCAGGTTGTGTCCCCTTTAGAGGCATAAAGACTTGCTGAGTACCCCTAGGGTCTCACACGATAAATTGTTTGATTCAGATGAACAGGTGTATTCGCAAGAAGGATACTGGGTGGAGGAGACAGATGATGTTGGCAATGATCACTCGGTGTAGAGATTCCGGGAATGGGGATCCGTGAGATCTGTGGGCGGGATGTGTTTATTTATGTGGCATCTTATGCCGATTTGCTTCTTATCCGTACTCGGATCTTGTCTTCCGCTTCCGCCTGATACTCTGATGTTTGATGTATGAGGAGCTATCCTAAAATATTATCTCTATCTAGGATATTTGAATCTTGCCGTATGGCGTTGCAATGTTTCTATTTCTTCTAGATGGAATGGCTCTGAGGACTGTTGTATGTGGCTTGCATACATACTCATTTGTGTATGTAGTTGATCCCTTCGCCTGCCGATTACGCCGCTCGTTCTTGTCCCGATGATCTGAAAGTGGTTAGGACGGCCGAAAGGTCTACCGTGAGTGGACCCGGGCCCCACCGTACTATTTTAACCACTTTCGTTCATCCAGGCATGTAACTAAGAGTGTAATTCACCGAGGTAGTTACATACTTGTACAACTGTCATGATATTGGAGACTTCCACACCAATACAAGTATTGATTAAATTATGAGAAGAAGAATTTTGGTAGCATATTATAGTCAAGCCATTAAAAGTAGTGAGCATGATCAAGTGGATGTACTAAAAGAAGAGAATAGCTATCAAAAGTCCAAGGCAAAAGTACAAGCTTGGAAAAAAAGAGAATGATGATGAATCTTCATTATTGAAATTACGTGCTCAACTAATTTAACTACATGATTATATAATATGTTGAATCACTAAAATCTTCTTATAACTTCATTGATACCAAAAAAGGTGTGGAAGCCTCTAAGTCATGTGATGTGTAAAAGTGTGATTTTACCCCCGAAGTAACTTTACATCTGATATTGTATTCTTGTTTCAATTCTTGCCTCATTTGTTGTAAGGGCTCGTGCCTCATGAACATAATGATCTTGTCCATAAGCCACCATCTTTCTCGGGGACGAGAAAGATGGTGGCTTGGGGGAGTTGATGAGTCCAAAATTGAAGCATATTTACCTTTCGTTCTTGCATAAGTAAAATAGGGATTTTTGTATTTTACTACGTTTGCACGCACCTTTTGTCCTTGTTTCGACATGATCCCGAATTACTGAGTCTCTTATGTGAACATATCAATTGGAATTGCCATATTATGTTATAATATGATATTTTTAAGTAATAAAAGTCGTTTAATTGATTTACCTTCACACCCGTACCATCCTCCTGTACCACGACAAGTGGTATGAGCGGACCCGCCTGTACCATCCGCCCGTACCACGCGACAGCGCGTCCGCCTCGTCAAGTACTTTCTACTAGGGAAGACGTATCACAGATTCGACATTCACAACAATCTTGAACCACGAAAAACCATACCAGAAAGGGATCTAAAGGAGGAACTTAGAGAGGGGCAAATCCCTGCTACTTCACGGATCATTGGAGGACATCACATCATCCCCTTCATCATCAACCGCTGCATCACCATCACCACTATTATCCCCATCTTTCATTCATTAAATCTTGTTGTAATTTGAGATTCAATTGTGTTTGCACTAGATCTATCCCCATACTTTTATCCATCCATTTGATTATAATGATGTCATTGATTACTTCCATGTGTGAGTAGTTTACCCTCATTCTTGGGGAGATGGAGAAACCCTAGCACTATTATGAAGTTGAAATAAATATGATCTATTCTTGTGTCTGTATGACTTACCGGTCTATGATAGATTTATGATGTGTTTTTTATCTCTCTCTTTAGATGGTATGTGTATTTGGCGACATATCATTTTCCTTCAGGACTAAAGAAGAGGGTGAAATCCTTTGGATGTTTTTGGGAGCGTGCCCCGAAAAGCTATCGTCACTAATTGGCGTTGGCTAGCAACCTGCACGGTCAAAGGAGGATAAAGAGAGATTCCCTAAGCTAATTACAATATCCATGGGGAGACCCTTAATTGTGGTGGTTTGTATGGGTGGTTTCTCTCAAACATCGAAGTGGTTATTTAAAGGTGACCTCATTCTTGGATCAACAAAGTGACTGCCTACGAGCCCTGTAATGGACATCTTATTATGAAGCTCTCTCCACACATATCATGACCACAAGAAGTAGGTTATCCTAATTATGAATAGTAATATCATACTAGAGGTGTATCCTACATCCCTGAAAATGCTTTAGCCCTATTGATTCCAACCACGTTTCCAAACACTCTTGTTACTTGCTTTCTTTTACTTGTTTTAATTACTTTTCTTCATTCAACCAAAAACCTTTCAAACACCCTTTACTTGAAATCAAAGGAGGCTTACAAGAATCCTTTGGTAGACAATGATGAGGGTCATAAATACCTTAACCAAATAGCTCTCTATGGGTGCGATTCTCTAGTTTTGAAACTAGCTACAATCTAACTATGCACTTGTAGTCATCAGAGGACATTGTCTTTAGGTATTGCACTATGATTAAACGTAGCCTTGATTCTCATCACTTTATGAATCTTGAGATGGATAACAAGGTAGAAGCCTACAAGGCAAGGATCAAGGATCTGGAAGAGAAGTACATGCACACCTTCACACAATTGGATAGGTTTCAAGCCCTCATGTGGGATGTGGAAAACCAGAACTGTGAGTATGAATATCGCTTCCAAAAGATCACTGAAGCTGCCTCCACCAATTTCAACGATCCACCTCTATACTTTTACAATGGGATGCCCTCCTTGGAAGCTCAAGGAGTGGGACGCCCATTATGAGGAGAACGATGCCAAGGAATAAGACCCAGCGGCAACACTCTAAGCTTGGGGGAGTTCCATCAAGTCTTTTGCTTTTTAGTTTATCATGCTTGCTTTTAGTAATAATCATTAGGTTGTTTTGCTTTAATCTATTAGGTATATATATTTCCTAGTGCTTGAAAAGCTCTTAGAGTATTGTCATGTATCCTTGGTCGAGTGGTTTTTGAATAAAATATAAAGTATGGTGTCATCCATGATTATCTTGTTTGGAGATTTATGTGTAACACTCATGCAGATGTGCGCCCCATATATACAAGTTTCAACTACACCTTGTCTTGAATTAGGTTAACTTGAGTGGGTTGGACAAGCAAAGAACTTCTCAAATAAAAAGAAAAGTACGACAAAGGAAAGATCCAAGAAAATGATGCTCATGAATTTATAAGTAAAAGTGCTGCCTTGAATTTGTAGTAGAGATATGGTTCTGTAGAATAAGTAGTTAGGAAAGGATGATGACAGTTCTAACTTAGTAATATTTGAGTAAACTGAGGGTCATGGATATTTCAATACATATGCTCTATATAAAAGTTGAATGAAAGGTAGGCAACCGAGGATTCGGTTAAGCCATGGAAAGTGAAAGGCAAAGGTGGAGTAGTGCATATGACATGATTGAAAGATCCATGAATAAGGTTTATACTGGTTACTAGGAGGCAAGACTGTTTACTGATGCCATCTAAAAAGTGGTGAAAGTGTTTGACAAAAGTCAAACTTCATGTCTATCTTGTTGTTAAGTTCTCTTCTTTTAACTAGTTGGTCTATGAAAGTCTATCTTCATTGCAAATGCATGGGGAAGAATAACAATAGCAAGGCAAAAAGCCATGCAAGTTGATTTTGGTAAAGTGAAAAGGAAAAACTTGAGACTAGTTCAATTTTCAAACATATAATGGTTAGGTTTGTTCAAAAGGAAGGGGTAGTTGCTAGAATTTCTATGTATGTAGCCCTCATTTGTATGATTTTTAGTTCAAAAATCTTTTAAGATAAGTCAATATGCATAAGTTGATGATACAATGCTTGTATTTTGTTTATCAACCATAAGCTCATTACTACATAATATGATCTATTTGCTTATTTGCTCGAAGACAAGCAAAGGTTTAAGATTGGGGGTTGATACATGCATTTTGCATCATCAAAATAGTGACATATATGATATGTTAGAATGATATTTGCCATGATCCATCATTGTTTATGCATGTCTTAGATGATTTATGGGACTTTCCTACAAAGTCCCATTTATTGGTAATTAATTTCTAGGAGTTAGAAAACCTCCTTTTTCGTATTTTTCTATATAAGGGACCTTCTGGACATCTAAAAATCCAAGGAAAAATACCCGATAAGTTTTTTAACAGGAAAAGGACACCAGACAAAACAAGCAAGAGAGGGGAGCCACTAGGCCTAAAATAGCACTGGTGGCACGCCCTCCCTTACTAGGCGCGCCACCTAGGCCCGTTTGGCCCTTGAGCATCGTCTCGCCCCTTATTTTACACATACCTCCATCTTGACCGAAAACCTACGCCACATTTTCCTCAGGATTTACAGAGGCGGCAACGGAGGAGAAAGTCCTCTCTTACTCTGAGAGAGGGCAGATCCTGCTGCACCAGAGCCTTCGGTGAGGGGGAACTCGACACCATCATCATCACTACGCCTCCTTGGCGTAGGGGGAGGCCTCTCCACCAACATCTCCATCAACACCAGCACCAGCACCATCTCCATCTCCATCTCCGAGATCCACCTCATTTCCCTCATAGTTTGTGATTGATTGAACCTCATATATTGTTTAAGGGCTATTTGCATGATTGTGATTGGCAACTTGTCTTTATTTGGTGGTGAAATTATATTTGCAGATTGTGCTGTAATCCATATGCCTCTGATCAGTACCATATTTGTCACTTGTGAGTAGATCCCCATGTTCCTAAGGGCATAGGATGAATTAGCTATGATTTCCATATATTATGCAATGAGTATTTGGTCAAGTTTTTATCTTTTATGTGGTTCTATGATGGTTTTATGCAAATGTCGACTGCACATTACTTCACCTATATGGGCTCATAGGGGCACACTTTGATGAAATGATGAGGGTTGGAAGGGACAGAATGATAGAAACTGTTTTCCAATTCTTTGAATTGCATTGGAGGGATTTATGTCGGCGACTAATGAACTAATTGCTATAGTGGGACATTTATGTCTTAATGATTCCTAGGTTTGCACATGAAAATGGCTCTAGGACCCGTCATAAGGGGTGTGTTTGCTCATATCTATGGTGCACCTAATTTAGGCTCCGCCCTAAGGGGATGAAACTTGACAAGATATTCACCATATTATGTAGAAATCTGTACGGTAAGTATATCCATGCCGCCCTCGAGAACACTTGTCACATATAAGAGCACACACATACTTGAGTTTGTCCTCTTGCTGCATAGAGGATCGGGATTTCTCTCATTTAGAGCATTTACTTGTTACTATTTACTTTCAGTACTTTAAATTCTTGCACACTACAAATCCCAAAACACCAAAACTGCTACATTTATTTATTGTTTGACTTGTCAAATTTACTAACCAATTCCTTCAGCTCCTCGTGGGTTCGACAACCTTTCTATATTGAAAAGTACTACAATTGATCTCCTGCACTTGGGAGCCATCAACTACGTAACAGAGTGGTGACAAGATATGTATCTATCTAGACTAGAATCTAAAATGCGCTTGTTCGATTCTAACTCGTGACAAGCACGTCATGCTCAGTAGTAGAAAAAAGGAAAGGGAAAGATGTAATATGCATTTATATAGCTGTCGATCAAAGAGAATCCTCCATGGCTCCCCATACCAACATCTCAGTCGGTTACTCCAGCTGCAAGATTAGAAGGAGAGCCTCTACGGTATGTATGTTTTTTAGCACATAAACTTTGTTATGCTTTTCCACTGGGTACATAAATTGAAAAAAATCTGGGGAGATTCCTGGTGTTGTCACTATCCCTTGGAAGAAAAATTGCCTGAACTTTTTAACATTTGCAATGAGCAGAAAATGTTAGTTGCCCTTGCTACTAGGTACAGGTGGAGACTCACCTTCAGAAGGTAGTTGTCTGAAGATCTCCAAAAGTAGATGAGAGAACTGCAAAATATGCTAAGTTTGATGGTACTGGACTCTAACAAAGATAAACCTTTGTGGAAATGGACAAAGAACAAACTATTCCAAAATATTTGTATCAATGGGATTGACAGATCTTTCAGGCACCTATGGAAAGCTATGGATCCCCTTCAAGATTAAGGTTTGGTTGTGGCTAATATGGCACAATGACATTGCTACCAAAGACAATACGGTAAGAAGGAATTTGGTGGGGAATACAAAATGTCAGTTATGTGATAGTAAGGAAATAATCCATCACCTCTTTTTTAAGTGGCCCATTTCCAAACGTGTTTGGAGTTGTGTTGTGTGTGATCCTGATGTAGGGCTTAATATGATTGATAGGATACTCGTACCAACAATTTGCAACTTCTTTTCTGAAAACTCATTACAAAGAACCTCCAGGTTAAGTGTGTTTTACCTAGAGTAATTTGAGGATGGGTGAGCGACCAGAAAGTTTTTCCCGGGTGCAGACCAGTGAGAACAATGTGTGTAGAAAATACTAGTGTTGGTATGTGCGGCCAGTCTAGAAATCCTATTGAGCTGCTAGGGATAGCAACCACCGGGCCCAGGTGGCCGGGATATTACAGGTGGTATTAGAGCCGATCCTTGTGGTTACACATTCGTATGTGGGTCAGGGGCATGGGCATGTGGCACTTGGTGCTTGTGACTCGTAGTGGCACACAACATGGAACATGAGCCGACACTAAATGCACAGACGTGTGCCAAGAGGGAAGATTCATGGCTTGGGGTTAATCAATGATAACGTCAAGCTTCTAAGAGTGGGTGTATGTGAGATCCTAGTGTAAGCCTTACTAGGATTGATACGATACTCATACCAACAAGTTGCAACTTCTTTTCTAGAAGCTCAACCCAAAGAACCTCCAGGTTAAGCGTTCTTAGTATAGAGAAATTTGAGAATGGGTGAACGAAAGTTGTCCCGGGTGCGGACGAGTGAGGACAAAGTACGTAGAAAAGACTAGTGTTGATATGTGGGACCTGTCTAGAAATCCTATTGAGTCGCTAGGGACATTAGTGGAAAACAGGGCTATAGTCATGGTTCGTAAGGGCCTTTAGTCCTGGTTGTGCAATCGGGATTACGCAATCGGGACTAGAGGCCCTCCTTTAGTATCGGTTCTGTTACGAACCAGTACTAAAGGCAGTCCACGTGGCCACGGTGGAGAGCGAGGGGTGGAGGACCTTTAGTCCTGGTTCTTCACACAAACCGGGACTAAAGGTGATCTACCGCGGTAGCTAATTGGAGGTTTCAGCTGCCGCAGCAGCAGGTGGCAAGAATGGCAATCTCTTCGACTAGGTGAACTAGGAGATGCGTCGTAATATTGAAGAAGGATGGTGTGAACACCAACTCAAAACTAATAAGACATTGGGCCACATCATTCTGTAACCTTGGTAGAGTTTCTCGATTGATTACCTTCTGACAAATTGCATTGAGGAATCAACATAGCTTCACAATGGGTACTCGAACATTTTCTGATAGAAGCCCCCTCAATGCAACCGGAAGTAATTGCGTCATAATCACGTGGCAGTCATGAGACTTTAGGTTCTAAAAATTTTCTCTACCATATTTATTATTCCCTTTATATTCGACGAGAAGCCAGATGGGACCTTGATACTGCTCAGGCATTCAAAAAAGATTTCCTTCTCTCTTTTGGTAAGAGTGTAGCTGGAAGGACCTTGATACTTCTCTGGATGCAAGCCATCTCGTTCGTTCATACCTTGCTGGCACTACAAGAATCTGGATGGTTCAGGACGTTCTAATATCGTCAGTGATAAGAGGCAAAACATCATAGATGGCCATCCATGATGAATTCTATGGCAAAAAAAGGTCATGAACCTCACGTCATAATAGGATCTATGACTTTTTTTTGCCTAAAAACGTCATAGGCCATCCATGACGTTCCTCCAATTTTGTCGCGACAAACTGGACTGGCCTGGCCCAGGCCCGGTGTTTCGTGATGTTTTTTTCCCGTCATGGATGATGCCACATGGTAGACGGCATCGTGAGATGCCGTTAGCGATGCCTGGTGACATCATAGGGACCCTCAATGATGTCATCCCTATCGGGATTTTTTTTCCGTCATGACTTGATTCCGTTACCACCGCTTCCTTATGTCATCATGTCGTCTATGATTTCATGCCAACCGTAACAAATTTCCTTTTGTCACTGCCTTCCACCGATAGGTAGACACATGGTTCATTTAAATGATAACACGTGGGTCAATTGCAGGACAAGTCATGGACTAATCAGTGCCAGACATGTATCGTCTAAAAGAAATGATGACATCATCACTTTCGTGATTTTACTACACGGTCTTTACGTTACTAACCATGATAGAAATATTTCGTAAAGAAACAATCAGGACGTTTATAGGATTACAATACATAATTTGACAGAAAATTCCAAGACAAATGTTTCACTCTAGAGAAATGAATACCAGACTCAAATAAGATATAAGAAGGTTCAACTCATGCCAGACACATTTCCATAGATTCACCAAATTGCTTGTTGTGGTTCGGACAACTGAGCTAAAACTTTTTGTATTAATGCATTTGCCTCTTCTTTTTTCTTCCCCAGGTCTCTTGTTTCTTCTGCATTGCTTGTAGGTCTTCCAAATACTTCAGCCTCTCTGCCTCGCTAGATTCATTCACCTTCTGCAACTCCTCAATGGCAGAGTGTAGTTCCA
The DNA here is from genome assembly GCA_910589775.1 of Avena eriantha. Lineage (NCBI taxonomy): Eukaryota > Viridiplantae > Streptophyta > Magnoliopsida > Poales > Poaceae > Avena > Avena eriantha. The sequence goes on along the minus strand of OU342746.1, from coordinate 345,949,841 downwards.
CATTACCTGCCTTTTGAGCCTCGAGTTGAGCTTCTAGCTGAGACTTGGTTGGTTTTGAAGTACTTGCAAGGATGGTGATGTTGTTTAGGATACGTGGCTTTCTCTTGTTCTGAGACAACACAAAGTGCACAACGTCGATGGAAGGAGTTGCTTCATCCTCTGTGCCATCTTCTAGAGCATATGACACCATCTTGCTTTCCACGATTGCCTACCAGTTTTAGGAATAGAATAGAATATGAGAAACCTAGCGAGCAAATAATAAGCACATCGTATATGTGAGGGAAGAAAAAGGAATTGAATTTTATGAAGATGGAAAGTATTATGGAGGACTTATCGTTGCTTCTTTCACATTATTAGTCAAGCCATTTTCGAGCGGTTCAATGGAGCCTTCCTCCATGTCGCACAAAACCTTGTAGCTGCGAGCACCAGTGGTATGAGGATACTTTACGAGCTGTCTACTGTTCTTGTTTTTTTCAGACAAAGCCTACACAAACAGGGAGCATACAATTAGTCCTGCTTAAACAATTCAAATAGGAGAAATTTAGTAAACAAGACATGACCTTGTTTTTGGGGCCAGACCAAAAATCGACAAGCCTGCACCACTCCTTGTTGCTCATATGTTCCACATGAGATATCCTTATAACTTCATTCGTTGGGAACTTGTCAAAAAACACATTCTTCAGATAATGTCATTGATTTCTTGCGTGCCTCATTAACTGCTTATTACAAGCAAACTGCACATCGGGTAGAGAGGGGTCCATGACAAACTTTTGCTGAAATAAAACAAAGATTATCAGCCTTCGCATTAACAACAAAGGAAGAAAGGGACAACTAAGTGTTACAGAACATACATAAACTTCGCCATAGAAGTCTGCTTTGACATCCAGGCTCTCCCTATACTCTTTCCACTAGGGGGAAGATAGGCATCTTAGTCCTGACTGTTACTGCACACTTAGTGGCAAACTTGGAAGCAATCACTAGTGACATTGGTCTAGTTCTTCCTAGAGGGATGACAAGTTGAAGTCTTTTTGTGGGCATGTTGTCAACCAGCAACTAAGGATCATGATGCATAACAGTGTCTCCAGAATAATTATGGCCAAATTCATCTACAAGAATATAATGGGTATGAGTTAGTGTTCTACAACGGTAAAATGCAATAAGTATGATTCACACAATATAATGTTAATGGGTTACTATAGAGCAAGCAATTTGTTCAAAATGTTACCTTCTTGATCCTAGTCAAAATAGTCAAATAACCATCCATTATGTTTCACATCAGGCCCCTCGCCTTGTGAAGCTAACACCTTAACTTGGGTAGCTAAACCCTTAGATGCACAGTCGCTTTGGAGAGGTGCCCGTGCATGGCCGGGCGGGGGATACTTCTTGCCTTTTGGACGTGCACAGTCTCTTCGGAGAGGCGCCCCTGCATGGCCGATGGGGGCTGCTGCTTGCCTTTGGGAGGTTCCTGCGGACGGTAAGAAGCGGGCTGCTGGCCTAGGGGAGGTGCCCGCGGACACCAGGGACCTGGCTGCTGGCCTTGGGGAGGCGCCCGCAGAAGGCAGGAACCTGGCTGCAGGCCTTGGCGTGGTTCCCAGAAAGTAGGGATCTGGCTGCTGGCCTTGGGGAGATGTGTGCTCAGCTTGGGCAACTCCCAGTCGCCTTGGGCAACTGGTTGCTTCCCCTTTGACCTGGTTTTTCTAGAAGATTTTGTGTCGGCACCTTGGCTCGCCAAGACGCGCTTCTGAGCAGATGCTACACTAGCAGGAGCCAACATTGTCCTGACGACAGCTGTCTTGTTGCATTTCCTCTTCTACGGCTAGAAATTCCATTTGTATCGGTCAATTGGGATAATAAAGAAGCAACATATATATGTCAAAATCAGTTAGCAATCAATTTAACACAAGATGAGCAAGAAGGTAAGGGGTCGACCTGCGACTCATTTTCCTCACTGACATCATCTGGGTCTCCTTTAGTGATATCTTCCTCCTCTTTAGGATCATAATCAGATCTAGAGTAATCATTTCTTGTCTTTTTAGGAGAGAGTACAGTTGGCGATGCGAAAAGACTTGCAAAGGGCCTAACACCTAGTTGTTGCAACCACTCATTGTTTCTCATGATGTTTTTCAGCCAACTTTCTTCCATGGGATGCATTTGAGGATCTAACATTAATAAAGAATCCAAGTAAGCTACAAATTAAACAGGAAATTAAACAAAATATAGTGTATGGTGTTGATTTCCCTATAGCAAACATGAGCAGGAAACTGAACATGTTGCCTCTCAAACAAGCAATTTCATAGGCATGGAAAATGAAACACATGAACATCGAGCGGGCTTAAAAGAGTAGAAAATTCACAAGCAAGGAGGTTGTTTACTTGCCTGCATGCGCTATGGCCTTTTTCTTTGTGTGCTTCTTGCCAGGAACCTTGCTGGCCTTCCTTGTCAGTGAGGTGGATGATAATCTGGCGTGCCTTGACAGTGTGGTGAAAGGAAAAGTGCCAGAACTTGACTACGAGGTGGACGGCGAGGAGACATACATTGTTGGTGGGGTGGACGGCAATGTAGCAGACCTTGATGCTGAGGTTCACAGAGATGGGGAGGACCTTGTTGGTGAGGTGGCAGACCTTGTCGGTGAGGCTGACGGCCAGATGGCAATACTCGATGGTGAGGTGGCAGATTCATGAGCTCAATGGCATGGTCGGAAACCGAGAAGGTGAGGATGGGATAGGGTTTGGGCTAGGTCGATGATTTGATGATTACTAGCGTGGGCGCCGGCGGGCGAGGGTTCGATGATAGTCCTACTACGATGGGCGGGTGGTGGCGAGGGAGAGCGTAGGAGATTTGGATATGTGTCCTTTCAGTGAGGGGATAAAGAAGGTTTTTTAGTAGATTACGTAAATGGCCTCTGCACCAATGCATTGGTTACGCCGTGCGGGTGGGCTGAACGGTAATATCAGTGCGCGAGAATTTGGGTGCTCGAAATTTTGGATTGGTGGGAGGGTCGAACCCAAAATTTTGGATTGGCGGGAGGACAGAACCACAAATTATTGGCGGTTGGATGAGTCATGTGTGGCTGAAATAAATCAACATTTAGGTTTCAAAAATGCGACCAAGATTGCGGCAATTACGGTTCTTAAGCAAGGTGACGGGTCTTGACAATCTCTTACTAGATCTCTGAATAAATGTCTTGTTTTGTACCTAGAAATGGTTTTTTGGAAAATTCTTGAGCAAGCTACGAGGTACCTCAAGGCTAACCCGATCCCCTTCCAGCAAATCGGACACGAACTTGTCTAAATTGCGGGCGGTGCACCGTAAGCTTTGAGGTGCATCCAATTGGTGAATTGTCCACAAGATGCTCTCTAATATTTATTAAAAATAGGGTGAAGCATCCTTGCAGCACATCCTTGGTAGCTGCTTCAGAAAATACACCCTTTTGGGCACCGGGAAAATGGGAAATGGATTTTTTGTGTGCAAAAAGTGAAAACTTCCTGAAGCAACATTTTTTGCCATCACAAGATACACACGTGTGCGGAATATGGGAACATTGCAACAAACTGTGCCATGATTCTGGTCATGACCTAGCTCATTTGCCTTGAAAACCATAAATCCTCGAAGGTGGTAGCTCATTTTTGTGAAAACTTTTTTTGAATAATCCCCATACCACTTGTTTGTCAAACCATGGCCAAAAAGCCCAAAAAGCCCCTAGAATGCAATGACACTAGATACTCCATGTGTCAAACCATGGTCAAAAAGCCCAAAAAGGCCCTCGAATGCAATTGCCACATGGAATGGTGAACCAGTGTGATAGAAGTTGCATCACCACATCCATTAGAGTGTGTGTGGTCATGTGATCAAGGTGTGGTTTTGAAAAGAACACATGCATTGACTCTAGAGACTACATGTGTGGTTAGAAAGCCCAAAAAAACCTAGAATGCAACTGCCACATGGGAATGGTGAACCAGTGTGATAGAAGTTGTATCACCACATACATTGTAGTGTGTGTGGTCATGTATGTATCAATGTGGGGTTTTGAAATAACACATGCATTGACTCTAGATACTCCATGTGTCAAACCATGGTTAGAAAGCCAAAAAAGCCCATGGATTTCAGCAACATGGAATGGTGAACCAGTGTGACAGAAGTTGCATCACCACATCCATTGGAGTGTGTGTGGTCAAGTGTGTATCAATGTGTGTTTTTGAAAAGAAAACATGCATTGACTCTAGAGACTCCATGTGTCAAACCGTGGTCAGAAAGCCCAAAAAGCCCATGGATTGCAACTACCACATGGAATTGTGAACTAGTGTGACAGAAGTTTTATCACCACATCCATTGGACTGTGTGTGGTCAAGTGGATCAAGGTGTGGTTTTGAAAAGAACACATGCATTAACTCTAGAGATTCCATGTGTCAAACCATGGTCAGAAAGCCTAAAAAGCCCTTGGATGCAACTACCACATGGAATGGTAAACCAGTGTGACAGAATTTGCATCACCCCATCCATTGGAGTATGTGTGGTCATGTGGATCAAGGTGTGGTTTCGAAAAGAACACATGCATTGACTCTAGACACTCCATGTGTCAAACCATGGTTAGAAAGCCCATGGATTGCAACTGCCACATGGAATTGTGAACCAGTGTGACAGAAGTTGCATCACCACATCCATTGGAGTGTGTGTGTGGTGATACGTCCATTTTGCATCACTACTCTATATCATAATTTACTGTTATTGATTGATATATTTCATATTAAGAGTGATACTTATGTTATTTCATCTGTTTTTGCATGGTTGATGACTTTTGGAGCATGGACCGCTGTAGTCAGGATTCTGATGGAAAAGGTGCTGTTTGGAGGCAAAATTCACGAAGATCAGAAAATCCGAGAAAATACATGGAAAATCCTATTTTTCTAGAAGACGAAGAATGCCAGAAGGGGAAGTGGAGATGGGCCACAAGGGTCCCACACCACCCCCTGGCGCGGGCCACCCCAGGCCACGCCACCAGGTGGTGTGGCCGCCCTGTTCCACTCTAGCCTCTCCCCTCTGGCGTATATTATCCTCCCAAAACCCTAAGACTCAGGGAGCGACCACAGAAAGATTCCGCCGCCTCTACGGGGCGGAATACACCGAGAGAGAAAGATCTCTTCGGTTGACAGAATTCTGTCGGGGGAATTCCTTCCTAGAGAGGGGAGATCATCGCCATCAACACCACCATCAAGCTAGACTTCATCGGGATCATCATCATCACCACCATCATCTCCACCAGCACCATCATCACCACTTCATACCGCTGTAACAATTGGGTTGAATCTTGCATAGTTCTTAGGGGAAACTTTCCCGGTGTTGATTACTCCTTGTAGTTGATGCTATTGAGTGAACCATTGAATTATCATTTATGTTCATATTGTTACATATCATTATATCATCTCTGATCATGATCCATATGATGTCTTGTGAATAGTTCGTTTTGTTCTTGAGGACATGGGAGAAGTCATGTTGTTGGTAGTGGAATTGTGTTGAGAAAGATTCAATGGTTTGATATTTAAGTTGTGGTGTACTTCTTCTAGTGGTGTCATGTGAACGTCGACTACATGACACTTCACCTATATGGGCCTAGGGGAATGCATTGTGTATTTGGCTACTAATCGTAGGGGTTGCTGGAGTGACAGAAACCTGAACCCCCGTTAGGAAACCTTTGCACAAGGGACGGCAGGGTCTTAGAATTTAAAGTTGTGGTTAGGTTTCTACCTTAATTACTTTCTTGTACTTGTGGATGCTTGCAAGGGGTATAATCACAAGTATTTATTAGTACTAGGAAGGTCGGTACATTAGCATAGGTTCACCCACACAACACTTAGCAAACTAAAGAAGATTAATCAACTACATGAAGCGAAAGCACTTGATGATATTCCCATGTGTCCTCGAGAATGTTTGGTCATCTAAGTAATACAACCGGCTTGTCCTTTGCTAAAGAAAGGATTGGGCCACTTGCAGCATTTATTCTTATTGTCTTTTATTTACTCGTACTTTATTTACCTGCATTATCAAAAACCCCTAAAAATCCGTTTGCTAAGTATTACAGAGAATTCCTGCTCCTAGCCACTCGCGAGCACCTTCTGCTCCTCGTTGGGTTTGACACTCTTACTTATTGAATATACTGCGATACACCCCCTATACTTGTGGGTCATCAAGACTATTTTCTGGCGTCGTTGCCGGGGAGTGAAGCGCTATTGGAGAGTAGAACTGGTAAACGAAACTTCTACTATGAGTATTGTTTATTTCCGTTAGTTGCCTTATTTTCAATATGGATAATTCGCTGAGTTTCTTATTTCGTAATGCTACTACCACTGCTAAGGTAGTAGACGAACCACCACCTACTGAGAATGATACTTTTAAAATACCTACAAGAATTATTGATCGTGTTATGGATAACTATTATTTGGAGATGGAACTGTCCATCACGGTGATCATTTGCTCTTTATACACGAATTATGCAGGTTGTTCAAGTGTGCAGGTATTACAACAGATCAAGTCAAGAAGAAGTTATTCTCATTATCACTGAAAGGAAGAGCTGAAGAATGGTATAAGCTGCTGAAGAATGGTCAAGCTCTTGAATGGGAGGAAATAGTGCCTCTCTTCTATTCAAAGTTTTATCCTCCTAGTGAGATTCATAAAGATCAGAATCAAATATACAACTTTTGGCCTCTTGATGGAGAGACTACAGCTCAAGCTTGGGGGAGACTGAAGTTACTAGTGCTCAAATATCCCATTCATGAGCTCCCTCACAATATTATTATCAATAACTTTTATGCAAAGCTTTCTCTTCATGATAAGGATTTATTGGATGCTTCTTGTGCTGGATCATTCACACGCATGGAAGAAGAAGCTAAATGGGATCTTCTGGACCGTATTCAAGATAATGCTGAAGCATGGGAGAATGACAAAGGAAGGAAGTCAGGTATAAATTATGATTATGAATGCATTGAATCTTTTATGGGAACTGATGACTTTCAAAATATTAAAAATGCTTATGGTCTAGACTCTCAAGCTATTGCATCTTATTTTAAGGGTTTTGCTTCCTATATTGAAGTTCCTAAAAAGAAGTGGAATAAGTATCATGAACCATATAAAGACATTGTTAATAGTGTTCTTGCAAGAAATACTGAAGTTTATACTGCTAATCATGTTTTACCTGAACCTTACATTGAGAAAATACCATTCCCAGTTAAAGCAAAGGAACATTCTATGATAGCTAGTATGGTTAATGAAAGTACGAATAAAGCTATTGAACCTGATAAACAAATAGATGATGAACCTATAATAGAGAATGTGAAAGACTCTGTCACTAAATATGTAGAAGAGGGACACACTATCCTTCGTAAGGATATCCCTAATATTTTTTTCACAAAATAGTGTTATGAGAGCTAGTGTTCATGTGTTTTATGTTAGGATAAGTGATCATTGCTACCATGGTTCTTGTGATAGTTATATCATTAAGTTTACGCATGATACTGAAAGTTATTATGAGAGAGGAAAGACTGTTCTTATGCATCTCAATAATATCAAGTTTCCTTGTTTTATGCTTAAAGTCTTTATGTTGCACTTGTTTTGCCTTCCTATGCTTGTAGCCTCTGGTTTCAACACTTGTTTGTTTACAAAATTCCCTTGCATAGGAAGTGGGTTAGACTTAAACATGTGTATTTTTGCTTCTTGATGCTCTCTTTTAATTCCATTCATATCTTATGTGAGCACCATTGAAATTATCATGCACATCTTAATGGCTATAAAGAAAGAGCTTTTTGGGAGACAACCCATTATATTCTTGCTTTTAGTTTGTTTTTGTTTCTTTGAGTCTTGTAAGTTATTACTTTGGTAATAACCTCTACTTATCCTTTTTGTTTGGTTTTTTTGTGTCAAGATCAACCTCTAATGAGAGAGAAGTAAGATTTGGGGAAGTGGCTGTCCCGAAACAGATTTTTGTGCTTCATCGTAAAAATTCATGAGAGATCTCTGTGTGTCGAATTGAGCTGTAAGTTTTTGTGCTTCTGACCCAGGTTGTTATTTAACTTTCGTTAGTTTTGTACTTTTTGATTTGAGCAACATAAGATTTTCGAAAAAATGATCTTTACCTGCTGGTCTGTTTTGACAGATTTTGCCACTCTTGCATTTTCTTCTTTAATCGATTTCCTTTTTTAATTCTTTTTGGTTTTTTCGGAAGGAGCTGCTACAGTAGCTTATGATTTGATGGATTTCAGTTGAAATTGGACTTAAAAGGTTTATTACCTCGCTTACACTAATGTTGCTGATGAGAATTGTGTGAAGTTTAGTGTGAAAGAAATTTCCAGGTTATTGGAGAAAATGGTGTAATAAGAAAGTGAAAGGTTTCATGACTCGAGAAATATGAGTATGAATATGAAGATATTGATGTTATTCAAGTGGTAACTCCGGAAAAATTTATCAAAGACCAAATTCAGAAACCTGCAGAGTCCGTTTTCGAATAGGTAATAGATTTGGTAAGAAAAGTTCCGTGAAAATATTATCCTGTTATATTTTTGCAATTTTTATCCAACAAGGAAAGCTATGAAGCGAAAGAGGGACAGAAACACAGCCATGGTGTCTCACACCACACCCTAGCGCGCCCCCTGGCCGCGCTAGCAGGTCGTGTGGCCGCCCCGGACTCCGTCTCCGACCCATTTTCTCCCAGTACCTTCCTTTTGTTGTAAAACTTCGTAATATATAATCCCCCGGATCCCCCAAGGTTCGTATATCATGTTCTCCACATGTTTTCGTTTCGATCTGTTTCTGCCAGGAACTATTCTTGAAAGTTAGAAGCACAATGGTGTCCGCCAAGGATAAAGGAAAGGAGCCTATGGAGGAAGATCTCCAAGACCCCAGGCAGGAGAAGGAGATCAAGAGTGAAGATGAAGAGGAGGCAAAGCAAAGCCAACATCCGCACACCGGCACTACCATTGCAAGCATTGGAGTGTTGGAAAAACCTGCCAGGATCAAAAGGACTACATGGATGTCAACTGGAGGGAAACCTCCGCGTCACTGTTTGGCTCGACGGCCACTTCCTCCATGCACTAAGAATCCTTTCCATACCCTTATCCAGGAGCATCAATACCAGAATATGTCCAAGGAGAAACTACCCTCCAATTGGGATTTGCCTCATTCTAGCCATGCAGGAAAAGAAGACTTCAAGGAGGCAGAGTAGGGAAAGAATTGCAAGAGCTGGAATTCGCAACCCGACATGATCATGAGCCGCATTGAGCAAAACTCACAGTTGATTCGTAATCTCACCTTCGAGATTGAGGACTTGGGGAAACTAATCAAAAGCTCATCGAGAGAATACCACCACCACCGAAGGAGTAATTCGTCATCAGGTTTTGGCATCCCCTTGGTTTGTTCTAAGCTTGGGGGAGTGTCGCGGTATCACATCACTATCTTCTATCTTTTTACCTTTTTTTAGTAGAGTCATATCATGAATAGAGAAGTTATCATGTAGGATGGTTTGCATTATGGAAGTGTAACCCCTTCTCGTTAGATATCTATGTATCCCTTGGTGTGAGTTGCCGTTATGGAATATTAATGAGAAGTTCTATCATTTACTCTTTTGCATATCTTATATTAGTTTTCAATTCATGGTTATATGATTGATCTTGTTGTTAGTATTGGTTTCACTTTGGGATCATTGAGTTAATTTAGTTGGTTTTGGCAAACCTGGCTCGGTCAATAGCAACACTATTTTGAGAACTGAATGAAAAAGATAAAAGTACTCTTAAGGAAATATAATTTCACCATCTTTCTTTCTTGATTTGCTCATAAGTTTAGTATTCTCTAGTTAAGATCTTTTGTGCTTCCAAGGAAGATTGCATGTTTGTTTTTGCCACTTGTATGTTTGTTTATTTCCTTCAACTCTTATGCTTGCTACCTAGCCTTCCTAGCCAAAAACCTGTACTGAGAGGGAATGCTTCTCGTGCATCCAATCCTTAAACCAAAACCTATGCCATTTGTGTCCACCATACCTACCTATTAGCACTATTGCTATTCCAAGTAAATTTTTGTTTTTTATCTACCTTCCAAATTAAACTTGTTATGAGAAAATTAGTGATTAAAGCTCTCACTAACTTGATGGCACACTTTACTTTCTTGCATTTAATAAACTTGAAACATTGTGTCCATCTTTGTTGCATATATCCTTGCGCTTTATAAGTTGAAGTTAGCAGAACCATGTATCATGGGGAACGCTTTCAACATTGCACTTATATTCCATTGATATCATGATTCTTTTTCTTATGGATCCCGACGGTGTGAAATAAAAGGGGAACTTGTAAGATCATGGAGTTTGTATGTGTGTTAGAGAAACGCCTGGGGCCATGCCTAATCATGGTGGAAACTTGCAGCATAACCATAATGAGCACTCTATGAAGCATCCTCAATAAAAACCTATGCAAATAGCAAATAAAAGGATCGCTGAGATGCTCATTGTCTGCTTGCCTTGTCATTGTGATTATGGGATAGCTCTTGTATGATGTGCAAGGGATACCCCGTTGGCGGTTCTCTATGATACATATGTATTTACAATGACAAGAGCTTACTGATACATTGCAAATGTATCTATAATTTTTGATGTTCCATGCTTGGTTTTGTCCACTTTCTTGTGTTTTGTTCCAACTTTGGAGTACTTTTCATATGATTTCTTGGACTAACCTATTAACAAGAGCCACAGTGCCAGCTGCCTGTTTTCTGCTGTTTTTGGTTCCAGGAAAGTTAGAAAATGAATATTCTCGGAATTGGACGGGACAAAAGCCAAAGTGCCTATTTTTCCAGAAGTCATCAGATGCCAGAATACGAGACGGAGAGGGGCCAGAGGCCGGCCACAACACCTAGCTGCGCGGCCAGGCTTGGCCCGCGCCAGGGGGTGGTGTGGTGGCCCCTGGCACCCCCTCGGCCTCCCCTTCCGCCTATAAGATGCCCTCGGGACGAAAACCCTAAGGGCCCGATCAAAAAATCCACGAAAGAGTCTGTAGCCGCCGTCATCTCCATCCCTAGATCGGGAGGGATCTGAAGCTCTTCCCGGCACCCTGCCGGAGAGGGGAATTCACCATGGAGGCCTTCTTCATCACCATGCAATCCTCTGGTGTGATGCGTGAGTAGTTCATCCTTGGACTACGGATCCATGTAGTAGCTAGATGGCTGGTTCTCCTCCTTTGTGCTTTCATGTCTAGATCTCGTGAGCTCCGTTCATGATCATGATCATCTATTTGTAATTCTTCATGTTGTGTTTGCGGGGATCCGATGGATATTGAGATGCTATTTCAGATTGATTATTGATTCTATCATGTCTTTGTTATTTGTGATCTTGCATGCTTTTCGTTGTTAGTAGCTATCTTGGCCAAGTAGATGCTAGCAACTCCAAGAGTTAGTATTTATGCTCGATAGAGGGTTCATGCCTCTGGTAATCTGGGGAAGTGACAGAAATCTCTAAGGTACTAGATGTGCTATTGCTACTAGGGAGAAAACAACAATCCTTTGCTCATAGAACAATCAAATTGTTTACTTTACACGCAGTTCGTAAAGCAATAATCTGTTGCTTGCAACTTAATACTGGAGGGGGTTCGGATGATAACCTGAAGGTGGATTATTAGTCATAGATGCAGTTGGATGGCAGTCTATGTATAATGTTGTAATGCCCAATCAAGTTCCAAAGAAGTCAAGATGATTAGTATATGCATGTATTGCTTTCTCGATGTTTGTCAATTGCCCCGCTGTAATTTGTTCACCCAGCATGTTATCTATCTTAAGGAGAGCCACCTCTAGTGAACTATGGATCCCAGTCCTTTTCTTTACATACAATCTACAATCTTTTACTGTTTTGTGTTTACTTTCTGCAAACTATTACTTCTTTCCATTCGATACGTTTAATCCTTTGTTTTCCGCAAAACACGGTGAGATTGACAACCTCATCGCAAGTTGGGGACAAAGTTCTGTGGTTGTGTTGTGCAGGTCTCCACGTTGCTACTAGCACCGGTAGTGCGCCCTGCCAAGGCTCAACTAGTAACACCTTTGGGGTGTTTCCTTGCTCCTACTGGTTCGATTAAACCTTGGTTTCATATCTGAGGGAAACTTGCTGCTGTGCTCATCATACCTTCCTCTTGGGGTTCCCAACGAGCTCTACATCAGCACTGCACCAGCACTTTTCTGGGTGTCGTGCATTGAGCCATCACTTACTTGTGACTGAAGTTGAGTAGCATGAGGTTTGGTACTCGTAAGTAAGGGGCATGAGATTTCAACTTATAACGTGTCAAGCATATCCTCTTAGTTGTGTCACTTTAACCTTAATCACCTAAAGATTCCTATGATAGGGGCAATGAGAGTTGAAAGCTAGTAAGTACCATAATTTTTGGAAGCTCTTTATGAAACTTGAAATCCCTGCTTCCCTCTGCGAAGGGCCTTTCTTTTACTTTCTAGTTGAGTCAGTAAACCTACCCCCTTCTATCTCAACAAATATTTTGAGTTGTTGTGTTTCATTAATTCATATGATGATTTATTCAATCATGTTTCTTATGTTCCTTGTTTTGCACATTCATCTTATCTTGGTGTCTACTACTTTGAAAGCTATCATTGAAAACCAGTTATTTGTGAACTTCAGCAAATTGTCAATTATTCTTCGACCAAGAGCTAAGTTTGCCATTGCCAATTATGATTTACTTTATGCATCTTTATTGTGTTTCCTTTACTTATTGCAAGTTAAGTTATATAATAGTGAGTTGTCTTCTATTATGATTTATGTATTGATGAATGTGATACTTCTTGTCCGTATTATTTTATCGACTCTTCACTCCATAAACCTGAGGTCATGTTTATTGAGCTCAGTATTCGCTTGGGGCAAGCGAAGTCTAAGCTTGGGAGGAGTTGATACGTCCATTTTGCATCACTATTCTATATCATAATTTACTATTATTCATTGATATATTTCATATTAAGAGATGATACTTATGTTATTTCATCTGTTTTTGCATGGTTGATGACTTTTGGAGCATGGACCGCTGCAGTCAGGATTCTGATGGAAAAGGTGCTGTTTGGAGGCAAAATTCGTGAAGATCAGAAAATCCAGGAAAATACATGGAAAATCCTATTTTTCCAGAAGACGAAGAATGCCAGAAGGGGAAGTGGAGATGGGTCATAGGGGGCCCACACCACCCCCTGGCGCGGGCCACCCCAGGCCGTGCCACCAGGTGGTGTGGCCCCCCTGGTCCACTCCAGCCTCTCCCCTCTGGCTTATATTATCCTCCCGAAACACTAAGACTCAGGGAGCAAACATAGAAAGATTCCGCCGCCTCTGCGGGGCGGAAAACACCGAGAGAGAAAGATCTCTCCGGCAGATAGAATTCTATCAGGGGAATTCCTTCCCGGAGAGGGGAGATCGTCGCCATCAACACCACCATCAAGCTAGACTTCATCGGGATCATCCTCATCATCACGACGACCATCATCTCCACCAGCACCATCATCACCACTTCATACCGCTGTAACAATTGGGTTGAATCTTGCATAGTTCTTAGGGGAAACTTTCTCGGTGTTGATTACTCCTTGTAGTTGATGCTATTGAGTGAACCATTGAATTATCGTTTATGTTCAGATTGTTACATATCATTATATCATCTCTGATCATGATCCATAGGATGTCTTGTGAGTAGTTCGTTTTGTTCTTGAGGACATGGGAGAAGTCATGTTGTTTGTGGTGGAATTGTGTTGAGAAAGATTCAATGGTTTGATATTTTAGTTGTGGTGTACCTCTTCTAGTGGTCTCATGTGAACGTCGACTACATGACACTTCACCTATATGGGCCTAGGGGAATGCATTGTGTATTTGGCTCCTAATCGTAGGGGTTGCCGGAGTGACAGAAACCTAAACCCCCGTTAGGAAACCTTTGCACAAGGGACGTCAGGGTCTTAGAGTTTAAAGTTGTGGTTAGGTTTCTACCTGAATTACTTTCTTGTACTTTCGGATGCTTGCAAGGGGTATAATGACAAGTATGTATTAGTCCAAGGAAGGTCGATACATTAGCACAGGTTCACCCACACAAAACTTAGCAAACTAAAGAAGATTAATCAACTACATGAAGCGAAAGCACTTGATGATATTCCCATGTGTCCTCGAGAACATTTGGTCATGTTAAGTAATACAACCGGCTTGTCCTTTGCTAAAGAAAGGATTGGGACACTTGCTGTATTTATTCTTATTGTCTTTTATTTACTCGTACTTTATTTACCTGCATTATCAAAAACCTCTAAAAATCCGTTTGCTACGTATTTATAGATAATTCCTGCTCCTAGCCACTCGCCATCACCTTCTGCTCCTCGTTGGGTTCGACACTCTTACTTATCAAAAATACTACGATACAGCCCCTGGAATTCAACTGCACATGGAATGGTGAACTAGTGTGACAGAAGTTGCATCACCCCATCCACTGGAGTGTGTGTGGTCATGTGGATCAAGGTGTGGTTTTCAAAAGAATACATGCATTGACTCTAGAGACTCCATGTGTCAAACCATGGTCAGAAAGCCCAAAAAGTCCCTGGAATGCAACTGCCACATGGGAATGGTGAACAAATGTGATAGAATTTGCATCACCACATCCATTGGAGTGTGTGTGGTCATGTGGATCAAGGTGTGGTTTTGAAAATAACACATGCGTTGACTCTAGAGACTCCATGTGTGAAACCATGGTCAGAAAGCCCAAAAGCCCCTGGAATGCAACTGCCACATGGGAATGGTGAACTAGTGTGATAGAAGTTGTATCACCACACCCATTGGAGTGTGTGTGGTCATCATGGATTTATCACAAACTACATCCTTATAACTGAAGAACATTGTAAATGCATATGATTTAACCTTTCCTGAATAAGATAATAACAAAATCTGACACTGTGTGGGACCCACTCGCCATGCTGCTACTCGCTTAACCCTCCATAGTCCCCACCACTTCGCACCGCTCTACCCGACGACCCAAATCCCCGCCCCTCCCTGGCGACCACCAAATCCCCTCCCCTCCCCGGCGATGACGGTGGCAACGGCTGTTGTAGGCTCACGGGTAAGGCTCCTCGAACATCTCAATGCATCTCTACTACTGCGTGTCTGTGCTTGATCTAGGTCACCGTGTTGGTAATGTTGTGCTTGATCTAGGTCACCGTGTCTATGCTCTAGGTCACCAGCGATGGGTCTAGGCCCTAGGTAAACACTCGATCTAGGTCTAGGCCACTGGTAAACACTTGATCTAGGTCTAGGCCCTAGGTCAACACTCGATCTAGGCCCCCACACTTATTTTAGTCACTTGATGCTTGTGCCTCTAATTTAATTCTTGTATTTACTCTCTGGGGTAGGTAGGATGAATTGTGAGGATTGTAGGTTCTGCGGTATGAAGGCTAGGGAGATACATGCGTAGGTTCTAAAATTGTTTCTACTACCATTAACTGTCTCAATCACTAGTGGAAAAAGGGCCTATAGTCCCGATTCATAAGGGCCATTGGTCCCGGTTTTTGAACCAGGACCAATCATTCGAGAATAATGCTGGTCCCGGTTCAGGCACGAACCGGGACCAATGGGTCTCCACATGGACACGCGCGCAACGAGGGGGTGGATCATTGGTCCAGATTCATGGCACAAACCAGGACCAATGGGTCTCCACGTGGACACGCACGCAACAAAGGGGTGTGGATCATTGGTCCCGGTTCGTGGCATGAACCGGGATCGTTGGTCTCTGCATTTCGGGCTATTTTTGTACCACGGCAGGTTTTTTTCATTTATTTATTTGGTGTTTTGTATTCAATTTAATGGTACTACATATATACAGCAATAATGAAACCATGATATATATATATATATTACACATCATGATCATGAATATAATATACACCGTCTCATCCGTCATGCTTGGTCGAAACATATTAATTACAAATGGTACTCACACGAATTTTATCTAATTTACATCTTCTTTTTTACACTTCACCCTTCCAAATGAACTGGGTAATAGTATTCTCCTTTCGGATCTATGACTTGTTCTAATAAGAATCCGGCAATTTCCTCTTGAATTGCTTGCACGCGTTCTTGTGTTAGAAGACCGTCCCGCATCCGTTCGATCTAATTTAAAGAAGGGGATCAATATATATGAATGCAACTAAACACAATTGGTGGTAATAAAATAAAGTTGTGATTATTGTTTATCGTACTTCAATTTTTTTGATGTTCCGGTTTGTGCCCTTCTCTTTGGTTGTCTGGCAAATGAACTCGCAGACATAGTATCCACATAAGTTATTCCCAGCTTCCTGCCTCAAGCACTTTACGAGAACGAAGTTCAATCAAAATAATAATCAAGAATGATAATGGTGGTATTGAAACTAGAATCAAAGAGATGCATGGATCTAGCAAGTAGTACTTATAGTAAATGGTTGCAATGTAAGCTCTGGCTTCCAAACACCCCTAGTGTTGGTGGTGAACCGTTTCCAAGCCTTCTGGAGGCATTCCTGCATGTTCGCCCACTTTTACAAAGGTGTGTGTTTCGAGTCCATGACTTTTACTACTCCTTGGTTAACAACAATGATTAACAGAATATAGTGGAAGCTGGACACACTAACAAAATATAACATGAGTCAATTATAAGCTTAACATCGAGTAAGTGAAAATAGAATGTGTACAAGACAGTAACACTCACCCAGTGTTGTAAGGAAATAGTATTTCCCTTCTATTGCCGAAATACGTCAACGCTTGTACCAAGTTATCCTCTGTCTCTTTGGGTTTTGTTTTTATAGTAACTTCATGAACGAAATTGCAGTCAACAAACCCAAGGTCATAGATTTGTCCTTTGTTGCATTCGAGAATCTTCATTCTGCATATATAATTAGTATAGTGATGATTAAGATTATACAAGCAACAAATGAGCTGAGCTAGAAAGACTTAATTACAAAAATTAATAATACTTGCAAACAATAGGAACTGACGATAGTTTTGTCGAGGGCGTCTCGTTGGTAAAACTGAAATAATTCTGAAAATTCAATCAGTAGGAAGCCATCTCCATGACCGTAATGGTGGTGTTTATATCCAGCATAGATCCAGTTTTTGGATTCAGCAGAGGCTTGCATGTACTAGTTATGCAATCTTCGCATTTTTCTTGGTAGATCTTTGACTAACTCGGGTTTGACGAGAGGAGCCCCGTGCCGGTATACGTATGCTATTTGTTGGTACCCCTCGAACTCATCCATACGGCTCATGTACTCAGTAATAGACAGTCCATATAATTTGGCCTTTTCTCCGTACAGTTGAATAAACTCCGGATAAATGTTCGGATCATGCCGCTCTTGGGCTCTCCACTCATTGGTATCGTACACTTTGAGCGGTTTGATCGATTGATTTTTCTGTTGTCCGAGTTGGGCAACTTCTTTCCCGACTCTCCGCTCTTTTGCCTTAGCCGACTTGGTAATAGAGCAATTATAGTCTGATGTGAGTGCTATGGGTTGGTGAAGCTGAATCTTAAGCGCGGCTGCTTTGGCTTTATCTTCTGCGATGACCGAGAAGAATGGCTCTATCGCCTTTTTCTTGTTAGCCATGTCAATCTTCCACTTTTCATAATGGGCAGCTACGGCCGCAGGAATTTCCTCATCTGTCTTCTCGCAAGGTAGCTTCTTCATATTCTTATGAGGTACTTTTGGGAGGGGCAATAGCTTACATTTCGGTGATCGGAACGTGCTCTTGCTGCTACTGGTGGTGCTGCCCCTCTTAGTATACTTCCGCTTTTGTCTCTGAGGCTCAGGGGACGGAGACGGCTGACGCGGTGGCGGAGACGGCTGAGGCGGCGATGGAGACGGCTGCGCTGAGTGGTGAGGCGGTGAAGGCGACGGTTGCGCTGGAGAATGGTGAGGTGGCGGCGAAGGTGGATTGCTGCTCTAAGGAGTAGGTGGCCTTGGCGGCACATAATTTGGAAGCACGATGTGCTCCTTTGGCCATACAATAGTCCCCCCTTTGGCTTCTCCTAGTTCAGTCAGGTCCATATCTTCCCCTGCATGGTGGTCCAGCTTCAGCTCCTCAAAATCTTACTTCACATCATCCACCGTGACGACAGTGTACCCTTTTGGAACCGGTCTGCAATGCCAAGTTGGATTAGGCACAATTGGTATAGCCATGCCGACCGCCACCATCACCCTTAAGTTCATAACTTGCACCTTTAGCTCACAAGCTGTGCTCTCCGTGATATCATCCACTGGGTAGCATTGAGGAGGAGCCGTCGTCGGTGCATCATCATCAACATCCTGGAGCTGCGTGGAAGCGATGCTGCTTCTCTTATTCGATAGGGCGCCAGTACCATCGAATGCAGCTTCTACCATGTGCCGCTGAGATTGGCCGCTAGTACCTTGCTGGCTAAGTCTGTCGAGTTGATCCTGGTGCCGCTTTAATGCTTCTTCTACATTACGCAGCCGGTCTGCAGCAGCCGCTTTCTCAGCTACCTCCCTTTCCTTTCTCCTCTGATGGCTTTTATCGGGATATCTTTTCATTTCCGCGGGGAAGGCAACATTCCATGGCTTGGAGCCTGGTGTGCCTCGTGCTCGTCCTTTGTGTTCATCATTTTTAAGGGCGCATGTGAGCTTGTCGTTCTCTCTATCGGGAATGAACCTTCCGCTGCAACATCATCTACAGCATTTCTAATATCGTTGATGGGCAGTAGGGGATGCTCTTTGTGTTTCTGATTATATATTGCCCTCCCTTCTTCGTCCAACGTGCCCCCATGGCCGTAAAACCAGTTTCTCGCCCGTGGTGTCCATGTTGTGGGCTCTGGTCTGATCCCGGCAGCAATGTAATTAACCTCAAGTGCATCCCACTTAGGCATGCAACCGGCGTAGCTAGCATGCCCCATATTATGATGGTACACTTTCTTAGCAGCGTTCTCCGTATTTATTCTAGACCTTTCCTTAGCTTTCTCTGATGTCTTGTACTTCACAAAATCAGCCCACTGGTGTATTAACTTAGCATAGCCGCCTTGATTGAAATTCGGAGTCTTCTCTACCTTGACAAAGTTATTGTACAGTTTCTTCTTCCAGTTCTTGAATGCAGCGGCCATCTTGATGAGAGCAAACTTCTTGACTCTTTGCACAAGCTCCATTCTTGCTCTCTCCTCCTCATCTGGATTCACATCTGGCCTCGCAAGGAGGAAATTAATCATGAGCTTGTCAAAAAGCTTATCTTTGGCGATGTCGCTGACATACAGGACTCCACCACCGCTTGGCCGATTCCATTCTTGAACGGTGATCGGGATGTAGTCCCTCATAATAACTCCGCATTGCTTGACAAATTTTTTTGTGACATCGCCGGGAGCTTGTGGTTCGCTGTCTACACCGACCACTTCGATCCTATACCTCACAGTGTCATCAGACTTTTTTGTTGGGCCTCGTTTTGTTCTTATGGAAGAAGTTCTCGGTCCGGAGGGCTAAAATAAGAAAGAGTGTTAATATATACATGTATATATATAGACAACAGCATTTTAATTACAAAAATACATATATACACCTCGCCGATGTTTGCGAGATTTAAGGTTTCGCCGGAGCCGTCGCATTCTCCCTCATCGGCTTCTCCCATCTCCCAAGGTTCGGCTTCAACCTCACCGGAGTCGTATCCTCGGTTGAGAGACTCATCTCCCTCACTGGAATCGTTCAGAAATTTCCTCGTGACATCGATATTGATATCTTCATTTTCGCAGATCATTCCATGGAGGATGTTTTCCTGATGTTCTGGATTCATAGTATCTTGGTGTGTTGGATCCATAGTATCTGCAAATTAGGATTTTCAAGTTACTATAATGCAAATAATACAAAACACTATGCACTTATTTTCTAAATGGGTTTGGAATGCCCTAGGTGGACAAACCATCAAACCCATGGTACTTAGGGGGTGTCGGTGTTCCTCTATGTAAAGTAAGGTTCAAAGTAGTATGAATATGAATGCGTACATTTTTAAATGGTAGAGCTCATTTTTCTGAACATTTTGATATATTATACACATTTTTCTGATTTAAAATGAATTAGTTATGATTTTTCCAAATTTTAATCCATTTTTAAATCATTTTTAAATAAATAAATATTTTTGGAATTATTAAAATTATTTTCCATCTGGCCCCACATGTCAGACCTAACTAAAAAACTTATCAAAAACCTAATAAAAAACCTATTTTAAAAACCTAATTAAAAGGGTCGGGGGAGGCTTACCGGTCGGCGGTGGCCGCCGGCATGCGGGGGCGGAGCTGCCTGTAGAGCAGGCAGGGGCAGGGGCGCGGGCCTCATCCTCCTGGGGCGGCATGGTCGGAGGCGGTGGGCTCAGGCGGCGCGGTCGGAGGCGCGGGCTCTGGCGGCGCGGGCTCGGGCGACGCGGGCAGGGGCAGGTGCAGGGGCGACGGCGTCGGAGGCGGAGCGGCGCGGGCTCAGGCGGCTCTGTCCACGCCGAAGAGGGTGACAGCGGCGCGGTCGACGGCGGCTCGAAAATCCGGTAGCCTGACGGCGTCGTTCTGGTTCGCGCGTGATTTTCCTTAGGCGTTTTGCGAGTGAAGTGGATGGGGAAGAAGGAGGGGCAACAGTTACGTAGTACAGGCCTTTGGTCCCGGTTCGTCCCACCAACCAGGACCAAAGTCTCAACAGTCCCAGTTGGTGGGACGAACCGGGACCAAAGGTCTAGGCAGGATCGTTGCTGGGCCGCCACATGCGTGCGCGCACCCAGGGCCTTTGGTCCCGGTTGATCGCACCAATCGGGACCGTTGAGCCTTTGGTCCCGGTTGGTGGGAGGAACCGGGACCAAAGGTCTGGGCGGGGAGCGTTGCTGGGCCGCCACGTGTGCGCGCACACCCAGGGCCTTTGGTCCTGGTTCGTGGACCAACCGGGATCTTTGACCCGTTTTTCAGATTTTGGCCAAACTTTTGGTCTTCCCGCCATTTTCAAATTTGTTTTCTTCTTTAATTAATAAAATGATTTTTTATTTGGAATTTCAAAAAACTTTTAACAGGAAAAGTGCTTCAATTTAAATAACTAATCAAAAACCATTTTCTGTTTTCAAATATTTTTATTTTAACTATACAATTTTACTATTTTCAATTAAAATTGCATTAACAAATATTTATTGCATAATTTGGAATTTGAAAAAACTTTCAACAGGAAAGTGCATATATTTAAATAACTAATCCAAAATCATTTTCTGTTTTCAAAAATAATTATTCTAACTATATAAACTATTAACAATTTTACCATTTGCAATTAACTAAGAAACAAACCGCGGAAAAATGGGGTGTTCAAAACCTTTTTCTTATTTATAAAAGAATTATTCTAACTATTCAAATTATTAACATTTATGCCATTTTCAATTAAAAATTCATTAACTATTTTTTTTGCATATTTCATTAACTAAGAAGTCGGGCTAGGAATCTTCATCCCCGCCGTTTTGAATATGGTTTCAACCGGGCATAACAAATTCAAAAACGATCCAAACAACATGAAACCTTCGCGTGGTGTCATATTATGTGTCATAGTTGCAAGGAAAAATATTGAACTTGAAAAATTGCAAACATCATAAAAAATCCTTCACAAAATGACCTATCATGTTCGAGGTTTCATGGCATTTAGGTCAAACCACCAATGCTATGGCTAGAATCATGTCATAGTTTGAGATAATGTGCCCATATTATGCACACATGTGCATCTTGGGATGGCTTACGATGTTGCAGGAGGACGTTTTCCTTTTCGATGCACGAAAAAGCCAATTTCCATTTTTGAGGTGCCGAAATTGGGGTGTTCTGTGAAGCAACCACCAAATTAAAGTTTGGCATTGGTACCAACCCATTTTTCAAAAATACTAGACCACCTTAGATGGACAATTTACCAACCGGTGTATCTGGAACCTTCCTGTCCATTCCTCATAAAAAACACAAATTCTTGCCGAATCGGTAGGAGGTTGCGTAGATTTGAACTACAAGTACATGATATAATGCTTGTGAATTTTTTAAAAATCATTTATAGGTTCAAAACATGCTATTTCATCAGAGATCCACTTCAAGTTCAGCAAGGCTCAGCCCCGGGCTAAAAAGCCTCATGCCCGCCGTTTTGAATATAGTTTGAAACGGGCATAAGAAATTATAAAATGATCCAAACAATGTAAACCTTCGCGTGGTGTCATATTATGTGTCATAGTTGCAAGGAAAAATATTGAAGTTGAAAAATTGCAAACATCATAAAAAATCCTTCACAAAATGACCTATCATGTTCAAGGTTTCATGGCATTTAGGTCAAACCACCAATGTTATGGCTAAATCAGGGCATAGTTTGAGATAATGTTCCCATATTATGCACACATGTGCATGTTGGGATGGCTTACGATGTTCCAGGAGGAAGTTTTCCTTTTCGACGCACGAAAAAGCCAATTTCCATTTTTGAGGTGCCGAAATCAGGGTGTTCTGTGAAGCAACCACCAAATTAAAGTTTGGCATTAGTACCAACCCATTTTTCAAAAATACTGGACCACCTTAGACGAACAATTTCTCAACCGGTGTATCTGGAACCTTTCCGTCCATCCCTCATGAAAAAGATAAATTCTTGCTGAATCGGTAGGAGGTTACCCAGATTTGAACTACAAGTACATGATATAATTCTTGTGAATTTAAAAAAAATCATTTATAGGTTCACAAATGCTATTGCATCAGAGATCCACTTCAAGTTCAGCGAGGCTCAGCCCCCGGCTAAGAAGCTTCATGCCTGCCGTTTTGAATATAGTTTGAAACGGGCATAAGAAATTCAAAAATGATCGAAACAACGTGAAACCTTCGTGTGGTGTCATATTATGTGTCATAGTTGCAAGGAAAAATATTGAACTTGAAAAATTGCAAACATCATAAAAAATCCTTCACAAAATGACCTATCATGTTCGAGGTTTCATGGCACTTAGGTCAAACCACCAATGTTATGGCTAAATCAGGGCATAGTTTGAGATAATGTGCCCATATTATGCACACATGTGCATCTTGGGATGGCTTACGATGTTGCAGGAGAAAGTTTTCCTTTTCGACGCACGAAAAACCAATTTCCATTTTTGAGGTGCCAAAATCGGGGTGTTCTATGAAGCAACCACCAAATTAAAGTTTGGCATTGGTACCAACCCATTTTTCAAAAATACTAGACCACCTTAGATGGACAATTTCCCAACCGGTGTATCTAGAACCTTTCCGTCCATCCCTCATGAAAAAGACAAATTCTTGCTGAATCGGTAGGAGGTTTCCCAGATTTGGACTACAAGTACATGATATAATGCTTGTAAATTTTTTTAAAAATCATTTATAGGTTCACAAATGCTATTGCATCAGAGATCCACTTCAAGTTCAGCGAGGCTCAGCCTCGGGCTAAGAAGCTTCATGCCCGCCGTTTTGAATATAGTTTGAAACGGGCATAAGAAATTCAAAAATGATCCAAACAATGTGACACCTTCGCGTGGTGTCATATTATGTGTCATAGTTGCAAGGAAAAATATTGAACTTGAAAAATTGCAAAGATCATAAAAAATCCTTCACAAAATGACCTATCATGTTCGAGGTTTCATGGCATTTAGGTCAAACTACCAATGTTATGGCTAAATCAGGTCATAGTTTGAGATAATGTGCCCATATTATGCACAAATGTGCATCTTGGGATGGCTTACGATGTTCCAGGAGGAAGTTTTCCTTTTCGACGCACGAAAAAGCCAATTTCCATTTTTGAGGTGACGAAATCGGGGTGTTCTGTGAAGCAACCACCAAATTAAAGTTTGGCATTGGTACCAACCCATTTTTCAAAAATACTAGACCATCTTAGATGGACAATTTTCCAACCGGTGTATCTGGAACCTTTCCGTCCATCCCTCATGAAAAAGACAAATTCTTGCTAAATCGGTAGGAGGTTGCCCAGATTTGAACTATAAGTACATGATATAATGCTTGTGAATTTTTTTAAAAATCATTTATAGGTTCACAAATGCTATTGCATCAGAGATCCACTTCAAGTTCAGCGAGGCTCAGCCCCGGGCTAAGAAGCTTCATGCCCACCGTTTTGAATATAGTTTGAAACGGGCATAAGAAATTCAAAAATGATCCAAACAATGTGAAACCTTCGCGTGGTGTAATATTATGTGTCATAGTTGCAAAGAAAAATATTGAACTTGAAAAATTGCAAACATCATAAAAAATCCTTCACAAAATGACCTATCATGTTTGAGGTTTCATGGCATTTAGGTCAAACCACCAATGTTATGGCTAGAATCAGGGCATAGTTTGTGATTATGTGCCCATATTGTGCACACATGTGCATCTTGGGATGGATTACGATGTTGCAGGAGGAAGTTTTCCTTTTCGATGCACGAAAAAGCCAATTTCCATTTTTGAGGTGCCAAAATCGGGGTGTTCTGTGAATCAACCACCAAATTAAAGTTTGGCATTGGTAACCCATTTTTCAAAAATACTAGACCACCTTAGATGGACAATTTCTCAACCGCTGTATCTGGAACCTTTCCGTTCATCCCTCATGAAAAATACAAATTCCTGCCGAATCAGTAGGAGGTTGCCCAGATTTGAACTACAAGTACATGATATAATGCTTGTGAATTTTAAAAAATCATTTATAGGTTCACAACATGCTATTTCATTAGAGATCCACTTCAAGTTTAATGATCCAAACAATGTGAAACCTTCGCGTGGTCTCATATAAAGTTTTCATACATCACATAAAGTTTTCATAAATTACATAGATTTACATAGGTTTTAGGGTTTTTGGTATGAATCCTTCGTCGCGTATGTCGATCCCTTGCCTATGATTGCTTCTTAGGCCGTAACCATGGAGCATCTTCTTTGCTTAACGGGATGCTTAGGTCAGTTTTCACGGTGAAGGGCGGAATTTCATCAAACTTATCATAATCTGCTGACATGTCTGTCTTGTCCTCGACTCCCGGGATGCCTGGGCTCATCGTCTGATGTATTCGTTTCCTTGTTTTTCCTTTTTTCGGTCTAGAGGACATGTCCTTCACATAAAAAACCTAAGCCACATCATTGGCTAGGACGAATGGTTCGTCTCTGTAACCAAGATTCTCGAGATCCACTTTTGTCATTCCGTACAGCTGGTCTACCTTTACCCCTTCTCCATTCATGTTGACCCAAATTCACCGAAACAAAGGGACCTTAAAAGTAGGTCCATAGTCAAGTTCCCATATCTCCTCTATGTAACCATAATATGTGTCCTTTTTCCCATTCTCGCATGTTGCATCAAAGCGGACACCATGGTTTTGGTTGGTGCTCTTTTTATCTTGGGCAATCATGTAAAATATATTCACATTTATCTCGTACCCTTGGAAAGTCAATACAGTCGCAGATGGTGTCGCGGACAACAAGTAGAGATGATCTCCAATAGTGGTGTCATTCATGAGATGTGATTGCAACCAAGTGTCGAAAGTCTCCATGTGATTTTCTTTAATCCAGTATTCATCCTTCCCTGGGAACTTGGTGCGTACAACATTCATGTGTTCCTCGACATACGGAGCCACGAAGGTAGAACTTTGTAGAACTATGTAGTGTGCTTGATTCAAAGAATGCCCGTCCCTAAATATCATTGCTTTCTTTTCTAGCGTGCCTTTTCCACTCAGTATCCCCTCATACCGTGATTCAGGAACACCAATCGGCTTAAGGTCAGGAAGAAAGTCTACACAGAACCCAATGACCTCCTCTGTTCCATAGCCCTTGGAGATGCTTCCTTCTGGCCTAGCATGATTACGAACATATTTATTTAAGATTCCCATGAACCTCTCGAAGGGGAACATATTGTGTAGAAATACATGACCGAGAATGGAAATCTCTTCGACTAGGTGAATTAAGAGATGTGTCATAATATTGAAGAAGGATGGGGGGAACACCAACTCAAAACTGACAAGACATTGGACCACATCCTTCTGTAGCCTTTCCAGACTTTCTCGATCGATTACCTTCTGATATATTGCATTGAGGAATGCACATAGCTTCACAATGGCTACTCGAACATTTTCTGGTAGAAGCCCCCTCAATGCAACCGGAAGCATCTGCGTCATAATCACGTGGCAACCATGAGACATCAGGTTCTGGAATTTTTTCTCTGCCATATTTATTATTCCCTTTATATTTGACGAGAAGCTGATACGTCCATTTTGCATCACTATTCTATATCATAATTTACTGTTATTCGTTGATATATTTCATATTAAGCGATGATACTTATTTTATTTCATCTGTTTTTTGCATGGTTGATGACTTTTGGAGCATGGACCGCTGCAGTCAGGATTCTGATGTAAAAGGTGCTATTTGGAGGCAAAATTCGCGAAGATCAGAAAATCCAGGAAAATACATGGAAAATCCTATTTTTCCAGAAGACGAAGGAAGCCAGAAAGGGAGGCTGAGATGGGCCACAGGGGGGCCACACCACCCCTGGTGCGGGCCACCCTAGGCCGCGTCACCAGGTGGTGTGGCCGCCCTGGTCCACCCCTGGTTCTCCCTTCTGGCATATATTATCCTCCTGAAACCCTAAGACTCAGGGAGCGACCACAGAAAGATTCCGCCGCCTCTACGGGGCGGAAAACACCGAGAGAGAAAGATCTCTCCGGGAGAATTCCTTCCCGAAGAGGGGAGATCGTCACCATCAACACCACCATCAAGCTGGACTTCATCGGGATCATCATCATCATCACCACCATCATCTCCACCAGCACCATCATCACCACCTCCATACCGATGTAACAATTGGGTTGAATCTTGCATAGTTCTTAGGGGAAACTTTCCTGGTGTCGATTACTCCTTGTAGTTGATGCTATTGAGTGAACCATTGAATTATTGTTTATGATCAGATTGTTATACATCATTATTCCATCTCTGATAATGATCCATATGATGTCTTGTGAGTAGTTTGTTTTGTTCTTGAGGACATGGGAGAATTCATGTTGTTAGTAGTGGAATTGTGTTGAGAAAGATTCAATAGTTTGATATTTAAGTTGTGGTGTACTTCTTCTAGTGGTGTCATGTGAACGTCGACTACATGACACTTCACCTATATGGGCCTAGGGGAATGCATTGTGTATTTTGCTACTAATCGTAGGGGTTGCTGGAGTGACAGAAACCTGAACCCCCGTTAGGAAACCATTGCACAAGGGACGTCAGGGTCTTAGAGTTTAAAGCTGTGGTTAGGTTTCTACCTTAATTACGTTCTTGTACCTGCGAATGCTTGCAAGGGGTATAATCACAAGTATGTATTAGTCCTAGGAAGGTTGGTACATTAGCACAGGTTCACCCACACAACACTTAGCAAACTAAAGAAGATTAATCAACTATATGAAGCGAAAGCACTTGACGGTATTCCCATGTGTCCTCGAGAACGTTTGGTCATCTTAAGTAATACAACCATCTTGTCCTTTGTTGAATAAAGGATTGGGCCACTTGCTGCATTTATTCTTATTTTCTTTTATTTACTTGTACTTTATTTACCTGCATTATCAAAAACCCCTAAAAATCCATTTGCTAAGTATTTACAGAGAATTCCTGCACAAAGCCACTAGCTAGCACCTTCTGCTCCTTGTTGGGTTCGACACTCTTACTTATCGAAAATACTGCGATACACCCCCTATACTTGTGGGTCATCAAGACTATTTTCTGGCGCCGTTGCCAGGGAGGGAAGCGCTATTGGAGAGTGGAACTGGTAAAGGAAACTTCTAATGTGAGTATTGTTTACTTCTCTTAGTTGCTTTATTTTCATTATGGATAATTCGTTGAGTTTCTTATTTCGTAATGCTACTACCACTGCTAAGATAGTAGATGAACCACCACCTGGTGAGAATGATACTTTTAAAATACCTACAAGAATTATTGATCGTGTTATGGATAACTATTATGTTGGAGATGGAACTATCCATCCCGGTGATCATTTGCTCTTTATACATGAATTATGCGGGTTGTTCAAGTGTGCAGGTATTACAACAGATCAAGTCCAGAAGAAGTTATTCTCATTATCACTGAAAGGAAGAACTGAAAGGAAGAGCTGAGCTGAGGTGATCAAGTCTAGAAGAAGTTATTCTCAAGTCCAGAAGAAGTAAAAGTTTGCAGAAAGTAAACACAAAGCAGTAAAAGTTTATAGTTTTATGTAAATAAAAAGGACCGGGATCCATAGTTCACTAGTGGTGTCTCTCCTTAGATAGATAACATGTTGGGTGAACAAATTACAGCGGGGCAATTGACAAAAACTGAGAAAGCAATACATGCGTATACTAATCATTTTGACTCCTTTGAGACTTGATTGGGCATTACAACATAATACATAGACCGCCATCCAACTGCATCTATGACTAATAATCCACCTTGAGGTTATCATCTGAACCCCCTCTAGTATTAAGTTGCAAGCAACAGATTATTGCTTTACGAACTGCGTGTAAAGTAAACAATACGATTGTTCTATGAACAAAGGATTGTTGTTTTCTCCCTAGTAGAAACATCATATCTAGTACCTTAGAGATTTCTGTCACTTCCCCAAATTACCAGAGGCATGAACCCACTATCGAGCATAAATACTAACTCTTGGAGTTGCTAGCATCTACTTGGCCAAGATAGCTACTAACAACGGAAAGCATGCAAGATCTCAAATAACAAAGACATGATAGAATCAATAATCAATCTGAAATAGCATCTCAATATCCATCGGATCCCCGCAAACACAACATGTATGAATTACAAATAGATGATCTTGATCATGAACGGAGCTCACAAGATCTAAACATGAAAGCGCAAAGGAGGAGAAACCAGCCATCTAGCTACTACATGGATCCGTAGTCCAAGGATGAACTACTCACGCATCACACCGGAGGCTTGCATGGTGATGAAGAAGGCCTCCAGGGTGAATTCCCCTCTCCGGCAGGGTGCCAAGAAGAGCTTCAGATCCCCCCGATCTAGGGACAGAGATGATGGCGGCTACAGACTCTTTCGTGGATTTTTGATCGGGTACTTAGGGTTTTCGTCCCGAGGGCAACTTATAGGCGGAAGGAGAGGCTGAGGGAATGCTGGGGTCGGCCAGACCACCCCCTGGTGCGGGCCAAGCCTGGCCGCGCGGCCAGGTGGTGTGGCCGGCCCCCAGCCCTTCTCCGTCTCGTATTCTGGCACTTGATCCCTTCCAAAAAAAATAGGCACTTTGGCTTTTGTCCCGTCCAATTCCGAGAATATTCATTTTCTAACTTTCCTGGAACCAAAAACAGTAGAAAACAGGCAGCTGGCACTGTGGCTCTTGTTAATAGGTTAGTCCGAGAAATCATAATAAAAGTACTCCAAAGTTGGAACAAAACACAAGAAAGTGGATAAAACCAAGCATGGAACATCAAAAATTATAGATACATTTGCAATGTATCAACATCTGCAAGCTTAACTCCTGCTCGTCCTCGAGTAGGTAAGTGATAAAAAGAAATAATTTTTGAGGTGACATGCACCTTCAAAGACTTGATCAAAGTATTTGCAAAACATTCAAAGCTGGGATCATAGTACTTCAATCATAACATGAAAGACAAAGTTCTAGCAATAAGCAGAGAAACTATGATGCAACATGAAAAGGCACAAACAAAAGATTCATGAATAACAATGCTTTGCAAGACGTTTGTTTGTTTCACATAAAGAAAACATAGCATAATAGTATTCAGCTTGTCCCTCAATAGAGTAGCAAACATAAATGCATAGGACACCTTCAAAGTTCATAAGTGTGACTAGATACAATAGTTTCAAACAAGCAATAACAAGTTATGCATCAATCAACTAGTCTTGGGACAATGCACATAGAACTAAGAATGGCCACTATGCTCTCAAAGTAGGTGCATAAAGATAGAAGGTGGAGACTCAATATAATGGTGGAAGAAAGGCCCTTGTAAAAGGAAGTAGGGATTCAAGTCTCATAAAGAGCTTCCAAAAATTATGATACTTAAAGCCTTCAGCTCTCATTGCCCATATCATAAGCATCTTGAAGGTGATTAAGGTTAAAGTGAACAAACTATGGTGTACATGCTTGACGAAGTATAAGTCATAAATCTCATGTCCCTTGTATACGAGGGCCGCTCCTCATGCTACTCAAGTTTAGTCACCGGTAAGTTCTTGTCATCGTAAGTATATGTGTATCATTGAGAACCGCCAACAGGGTACCCCTTGCCCGATGATACGGAAGAATCCCCATATCAAAATGACAAGGCAAGCAGACAACGAGCATCTCAGCATTCTTCTTATTTACCATGGGAATATGGTGCTTTTCTCTCTCTTTCCTCTTTTCATAGTATCTCTTTTTTTCTCTTTTCTCTTTTTTTCTCAATGTAGGACTCTTTTTTTTATAAGAAGAATGCTTCATAGACAGCTCATTATGGTTACGATGCAGGTTTCCACCATGTCAGCATGGATTAGACCAGCGGCCCAGGCATTTCTCTAACACATATACATAACTCCATGGACTTACAAGCTCCCCTTTCATTTCACACCGACGACATCCATATACAAAAGAGCATGATATCAACTAGGTACAAGTACCAAGTGCAATGTTGAAAGCGTTCCCCATGAAAGCATGGTTCTGCTAATTCCCAACAAATAAGTGCAAGCATATACAACATAGAAGACACAATGGTTCAAGTTTATTAAGGGCAAGTAAAGTAAAGTGTGCCATCAAGTTCGTGATAGCTTTAATCACTAGTTTTCTCATAACAAGTGGAAGGTAAACAAAAGCATGAATGTACTTGGAATAGCATAAGCTAGTAGGTAGGTATGGTGGACTCTTTGGAATAACTTGGTTTAGGGAGTTGGATGCATGAGTGGAACTCATACTTTGTTGTGGAGGCTAGCAAAAGACTGGGAGCGACAAACTAAGAGAGCAATAATGGTCATAATCATGCAGAGCGACAAAACATCATTGATCAAAGCATAAAGTGATACTACAAGTTGAAAACTAAAGGATCATAAAGGTTATGGTGACTTTTGATAGTCATAACATGGTGTGACCATGCGCCAAGTCAACCCAAATAAAGCATCAAAGGAGAATACCACTATACTATGCTTTAATATGCTAAAACAACGCATGATTCATCCAAGGCACATTAAGCAATCTCAATTGTTTATAACAAGTCATGCTAAAGCAAAGAATACTAAGCATAAAGCCAAAACAATATCAAACATGGCATGACAAAGCATAGGCCACAATCAAAAACAAACTCTTTTTACCACTTAAGCATGAGCTTTCCTACTCTTTTCCAAACCAAACCAAACTATTTGAAAACCAATGCATGAAAGAGGAGGTCCAACCAATTTATTCATAAAACTAAGCAAACAAAAGCAAATGAAAAACCAAAACAAAAACAAAAAAGAAGACGCTCCAAGAACAACACAACCGTGCATGAAACAATAAAAATGAAGCGTTTGGAAAAACCTGGATTTTTTATTGATGAAGAAGGGGATGCCTTGGGAATCCCCAAGCTTTGACGCTTGTACTTCTTGGATATTTCTTGGGGTGACACGCGTGGCATCCCCAAGTTTGAGCTTTAGTCCATCCTTCATCTCGTTACTCATTCCTTCCATACACCTGAAAATTTTCCTTCATACAAAACTTCACACAATCTTATTAGCAACATTAGTGCACTTAAGATAAATAAGTCTCAAGGTTCAGTTCTAACACCAAATAAACTTCCATTAGAACACTATATACTGTAGCACTTCCCTAAAAAAGCTCAATTCCCCAAAGGAACTCAAGAAGGAACTAACAAGAAGCAAATGCAGAAAAATGGTAGAAATCTGTCAAAACAGACCAACAGGTAAAGACAAATTTTTTAGAAGACCTTAGGTTGCTCAAATAAAAAAGTGTTGAACTAACGAAAGTTAGATAACAACCTGGGGCAGAATCAAAAAAAATTACAGCTCAATCCGACATACAGAGCTCACTCAGTAATTTTTATGGTGAAGCATAGAAATCTGTTTTAGGACAGCAACTTTCCCAATCATTACTTCACTCTCATTAGAGGTTACTCTTGGCACAAAAAGCAAATAAAAAGGATAAGGAGAGGTGATTACAGAGGTAATAACTTCCAAGACTCAACTAAACTCTTGGGTTATCTCCCAACAAGTACTTTTCTTTAACGCCTTTAAGTTAGGCATAAGAAGCAAAGAAAGAATCAAGTATTCTCAAATGAAGAAGAATTAAGATCAATAACAGAAATATTTTCAACAAGGCAACGTATATCATCCAAATAAGTTCTAGAGGATCCTCTCTCAATGCTCTTAGGTTCACTATTCTCATCAAAAGGGTTTGCAGGAACAATCCAATCAAGATTCTTTTCTATGGCATCATGTATTGCTACTAGTTAAAAGGGTATTGGTATCTTAGGTTCCTCCCCATTAGGTTCGGTTTTGTTCATCTTTTCTCGCGTACCAACAACATCTACACATGATCCTAGTATATTGAAACGTTCAAAAACTTTTCTAGCTTCCTTGGCAACATCATAGAACTCCTTAAACAAAGTTTCTAGAATAAAATCCCTCTTTTCGGGATCCTCAATTTCTTTAAGCTTAAGAAACATTACTTGCATTAAGGAGTTGAGGTTAACAAACCTAGCTTCTAACATGTGAATTAAATAAGCTGCAGCAATCTCATAGTTTGGAGCAAGTTCTACAAGGGATCTATCCTCAGTATCTTCATGTTTTCTAACATGATTAAAGAATTCTTCAATATTATCTTTCCCAATTATAGAACCACTACCAATTGGAAGGTATTTCGGGGTGAACTTGGCGATCAACATGGTGAGCTAAGGAAGAGGTGACAACTAAAGGAGACTTAATTTTTTTTGGTTTTCAAATAAGAAAGCAAACACGTAAAACTAATTTTTTTGGATTTTTGAAGAACAAAACAAGCAAACAAAGCAAAAAGAAAACTAAGCAAAACAAAAAAAAAGTAAAGAGATTGGTTATGAGGGACTCCCCTTGTGAAGATGTCCTTGACTCCCCGGCAACGGCGCCAGAGAAAACCTTGATGCGCTCGACTTTCGACGTAGAGCTCGTTGGGAACCCCAAGAGGAAGGTACGATGAATACAGCAGCAAGTCTTCCCTCAGTTATGAAACCAAGGTTTAATCGAACTAGTAGGAGCAAGGAAACACCCCAAAGGTGTTACTAGCTGAGCTTTGGCAGGGCGCACTACCGGTGCTAGTAGCAACGTGGAGACCTGCACAACACAACCACAGAACTTTGTCCCCAACTTGCGATGAGGTTATCAATCTCACCGTGTTTTGCGGAAAACAAAGGATTAAACGTATCGAATGGAAAGAAGTAAAAGTTTGCAGAAAGTAAACACAAAGTAATCAAAGTTTATAGATTGTATGTAAATAAAAAGGACCGGGATCCATAGTTCACTAGAGGTGGATCTCCTTAGATAGATAACATGCTGGGTGAACAAATTACAGCGGGGCAATTGAAAAACACCGAGAAAGCAATACATGCATATACTAATCATCTTGACTCCTTTGAGACTTGATTGGGCATTACAACATAATACATATATCGCCATCCAACTGCATCTATGACTAATAATCAACCTTCAGGTTATCATCCGAACCCCCTCCAGTATTAAGTTGCAAGCAACAGATTATTGCTTTACGAACTGCGTGTAAAGTAAACAATATGATTGTTCTATGAACAAAGGATTGTTGTTTTCTCCCTAGTAGCAACATCACATCTAGTACCTTAGAGATTTCTGTCACTTCCCCAGATTACCAGAGGCATGAACCCACTATCGAGCATAAATACTAACTCTTAGAGTTGCTAGCATCTACTTGGCCAAGATAGCTACTAACAACGGAAAGCATGCAAGATTTCAAATAACAAAGACATGATAGAATCAATAATCAATCTGAAATAGCATCTCAATATCCATCGGATCCCCACAAACACAACATGTATGAATTACAAATAGATGATCTTGATCATGAACGGAGCTCACAAGATCTAAACATGAAAGCGCAAAGGAGGAGAAACCAGCCATCTAGCTACTACATGGATCCGTAGTCCAAGGATGAACTACTCACGCATCACACCGGAGGCTTGCATGGTGATGAAGAAGGCCTCCAGGGTGAATTCCCCTCTCCGGTAGGGTGCCGGGAAGAGCTTCAGATCCCCCCGATCTAGGGACAGAGATGATGGCGGCTACTAACTCTTTCGTGGATTTTTGATCGGGTACTTAGGGTTTTCGTCCCGAGGGCAACTTATAGGCGGAAGGAGAGGCCGAGGGGAAGATGGGGTCGGCCAGACCACCCCCTGGCGTGGGCCAAGCCTGGCCGCGCGGCCAGGTGGTGTGGCCGGCCCCCAGCCCTTCTCCGTCTCGTATTCTGGCACTTGATCCCTTCCGGAAAAATAGGCACTTTCGCTTTTGTCCCGTCCAATTCCGAGAATATTCATTTTCTGACTTTCCTGGAACCAAAAACAGCAGAAAACAGGCAGCTGGCACTATGGCTCTTGTTAATAGGTTAGTCCAAGATATCATAATAAAAGTACTCCAAAGTTGGAACAAAACACAAGAAAGTGGATAAAATCAAGCATGGAACATCAAAATTTATAGATACATTTGCAATGTATCAGGTATCATATCAAAATTTATAGATACATTTGAATTCGCAACCCGACATGATCATGAGCCGCATTGAGCAAAACTCACAGTTGATTCGTAATCTCACCTTCGAGATTGAGGACTTGGGGAAACTAATCAAAAGCTCATCGAGAGAATACCACCACCACCAAAGGAGTAATTCGTCATCAGGTTTTGGCATCCCCTTGGTTTGTTCTAAGCTTGGGGGAGTGTCGCGGTATCACATCACTATCTTCTATCTTTTTACCTTTTTAGTAGAGTCATATCACGAATAGAGAAGTTATCATGTAGGATGGTTTGCATTATAGAAGTGTCCCCCCTCTTGTTAGATATCTATGTATCCCTTGGTGTGAGTTGCCGTTATGGATTATTAATGAGAAGTTCTATCATTCATTCTTTTGCATATCCTATATTAGTTTTCAATTCATGGTTATATGATTGATCTTTTCATTAGTATTGGTAGCACTTTGGGATCATTGAGTTAATATTAGTTGGTTTTGGCAAACCTGGCTCGGTCAGTAGCAACACTATTTTGAGAACTGAATGAAAAAGATAAAAAGTACTCTAAAGAAATATAATTTAATCATCTTTCTTTCTTGATTTGCTCATAAGTTCAGTATTCTCTAGTTAAGATCTGTTGTGATTCCAAGGAAGATTGCATGTTTGTTTTTATCACTTGTATGTTTGTCTGTTTCCTTCAACTCTTATGCTTGGTACCCAGCCTTGCTAGCCAAAAACCTGTACTGAGAGGGAATGTGTCTCATGCATCCAATCCTTAAACCAAAACCTATGCCATTTGTGTCCACCATACCTACCTATTAGCATTATTGCTATTCCAAGTAAATTCATGTTTTTATCTACCTTCCAAATTAAACTTGTTATGACAAAATTAGCGATTAAAGCTCTCACGAACTTGATGGCATACCTTATTTTCTTGCACTTAATAATCTTGAACCATTGTGTCCATCTCTATTGCGTATATGCTTGCACTTTATAAGTTGAAGTTAGCAGAACCATGTATCATGGGGAATGCTTTCAACATTGCACTTATATTCCGTTGATATCATGATTCTTTTTATTATGGATTCCCGTGGTGTGAAATAAAAGGGGAACTTGTAAGATCATGGAGTTTATATGTGTGTTAGAGAAACGCCTGGGCCGCTAGCCTAAGCCATGCCTAATCATGGTGGAAACTTGCAGCATAACCATAATGAGCACTCTATGAAGCATACTCAATAAAAACCTATGCAAATAGCAAATAAAAGGATCGCTGAGATGCTCATTGTCTGCTTGCCTTGTCATTTTGATTATGGGATAGCTCTTGTATCATGTGCAAGGGGTACCCCGTTGGCGGTTCTCTATGATACATATGTACTTACAATGACAATAGCTTACTTGTGACTGAAGTTGAGTATCATGAGGTTTGGTACTCGTAAGTAAGGGGCATGAGATTTCAACTTAAAACTTGTCAAACATATCCTCTTAGTTGTGTCACTTTAACCTTAATCACCTAAAGATGCTTATGATAGGGGCAATGAGAGCTGAAAGCTAATAAGTACCATAATTTTTGGAAGCTCTTTATGAAACTTGAAATCCCTTCTTCCCTCTGCGAAGGTCCTATCTTTTACTTTTTAGTTGAGTCAGTAATTCCCTTCTACCTCAGCAAGCATTTTGAGTATGTTCCTTGTGATGATTTATTCAATCATGTCTCTTATGTTCCTTGTTTTGCACTTTGCTCTTATCCCGGTGATTACTACTTTGAAAGCTATCATTGAAAATCAATTATTTGTGAACTCCAGCAAATTGTCAACTATTCTTCGACCGAGAGCTTAGTTTGCCATTACCAATTATGATTTACTTTATGCATCTTTATTGTGTTTCCTTTACCTATTGCAAGTTAAGTTACATAATAGTGAGTTGTCTTCTATTATGATTTATGTATTGATGAATGTGATGCTTCTTGACCGTATTCTTTTATCGACTCTTCACTCCATAAACCTGAGGTCATGTTTATTGAGTTTAGTTTCGCTTGGGGACAAACAAAGTCTAAGCTTGGGGGAGTTGATACGTCCATTTTGCATCACTATTCTATATCATAATTTACTGTTATTCATTGATATATTTCATATTAAGAGATGATACTTATGTTATTTCATCTGTTTTTTGCATGGTTGATGACTTTTGGAGCATGGACCACTACATTCAGGATTCTGATGGAAAAGGTGCTGTTTGGAGGCAAAATTCGCGAAGATCAGAAAATCCAGGAAAATATATGGAAAATCCTATTTTTATAGAAGACGAAGGAAGCCAGAAGGGGAGGCTGAGATGGGCCATAGGGGGCCCACACCACCTTCTAGTGCTGGCCACCCTAGGTCGTGCCACCAGGTGGTGTGGCCGCCCTGGTCCACTCCTGGCTCTCCCCTCTGGCATATATTATCCTCCTGAAACCCTAAGACTCGGGGAGCAACCACAGAAAGATTCCGCCACCTCTGCGAGGTGGAAAACACCGAGAGAGAAAGATCTCTCCGGCAGACAAAATTCTGCCGGGGGAATTCCTTCCCGGAAAGGGGAGATCATCGCCATCAACACCACCATCAAGCTGGACTTCATCGGGATCATCATCATCATCACCACCACCATCATCTCCACCAGCACCATCATCACCACCTCCATACCGCTGTAACAATTGGGTTGAATCTTGCATAGTTCTTAGGGGAAACTTTCCCAATGTCGATTACTCCTTGTAGTTGATGCTATTGAGTGAATCGTTGAATTATTGTTTATGTTCAGATTGTTATACATCATTATTCCATCTCTGATCATGATCCATATGATGTCTTGTGAGTAGTTCGTTTTGTTCTGGAGGACATGGGAGAGTTCATGTTGTTAGTAGTGGAATTATGTTGAGAAAGATTCAATAGTTTGATATTTAAGTTGTGGTGTACTTCTTCTAGTGGTGTCATGTGAACATCGACTACATGACACTTCACCTATATGGTCCTAGGGGAATGCATTGTGTATTTGGCTACTAATCGTAGGGGTTGCCAGAGTGATAGAAACCTGAACCCCCGTTAGTAAACCATTGCACAAGGGACGTTAGGGTCTTAGAGTTTAAAGTTGTGGTTAGGTTTCTACCTTAATTACTTTCTTGTACTTGCGGATGCTTGCAAGGGGTATAATCACAAGTATGTATTAGTCCTAGGAAGGTCGGTACATTAGCACAGGTTCACCCACACAACACTTAGCAAATTAAAGAAAATTAATCAACTATATGAAGCGAAAGCACTTGACGGTATTCCCATGTGTCCTCAAGAATGTTTGGTCATCTTAAGTAATACAACCGGCTTGTCCTTTGCTGAATAAATGATTGGGCCACTTGCTCCATTTATTCTTATTGTATTTTATTTACTCGTACTTTATTTACCTGCATTATCGAAAACCCCTAAAAATCCGTTTGTTAAGTATTTACAGAGAATTCCTGCTCCAAGCCACTAGCCAGCACCTTCTGCTCCTCGTTGGGTTCGACACTCTTACTTATCAAAAATACTGCGATACACCCCCTATACTTGTGGGTCATTAGAAGCCAGCCAGGACCTTGATACTATAAAGGACTTCAAAAAAGATTTCCTTCTCTACTTTGGTAAGAGCATAGCTACTTAAGTATTCACGGCCTTTATCAGTATGCTTGTTGTATGGGTCTTTGATACGCTGTTGGTCCTCCCATGCTTCTGGTGTATATTTTGTCTTCCCATACACGCCCAAGAAGCCTAGCAGGTTCACGCAAAGATTCTTCGTCACGTGCATCACGTCGATTGAAGAACGGACCTCTAGGTATTTCCAATACTCAAGCTCCCGAAATATAGATTTCTTCTTCCACATGGCCGTGTGTTCGGTAATGGGGTCTTTCAGAACAGATTGACCGCCAGGACCCTTTCCAAAGATTACTTCTAGGTCCTTCACCATACCAAATACATCAGCACCTTTAGGGAGCTTAGGCATCTTCCGGTAATCTACCTCACCGTTGAAATTCTTCCCTTTCTTTCTTACTTGATGATTGGTCGGAAGAAATTTACGACATGCAGTTACACAACCTTCTTACATTTATCCAAATATGTACCTTTAGTCTTATCTAAACAATGCATGCATGCATTGTATCCCTTGTTTGACTGTCCTGAAATGTTACTAAGAGCAGGCCAATCATTGATGGTTATAAACAACAACGCTCATAGGTCAAATGGCTCATGTTTGTGCTCATCCCACACCTTTACACTTGGTTCTTCCCACAACTGCAAAAGTTCATCGACTAATGGCCTTAAGTACACATCAATGTCATTGTCGGGTTGCTTCGGTCCTTGGACGAGCACTGGCATCATAATGAACTTCCGCTTCATGCACAACCAAGGAGGAAGGTTGTAGATACATAGTCACTGGCCAGGTGCTGTGACTGCAGCTCTGCTCCCCAAAAGGATTCATGCCGTCTATACTTAGACCAAACCATAAGTTCCTCGCGTCACCTGCAAAGTTCGAGTACTTTCTCTCGATGTTTCTCCACTGCGACCCATCGGCGGGGTGTCTCAGTTTCCCGTCTTTCTTACGCTCTTCTTTGTGCCATTGCAACAACCTGGCATGCTCTTTGTTTCTGAACATACGTTTCAACCGTGGTATTATAGGAGCATACCGCATAACCTTAGCAGGAACCCTCTTCCTGGGAGGCTCGTCATCGCCCTCAACATCACAAGGGTCATCTTGTGTTATCTTGTATCGACATGAAGTGCATACCGGGCATTTATCCATATTCTTGTACTTCTAACCATGGTACAGGATGCAGTCATTAATGCATGCATGTATCTTCTCCACATCTAATCCTAGAGGGCAGATAGTCTTCTTTGCTTCGTACATTGTCTCGGGTAGCTCGTTATCCTTTGTAAGCTTCGGCTTCATTATTTTCAGTAACTTCTCAAATCTCTTATTAGATAAGCCAGTCTCTGCCTTCCATTTCAGCAGTTCAAGTGTGGTACCGAGCTTTGTGCTGCCATCTTCGCAATTTGGGTACAACAAATTTTTGTGATCCTTTTGCATGGCCTCCAACTAAGCTTCTCCCTTTCTGTATCACATTGTTGCTTTGCATCAAAAATGACCTGACCAAGACCATCAGCGGGCTCATCCGATGCCTGTTGTTCTTCTTCATTGCCGCCTCCCTCTTCTTCATTGTATTCCATTGCAGTATCACCGTATTCTTCAGGGGACATAGGATAGTTGTCATCATCCTCCTTTTCTTCATTTTCTTCCAGCCTAACCCCTCTTTCTCCGTGCATGGCCCAACAATAATATCCGGGCATGAAACCTCTCCGAAGCATATGGCTTTGAAGGATTCTTGGGGCAGAGTACTCCGCCACGTTCCGACAGTCGACGCAGGGACAAGGCATAAAATTATCGACTTTATTTGCCTTAGCCAAATCGATACATTTATGTAGGCCTGTAGTAAAATCAGAATCGCGTCGGTCGCCGTACATCCATTGCATCCACGCATCGATCTGCGTCATAATAATTAACCATAAAAATGACATCGTGAATAGTGACATGACCACCCTACATGGACACATGCAATATTTTTGTATGAGTTACAAATAAAGAAGATAAGGTTGCTAACCTCCGCCGAGGATACCGTGTTGTGCGAACTAAAGTGTGGCTCGGACATTTCGTCGAACACCTTGTGTGTAGTGTGAAGAAAAAAACTAGCATCCACCTCCCACACAAAATTTCAGAAAAAATAAGTGGATGGGTGGGGCTTATTTATAGCTAGGGGAGGGTTTTTGGTCCCGATTCTTGGCATGAACCGGGACCAATGCTCCGCAGAGCGCCACGTGTGCGTCGCGGGGAGGGCCATCCAAAAAAACCCCACCCAGGTCATTGGTCCCGGTTGATGGCATGAACCGGGACCAATGACCTGGGTGGGTGGGGCGTTGCTGGGCCGCCACGTGTTGCGGGGAGGGGCTTTGGTCCCGGTTCATGGCATGAACCGGGACCAATGCCCAGCATCGTCGCTTCGTCGTCCTCATGTACAAATAGGAGGCCACAGCGCATCGCTTTGCCATCGCCTCGCCCTCTGCAATCTCTCCACCGCGTCGTCGCTTCGTCGTCCATCCTCCCTTCCCTCTCCAATCTCCACATCGCCACCATGGAGATGCCCGCGCTGAAATTCTACGAGGCGGTGATGTTCGCGCACTTTGACATCCTCGCGCCGCCGGGCGCGATGGTGCCCCACGGATGGTGCATCAGCTATGTGGGTGTGCCGGTGGCTCCGCTCCTCGTCCCCGGAGGATCCATGATGGAGAGCTAAATTGCGGCGCGTCATTGCCAGATGCCCGCGTGGAAGAGGGCGCTACCCCGGTACACGACGGCCAGCCCATACTGGCCAGCGGTGTTCAAGAAGGAGTGGAAGGCCAAGATTGGCAACCGCATCGTTTACGAGCGCGTGGTGCACCCGGATCTCTGCAACCGAGAAGGGCGAGAGAGGTTCTGGTCCGTCCCTGGACGGACCAAGTACACTTTCATTGATGCCGCTCACCGCGAAGAGGTGCTCCATCTCACGAACAATGCGGAAATCATGGAGGTTTCGTCCAACGACGACGAGGAAGCCGGTGGCTCGGAGGATAGCGGCAGCGGAAGTGAAATTGTTGACTAGGAAGAATTTGTGAAATCGCACCTTTGTTTAGGAAGAATTTGTGGTTGAATTAATGAAATGCCTCGGTTTAGATCTCTGTCTCGATTAATTTGTGGAAGATTTTTTCAAAAATACTAGATCAATTCAATTTCTGCCTTGATTTAATTTAGATCTCTGTCCCGGATTGGGTCCGTCGAGGGGTTTTTGGTCCCGGTTCGTGGCATGAACCGGGACCAATGCTCCACAAAGCGCCACGTGTGCGTTGCGGGGGCATTGGTCCTGGTTCATGCCACGAACCGGGACCATAGCTTAGAGATGAACCGGGACCAATGCCCAGGCGGCATGAACCGGGACTGGTGCCTAGCATTGGTCCCGATTGCGGAACCGAACTAGGACCAATGGCATTTGGGTGCTGGACCAAAGACCCTTTTTCTACTAGTGAACACATCGCCTCCTCATTCTATCGTAGTAATAATCGTCCTTAGATTTCTTAATGATCTTCAGATGGACTACACGGTGTTGAACCCCGAAAATTTGGAAGTCATTGTGCAAAACATCATGGCAATAGCGCCGAGAAATTGCTCCATCCCGCTAAAGATCATAAAATGTGAGGATTTCAAGCCCCAACACAAATATGATGATTGCAAGGCTAGTGGCATATATGAGCAGGTTCTAAAATTGTTGCTACTGGATAGTACTGAAACCTACT
This sequence comes from Avena eriantha, assembly GCA_910589775.1. Lineage (NCBI taxonomy): Eukaryota > Viridiplantae > Streptophyta > Magnoliopsida > Poales > Poaceae > Avena > Avena eriantha. Next base: position 345,907,783 of record OU342746.1, on the reverse strand, counting down.
GTATAACATCAAAACAAAACATTCTAATTTGTGCAATGTCTATTTTAGGCTAAAAAGCAAGGCTACAATGTTCCATCTTATGAAAAGGTGAAGAAACATGTAGCCAAGAAAGCTGAGAAACCGAGGGACCTTACTAGAGGTTAGAGTCATTGACATTGGCTTAAAGTTATAGTCATTCTTATGCCGCTACAGATTACTTTCTAATATATTCTTTCCAGGTCCGTCGATGAAAGGTGGGGAGGACTTCGACGATTACTGTGTGTTTGGAAACGACATGGATTTGACTTCAAACCAAGCTACGTATGTTAGAGGAATTTCAGGACACAAGCCAAGTATACCGCACTATGTGTGCAAGATGAAAAAGTCAAATGTCATCCCTAGAAAGGCCAAGATGGTAAACTTCTGAGATTTGACTATTTAAGGGCGTGTTTGTTTCAAAGGAATTAATCCTACAAAATTCCTATGCATAACTTTCCTACATTAGAATCCTATAGGATTTCTAACAAGAGGTGAGACCTCTTGGAATGATTCTTGCATGTCTATGACAACTATGACATGTACCTAAACCCTATAAAATTTTCTGCGTTTTTTCTATGGTGCAATCAAACAAGTTATCTTACTGATTCCTGCATTTTTCATTCCTGTAGGATGCTTAGTGTCATGCCATTCTACTCTTGCACTTTTCCTATCCATGTGTTTTACAAATCCTTTGAACCAAATGAGCCCTAAATCTACTTATGCACATTGAACAATACTTCAACAACTAACTTTATTCTTCACATCCAGTACTTTTCGACTAGGTACAGTAATACCCACCTCAACTGTTATCTACCGTTGGAGATTCATGTCATAGTCGCAGATCATGTAGGACGTGAGCATGTTCAGTTCATCCAAAGCAGGGATGATGTTGCCCAAATGACAAGCAACTGGTCAAATGTTGTTGAGGTTGCTCGAATCAAAAAAGGGGGTTTGTTCGTGTTCATCTTCTTTGAGGAACCCATATCTAGCTTCATGTGTCATGTTAGTCGCCTGAAATGAGGGCACAAAGTACCTGGTTATGCGGGTTGGCTTCATGTGAACTCGTAGTTGGTTTGGAACTAAATGTGAACCTACAGATTGTCTAGTTGGTTTGGAACTCTTTGTGAATCTAGTTGTCTAGTTGGTTTGGAACTATATGTTCTCTATATATTTGTAAGATTATGTGCTATCTCCATGTTGATATTGTTGGAAATATGCCCTAGAGGCAATCATGAATGATGTTATTCCAATGTATTCATAAAGTTATTGTCCTTGCATGAACTACTGATATATATCATTGAATATGTGATTTGATTATGGAACTATATATTCATGTTGTTCATACTAGTTGTCCTTGGTCATTGAGGTTGTGCTTGGACACACAACTTAGACTAATGTCAAAGTCGGCTGATGACTCGGTTCCACTTGTCATGGGCATGGAGATGCTATTCCGACTTACACGGATTCGGCTAAAGAGTTTAGCGAATCGTACTGACCCACGGTTGAGATGCAATGAGCATGCTGTCATTTGTAGTCTCAAACAATGGAATCATTTGACCTGAGGTGATTGCATGATCCGAGTTGTGGATCGCTAACTTAGGTTCTATCAAACGTTGTTCCATAAATGGGAAGTTATAAAGATAGGGTTCGGGTTGGTGGTGAAACAAGCTTCGTGATGTGGATTACCAAGATGGGATTTGCCCCTCCGTAATGGAGAGATATTCTCTGCGCCCTCTCGTGTGATATGATTCGGAAGCATGGCCATGCGCGACTTGGTTAAGTGTTGACCAAGGAGTCAGACTAAGTGTTAGTCCAGTGAATCGTATATCACGGAACAAGAAGAGAGAGTTGAGATATTAAAGGGATGGCAGCCACTCGCCTATAGCTTGACAAGATATATCGTGAGGCAAAGGGACTTGGACGAAAGTCACATTCAGAAAGGTTTGTCTTCTGACTTTACGGCACTTGGGAGTTGGCACGTCTTGCTAGAGGCCGCTACCAGCTATCGACTCGGAGTGGTGACTCGTATCGTGTCCAGGTGTACGTAAGCCTGTAGGGTCACACACTTAAGGGAATAGAGCCCATGCGGATTCGATCCATGTGGAGATTGGGGTACAGCCTAAATGGGCCTCAAGCGTTGAGCCCAGCTAGGAGTGTATATAAGTGGAGTGATAAGGGATTGTCCCTTACCTAGCCGTCACTTTCGCCACTCCCATTTCGGGCTAGACAGGATCTAGCAGTCCTCTGCCTAGAGCTCCTTCCTGTATGTGTGGATACTGGTAGAGGCGTTGCACGTGCGGCACTAGGGACAAGGAGGTCCGTGGGGATCTGGACGTGCTGTACGGGGATCATTCAGCACGGCATCAACTGACGCGCTTCACCAATAATCCGCACCTGCGTGTCTAGTGATAAATCTCGTGGCCTATCACCTGAGCTAGATCTTGGGTGTTCCGCGTAGGGTAAAAGTTTTTGTTTATCTCTGCGTGGCCCATCAGATATATGTTGTGTTGATTTTGATGTAATTTACTTTACTTTCACATTTTGCTTCTTCGTCTGATTGAGAACATGTGTATAAGTAATATGAAGTAGTGTTATGTTTGAAACATAGTTGTCTTGTTTAGCTGTTGGGGCTGTTAGTCAAAACATCGGTGTAAATATTGAAGGATAGCTGATTTAGGACATGCTTATAAGAATGTCAAAGTAGTAGATATATCGGAACAGAGTCCCCTGGACCAGTGGTCCCGGACCTTCGAGCAACGAGTGTGCTCACGAGTTCGAACCCTAGTCAGGGTACTCTATTTTTATGCTATGTAATTTCTATCAGATGGACTGACAGCTGGGTCCGGCCAAAACTCTAAGAATAACCCGTTAGACCCTGTCGTTCAAACCGAGCTGATAGGTGGGGTGCATGCATGGATGGCCTGGTCGTCGAAAAAACACAGTCAACCAATGGCCCTTGACGAATTCCGTGATGATTTCCTACGGGACGAAATGTCGAACTGGGCTTTAGGGCCTCGGACGAAATCCGCGACAAATTTTTGCCGATGAAAACCTGGAATGTCATGGATACCCAGGATGGAGGGCCTTCGAGTGCATCGCGATGAAATGGCCCAGAATGTCGCACATCTATGATGTTTTTATGGCGTGTCATGAATAAAACATCATGAACCGTCCAGATTCTTATAGTGTGGTCCTGTCGTGCTTCTGGTGTATCTTTTGACTTCCCATATACCTCCAGGAATCCTAGCAGGTTCATGCAAAGATTCTTCATCACGTGCATCACGTCGATTGAAGAGCGGACCTCTAGGACTTATCAATAGGGTAGCTCCCAAAATATAGATTTCTTCTTCCACATGGGTGCATGTCCCGTAGCGTCATTCGGAACAGATTGACTGCCAGGATCCTTTTCAAAGATTACTTCTAGATCCTTGATCATACCAAATACATCATTACCAGTACAGGGGACATGCTTATTCCGGTGATCTGCCTCCCCTTTGAAATGCTTTCCTTTCTTTCGTACGAGATGCTTGGTCAGAAGAAATCGATGATTCCTCAGGTACACAACCTTCTTACATTTATGCAAATATGTACCTTCAATCTCATCTAAACAATGTGTACATGCATTGTATCCTTTGCTTGTCTATCCTGAAAGGTTACTAAGAACAGGCCAATCATTGATGGTTACGAAAAGAAACACTCATAGGTCAAATTCTTCCTATTTGTGCTCATCCCACACACGTACACCTTGTCCATGCCACAACTATAAAAGTTCTTCAACTAATGATCTTAGGTACACATCAATACCATTGCCGGGTTGCTTCAGTCCTTAGATGAGCACTGACATCATAATGAACTTGTCGGGTTGAGGCAGGCGCGGAACCCCTTTAGTCCCGATTCGTGGTATGAACCGGGACTAAAGGTCCCACTCGAACAGGGACCGATTGTGGCCCTGCCACGTGTGGCGTCCTCGCCATTTGAACCGGGACTAATGCTCACATTAGTCCCAGTTTGTAATGCAACCGGGACTGATCACTAAGCAGCTCCGAAACGGAAGCCATGTTTTCTACTAGTGGGATAACATCCGCCAGGCTCGGGGTGGATGGGTTGTTACATGTTGGAAGATCAATAGGAGCACATAATCACCCTACCTCTTTCTCCCAATTCTTTTGGTGGTATCCCCAATATCTGCCTTCTAGTCACAATGACCAAATCGCTAGAGTCGCTGCTATCTATTGGGATATTTGGAAGCTATGTAATAAAGCCTAGTTCGAACAAAAACTAATTAACTTCCGTAATTAACTAATTTGTTACTATGTTCTTTTCATGAATTACTAGGCAGGTTTACATAATGCCGCAAATCAGGAGACTCTTCGTGTCGGGGCTAGTGCAATGATAAATATTGCTGCTGGAGATGATGATGGTGGATCAGCAAGCCCAACACCTCATTTGGATGATGGAGACAAGATGCCTGATTGCCTTGATGATGCTGATGCTTAAAGATCATCTATTTCTTCCTTTTATTTTAGTTGTTTTGAGTTGGCACTTTCTCATGTGCTCTAGTGGTGGTAGATCCCAGTTGTGATAGGGGACCCTAGGTGTTGGTTGTAATCTACTTTGTTTTGTTCTACTTGCTAAACTTGCTATCTTTGTTTACTTCTGCTAGCAGTAGGCGGCGATGGACTAGATTATATTTCCTTTTTACCTTTTTTTTGCGAAAATGCAAAAGCCTTGTGTTTCGATTCATTGATTAAAAATAGAGTTTTGTACAAAGTATACATAGACGCAAAAGGGTGCACACTTGACACACTCAAGACAGTACATGGCTGAGGCCGCTAGGCAAAAAACATTAGAACCGATGCCATCAAACAAACCTAGCCTAGATGCACACACTGAACACGAGCCCCGCCATATAGGGAGAATTCAATCCACAAAGAAGGGCAGAGTTGGGCCACTCCGGTTTCGGGGAAGATGCTCAGGAAGTAGCACCACCACCCACCACCGCGATCTTCATCATTTTAACATCAGTCAGCAGCCGTCCTCCACCCCCATCTAAGTGAATCCATGCAACCGAAACACCACAATAGAGGATCCTCCACAATCCACAATCCTTGCCAGAAGGATAGTCGAACTAGCACAATGTCGGGGCTCCAAGGATCTGCTCGCTAGAGTCAAAGTGCTCACCATCACCATGTGTGCCACCTAGGGTCGTACCACCAAGAACAATGCCTCCAAGGAGGGACCGACATCCAGGACATCGTCGTCACCCGATCTAGCAAGATAGATCTAGGTTTTCACCTAGGGAACTCAACCACAAGGGCTGGGGTGAAATGATGCTCCTTGACAATGCCTCCAAGGGGGAACAACACCCGAGGGATCCACCGTCATCGGCACCAACCAAGGTTGAGCAGGGCTTTCACCCAGAGCATCACGATCACCACTCACACATCGTTGCAACTGTCGATACCCGACAACAAGATCTTGTCACCAAGAACACCACACGTGGATCCTGACCCGGCAACAAGATCTTGTTTTTCCACTTTTGCACATAGGATGCATGTGTCTCTTTATTTCATTTTCATTATGATATAATGGAATTTGATCCCTTCTGGGGATTGCTTGGAAGAAAAGAGAACTTAGCAATCTTGCTAGCGACTAGAACAAAGAAAAATCCAAGGCCACATCTGCCAACCCATCACCCTCAGAGTCTCCGCACATACTGTACTATGGAAGTTCATGTGCTATCTTATTACAAACTCTTTTTTGAAATGGAGGCAAAAGCTTTGCCTCATCCATTAATTAAGAAGAAAGTGCCCGGTTTTTTAAGAAGAAAATCGGGCGAAAACCTACAACAACGACACACCAACAACCGGGACAAACACACCTAAACACTAACAACACAAGGACAATGACCACACACACCGACAACCAAGTATAATAGAAGATCCACGGAGCCACACAAACGACACACCAAATAGGCCCCTCCTACACCGTGCCAACGGGTATCCATGAAGCAACTACAGAAGCATTTCGTGTAGCACCACTCTACATGCTTCATTTCTTCTTCCCAAAGGCCAATCTTGGTCTAGCACCACCTCTCATGTTGGATCAAAGATAGACAGAAGCCAAGGTGACGAGAAAATCACAAATCTCTCTAGCGATGACAGCTCCAGGCATAGGAGACAACACTCCTCATCTAGCAACCCCAACACCTATGGGAACTACATGCCTGCCGGACTCGCGCGAGGGAGAGACGGCAGCGTCAACACCACCACCCTTCTCAAAGCCAAGTGCTTGATCCATGAGAAATCCCATGCTCTCACATTTGGAGGTAGCAGACACAACAGGCTACGACAAAGGGCCACGAGGAGAGAGACGGCCATAGAGTTGCTCTTCCTCAACCAAAAACAACATCTGATCAGACGAGACAAAAGCAACTGAATTCCTTGCTTTGGCGAGCCCCAGACCATCAGAAGGGCATGCCTCTGCCTACTCCAAAGAGACACCACCATGCGTCAACTACAGCCTGAGTGCTGCCACCTCCTCAACTAGGGGCCGAGTCGCCTCCTCTAACGAACATCGACCAACTGAAGGAGCTCCATGCGCGGGACTAAAAGAGTCCAAAGTGGCGTTGACCTTGAACTGCCCGCAACACCTAGGAGAGGGTTTTGGTGGCACCACTGCAACTGCCGACGAGTAGCTGATATGTTGCTAACGTATCCATAATTTTTGATGTTCCATGCTTGGTTTTATCTACTTTCTTATGTCTTGTCCACACTTTGGAGTACTTTCTATACACTTTTTTGACTAGCCTATTAACAAGAGCCACAGTGCTAGCTGCCTGTTTTCTGCTGTTTTTGGTTCCAGGAAAGTCAGAAAATGAATATTCTCGGAATTGAACGGGACAAAAGCCAAAGTCTGTTTTTCACCAAGGGACACAAGGAGCCAGAGTACGAGACGGAGAGGGGCCAGGGGGCCGCCACACCACCTGGCCACACATCCCAGCTTGGCCCGCGCCAGGGGGTGGTCTGGCTGCCTCTAGCACCCCCTCAGCCTCCCCTTTCGCCTATAAGATGCCTCCGATACAGAAACCCTAAGTACCTGATAAAAAATTCCATGAAAGAGTCTATAGCCACCACATCTCCATCCCTAGATCAGGAGGGATCTGAAGCTCTTCCTGGCACCCTGCCAGAGGGGAGAATTCACCCTGGAGGCCTTCTTCATCACCATGCAAGCCTCCGGTGTAATGCGTGAGTAGTTCATCCTTGGGCTACGGGTCCATGTAGTAGCTAGATGGCTAGTTCTTCTCCTTTGTGCTATCATGTTTAGATCTTGTGAGCTCCGTTCATGATCAAGATCATCTATTTGTAATTCCTACATGTTGTGTTTGCGGGGATCCGATGGATATTGAGATGCTATTTCAGATTGATTATTGATTCTATCATGTCTTTGTTATTTGTGATCTTGCATGCTTTCCGTTATTAGTAGCTAGCTTGGCCAAGTAGATGCTAGCAACTCCAAGAGTTAGTATTTATGCTCGATAGTGGGTTCATGCCTCTAGTAATCTGGGGAAGTGACAGAAATCTCTAAGGTACTAGATGTGTTGTTGCTACTAGGGAGAAAACATCAATCCTTTGTTCATAGAACAATCGTATTGTTTACTTTACACGCAATGCGTAATGCAATTATCTGTTTCTTGCAACTTAATACTAGAGGGGGTTCGGATAATAACCTGAAGGTGGATTATTAGTCATAGATGCAGTTGGATTACGGTCTATGTATAATGTTGTAATGCCCAATTGAATCTCAAAGGAGTCAAGATGAGTAATATATGCATATTGCTTTCTCGATGTTTGTCAATTGCCCCTCTATAATTTGTTCACCCAACATGTCATCTATCTTAAGGAGAGCCACCACTAGTGAACTATAGACCCCGTCCTTTCTTTTATCATCAATCTACAATTGTTTACTGTTTTCTGTTTACTTTCTGCAAACTATTACTTTCTTCCACACAATACGTTTAATCCTTTGTTTTCAGCAAAACCGGTGAGATTGGCAACCTCACTGTAAGTTGGGGGCAAAGTTCTATGGTTGTGTTGTGCAGGTTTCCATGTTGCTGCTGGCACCGGTAGTGCGCCCTGCCAAAGTCCAGCTAGCAACACCTTGGAGGTGTTTCCTTGCTCCTACTGGATTGATAACCTTGGTTTCATAACTGGGGGAAAACTTGATGCTGTGCTCATCACACCTTCCTCTTGGGGTTCCCCAACGAGCTCGATATATTTTGGGCCATCAAGCTATTTTTCTGGCGCCGTTGCCGGGGAGTCAAGGACATCTTCACAAGGGGAGACCCTCATAACCAATCTCTTTACTTTGTTGTTTTTGTTTGTCTTAGTTTATTTCTACTTGGTTTGCTTGTTTCTTTATCAAAAACACACAAAAATAGTTATCCTAGTTTGCTTTCTTTATTAAAAAAACAAAAAATGACTACTCGGGAATATACTAAGTTGTGTGACTTCACTAGCACCAACAACAATGATTTCATGTGCACACATATTACTCCACTTGTTCCTGAAGCTACTTTCTTTGAAATAAAACCTGCTTTACTCAATCTTGTTATGAGAGAACAATTTTCTGGTATTGGTAATGAAGATGCTACTGTTCATCTAAATAACTTTGTGAGATGCAAAAGCATAGGGATATAGATGGAGATATTATTAAGCTTAAATTGTTTCCTTTCTCTTTGAGAGTAAAAACTAAAGAATGGTTGAATTCCTTAACTAGGAATAGTATTGATTCTTGGACTAAATGCAAAGATGCTTTCATTGGAAAATACTATCCTCCTGCTAAGATTATATCTATGAGAAGTGAAATAATGAAGTTTAAACAATCTGATAATGAACATGTTTCTCAAGCTTGGGAAAGAATGAAATCTTTGGTAAAGAATTGTTCCACTCATGGACTGACTGCTTGGATGATTATCCAAACCTTTTATGCGGGATTGAACTATTCTTCAAGAAATCTATTGGATTCTGTTGCTGGAGGTACCTTTATGACCATTACTTTGGGTGCTGCAACAAAGCTTCTGGATAATATGATGGTCAACTATTCTGAATGGCATACTGAAAGAGCTCCACAAGGTAAGAAGGTAAATTCTGTTGAGGAAACCTCTTCCTTGAGTGATAAAATTGATGTTATTATGTCTATGCTTGTTAATGGGAAGGCTCATATTGATCCAAATCATGTTCCTTTAGCCTCTTTGGTTACTCAAGAAGAGCAAGTTGATGTGAACTTTATAAGAAATAACAGTTTTAGCAATAATGCCTATAGGAATAATTTTGGTAATAATAATTATAGGCCATATCCTCCCAATAATGGTAATGCTTGTGGAAATTCCTAAAACAACAATAGGAGTGCCCCCTCTGAACTTGAAGTTATGCTTAAAGATGTTATTAGTAAACAAACTGCTTTCAATAAAACTATTGAGGAAAAACTCTCTAATGTTGAAAGAAATATAGCATCTTTGGCTGAAGCTCAATCCTCTTTGAATAAAATGGCTGCTAAACCTGAAACTGCTGATAATCCCTTTGCTGTCACTAATGCCATACAAGTTAGAATTGATGAAAATGTTAGACTATTAGCTGAATTGCATGCTAAGTAGGAAAGAGAAGATGAAATTGCTAGAAACATTAGTGTTTCTACTATCACTACCACTAGTGTTGAGGCCAGTAATAGCTCTTCTACTTTAGATGATGATTATGATTTTGATCTTGATGGTTGCAACATCTCTGAAGTTATTAAGTTCCTACAAAAGCTTGCTAAAAGTCCTAATGCTAGTGCTATGAATATGGCCTTTACAAAACACATTACTGATGCTCTCATAAAGATTAAAGAAGAAAAGATGAAACATAAAGCTTCTATTCCTATAAAACAAGAAGATGGTTGGGAACCCATCATTAATATGAAAGTGAATGATTTTATTTTCAAAGCTTTATGTGATCTTGATAGTAGTGTTTCTATTATGCCTAGAAGGATTTATGATATGCTTGACTTGCCACCACTGGAAGATTGTTATTTGAATGTCCCACTTGATGATAATGCTTTAAATAAACTCATGGGGAGTATTAATGATGTTCTTATTATGGTTAACAATGCCTATGTGCCCATTGATTTCTATGTTTTGGATGTTTAATGCAATGCTTCTTGTCATATTACTTTGGGAAGACCTTTTCTTAGAACTGTTGGTGCCATTATTGATATGAAACAAGGCACCATTAAATATCAACTCCCACTCAAGAAAGGTATAGAACACTTCCCTAAGAAGAGAGAGAAGATTTCTTTTACCTCTCCTATAAAAACAAAATTTGCTTTTAATGCTTCTTCATTTGAGAACACTTGATTCTTTTTCTTGCTTCTTATACCTAACTTAATGGCATTAAAGAAAAGTACTTATTGGGAGATAACCCAAAAGTTTTAGATGAGTCTTGGAAGTTATTAATTCAGTAATAACCGCTCCTTATCCTTTTTATGTGCTTTTTGTTCCAAGAGTAACCTCTAATGAGAGAGAAGTAATGATTGGGAAAGTTGTTGTCCCGAAACAGATTACCGTAAAAATTCGTGTAAAATCTCTATGCGTCTTTTTGAGGCGTAAATTTTTGTGCTTCTACCCCAGGTTGTTATCTAACTTTCGTCAGTTCAACACTTTTAGATTTGATCAACAAAAGGTGTTCAAAAAAATTGGTTTTTACCTGCTGGTCTGTTTTGACAGATTTCTGCCATTATTTGCATTTGCTTCTTGTTGGTTCCTTTTTTAGTTCTTTTGGGGAATTGAGCTTTTTGAGGGAAGTGCTACAGTAGAATGTGTTTTAATGGAAGTTTTATTGGTGTTGAAACTGAACCCAAAGACTTATTATCTTGAGTGCACTAATGTTGCTAATAAAGATTGTGTGAAGTTTTGTATGAAGGAAAAAATTTCGGGTATATGGAAGGAATGAGTAATGAGATGAAGGATGGACTAAAGCTCAAGCTTGGGGATGCCACGCGTATCACCCCAAGAAATATCCAAGAAGTACAAGCGTCAAAGCTTGGGGATGCCCAAGGCATCCCCTTCTTCATCAATAAAAATCCCAGGTTCCTTCCAAACGCTTCATTTTTATTGTTTCATGCACAATTGTGTTGTTCTTGGAGCGTCTTATTTTTCGTTTTCATTTTGGTTTTTTGTTTGCTTGGTTTTCTTAGTTTGCTGAATAAATTGGTTGGACCCCCTCTTTCATACATTGGTTTTCAAATAGTTTGGTTTGGATTGGAAAAGAGTAGGAAAAGTTCATGCTTAAGTGGTAAAGGAGCTTGTTGTTGACTGTGGCCTATGATTTGTCATGCCATGCTTATTAAAGCATAGTATTGTGGTATTCTCCTTTGAAGCTTTATTTGGGTTGACTTGGAACATTCTCACACCATGTTATGACTATCCCAAGTCACCATAGCCTTTATGATCCTTTAGTTTTCGACTTGTAGTATCATTTTATGCTTTGATTAATGATATTTTGTCGCTCTGCATGATTATGGCCATTATTGCTCTCTTAGTTGGTCGCTCCCAGTCTTTTGCTAGCCTCCATAACCAAGTATGAGTTCCACTCATGCATCCAACTCCTAAAACCAAGTTATTCCAAAGAGTCCACCATACCTACCTATTAGCATATGCTATTCCAAGTATATTCATGTTTTTATCTACCTTCCGAATTAAACTTGTTATGAGAAAACTAGTGATTAAAGCTCTCACGAACTTGATGGCACACTTTACTTTTCTTGCCCTTAATAAACTTGAACCATTGTGTTATCTATGTTGTATATGCTTGCACTTATATGTTGGGGATAGACAAAACCATGCTATCATGGGGAATGCTTTCAACATTGCACTTGTACTTTGTACCTAGTTGATATCATGCTCTTTGTCTATGGATGTCGTCGGTGCGAAATGAAAGGGGAGCTTGTAAGTCCATGGAGTTATGTATGTGTGTCAGAGAAACGCCTGGGCTGATGGTCTAATCCATGCCGACATGGTGGAAACCTGCAACGTAACCATAATGAGCTGTCTATGAAGCATTCTTCTTATTAAAAAAAGAGTCAGATATTGAGAAAAAAGAAAAATAAAAAAATATATGAGAAAAGAGGAAAGAGAGAAAAAAATAGGAAAGAGAGAAAAAACACCATTTTCCCATGGTAAATAAGAAGATTGCTGAGATGCTCGTTGTCTACTTGCCTTGGCATTTTGATATGGGGATTCTTCCGTATCATCGGGCAAGTGGTACCCCGTTGGCGGTTCTCTATGATACACATGTACTTACTATGACAAGAACTTACCGGTAACTAAACTTGAGTAGCATGAGGAGCGGCCCTCGTATTCAAGGGACATGAGATTTCCAACTTATACTTCATCAAGCATATACACCATAGTTTGTTCACTTTAACCTTAATCACTTCAAGATGCTTATGATAGGGGCAATGAGAGTTGAACGCTAACAAGTACCATAATTTTTGGAAGCTCTTTATGAAACTTGAATCCCTACTTCCTTCTACGAAGGCCTTCTATCTTTATGCACCTACTTTGAGAGCATAGTGGCCATTCTTAGTTCTATGTGCATTGTCCCAAGACTTGTTGATTGATGCATAACTTTGATATTGCATGTTCTTAAACTATTTGTATCTAGTCACTCTTATGAACTTTGAAGGTGTCCTATTCATTTATGTTTGCTACTCTATGAGGGACAAGCTGAATGCCACTATGCTATGTTTTCTTTATGTGAAACAAACAAACGTCTTGCAAAGCATTGTTATTCATAAATCTTTTGTTTGTGCCTTTTTATGTTGCAACAATAGTTGCTTTGCCTTATTGTTAGAACTTTATCTTTTATGTTATGATTGAAGTACTATGATCCCAGTTATCAATGTTTTACAAATACTTTGATCAAGTTTATGATGGTGCATGTCACCTCAAAAATTATTCTTTCTTTTTATCACTTACCTACTCGAGGACGAGCAGGAGTTAAGCTTGGGAATGTTGATATGTTGCTAACGTATCCATAATTTTTGATGTTCCATGCTTGGTTTTATCTACTTTCTTATGTTTTGTCCACACTTTGGAGTACTTTCTATACACTTTCTTGGACTAACCTATTAACAAGAGCCACAATGCCAGTTGCCTGTTTTCTGCTGTTTTTGGTTCCAGGAAAGTCAGAAAATGAATATTCTCGGAATTGGACGGGACAAAAGCCAAAGTCAGTTTTTCACCAAGGGACACAAGGAGCCAGAGTACGAGACGGAGAGGGGCCAGGGGGTCGCCACACCACCTGGTTGCGCGGCCTAGCCTGGCCCACGCCAGGGGGTGGTCTGGCCGCCTCCGGTACCCCCTCGGCCTCCTCTTTCGCCTATAAGATGCCTACGATACAGAAACCCTAAGTACCCGATCAAAAATTCCACGAAAGAGTCTGTAGCCGCCGTCATCTCCATCCCTAGATTGGGAGGGATCTGAAGCTCTTCTCGGCATCCTTCCGGACGGGAGAATTCACCCTGGAGGCCTTCTTCATCACCATTCAAGCCTCCGGTGTGATGCGTGAGTAGTTCATCCTTGGGCTACGGGTCCATGTAGTAGCTAGATGGTTGGTTCTTCTCCTTTGTGCTATCATGTTTAGATCTTGTGAGCTCCGTTCATGATCAAGATCATCTATTTGTAATTCCTACATGTTGTGTTTGAGGGGATCCGATGGATATTGAGATGCTATTTCAGATTGATTATTGATTCTATCATGTCTTTGTTATTTGTGATCTTGCATGCTTTCCGTTGTTAGTAGCTATCTTGGCCAAGTAGATGCTAGCAACTCCAAGAGTTAGTATTTATGCTCGATAGTAGGTTCATGCCTCTAGTAATCTGGGGAAGTGACAGAAATCTCTAAGGTACTAGATGTGTTGTTGCTACTAGGGAGAAAACAACAATCCTTTGTTCATAGAACAATCGTATTGTTTACTTTACACGCAATGCGTAATGCAATTATCTGTTGCTTGCAACTTAATACGGGAGGGGGTTCGGATGATAACCTGAAGGTGGATTATTAGTCATAGATGCAGTTGGATTACATTCTATGTATAATGTTGTAATGCCCAATCGAATCTCAAAGGAGTCAAGATGAGTAGTATATGCATATTGCTTTCTTGATATTTTTCAATTGCCTCGCTGTAATTTGTTCACCCAACATGTCATATATCTTAAGGAGAGCCACCACTAGTGAACTATGAACCCCGGTCCTTTCTTTTATCATCAATCTACAAATGTTTACTGTTTTCTGTTTACTTTCTGCAAACTATTACTTTTTTCCACACAATACGTTTAATCCTTTGTTTTTAGCAAAACCGGTGAGATTGACAACCTCACTGTAAGTTGGGGGCAAAGTTCTGTGGTTGTGTTGTGCAGGTTTCCACATTGCTGCTGGCACCGGTAGTGCGTCCTGCCAAAGTCCAGCTAGCAACACCTTGGAGGTTTTTCCTTACTCCTACTGGATTGATAACCTTGGTTTCATAACTGAGGGAAAACTTGCTGTTGTGCTCATCATACCTTCCTCTTGGGGTTCCCCAACGAGCTTGATATATTTCCGGCCATCAGTAGCCCACGACCTCAGCCCAACTCCGAGGCGAGGATGGACGGTGAGGCTGAGCAGAAGGAGATCAGCCTCGATGGCAGGGAGCATGAGCAACCGGAGAACTAGAGGGAGTGACCGCCTCATATCCAACAGCGGCAGGAAAACGAGCACGACAGAAACTCTCCCGATGACCGGGACGTCGACAACGGATACATCTGAAGGGCTCACGGCAAGTGTTGCCCTCGTGGCCACGCTTGAGGCACCGGAAGCATCTCCCACGAGCCCAACGTTTGTAGGCGATACTACACTCGAGACCTTCCTTCTAAAGCAAAGACGAAGGCTCGTGGCCAGGGCGTCCACCCTGACCCACCTGCACCCAGCATTCCGCTTCACCATCAGCGGAAGCTACAGAGCATGCTATCTCCACCACATTGCCCTTGCCTTCGTCGTCAATAGTAACAATGTAGAACCTTGTAGTTGGCGGCGTCTGACGGGCTAGTTCTTCATCATCACTGTCCTCGTCATCCTCGACTGCAGAAGCCCACAAAGAGGACCGCATCGTGATAGGGGGGCCTGGCGGAGTCGAAGCCGAAACAGCCGGCAGCGCCTGAGGGACCAACTCCTCATTGCCATCCTCATCGCTGACAGCAGCATCAGCGCCAGAGACCCAAGCAGGCATGCCAAAGAGGGGCGCATGTGGAGGCGACAAGGACAGGCTGGTAGAAACAAAAATCAATTGATTCAAAAGAACTAATGCAAACGTTATGATTTCCTGAAAAAGGACACCCGTCTAAGACAGATCGCTATGAGTCAGACTTAGAAATCACGGATGAAGATTCAACACCATACTTTGATCTCATGTTTGTGTGCTCCTGGCACCTCTTGAAACATGGGAACGATGCAATCCTCTCCGATCAGGGTCACACGCCCTTCCTCACCTGACTTAGCCAAAGCTTTTGCCTCATTTCATAAAACTAGGAAAAATGCCCGTGCGTTGCACCGAGAGGAACGACAACTAAAATGCTTCAGCGAACCATTCTTGATGAATATCTATAGACTTCTTTTTAATTTCATAGTGATAGTCCAACTTCCAATAATCTGCTAGCCGAGTATCCTTGAAAAAAATTGCACACATGCGAACAACAAGGAAGTCCTCTAATGGAAATTCATGTGGCCTATGTACAAAATTATATATTAATTTAGTTCTAGCAGCATAGTCTACAGGTTGGCATTGCACTAAAAGAACTCCAAAACCGTAATAAACGATCAAGCATGATTGTTTCACCAGCAGAAAACTCAAAAGATTTTGAAAATTTACCTTCTCATCCAAAGATTCAAATCAATTAGGTTCCTCACGGCCTACCATCTCCGGTCCTACTCTCTACTCCCTCACTTCTCTACAAGAAACAAACACTGCAAGATTCAGTGTTTGACTGCAAATCTGATGACAAAGAATTATCTCTACATTTGAACACCACTACCACGAGCAAATCTGAAGCAATGTTTGTTGTAGTAGGGTTATTTTAAGAAGATGCGTATGACATCAATGGTAAATAAACCAACAGATATATGTGGAGCACGTTTATGTGGTCAATGTACACAATTCTATATTCTAATTTAGTTCTAGATATAATAAGTAAGCATAAACAAGTTTTGAGCAATTGAAAATTATCTTAAAGTCAATAGCTCCACAATGCTGCTGCAGGTTGCAAGTAGAATATACCTTAAGCTTTGGCTAATAATGGGAAGCCAAAAAAATAAGAATAAGCGTGAAAAAATTCATTTCAAATCTGGAGTGAATTTCTTTGTTTGTTCTGTATTAAAAAATCAACCACAACGAAGGGTCAAGGAAAAAACCATTGGACGCAGCGGGAGAGAATCATAAAAAATGTAACTCCACAGCTGTAAAACTCACACCTCTAGTTATGGCTATTTTTTTAATATATCACCCGTGCACAATTATTATAGCTTCAACCATTATATAACAGACATTAATGTACACATTGTAGAAGATTAGTTATTCTCAAGACGACTATAATACAAGTGAGGTGTTTGTAAAGAAAGTTCAAAGTTGCTTACCTCTGACAAGAATGATGATCTAACCTAGCTAATCCCAATTGAAGACACAAAGTAAAATGAACAATAGATAACTCACTTCCCTACCATTCCAGATACACCTTCAGCAATTTTCTTATTTATGGTTGATTAAGGGAGAATTTGACACCACCAGATGGATCTCTCTTTGAGAAAGAATAGCTGGAGTTTATACACTGTAATTCTTGCTGCTCAGATCCCACAAGTAGCATTCACTTGAGTCAAGTTATACAAGTAGGATCACAATCACATAAGCCTGGATTTTTTAATCCACTTTGCAATAAACATATGCAGTTCCAAGAACATTTAGGACGTTACTGCTAGTGACAAGGGTTTAACTCATCAATGCCCATTGTTATGGACTTGGGTTTTGGAGAAGGAGGGAGCGCTAGAATTCTCGATCGGCTAGCAAACAAGCACACAGGTGACACGAGGTTTTACCCAGGTTCAGGCCTCGTAGAGGACCCTACATCCTGCTTGTCTGCTCTTGATTGATGATGATCCGAAGGATTACAAGGTCGCCGATGGCGGTGGCGCGCAGATTGGATCTAGCGTATGTCTAGATCGTAGATCTATCTATTGGGAGAGTCACGATGTCTAGATCTATTGTCTATTGTGGGAGTCGTGATGTCTAGATCTATTGTGGCGTAGCGTGTCTTAGGTCGTGTCCTCCTCGTTGGACCCTCCTAGCCTTTATATATGGGGAGGCTAGGTCTCAGGTACCAATACGAGTTGGTTACAAGTTGTATTCAAACTCTAGTCTTGAGGTTTCCTTGTCTTGTGCGTTTGGGAGTCCGTGTCCATATGGGCTTCATACCAGTCGAACCGTCATAGGCGTCATGGACCTTGGCAATTTGTCGAGTGCGCCTTCCGTCGAGCCGCACCAGGTAGGCTGTAGTTGAGTGCCTATTGGGCATACCCATGTCAGTAGCCCCCGAGTGTCCATGCGAATTGTAGATTCGGATGGAGACTCAGAAGTCTTGATCTTTGCATTAGGATGTCGGAGTCGACAATTGTGTTGAGTGCGAAGCACTCACCCGGAAGTTCATCGGGCCAGTCGAATTTTGTAGTAGTTCATAGGGATGATGGTAAACGTGCCTGGTGCGTTCGATGGATAGAGACCAGTTAATTGCTCTAGGGCAAAAACAACACCACCTACTCAAACTCGAGTCCCCGGACTCGAATTCGGAAATTGCTAGCGTAATTCGACTCAGGCCGCGGAGGTCTTATAGAGTCGAATTCTAGTGTATAAATGTGAGCACTTGACGCGTCCGTCAAGGCATATTCATCGTACCTGCAGGCACGGATATATATCTGGTAGTGCGTAGCAGATGCGTTGCCAGGCCTTATTCAGGTCTTATCATCACGCTGTAAGCGCGGCATCCGAATTTTTTGTCATCGCGGAGATGATTCGGGTGGCCCAGGAGACGTAATCTCTTTGTAGGAAAAATATGAGGCGGAGTCGCCATAGCCTTCGAGTGTGGATGTTATCAACACACAGTACGATGTACGAGGAAGAAAATAATCATAGGGTGCGCGGCCAGCGCTCCCTAAGGGAGTAGCCCCCGAGTGCCTGGTTGAGTCGCAGACTCAGGCAGGGACTAAATAACTTTTGCGACTGCTGTCGTCTTTTGTTGCTTGTTTCAGTCGAAGAAACAGGCAGGGACTAAATAACTTTTGCGACTGGTGTCATCTTTTGTTGCTTGTTTCAGTCGAATATGCTTTCAGCGCTCCCTATGGGAGTAACCCGAAGTCCACAATCGAATCGTAGATTCAAGTGAAGGGTTTTTATAATGCTTGGATATCTTCACAAATTTCTTTAGGTGCGCGGCCAGCGCCCCCTATGGGAGTAGCCCCCGAGTCCTTAGTCGAATCATGGATTCGAGTGAGGACTCAGAGCGTGTCACTCGATGATCTTGTATATGCGCCACCAGCGCTCCAGTTTGGAGTAGCCCCCGAGTGTCTGGCGGAGTCGTAGACTCGGGCAGAGACTCAAGACTTGTATCTTTGTAGATGTAGTCGCCAATCATGCGAGAAGAAAACATGAGTGAGTCAACGATGCAGATGGAGTCGATGCAGTCACTTTTGTCGAGTGCGTGGCCAACGTCGCATGTGTGTAGCATGAAGCGATGCAACCATCCGAGGAGGGACTCGACTCGGGTCTTGAGTGTATGTCATGGCCAGTTGTTTTTGTCGACTCCTGTTGAATGACCCGATAGAATAGCTCGACGCAGTCGACATCCTTATAAGCTTGCCGAGGCACTCGGAGTTCAAGGATTCGACGATCAGGCAGAATCAGCTACTCAGGCTATCGCGTATGAGGTGCTCGAGTGCGTGGAGCCGACTGCACATTAGGTTACTTGAAGAGGGCGCAGCCCCCGAGTGTTTTGAGTGCGCATTAAAAAAGAAACAGCTCTAAGTAGAGGGAAAACTTAGCTTTATTCGTAGTTGTCGTGGATGAAGTTGATGAAGCAGCGAGTCGCGGATGAATTCGACGTGGTGGCAGGTCGCGTGAAGGAGTCGAAGATACATCAGGTCGGTGGAGTCAAAGACTACAGCGCGTTACCGCAGCCGAAGACTGCATCAGGTCGCGTGCTGGAGTCGAAGATTATAGAGGCTCGCTGTCGTGGGAGTCGAGGAAGTCCTCGAGTCACCCGATATGAAGACCACAGCCAGTCGTTGAAGTTGAAGACTGCGGCGGTTGCCGAAGCAGAGGGAGCCCCCGAGTCGCTGGAACCGAAGATCGTAGCGGATTGTCGATGGAGTCGAAGATGGCAGCAGGTTGCGTGATGGAGTCGAAGACTCAATAGGTCAGCGGAGTAGAGGACCATAGCGAGTCGCTGGATCACCAATGCTGAGGGAGCCCCCCCAGGCCGCCGGAGTCGAAGGCCACACCTGGTCACCGGAGTTGAAGAAGTCCTCGAGTTGCCGGAGTCGAAGGCCACAGCGGGTCGCTGGAGCCGAAAGAGCCCCCGAGTCGCCGGAGCCGAGAATCGCAGCGTGTCGTCGCAGCCGAAGACTGTAGCGGGTCGCTGGAGCTGAAGAACGCAGAGCATGGTCGATGTCGAGGAAGCCCCCGAGTCGCGGTCGCTGAAGCTGATGCGGCTGGTCGCCGCAATAGAAGATTATATTGGGTTGCCGCATCCGAAGGATGTAACGAGTCACCGCAATTGAAGACCGTAGAGGATCATCGCAGTCGCAAACCGCAAAAGGTCGATAGTCGCGAGTCGTATGACCAAGTGGACGCAGCCCCCGAGCGTGGAGTCGAAGACTTAGTAGGTCGACGGAGTCGAAGACTGCAGTTAGTCACCGTATCCAAAGACGGTAATGGGCCTCGCGGTGAAATCGGCGGAGCCCGCGAGTGTAGATTCGATGTGGTCGATGTAGTCGGGACGGCATCCGAGAGCCAGTGCGACGGACCGGGGTTGACGTGGCAGCAGGTCGGCAGCAGGTCACTAAAACCGATGGTGGCAGCGGTTTCCCACAACCGAAGATTGTAGCGGTTCGCTGGAGCAACGAGCCCCCGAGTCGCCAAAGGAGAGGGCCACAACGGAGTCGAAGATCACGGCGAGTCGCCAGAGCGGAAGGAGCCGAAAATTGTAGCGGGTCGCGCGGCGGACGTAGTTGACGCGGCGCATCGAAATCGCGTGGTGATGATGAATTGCCGCATCCGAAGACTGTAACAGGCCATATCAGTCGAATGCCGCCTCGGGTAACCGCACTTGAAGACCATAGAAAGGTCAGAGTCGAAGGACGCGGCGGGTTGCCGTAGAGGAGGGAGCCCCCGGTCGCTGGAGTCAAAGACCGTGGCGAGTCATGTGGTAGACTCGGAGTCGCACGTCGAAGTCGTCGTTGCCCTACGTCAGTCTTGATAAATCTGGATGGAAAAGGCCATCTTGAGTACAAACGCGGACTCACCGATCCGCGAGGCGTTGATGCCTTCATCTTGTCTCCGTGACCCGTTCGATTCGCGTGCCATGAGTGCATGTATAGCAAAAGCGAACATGCAATGGATAAGATCAGTTCAAATAATTAACTTGACACACTAATCAATATGTAGGAGAAAAGAAAAGTTAATTAAATAGTAAAAAGGTCCGGGGATCGTGCTATGCGTGTACACGACGCAGTCTCTTTTTTTTTTTTTGTCCTTGAGCTTGACTGATCGAAGGATCCCACCTTGGCATTTTTCTTGATGATCGGCCATTGGGAGCTGCGGGGTTATGTACGAATGCATGTAATCAGCCGCTGCTGCTTTTATTATTTTAGTTTTGAGCTGCCGCACGCAACCAAGACTGTCAGCTGCTTTTTTCCTTGCTTATTTTTGATTCAGCTGAGTACGTCCTTCAGCTTCCTTTTTTCTTCGATTGGGTATGGACTCGAGTCTAGCAGCGAGGACTTCTATTCGGATTGGTTGAACGAGCGGCGCGGGACTTGCTAAAGCTGGAGGCTGGATCTCCTGACTGCTGGACTTTTTTCTTTTGCTTGAATCAACTTGAGATCTCCGGCCGTTCGTCCGTACAAGAGGCCACGGACTTTCACGAAGGTGCAACTCTAGATTGACCGTGTGCTCGTATGGGAGAGCACATGTCCATGAAGCTGATCGTATTTGGTGTCTTAAAAAAATCGGAGACCGCGTATACTGCCGTGATGAAGAGTAAATTGACCGCAGCTGCATGGATTGAACGCTAGATGAGATCTGGCCGCCATTGATGATGAGGGATCTAAAGTAGATTTTCTTGTCGGAAGTCGACGAATTATAGATTGCGGTGATGGGGTCGTCGAGATCGCAACACCAGCCTCCCAGTTCCCACAGACGGCGCCAATTGACGAGGGTTTAACTTATCAATGCCCATTGTTATGGACTTGAGTTTTGAAGAAGGAGGGAGCGCTGGAGATCTCGATCGGCTAGCAAACAAGCACACAAGTGACACGAGATTTTACCCAGGTTTAGGCCTCGTAGAGGACCCTACATCCTGCTTGTCTGCTCTTGATTGATGATGATCCGAAAGATTACAAGGTCGCCGATGGCGGTGGCACGCAGATAGATCGTAGATCTATCTATTGGGAGAGTCACGATGTCTAGATCTATTATCTATTGTGGGAGTCGCGATGTCTAAATCTATTGTGGCGTAGCGTGTCTTAGGTCGTGTCCTCCTCGTTGGACCCTCCTAGCCTTTATATATGGGGAGGTTAGGTCTCAGGTACCAATACGAGTTGGTTACAAGTTGTATTCAAACTCTAGTCTTGAGGTTTCCTTGTCTTGTGCGTTTGGGAGTCCGTGTCCATATGGGCTTCATATCGGTCGAACCGTCATAGGCGTCATGGACCTTGGCAATTTGTCGAGTGCGCCTTCCGTCGAGCCGCACCAGGTAGGCTGTAGTTGAGTGCCTATTGGGCATACCCATGTCAGCTAGTAATACCAACCATAACTGAAGTAAATGGAACTGTCGATAGATACTGAAAAATGGTCCAAGAAATTGAAACTGTAGCTTTGAAAACCCTTCAGCAAAACAACAACCGAAAGAAGGAAGAAGTCCACCAACAAAGTGAGACCAACGCATGAAGTCATGAACCGACCTTACTCAGGAGTAGCCTAGACATCTTACAACCTTGTCAAGCGTGGCCTTGATAACTGCTTTCTTCCACTTATCAATACCGCTGCCCCCATTGATCATGCTCGATGTCCTTGCAGCGCTGATGGCCTCCAACCATGGTCAATGTAGCCCGTCAATGCCGACGTCTTACAAAGGCAACAACCCAAAGCCATCAGGACTCTGATTCGGCACCCGAACCGGTAACCACTGCAAATACAGAAGCATAAAAACTTGAATGAATGAGATGTACAGAAGGAGTTTAGAAATTGTACTCCCTCCGTCTCAAAATAATTGTCGTAGGTTTGTCAAAATTGGATGATTCTGTATATAAAATAGTGTCTAAATTCATCCAAATTTTGACAAATCCGAGACATCTATTTTGATATGGAGGGAGTATAAGAGATCTCTTTCATTATTACCATATAATAAGAGGACAACTGGACCATGAAGAACTCCATGTCGGCATTAACAATAGGTTGGTGGAGGAAAAGTTCAGGCTAATACATTCAGAATATTGTTATACAGTGTCACCACTTAATTTTGCCCCCAAGATGATCATGCTAGAATAAGATCATCCCTTTCTAGAACGAGTAGTTCCACTTCATAGCTATACATGTTTTCACATAAGAACACCAATTGGAAGCAATTCGACTTTGCTCTTTAATGCTGGATACGATCCTGTAATTCTAGTGAATGATTTCTCTACATCCTTTAGTAAAACTACGAGAGATCTGTTTCTACTTTCATCTGAGATGTGACCTAACATGCAAGGAGAATCATCCTATTAGTATTACAGCATGAGGTTAGCGAATTTCAAACTAAGAGAAGATATTGTACCTCGATTAACCCGGCAATAGCTAGCCTATAACCTTTTGCAAAAAAATCAAACTCCAGAGAAGATTTTGTACCTCAATTAAGTAGTTGAGCCTACTGAACTTTGCTGCCCAATGATTTTTTTCATCCAGCAATTTTCCAAAGCTAATGGGTGGACACTGCCCAGATTACATCGATTACTCTGACGAAAGCCATTTATGCCTGCATTTGCCGTCCTTAGAAAAAATGGCGAACATGAAGATTGGTTCATGTAAAAGCACTGCAGAAATTAACGATTGGAGATTAGAACAAATTGACAATTTCTCCACTATAGTTTCATTGCAGGTCCCAAAAGTTAAAAAAGAACAAATCAAGATGGGGAGAACAGAATCAAATCAGATCGAGATCGAGATGGTGAGCATATCACATCGAGATGAGGAGACCTCCAGTAGTGTCAGGTTGGAATAGGTGGCGCCGGATCCCGCGAGGGTTGTCGTGGAAGGTATGCTCATGGATGCCACTGCTAGCGCCAACCACATGGTCGCCCCGGCCCCTGCCCCTGCTCTTGCGCTAGATCGGAATTGTCTCAGTAATGGTGGCGACAAGGATGCCTCCACTAGGAATCCGCCTTCCTCGACGCCGGATCCTGTCATTCGGAACGTCTGCTACGGAAACCCTCCTCCCCGTCGACGGAGCAGGTCGAAGAACGCCTGCTGTGGGGGACGAGTCTAGGTCTAGGCTCCTATCGGGACGAATCGGCCGAGGCTCCCCGCGAGCAACCTGCGAGGCGGAGGTCGTCGATAAGAGCACCTAACCGTTCGGTTCGTACTTGGTGGTGGCAGAGCACGTAAATACTCTGAACTCTCCATCGGACAGAAGACCAACAAAACTATTTGACAATGGCTTTTTACTTACCGGTGGCACCCTAGGTAATATAGTAATATAGACCAATAAAACTATTTGACAATGGCTTTTTACTTACCGGTGGCACCCTAGGTAATATAGTAATATGGGGTTTGGTGGAAGGACAAACCTGTCTAAAAAGTGTTGGACCGAAAAAAACAATCAATCATTTATTATTAGGTATAGATATAGATATGTGGTAGCCTCGACCTGTAACCAATCCTTTGGGTGGCCTATGCTTTACGTAGATGTTCTGTAGCATGTTCTGCCAACCTTTGAAATTTCAAAAATTGTTTCGGAATCATACCGTTCAAAACTCATCAAAGTTATGCAAGAATTACCAAAAATTTAATATTATTTTAAATTTTTTAATATATAGCCCAATTTGTTTCGCAGAAAATATTTTAGAACTCACCAAAATTTTGTTGTAAGTTATTCCAACTTTTTTTTTGGCGAAAATTCCACCGATCTATCAATAATCATCATAAGGTACTAAAAATTATAATTAGATTGTTGACCTACCTAGCGACAACTACAGACACTAACGCGAGCCGAAGACCTGCCGTTGTTCTCGCTCTCCATCATCGGAGCCAGACAAAGCTTATCGTAATAGAGCTTGTTGAAGTAGACATACATGAATTCAACGTGCTAACGTCACAAAGGACCAACACATTAGAGCATCAACTCTCGCCAATGAGTACAGTTGTAGACTGGAGGACAATGACATGAAACCACACCGACGAACATAAAAAACAACTGGGTCACACGAGATCTGTTAGCTACACGACTGTACACACCCGTCGACGGATGCACCACTGGAGCGAGGATAGGACATACGGAACAACCTGTTTCTGTTTCCTTATTAGTTCACAATTATTAAGCAAACTTTAAGAGAAGCAATTAAGAAAAAATCGACAGCAGCAATTAAGCAAAGTTAACCACGTCCACGTCGAACTACTTCATGTCGGTTTGGAAGCCCACAGCTACGAGATGAGAACGGATCTGCCCCGCACCCGTCAAGTCGGTTCAATCAAGGGCCAGGATCCACCCACGCAACCGCTGCTGCTCCTCCTCCCTCACCCATATAATCAACCGTACGAACCAGGCCAGGCCGCCTCCTTCCTCTCCAAATCAGATCGCGAAATCCCGTCGAAACCAAACCGATCCGTCCCCCCACCTCGATACCCAACCAAAAACCCTAGCGCAACGGCGTCCATGGCGATGGAGACGGAATCCTCCGTCGCGACGACGCGCCTCCTCCTCGGCCCTCCCGTGATCCGCGGCGCGCGCCCGTCGGCCGACGCCTCCGCCGCCGCCCCGGCGTCGCACCCCTTCCTCGACCTCCTCGACGCGGCCTTCAACGCGCCCTCCGCCGCCGAGATCAAGTCCGCGCTCAAGCCGCGGAGGGCGCTCACGGAGAACTGCTCCGCCACGTACTCGGGCTCCGGCAACCCCTGCCTCGACTTCTTCTTCCAGGTCGTCCCCGACACGCCCGCCGAGCGCGTGCGCGAGCTCCTCAGGGCGGCGTGGGCCCACGACCCGCTCATGGCGCTCAAGCTCGCCTGCAACCTCCGCGGCGTGCGCGGCACCGGCAAGTCCGACAAGGAGGGCTTCTACGCCGCCGCGCTCTGGATGCACGCCGAGCACCCCAAGACGCTCGCCTGCAACGTAGCCGCGCTCGCCGAGTTCGGCTACCTCAAGGACTTCCCCGAGCTGCTCTTCCGCCTCATCCACGGCCCCGACGTGCGCAAGGCCGCCAAGGAGACCGCCGCCAAGGAGAAGACGCGCAGGAAGGAGAAGGACTTCGGCAAGCAGAGGGAGGGCCTCCGCGCCAGGCTGGCTGGCAGGAAGCGCGCCCGCGAGGTGGCTGTTGCCGCGCCCAAGGCCACCTTCGGCGACTACCTCTCCGCCGCGCTCTCCAAGACCAAGAGCGGCAAACCTGTCTCGATGGAGGTCGAGACCACCGTCCCTGTGGCCGAGCCCGAGGCGATGGAGGTGGATCAGCAGCAGAAGAAGAAGACCAAGCGCGTCATGTCGAAGAAGACCTGCAAGGTGGCCAAGCTCGCCGTGCAGTCGCTCGAGACGTACTACGGCGACCGCGCCTACCGTTTCCTGTTCGACGCCGTCTCGGAGTTCTTCGCCGACCTCCTCGCCGCCGACATGGAGCAGATGGGGAAGAAGAGGAAGAAGATCGGGCTCGCCGCCAAGTGGTGCCCCACGCCGGGCTCGTCCTTCGACCGCACCACGCTGCTCTGCGAGGCCATCGGCCGCCGCCTCTTCCCGCGCGACTCGGACCCCGAGTACGCCCAGCTCACGGAGGAGCAGTACACGTACCGCGTCCTCCACCGTCTCCGCCGCGAGGTGCTCGTGCCCATGCGCAAGGTCCTGGAGCTCCCGGAGGTGTACATGAGCGCCGGCAAGTGGGACGAGCTCCCCTACGCGCGCGTCGCCTCCGTGGCCATGAGGCGCTACAAGTCCCTGTTCAAGAAGCACGATGAGGCGTGCTTCGACAAGTACCTGGAGGACGTCGTGGCCGGCAAGGCCAAGATCGCGGCGGGCGCCCTCCTGCCGCACGAGATCGCCGCGCCCGCCTACCGCGGCGAGGACGACGAGGTCTCGGAGCTGCAGTGGCGCCGCATGGTGGACGACCTCCGCGCCAAGGGGTCGCTGCGCAACTGCATCTCCGTGTGCGACGTGTCCGGGAGCATGGAGGGCACCCCGATGGAGGTGTGCATCGCGCTGGGCGTGCTCACCTCGGAGCTCAGCGAGGAGCCGTGGGCGGGCAAGGTGATCACCTTCCACAGCCGGCCCTCCATCCACGTGATCAAGGGCAGGACCCTCCGCGAGAAGTTCAAGTTCGTGAAGCGCCTCGAGTGGCACGGGAGCACCAACTTCCAGGGGGTGTTCGACCAGATCCTCCGCACCGCCACAGAGTCCCAGCTGCCCCCGGAGAAGATGATCAGGACCGTGTTCGTGTACAGCGACATGGAGTTCGACGAGGCCTCCGGGAGGGGCTACTACCACGGCCAGGCCTACGGGTCCGGCTCCTGGGACACGGACTACAACGCCGGCTACGGTGACGCGATACCGCAGGTCGTCTTCTGGAACCTGCGCGACTCCAAGTCGACGCCGGTCACGTCGACCCAGCCGGGCTGCGCCATGGTGAGCGGCTTCTCCAAGAACTTCCTCAAGATCTTCCTGCAGAACGACGGCGTGGTGAGCCCAGAGGCCATCATGATGGAGGCCATCGCCGGCGACGAGTACCAGAAGCTGGCCGTCTTCGATTAGATCCATTTAGTCAGTTGTCAGCTGATGTAGAGGTGTTGCCTGTTTCAGAATTTCTGAACAGCTAGCTTTGCTCTGTTTGATTTCAGTACCTTTCTGAACTCGAACCAAAATTGTGCTTATAAGCTTGATCAGTTTCTCTGCTTCTGGACGATCTGATACTGAATATACTGAGAACGATCATCATCCCTGAGTATCTTATCTTATTTAGTTGTGCTCTATTAGATCTCTATCCTGGCAATTCGCAGCAGCTTGAAAAGTGTTCCTTGTTAGCTTGTTTTCTGAATTCAGAACAGCCAATCTTGCTGTGTTTGACCTGGAACCGAAACCAACATAGTCTTTTCTTGTGAATCTTTCCAAGCTTCTAGTTTGTTCTTCTGTCCGTATGGTATAAATCTTGTGTGCAAACTGCACTACTAGTGCAGGCTTTAGATAGTTCTGTGCACTGGGTTAAGATTGTTGGTACTTCCTGCTTTGAATTAATGAACGATGGGCACGCAATGGAGGAAAATGATCTGAAACTATACCTGCTGAAAAATAAAGCGTATCCCTTTCTTGCTCTGTTCGAGCCAGTTTCATCTACGTCTGACAGGTTGACAGTGTAATGCTACACACAGACTGAGGCTAGATGGGCAGCAAAGAAAGATTGACACATACGGAGAAAACGTAACACTCTGAAAACTTGATGATTGAGATTACACGTGTAGCAGCATCCCGACTTAGGTTCAGAAAAAAACAAAACGATAGCAGCAGCTGCAGCATCGCTGCAACAGCTAAATACAAACTTAGGTTCAAATGATCGTTGCGATCACCTGTTCTCAAGTCCCGCCGTAGAGCACCAATCCATTGGGCAGAACTTGACTGTACAGCTTCAGTGTTTGTTGAAGGCAGCCAGGACTTGCTGTCTGCTCTTCATCTTGGATGCAATCTTATGCTGGTTTATCAGCATCCTAGAGACCCTGATTGCCAAGCGGCATGATCACGCTTCTCTCGTCCAATATCCTAGAGATGAAAATGAGCATTGGTTCAGGGCCGACAACAACAGTGTCTGACGAGGCAGTAGTTCAAAAAATAATGTGTATCAGGGGGAACACAATGTGGGACAGGTATGTAGCATGACCATGAAACAAGCATTCCTTGAAACGGTTTGCAGCAGAGGTAAAATGATGGAGATAGTTGAACAGAAGAACATCCCCTTAGTTGACAGGAGTAGTAGCAGTTTTGGCTAGCCCAGTGTCCATACTTTACCAGACACAATGGATTTATAACGAAAAAATAATTCTTCGGAGGATATTTAGGCCAAGGACTGTAGCCTAGTGTTGTCAGAAGGGTGGCGGTGAGAGAACAGGGGCCACAACAATCTTGTAGCAGGCAGCAGCAGCCAAGGAGGTAGAAGCTGTAGAAGAAGCATTCTGGGCTTGGGCTTAGCGGACAGCGTGCTGGCCGACGCCGTCCGTCTCCGGCCCCGAGTACTACGACCTCCAGGTGCTCTTGACTGAGTTTGTCATTGATTGCCCAGCCATCACCATTGTCGGTCTGCTTTGCTTTTTTCCTTGAGGTAATCAGGTCTAGTTTCCTAGATTAAATGAATCTGAAGCAGTTAATCGAATGCTTCCCTTTCTGAAATCTCAAAGTGATGATCTTCATTGTTCCTTAACTCCTGACTCAAGTGCAGACCAGCGGGTGCTTGGTGGATCATGGATGTGTTTTGCTCGCCTATCTTTGCTGAATGGATGCACAAGTGTTTGCATGGTTATTCTTTGAGCTCGACTGCATGATTACTCTTCTCGATTTGGTTCTGAAGAATAATAACTTTTTGATGGTAATTCTTCTGTCTGAGTGCCCAGGGATGCAGCGGTGCGATGCAAGTGCATGGTTTTGTGCCTTCAAACTGTATCAGTTTTTTTCCTAGGAAAAAACAGCACCTGCTTGAAAGGAGACAACTATAATCATGCCCTGCTAGTCTGGACTCTCGCTATAATGGTGAGCCTAGTGCCCATACTTAACACGATGAAGTGTATTCATGATTTTTTTTTGACTATGGTACAATTTAATTCAAGAAACGTACAGAGGTGAAGAAATCATAAACATACACTGCGAACTAGTAGCTGTGCGCGGAACTGCCGTTCCATGCATCACCTGATACTCTCATCACTGGTTTTATGTTCCATGTACTACTCCCAGTTATCTGCTTACTCTTGCCTTACAAGGACATGTTTGAGCATACACACCATACCAAATAGTTTCAGGTGAAAAGACATCTCAGTCGTCGGTTTCATATCGCAGACAAACTTACTGGATCAATTAATCTGGATGATGAACATAATTTTACAACCTACTTCTACATTCTGAATCAAATAATCAAATGAATTTCAACTTACTTACACAGTTGTACTGTCACACAATTGGCCTCGTGCTGTCCTGTTGAGACATGGTCAACACAATTTGGGATCGAGCCATACCTTGGCAAACAGTTTTGTGCTCATAAGTATAAGTTTTGCATCTTGATCTGAGTGCTTGAGTTATTAGTCACAGAAATATAGTGCTCGAGATGTTGGTAAGCAAGTAACAAATGATGATAGTGCTTAGTTCTACAACTGTACTGTCACACAATTGGTATAGTGCTGTCCTACTCAAGACATACAGTTTTGTTTCTTGGACTTAAGTTAAGCTCGAACAACACATGAAGCACTGACCCTTAACATGGTTAGGAGGTAAAGCGAAACAATAAGAGATCATTCCAAACAATGCAAGGGAAAAACGACAGTGTCAGGATGGAGGCACGCACAAAAACGTATTCATTGATGTTCAGGTTGGTTGCACTGCAATGGATAATACAGCATGCAGTATGGAGCTTAATAGTCTCCGCAAGCCTGAATATGAGCAGTATGTCCACTGCAATATCACATAATACATTATGCTGTAACAAATGATCAGAGTGTTTTCTTCTACAACTGTATTGGCACGCAGTTGGCATGCTGCTTGTCCCTGCTTCAGAGATGAACCCAATGTGGGACCGTAGCCTGTTTATGACAAACCTTCTATGTGCTTATTATATCCCATGAAGCATTAAACCTTAATTAACATGGTTAGCAGGCAAAGTGAAATTACAAGAGATCATCCCAAACAATGCAACAGCAAAAGTTTGTCAGGATTGAAACACAAAATAGTACTCCTAGTGTTTTCAGGTTGCAGTACTAGCCTTTTCTACAAGAATACAACTACTTACAATGATATAAACATAAGCATGCGCAATTCTCGGTATAGTGATGATCTTATTAGTGTACATCGGACCTACCTAACCAGATGCAATGGAATCATCAAGAAAATTCAATTATAATAGACCTTTTTCATTGAGAAATTGACTTGTGATAAAACCATTTAAATCAACGAGTAGTGATCCAACCATCTCTTAAAAATGATATGAAGTTTGCAAGTCAACATACAGGAAATCCTCCCTCTTTTTATCATCATCTACAACAAAGGGTAGAGAGAGACAAGCAAAATATTGACTCTGAAGAAGATCACTAGATAAGAAGGTCAAACCAATTCTTCAGCTCAAGGAATAGGGACACGAGCATATAGATTGCTAACAATTCAGTACTAAGAAAGAGCGCTAGGTAAATATAATAAAGCAAACTCAGTTCCTCAGCTCAACGAACAGGGGCATGAGGCGTATCAATTGCTAACAATCCAGTAGTACCGAGAATCAATAGATATAAATGAAATAAAGAAAATTCAGTTCCTCAGGCGAAGAAAATAGAGAGATGACACATACAGTATCAGTCAGTAAGTATTCCAAAAGCAGAGCAAAATGACTTGGTAATTTTAGCACAACAAAATTCATAGATTTCATGCAACCGCATAGGAGTCAGAGTTTATACACATCTGATCCAAAATCTAGCAGGCTCATACTTGACCCAATTCATATGTATTGTAGTAGCTCATGAGGGGCATTGAGAAGAACCGCCTCACTCAACAGTCGTCAGAGGAAAGGCGAAGCAGTCACAGCATAACCTTCAAGTGCCATGAAAAAAGTTATGTGGAACAAGAGTTTGCTTAAGACAAAGGTCACAAGCAGAGATTCGCTGGCCATCACGATGGAAGCTGCCAATTAGTTCGCCGTCAGTGTCGTCGACGTGAAGCACCCACCCGCCATGACTGACCTGCAAGAAGACATCACCATGCACCGACACAATATGAATCGTCATTCCAGCACCCAAACTGCCCCCTGATTTGTTCGACCGGCAATCTGGCATTGTACCTGAGGACCCAAACCTCGCCTTCATAGTTCTGCAACACCCATATGTCAACAACTTCCATGGCATCGTTATAGCAACCAATGACATAGCATCCAGTTTTACCTTTAGGGAGCAGGAGAGGTCCAACAATCGACTCTGTGCATCTGCTCCGGTGCAGTAACAGCCGGCACTCGCCGGTGGGGCGGTGCAGTAAACGGAATATACTGAAGTCCCACGGCGCCCCAAGGGGAGCATGCTCACGAGAAACCGGATTGCAGACGCAGAAACAGGTGCCAGTCGCTCCACGCTTGGAGAGGACGAAAAGGCCGTCGCAGGAGGCCTCCAGATTGAATGAGCCGTCAAGCCGGGCAACGGCAAGGAGCTTTGCGTCGGCGGCCCGATGATCAAAGGGGAGGAAGTCTTTGTAGTGGGTGTCCTCCCCGTACTCGGAGCCGGATATGATGGGGAGGTTGGCCTGGCGGCCGTGCTGAGCCAGGAGGAAGGGGCGGGCGGAGGTGGCGCTGCGCCATGAGCGGCAGACGGCGCGGCAGCGGAAGAGGGATTTGGGGGGCAGTCGAACGAGAATCTCCCAGACGACGATCTCTTCCGGGAGGTCGGGGCGGAGATGCGTCTCTCCTGCTCTTGAAGCCCCCGCCATGGTCGCCCCAGGAAACGATGGGAGTTTTTCTTTTCTTTTTTTGAGCATGAATGGACTTGGGCTGGCTTTAGTCCAGCTTTTTTTTAGAGAGAAGCCCAGCTATGTTTTGCAAATTAAAAAAAGACACATGGAAAATACTGCTAAACCCTTTTTAAACCTTTTTTTAGCTGACCTACTATGTAAACCTTTGATGGACCTAAGTTTTAGAAATTTTCCATTCATCTAAAACAATATATTTTTCACTTCAATATTAAACTTCCTTCGCTGAACTAAAACGCTTGATATTATTAAAAAAATAGAGCTAGATTGTTGTTCTAATTCTAAGATAATAAAGCTATTGCCACCACAGAAAAAACGTGGCAATTCAAATGTTTTATCAGCATTGTTTATACGTAACAATGTACTCAACATTAATTGGCATTATTTCTTCATAAGAAATTTTGTTTTATCTAATGTAATTTGTAAGTTGGTTGAGAATTTTGTTAACAACATTTTAATTGAAACACATGCAAAATATAAGGTGGAACATGAAAATTTTGTTACACAACATATTTTTCTGTCGAAACGATTTGTGTGCATATATATGTTGTACGCACATGAGAAATTTATTTGATTAACCCTACATTTCTATATATGACAGAAGAAAAAATTTCTACAAAATTGTTTGCAAGAAAACACGAATTGATGACTTGACTTTAGCTCAAGTCCGTGATAGAATTCGCAACATGGAAAACAAAAATATTCTCTACCAGAGTGCAAGAAGAACCAAGATTCAATCTAAGTGATGCTAATAGAGAGAGAGATGGTGATCTACATACCATTGTAGAACACACGAGAGAAATGTTTTAATCAAACCACGATTCCCCTTCCACGGTCCAACCTGTCTGACGCCGCCGCAAAGTGCAGCGCCTCCAAGATATCCACACGTACGGTGCGGTGACGACCCTGTCTTCTCGATTCATCAAGAGAGAGATAGTGGTAGATGGGATCTAGGCTAGCACTAAGACGAGTGGTGGCTATGGGGAAGATCTGGCATGCATGGCTTCGCCAGCGTGCTGAGGGACGATGGTTCAGAGGAGCAGGAGAGGGGCAGCGACTAGGGTTTGGTGTGCTGCTGCGCCCAACCCCCCCCCCCCCTCTTTATATAGGGGTTGGGGGCAACCTTGCCCCTCCTCCAAGCCATAACGCGGTGGTAAAGTGGGAGGGGTAGCTACCACTAACGTGGGTTAGCACGCCAATGTCCATAGTTTATGGACTTGGTTTTCGAGGAAGAGGGTGAGCTGGAGACTTCGTCAGCTAACAAAGAAGCAACACGGGGACGCGGTGTTTACCCAGGTTCAGGCCCCCGAAGGGAAAACCATACTCCTACTTGTCTGCTCTTGTTTAATGGAGAAACTAAAGGTTACAAGGGTGCCTTGATGGCGACGGTGTGCAGACTAGATCTGGCGGGTGTATGTTTGCTAGGGTTTTTCGGTGTCCTTCTCGCTACTCCCTCATGGTCTTTATACGGGGAGGCTAGGTCTCACAATGCAACTGAGTCGGTTACAAGCTAAGAAGCTATCTCTTTAAATTTCATATCTAATGTTTGTCGTGTCTGCCAAGGCGTCGCATCCTTCATGGGCTTGGGCCACCCGAATCTTCATGAGCTTCATCATCAGCAGCGGATCATTACACGGGCCTCTACTGGGTTGAACCAGGTAGGCCAATCTTAGGTACCCATAGGGCATGCCTATGTCAGTAGCCCCCGAGTACCCATTCAAATCGTAGATTCGGATGGAGACTTTGAAGCCATAAGAAGCGTATGCCCAACATCCAAAGGACTATCGAGTTAGAGATGATTTATGCATGTGCCTGGCTCATCCGATAGATCGGGACTAGTTAATTGTTCTTGGGAAAAAACAACATCCTCAAACTCGAGTCCCCGAACTCGAATTCGGAAATTGCTAGCGTAATTC
Organism: Avena eriantha; assembly: GCA_910589775.1. Classification (NCBI taxonomy): domain Eukaryota; kingdom Viridiplantae; phylum Streptophyta; class Magnoliopsida; order Poales; family Poaceae; genus Avena; species Avena eriantha. Next base: position 345,873,598 of record OU342746.1, on the reverse strand, counting down.
GACTCATGCCACGGAGGCCTTACTAAGCCGAATCCTAGTTGTAATTGTTATGTACCCAACATGTCCGTTCGGATTTTTCGTCATGCATGCGTGGTTTCTATCTAGTAGAGCGCATCGGATGCGTTTGAGAGTGAAAGAACATTTCATGTTTTCTTGTGTTTTGTGTGTTAGATAACAATATTGTGGAGATTTCTCATGTGCGTTAAGTGTGTAGGCGGGTTGGGGGCCGGATTATCCGCCCCATGGTGGGGCGGATAATCCGGCCTACCTCATTGATCAAAGGCTGCCAAGGCGCGTCACCCAGAGAAGGGGCGGATAATCGCCCGGAAAATCCGAATTGGCCGGATAATCCGGCTGTCGCATGGGCCAGATAATCCGACCCCCAGAATTTGAGCAAAGCATGCCAAGGCGCGTCGCTCGGAGTTTGGTCGGATTTTCTCCTGGAAAATCCGAACTGGGGCGGTTCTTCCTCCCCGGGCCGGATAATCCGGCCTGCACATGGGGCCGGATAATCCAGCCCCCAAAAGACGATCAAGGGCAAGCTCGGCGCGACACTCAGAGAGGGGGCGGATTTTCTGCCGGATATTCCGAGTCTAGGGCGGAGTTTTCCCCAGGCCAGATAATCCGGCCCTCACTTGGGCCGGATAATCCGGCCCCCAAAGTCTCCAACGGCTTGGTTTGGAAGGGGGTATAAATATCCCTCCTTGCCCAACGTTCAGAATTCTTGATTCACTCGAAATTGTTCAGACACTGTGCAAGAGCTCCCATTCTAGATCTCCCACTTCAACCACCCGAAGGCTTCGATCTTTGGGGGAATTTAAGGAGGAGAGAATTGTCATCGTCATCACGAATCAAGCGCATCAACTCTTCTCCATTCATTTGGAGAAATCCCTGATCTAGTATTCTTGTCAATATCTAGATCTTGTTCTTTGTTATTGATAACTTGTTCTTGTGGCAGCTTGTCGTCATTACGGGAGCCTCCAAGTTGATTGTGGATTTGTTGCCCCGCTAGATGTGTAAAGGCACCGGTACCCGCCTCGAAGGGTCCCTATAGTGGAAAGGTGGATCATGCCTTTGGTGGCGGGATCCATCGGAGAACAGGGTGAGGCCTATTGTGGCGTGGTGGTCTTAGTACCGCCCACCCCTCCAACGCAGACGTACTTCCCTTAACAAGGAAGGAACTGCGGTCAAACAAATCATGTGTCTCCGCGTGCTTCACTATGGTTTACCCGTTCCTCTTCCACTCGCTCTTTACTCGCTAGTAGATAGGTTTGCATATAGGGAAATTCCACCTAATAGTTTATCTAGAGAATTTACCCTTTGTGCTAAGCCTAAAATTGAAAAAGCATTAAAATTTGAAGTAGCACCTATTAACCCCCCTCTAGGTGCCCATACGATCTATTTCAATTGGTATCAGAGCCCCGGCTCTTTATTCGGGCTTAACCGCCTAAGAGAAGTATGGGTACCAAGGGAGATGTGGGTGAGGCTGTGGACAATGTCACAATGGATGACCTCAAGACGTTGGAAACAACGTTGTTGAAATCCTTTGAGGCTAAGATGGAGGAGATGAATCAAATGATTGCTCGTCTCACATCATCCATAGCCCCATCTCCATTCTCCTCTGAGGCCGCCACACCATCATCCAAGGATAAGGCTAACACCGGATCCAAGGATGATGAAGTGGTAGGTGAAAAACATAATGGTTCCACCTCCAAGAAGAGAAGTGGTAAGGAGGAATACAGTGAGGTTCGTCACGTATATTCCCCTGATCCACCTATCCCTCATCCTCATATAAACAATAGGGGTGATCCACCCAAGCTTACTGTATCCTCTTTTAATCAATGGCAATTCTTAATGAAATCTCATATTTGCAGCTCCTCAATTGAACTTTGGAGGATTATTGAAGAGGGTCTTCATATTGAAGACCATTCCAACCTGACAAGAAGAGAAGTTGTGGACAGCCAATTGAATGCTACGGCTCTCCATATGATACAAATCGGTGTGGGTCCCAAGGACATGCCCCACATTGAACATCTCAACATAGCTAAAGAAGCTTGGGATGCCCTCACCGATCTCTTTATTGGGAATGAAAGCATGAGAAGGAATAGGTATGATGCTCTGAGTAATGAAGTCGGACAATAAGCTCTCCGGAACCGCTGTAGAGTCTTGTAGTGTGGTGTTCGAGGAAAATGACGGTTCCCGTGCGGAGCAAGTTGGTGTTTGTGATGCAGATGTTGAAATACCCCAAGATGCCATAAGAATAATGGGCGTGGGATTTTTCCGCCCTATTGAGGAACCCCTTGTGGCGGATCGGGAAGGACAATGCTCTACTCATGTAGAGCCCTCATCTACACATACTCAACATCTTCCAACCACGGGAGAAACTTCTACACCATCTCCATCAACTGTTGGAGGTCAAGATGTTCTAGAAAGCTCCAGGCCAGATTATCCGGTTGACACCGGATTATCCGGCCACCCAGCTCCTGACGACCAAATTGCTCCTAGTGCTGAAGAAATCACTGCAAGCTCCAGGCCGAATTTTTCGGGCGACCCCGGATTATCCGGCCCCTCGCCAGTTCAAGCAAGTCCCAGGCATCCTGATGAAGCTGCTGCAAGTTCTCCCAGGCCGGATTATCCGGCCTCTCCATCGGCCGGATTATCCGGCCCTGACTCACCTGTTATTCAGCAGTCACCTGTTACGGCTGTTGACCCATCTCAAGGGCACGCTTCATCACCGCCTACTACTGTTATCCCAGATTCTAATCAAGGCCGAACAAATGATTCCAATGAAGATTCAAGTGATGAATCTACTCCACCAAGAGACAACCAACTTATTGAACTTCGTCACAAGGCTCGTGCTGATCAGAACCTTGAGTTAAGGGTCACACCCTCGACAAGGTTGTAGGTGATCTTCGATGAAGGGTTTCTACAAGAAGGGAATTGGCAAGTTTTGGTGAGCATCAGGCTCACATCTCAATGGTGGAACCCAAGAAAGTTTTTGAAGCTCTTGAAGATCCGAACTGGGTTGTTGCTATGCATGAAGAATTGAATAATTTCGAGCGCAACAAGGTCTAGAAACTCGTGGAGAAACCCAAAGATTGTCGCAATGTTATCGACACCAAATGGATATTTAAAATCAAGCAAGATGAGAATGGCATTGTTGTGAGGTACAAGGCGAGACTTGTGGCACAAGGCTACTCTCAAGTTGAGGGCATTGACTTCGGCGAGACCTATGCTCCAGTGGCTCGTCTTGAGTCCATCCGTATCCTTCTTGCTTACGCTGCCCATAACAATTTTAAATTGCAGCAAATGGACGTCAAGAGTGCTTTCCTTAATGGTCCTCTACATGAGTTGGTATATGTAAAGCAACCCCCGGGATTTGAGGATCCTAACTTCCCGAACCATGTCTACAAACTCGATAAGGCACTCTATGGCCTTAAACAAGCCCCACGTACGTGGTATCAGCACCTTAAAGAGCTTTTACTAGACCGTGGCTTTGAAGTTGGGCAAATCGATCCCACTCTTTTTACTAAGAAGGTTAAGGGGGAGCTCTTTGTATGCCAACTATATGTAGATGATATCATCTTTGGTTCTACTAATAAAGCTTTTAATGATGAATTTTCAAAGCTTATGACTGACAGGTTTGAGATGTCTATGATGGGGGAATTACGGTTCTTTCTTGGATTCGAGATCAAGCAACTTAGAGAAGGAACCTTCATCAATAAAGCAAAGTACATCCAAGACATGCTCAAGAGATTCAAGATGACGGATCTTAATGGTGTCTCCACTCCGATGCAAACAAAATGTCATCTTGAACTTAACCCACATGGTAAAGATGTGGACCAAAAGGAATACCGGTCTATGATCGGCTCTCTTCTCTACCTCTGCGCATCTAGACCCGATATTGTGTTGAGTGTGGAGGTGTGTGCAAGGTATCAAGCAGCTCCTAAATAAAGCCACTTAGTGGCGGTCAAGAGAATCTTTCGATATTTGGTTCATTCCCCTAACTTTGGTCTATGGTATCCCAAGGGCTCCAATTTATCTCTATGTGGTTATACTGATTCAGATTGGGCTGGTGATAAGGATGATCAGGAATCCACTTCTGGCGCTTGTCAATTCTTGGGAAGATCTCTAGTGTGTTGGTCATCTAAGAAACAGAATTGTATATCTCTCTCCACCGCCGAAGCTGAATATGTTGTTGCTACTAGCGCTTGCACTCAGTTATTATGGATGAGGCAAACTTTAAAGGAATACGGTGTCAATTGTGATAAATTGGCTCTTTTATGTGATAATGAAAGTGCAATCAAAATTGCGTACAATCCGGTACAGCACACAAGGACAAAGCATATTGAGATTCGGAATCATTTTATTCGAGACCATGTTTCTCGAGGCGATATTGATTTATCTTTTGTGAGCACGAAGAACCAACTTGTTGATATTTTTACGAAGCCACTTGATGAAGCAAGATTCTGCTACTTGAGGAATGAGCTAAATATCATTGATTCCAGGAGTTTGTCTTGATTACCCATGCACTCACTCGTACATCTTAGTCTTATTTGGTCTAGATGTGGTCATGGATATAGGGGGAGTGTGGTCCCAATTAATTGGGCTAACCCTCCCCCCATAATGCCAAAATCAAGATAAATCTTTTCTCTTAATATCACTTTGTGATATGTGAGCTTATTGATGAGTATTGGTCGTGAACCCAAGATATATCTTCGCGGTGTCACACCATACACTCCAACAAGGTGGCTTCAGCCACCGTCCTCTCCATTGAGGAGAATTGGCTTCTGATGGGTCTTCTTGGTTGTTTTTGCTCATCTCATGTTCTTATGGGAATCACACTCAATTTTGGCTTTTGTTTGATTTGGTTCTTGCAATTTTGAGTGTCTAGTACCATCTCAATTTGGCTCTCTTAATCCTAAGCCTTTCCCTACCCCTAAGCCATCTATTCTAGCACACAAGTCCCTTGTACACCTTGTGGGGGTGTTGTTTGGGGATGCGCGGGCCTGAATCTGTGTACAACAGAAATTCAGATTTGAGGCCGGATAATCCGGCCCAAGTGTAGGCCGGATAATCCGGCCCTGCCGGATTTTGTCTTAAAGGGCAGGGATCGGGGGGAAGGGATCATAACGAGGAGCACTTCTCCCCCAACCCCTTCCTCCTCCTCAGCCGCCGCCTGCCGTCCCCCGCCCTCCCCGGAGCCTCCCCGGCCACCGGATTTTCCGAGCCTCCCCGGATCTTCTTCTCCGCGCCTCCGGGTACCTTCTCCTCTGTGTTCTTCCTCCAATGAGTGAGGGTAACTCCCTCTCTCCCCATCTTTAGCTAGACTAGAAGGATGTCTTTTCGCATAGAAATCGTAGTCTTGAAGTTTCTAGGCCCGATCTATTTTGCATTCAATCTAGGTGAAGTCGAAAATTTCTGCCAGGGCCGGATAATCCGGCCTGACAGATTCAACTCTGGTTCAGTTTCACCATATTGTGTGCATTGAGTAGATTTGTCTTATGAACTTTTTGACTCCTTTTTCCATGCTCTCTCCTGGACTTGTGTGTATGCTTATCTCCATGATATCCCTCTTGTTCTCCTCATAGGTGGTTCTAGTGTTCCCAAGACCTACAAGCACCGTCCTCGCGGTAAATACTTTCGGGACGACGGACAGGGTAACTTAGTGGACAAGGTTGAGTTGAGGAGAAGAAAGAACGAAGAGAAGCGCATGGTTGAACAAGCTAAGAGGACTAGAAAGGGGGTGTCCAAAAGGAAGGGCAAGGAGCCCAAGATCAACTACAAGGCTTTGGATCCAGTCACCTACTCCTCCACCCGTCACCGTGATTTGTTTGCAGAGTTGCCTCGTGATGATGAGCTAGGGGATGCTCGATTTTGTTGTGCTAAACAGAAAGGTATTTGTGAAGATGTGTATGCCAGGCTGAACATTAGGCCTATGCACCCGCTGGTTCTTGCTGAGGCTTTAGAAAAGCCCCACCTTGTGGATGCAATGTATGTGGCTGAGCAGATGGGGCTGCACCATCTCATGGCTCTCCAGTGCTCATATGACTCTGAGGTGGTGAAGTAGTTCTTTTCCACTTTGGTTATTTGTGGAGATGAGCATCGCACTATGAAGTGGATGACTCATGACAGGCCTATGACTGCTGATTTCTGTGTGTTTGCTGAGGTTCTTGGATACCATTTCCGCAGCAGGGATAGGGCTAGTGGCCACTGCATCATCACTCAGCTGAAGCCCAACAAAGATGCAGCTCTCTCTCCTTGCACAATGGACAATGGCATTGTGCGGACTCTTGCTAGTCTTGCCCCTATCTATACTGCTCTGGTAGGCCTCTTCCATGATTCCATCACTCCAAGTGGAGGCAACAATGATAGCATCCGTGGTCACCTTGTTCAGCTCCTTGCTTTCTCTCATGAGATTGCCTCATGCGAGGATGAGTTCGTGCAATACAAGCTAGATGTGATGGACTTCATCTACCATGAATTGATTGATGTTATGTTCAACCGGCTTCCATTCCTTATGCCCCCTACATTATGATGCTCATTAGGCACCTGCTTCCATCTGAAGATTTCAACAATCATGTTGTGCATAAGGCCAAGAAGATCTACACCAAGGTTCGGAAGACCTCTCACCCCTCTTCTTCTCCTAAGGGTCTCATGAGGGATGCTCGCCGGCCTCTAGTGCCTCCTGTTGCTCGTGAGATCAAGCAGCTGAACTGGTTCCAACGGCACATCCTTTGCATGCGCGTGGACACACGCAAGGGTCAGTACGAGGCGTACAAGCAGCGCCATGAGTTGGCTCACTCTCAGCAGATCATCCTTCACCATGTGTCCGGTGCTTCTAGTGATCCCCTGGCTCCTACCCCTCCCACACCATATGCTAGGTGGAACTCTTCTTCCGGGCTGAAATATGGAGAGCTGGAGCGTCACTTGTTCCCCTCTGCGGCCACTGCTGATGATGAGGATGATGACACCGAGGAGCTTGACGATGAGGATGAGGATGGGAACGAGGACGAGGACGAGGATAAGGACTACGAGTGATCCCTTGGGGCGCTAGCATCGCTCTTCTTCCTTTTTGGCGTCTCGATGCCAAAGGGGGAGAAGTAGTTCTATTAGGTCTTCAAGGATTTGCATGGGTCGGGCATAAGCACTTGCATTTTTTCCTATTCGTCGTTTTCTCGCTTATGCCCATTTAGCGTTGAACTTTAAATTTGTGATTTGTGGTTTGTTTGAGACTCTATGACGGTGGTTGTCTGGATTTATCTCATGGATTATGCGTATGGAGTCATCTTTTCATATCCTATTATGCTGGGAATCTTTATCAAGGAAGGCGCTTATATTGGTTATCACGTTGATAATTGTGGCTATTTCAAGGATGGCTCTCTCCTATCTCAGTGGTATGATTATGTTGTTCATATGTCAATGGAATAGATTCACCTATTTGTGTGCATTTGTATTCAAATGCAAAATTCTAATATGCACACATTAAGGGGGAGTCTCTTCCATGTTTATTGCTGGTAGTCTTGTGATCCTTTCCTGTAAATCCTAGTATTGTCATCTAACACCAAAAAGGGGGAGATTGAAAGAACATTTCATGTTTTCCTGTGTTTTGTGTGTTAGATAACAATACTGTGGAGATTTCTCATGTGTGCTAAGTGTGCAGGGGGTTTAGGGGGCTGGATTATCCGCCCCACCAAGGGCCGGATAATCCGGCCTACCTCATTGATCAAAGGCTGCCAAGGCGCGTCACCTAGAGAAGGGGCATATTATCGCCCGAAAAATCCAAACTGGTCGGATAATCCGGCCCCCAGAATTTGAGCAAAGAATGCCAAGGCGCGTCGCTCGGAGTCCAGTCGAATTTTCTCCCGGAAAATGCGAATTGGGGCGGTTCTTCCTCCCCGGGCCGGATAATTCGGCCTGCACATGGGGCCGGATAATCCGACCCCCAGAAGACGATCAAGGGCAAGCTTGGCGCGACACTCAGAGAGGGGCGGATTTTCTGCCGGATATTCCGAGTCTGGGGCAGAGTTTTCCCCAGGCTAGATAATGGGCCGGATAATCCGGGCCCCAAAGTCTCCAACGGCTTGGTTTGGAAGGGGGTATAAATATCCCTCCTTCCCCAACGTTCAGAATTCTTGATTCACTCGAAATTGTTCAGACATTGTGCAAGAGCTCCCATTCTAGATCTCCCACTTCAACCACCCGAAGGCTTCGATCTTTGGGGGAATTGAAGGAGGAGAGAATCATTATCGTCATCACGAATCAAGTGCATCAACTCCTCTCCATTCATTTGGAGAAATCCCTGATCTAGTATTCTTGCCAATATCTAGATCTTGTTCTTTGTTATTGATAACTTATTCTTGTGGTAGCTTGTTGTCATTACAGGAGCCTCCAAGTTGATTGTGGAGTTGTGCCCCGCTAGTTGTGTAAAGGCACTGGTACCCGCCTCGAAGGGTCCCTATAGTGGAAAGGTGGATCAGGCCTTTGGTGGCGGGATCCATCGGAGAATAGGGTGAGGTCTATTGTGGCGTGGTGGTCTTAGTACCACCCACCCCTCCAATGCAGTCGTACTTCCCTTAACAAGGAAGGAACTGCGGTCAAACAAATCCTATGTCTCCGCGTGCTTCACTACGGTTTACCCGTTCCTCTTCCACTCGCTCTTTACTCGCTAGTAGATAGGTTTGCATATAGGGAAATTCCACCTAATAGTTTATCTAGAGAATTTACCCTTTGTCCTAAGCCTAAAATTGAAAAAGCATTAAAATTTGAAGTAGCACCTATTCACCCCCCCCCTCTAGGTGCCCTTACGATCCATTTCAGAGAGGCCAACAGATTATATATGTAGGTCTTATCTTTACATCATAGATGCAGTATCCGAAATTTAGTCGTTGTGGAAGCGATTCGGGTGGCCAAGGAGATGTTGCCTCTTCACTTGACATTGTATTATACGGTAGGCGGAGTCGCCAAAGGATTCAATTGCCACCAATTAGATCCACACTATGGACGCAGTCAACACAGAGGATCCGAGAAGTGATCATTATTTTTCCATAGGGTGTGTACGAGGGGTTGACTCATCAATGTCCATGGTTGATGGACTTGGGTTTGAGGAAGCGGGAAGCGCTGGAGGCATCGATCGGCTAGCAAACAAACATATCTAGGGCACGAAGTTTACACAGGTTCAGGTCCTCAGAAGGAACCCTACTCCTGCTTGTCTGCTCTTGATTAATGGGGGAACCAAAGGTTTACAGGGGTGCGCAGATGCAATCTAGCGGTGTATGAACTAGGTTTGCAATTATTATTCTCGATGCCCTCTCCTGACCTTTATATAGAGAGGCCAGGTCTCGGGATAGCAGGCTGAGTCGGTTACAAATTAGGGTTTTCCCATTTTAAGTTTCCTATCTACACTTTGTCGTGTCCTCTAAGGAGTCTCATCTCCCTAGGTTTGGGCCACCCAAATCTTCATGGCTTTATTTACACTATGGGCTTCTCCTTGGACCAAACTATATAGCCTGATCCTGGGTACCCGTAGGGCATACCCATGTTAGTAGCCCCCGAGTGTCCATCTAAATCATAGATTTGGAGGAAGACTATGAAGTCTTGAAGTGTGCCTCTTGTATCATCCAAAAGTTGGCCGATCCTGACAGCCAGACAAGCATGTGGTATGCAAACTTGGCCGAAAACAGGCCACTGCGTTCATGTTGCAATGATTGGAAATCTTCAACTCGTCTTGTAACCAGTGGTATCACCTGGATTAGCTCGACATTCATTGGCAGAAAGAATTCCCAAAGCCAATTGATATTCCAAGACGCATTTGTGCCATCAATAAAATCTTAAACCTTTAAAGGTGGGTCATGTTTCAGACAAGCAATTGGCCTCAACGCCACATCCCTAGGTAGCCAGTTATCATTCCAACATGTGTATTTTCTCCTATACCTATTCTGCGGATGAGCCCTTGTTGCAGAACCTCCTTTCCTTCAACAATTGACCGCCACACTTGGGAAGCATGGCTACCCACTTCAGCTTTCAAAAAATCAGTTCTTGGAAAGTATGCGGCCTTTAAAATCCTCGAGCTGAGAGTTTCAGGATGTTGTAGTATCCTCGAAGCCTGACGCGCCAATAGAGCCAAGTTGAACAGCTTGATGTCCCTAAAGCCTAATCCCCTAGCATATTTGGGTGTACACATTTTTTCCCACGACACCCAACATGTCTTCCTCTTACCATCCTTGCTTCCCCACCAGAAGTTTAGAAGCAAGCTATTTATGTGATAGCAAAGTCCTTTTGGTAATATAAAGCATGACATGGAAAATGTAGGTATAGCCTATGCCACTAATTTAATCAGTATATCCTTTCCGCCTGCTGAGAGAATAATCTCCAACCAGCCTTGGACATGCTTCCAAATTCTATTCTTCAAATATTTGAAAGCCCCATTAGTAGAAATACCTAGATACTTGTCGTCGAGTGATTCGTTCTGAACATGCAACTTGTCCTTTATGGATTGTCGGATAACCTCCGGGAAACCCTTGCTGAACTACACGGATGACTTATCCAAGTTTATACGTTGTCCTGACGCTGCACAATACTCATCGAGAACTCCAGTCACTTCTATTGGGTTTCGTAGCAGAAAACAAAAAAATTCTATCTACACGAACACTAAAACCAGGATCTATACTATGTAGACATGAGCAACGGAGAAGGGATACGGTATTCATACCTTTGAAGACCGAGGCACGCCTTACGCGAGAAGGCGTATATTGATGAAGACGAGCAGCACCCCAAGTGTGGTGCCTCCGAAGTTCGTCACACGTCCGGTGTAGGAGACGTCAACCGGACTCCGATCTAGCCGAGCAGAGGAAGAAGTAGATGCCGGATTGCAGATCACACGACAGCGGTGTGAAGGTGGAGAACTCACCCACGAGGTCCTCCCCAATATTACAGAGAAGTCCTCAGTGGATAAGAGAGAGAGAATGACAGGGAATGGGGTGATTCCAAAGGGGGAGGGGAGACCCCTATATATAGTGGGAGGAGGGGCGCACCACCCAGGGGCCAGGCGGTGTGGGACTAAACCCCACACCCGCCGGCCACCTAGGGGCAGCCGCCGGCCCTAGGTGGGCCCCATTGGGGCAGCCCACCAAGCCTAGGCTGGCTGGCCCCCACTCCCTAGGCGCCATGCCCTATTCGACCTCCCTTCGGGCGAGGCCCATTAGCATTAAGATGCCTTTATTAATAAATATATATTTAATATTAATTCTCCAATTAACATTCAAATACACATATTATATTATTCCTTTACTCCAGAACACCTTCCGATCTCCATCGGATGTTACCCGGAACTATTCCAGTTTCTCTTTTTCTATTTCTCTTATGATACCTCATCTACCCTAAGCGTCCCTACCCTTAAGCATGACATCCTTCGGTTCGGAAACACTCCGGACATGATCGAGACTACTCTCACATCAATGATCAACAGAGGGACATGGATGGCCATGTGATCCCCGTGCGTTTCACGAATACAATCGCTCGAACCGTGAGATAGTCATTTCCCGTTCCCTTTGTCATTCGATACCTAATTCATCCAAGACTTGATCTTAGGTATCTCCATACCTTAGTTAGATCTCGTTACCGATGAACTTGTTTTCTCATTCTCATGTCGTTGCATTCCATGACCTAGTCACATGCTTGCAAGCTTCATTAATGCAACATCACCGAGATGGCCACATGTATCTGTCCGTTACATGGACTAGACAAATCCTGGTCTTGATATGTACTCCTCAACACATCCCTTCGGAAAACCTCAGTGGCACCTTTTTGATCACCCTTTTACGAGATGATTCTTAATAACCATCAAAGCTTCTTCCGGAATGGTGATTTGCATTACCTCACAGTCAAAGGATCAGGTTGTGAGGTTCTTTGTGTTTTATCATCAATGGTGAACATTGTAACTAGATCTCATTAAGATATAACAGTCGGATATTTGTCTATCATGTTATTCAACTAATAACATGACCTGATTGTCAGTTGGCATAAATGCCCATGATCTTGAAACCCAGACCATCCTCATGACCAATGAACTAGTTCACTAGAGGTAACTAGAGACACGGTTTGTTTACATGCCACACGTGTATTAACGTTTCGTATCAACACAGTTATAGCATAGTATGAAATGTATTATGAACATATAGGAGATATATCAAATAATACACTTTATTATTTGCCTCTAGGGCATAACTCCTTCAGTCTCCCACTTGCACTAGAGTATAAACAAAACTAGTTTACAATAGGCAGGAACCTAATACCAATGGAATCTCAGTGTTGTTCGTGCTTTTCCTGATGGAGAGCTTTAGTCAAAGGATCTGCCACATTCAGTTCCATATCTACTTTGCAAATCTTGACTTCACCTTCATCAATGTTCCGTCGGATGATGTGAAATCTAAGCATGATGTGTTTGGCTGTGGAATGAGTTCTTGGTTCCCTTGCATTTTCAATAGCTCCCGTGTTATCACAATATATTGTCACGGGGTCTTGCATTTAGAAAAACTCCCAGTTCGATCACGAAATTCCTTAGCCAAACAGCTTCATTTGCTGCATCAGCCACAACAATATATTCAGACTGCATTGAAGATTGCGCCACCACTGGCTGCTTCTTACTCTTCCAGCTTACCACCCCACCATTCACTAAGAACACAAATCCTGTTTGAGACTTTGAGTCATCATGATCTGAGTTCCAGCTCGCATCCACGTAACCTGCTACGTTTAGAGCTTCATCACTTCCTCCATAGATTAGGAACATATCATTCGTTCTTTTCAGATACTTTAGGTTATTCTTGACAGCTGTCTAGTGATCCGGTCCTGGATTACTTTCGTATCGGCTCGTCAAACTAAGAGCCAATGCCACATCAGGTCGCGTACTTAACATTGCATACATGATAGACCCTATGGCTGAGGCATAGGGTGTGAAAGACATCTTCTCTCTATCATTGTCCGTCACAGGACATTGAGTCATACTCAATTTGCAATTCTTCATCATGGGCATAAAACCTTTCTTGGTGTTCTCCATTTTGAACCTCTTCAAAATCTTTTCGATGTAAGTACTTTGACTTAATGCTATTAGGTGCCTTGATCTATCTCTATATATCTTGATCCCTAATATGTATGCATCTTCACCTAGATCCTTCATGGAAAATTGGTTACTCAAATATGCTTTCACGCTTTTCATAAGATCCACATCGTTTCCCATGAGTACTATGTCATCCACATATACTACTAAGAAAACAACTGAGCTCCCACTTGCTTTCTTGTAAACACAGAACTCTTGTTGATTTTGGACAAATCCAAAACTCTTGATCACTTGATCAAAACGTTGGTTCCAGCTCCGAGATGCTTGCTTCAATCCATAGATGGACCGTTGAACTTGCATACCTTTCTAGCATCCTTAGGATTAACAAAACCTTCCGGTTGCATCATATACAACTCTTCATCAATGTGACAATTGAGGAATGCGGTCTTCACATCCATCTACCAAATTTCATAATCGAAATGTGCAGCAATTGCTATTAAAATCCTGACAGCCTTAAGCATCACTATGGGAGAGTAAGTCTTGTCATAGTCAACTCCTTGAATTCATCGAAAACCCTTTGCGACAAGTCGAGCTTTGTGAACGGTTACATTACCATTCGCATCTGTCTTTTTCTTAAAGATCCATTTGTTTTCCACGGCCTTGCGGCCTTTTGGAAGATCCACCAAGGTCCAAACTTGGTTTTCATGCATGGATACTATTTCGGATTTCATAGCTTCTAGCCATTTCTCGGAGTCAACACTATCCATAGCTTCTTTGTAGTTTGCAGGTTCTTCCTATTCATCTAGGATGACAGACATTACAAGGCTACTGTACCAATCAGGAGTGGCACGAACCCTTGTAGACCTGCGAACCTCAGGAGTCTCGACATCATTGTTTTGATCATCATCAATGGGCTCTTCCTCCATGTTGGAGAGCGGTTTCGGAACAGCTTCCGTTGCACTACTCGGAATTTGGAGAGGAGGGTCAACAATTTCATCTAACTGAATTTTCCTTCCACTCACTCCTTTTGCAAGAACTCTTTCTCGAGAAAGGTGTCGGTTCTTGCGACAAACATTTTGCCCTTGGCTTGGTTGTAGAAAGTATATCCAATGGTTTCCCTTGGATACCCTACAAAGATGAATTTTTCCGATTTGGGTTCGAGTTTGTCAGGCTGTAGTTTCTTGACGTAACCCTCACATCCCTAAACTTTCAGAAATGACAACATTGGCTTCTTGCCATGCCATATCTCATATGGGGTTGTCTCCACGGATTTGGATGGTGCTCGGTTTAAAATAAAGCGGCAGTTTCTAACGCGTACCCCCAAAAAGACACAGAAAAATCAGTTAAAGACATCATGGACCGTACACTATCCAATAGGGTTCGGTTACGACGTTCCGACACACCATTACGCTGTGGTGTTCCGACTGGCGTAAGCTGTGGGACAATCCCACAGTCCTTTAAGTGCATGTTAAACTCATAACTCAAATACTCGCCTCCTCGATCTGATCAAAGGTGCTTGATTTTCTTGTTAAGTTGATTCCCTACTTCTTTCTGAAATTCCTTGAACTTTTCAAAAGTTTCATACTTGTGCTTCATTAAGTAGATATATCCATATCTGCTTAAGTCGTCAGTAAAGGTAACAAAGTAACGATAACCATTGCATGTTGAGACACTCATTGGTCCACATACATCCGTATGTATGATCCCAAGTAGGTCTATAGCTCTCTCCACTATTTCAGAGAATGGTGTCCTAGTCATCTTGCCCATGAGGCATGGCTCACATGTATCAAGGGATTCGAAATCCAATGGTCCAAGAAGGCCTTCTGAATGAAGCTTCTTCATGCGATTTACGCCAATGTGGCCAAGACGGCAATGCCACATGAACATGGAATTATCGTCATTGTGCTTACAACATTTAGCATCAACACTATGGATGTGTGTATCACAATCAAGATCAAGTAAGAATAAACCATCATACACAGGAGCATGAACATAGAAAACATCATACATATAAATTGAACAACCATTGGTTCCTGATTTAAACGAATAACAGTCTTGCAACAAGCAAGACCCACTCACAATATTCATACTCAATGCGGGTACATAATAGAATTTATTCAAAACCAATAATAATCCTGACGGTAGACGGAGATGCAGGGTGCCGACGGCCATCACTTCGACTCTCGAACCATTGCTGACGCGTATCATCACCTCGTCCTTCCTCAGGCGCCTCCTACTCTGCAGATCCTGCTGAGAGTTACAAATGTGAGCAACAGATCCGGTATCAAATACCCAGGTGTTACTCCTGGCGCTTGTAAGGAATACATCAATAACATGTATATCATATATACCTTTGTCCGGGGTGGCTATCTTGCCAGCTCGCTTGTCTTCAAGGTACTTGGGGCAATTGCGTTTCCAGTGCCCATCCCCTTTGCAGTAGAAGCACGAAGTGTCGGGCTTAGGGCCAGGCTTGGCAGTCTTTGAGGTGCTGGGAACAAACCTGCCATCCCTCTTAGACTTCTTACCCTTGCCTTTCCCCTTTTGCCCCGGTTTCTTATAGTTGGTGGTCTTGTTGACCATCAACATTGTGTGCTCCTTCTTGATTTCAACCTCAGCAGTTTTGAGCATGGAGAACACCTCAGCAAGGGTCTTAGTCATCCTTTGCATGTTGTCGTTCATCACAAAGCTCTTATAGCTAGGGGCAGCGAGTGCAGCACCCTATCAATTGCGAGCTCCTCTGGGATTTTGTAATCCAGGGTGTTTAAGCGCTTAACATAGCCAGGCATTTTGACCACGTGCTCACTAATACTACTGTGCTCTTCCAATTTAGCAGAGAAGAAGAGCTCGGAAGCATCATACCTCTCTGCACGAGCCTGTGGAGTAAAGACGGCCTTGAGATCCTCAATGATCTCAAAGGCATTCATCTTCTCAAAACGCTTTTGAAGCTCCGGCTCCATGGCATAGAGCATTCCACTCTGGATGAGGGAGAAATCGACTTCCTTGGACTGCCAGACATTATTTTCGTCCTGGGAGGCAGAATCTGCAGGCTTAGCCGGAAGCTCAGCCTCGATGACATAAGTCAACTTTTAGGGGACTAGGAGGATCCTAAGATTGCGGAACCATGCGGTGAAGTTGGTTCCATTAGTTTTCAGCTTTTCCTTCTAGAGGAAAGTGCTAAGGTTGAAGGTGGGTGGGCGACACATCTACAAAGGATTTGCAAAGTGTTTAGACTATGTTCATAATAATGAGTTCAAGTTTTGATTAAAAGAACTCCCACTTAAACGAACAGCCCTCTACTCGTTTAGTGATCACATGATCCCTATCCCCTGCACCTTGATACATTGCAAATATATCTATGATTTCTGATGTTCCATGCTTGGTTTTATCTACTTTCTTGTGTTTTGTCCACACTTTGGAGTACTTTTCATATGATTTCTTGGACTAACCTATTAACAAGAGCCACAGTGTCAGCTGCCTGTTTTCTGTTGTTTTTGGTTCCAGGAAAGTCAGAAAATGAATATTCTTGGAATTGGACGGGACAAAAGCCAAAAATCCTATTTCACCAGAAGACTCCCGGAGCCAGAATATGAGACGGAGTGGGGCTGGGGCCCAGCCACACCACCTGGCCGCGCGGGCTGGGCCTGGCCGCGCTAGGGGGTGGTCTGGCTGCCCTAGGCACCCCCTCGGTCTCCCTCTTTGCCTATAAGATGCCTTCTGACCTAAAAACTCACGGGGGTTCAACGTTTTTCTAGAAGGAGTTCCGCTCCGCCGCCACCACCAGATTCCATGAAACAGCACCAGAAACTCCGTTCTGGCACCCTGCCGGGACGGGGAATTGGAGGAGATCATCGCCATCATCATCACCATCGCTTCTCCATCGACCATCCATGTTTCCCTCATCTATGAGTGAGTGATCCCCCGCTGTAGGCTATGGGGATGGTAGGGATTGGATGAGATCATTCATGTAATGGCATCGGATTGTTAGGGCATGGTGCCTAGTATCTTTTATTAGTGCTTTATGACTTTTTTGCGACTTGTTATGCTTAATGCTTGTCACTAGGGCCCGAGTGCCATGATTTCAGATCTGAACATGTTATTGATTCATTATGATAGTATTGTTTTTGGTCTTACCTGCAAGTTGTATACACACGTTGTTGTCCGGAACCAATGGCCCCGAAGTGACAGAAATCGGGATAACCAGAGGGAATGGCTTGATGTGAGGATCACATGTGTTCACGGAGTGTTAATGCTTTGCTCTGGTGCTCTATTAAAAGGAGCACCTTAATTGCCAGTAGTTCCCTTGAGGCCCCGCTGCAAACGGGCTGGCAGGACAAAAGATGTTGTGCAAGTTCTCATTGCGAGCACGTCTGACTATATATGGAACACATGCCTATGATTATCTAGTACTTGGATGCTTTATCTTATCTATCTGCAATTTCCCTATGACCTGATTGCTATGTGAATTGTCTTGTCCATGCAACGCCCGTCCATCCATCCCTATGCCTACCGCACTCGAATCCTACTGTTTATTGCTATTGTTACTGCTGTCTTCACTTTACTACTGCTGTTACTTTACTATTGCTACTACAAAACTGTTGCTACTGATAAACTGTTGTGAGCAAGATTGTTTCCAACTGCAGCTGAATTGACAACTCTATTGTTAAGGCTTATAAATATTCTTTGGCTCCCCTTGTGTCGAATCAATAAATTGGGTTTCACTTCTCTCGAAAATACTGCGATACACCCCCTATACTTGTGGGTCATCAAGACTATTTTCTGGCGCCGTTGCCAGGGAACATAGCTTTATTTATCAAGTACACTTGGAATCACTATTGTTCAATCTTAGTTTATTTCTGCCTTATTGCCTATTTCTTTATCAAAAATACAAAAAATTAGTTCCTACTCTAGTTGTTATTTTCGTTGGTCTGTTATTGTCTTGCTTTATCATGCTTTCTATCAATGGTTGTTTTTTTTGAAACTGAATCTTATTGGCAAGGTGGGTTCACGGAAGATCAAAAATATTATTATAAGGAACACCGCTTGTCACAAAAAGGGAAACACTTATGGGAACAAATTGATAAATTGTATACCATTGCTAGAAACGTGTGCTCTACTTATAATGTTACTTATTGCTTTGATAAATCTTGTTGCTGTAAGAGGT
Source organism: Avena eriantha (assembly GCA_910589775.1). NCBI lineage: Eukaryota > Viridiplantae > Streptophyta > Magnoliopsida > Poales > Poaceae > Avena > Avena eriantha. Next base: position 345,855,383 of record OU342746.1, on the reverse strand, counting down.
ATAAACACCTCCCTTTTCAATGTGAGTATAATGATAATGTTACCATATCTTCTTATGTTAAAGGAAATTATGACTTTTATGATGTGGAACAGATTGAGGAATTTATTGCTTGGAAGGGTGCATTTGAACTTGCTAGTTTGCTTGAAAATATTGATGATTCACCTTATAAATATGAGGTTTATGGTATACTTAAATTTTGTATAATTACAAGGAAGAAAATGGCTATATTCTTGAATATATTAATAGATGCTTTCCACAAATGGAAGAGACTAATGCCTTGCAGGATCCTATGGAAGAAGAAATTGATGAACCTGAAATCTCATTAGATGAAAAAGAGGAGGAGAGTGATGAACAAAAGGAGGAAGAATGAATTAGCTACCTATGCCTACCTTCTAATGAGAGTAACTCTTTATCCCTTACATTATTTGATTGTCCCCCATGCTTACTAAAGGAGGATGAATGTTATGTTCCTAAGTATTCTTTTGAAAATGTTTATAATAAAGCTCTAGTGCTTGTAGATCATGAAAAGCATGCTTTATGTGATAGTTATATTGTTGAGTTTATTCCTGAGGCTACTGAAAATTATTATGAGAGAGGAAAATATGGTTGTAGAAGTTTTCATGGTATTGAAACATCTCTCTATGTGCTGAAAGTTTTGAAGTTACTCTTGTTTTATCTTCCCGGTCACTTTGTTCTTTGCGAATTTATTTGCATACAAGTTTCCTATGCATAGGAAGTGGGTTAGACTTAAATGTGTTTTGAATTTGCTTCTTGATGCTCTCTTTTACTTCAACTCATATTTCTTATGTGAGCATCCTCTCAAACTATCATGCCTGAAGATTATAATATGTCTATTATTCTTGGGAGACCTTTTCTTAAATACTGCAGGAGCTGTTATTAATTGTAATCAAGGGAAGGTGACCTTCAATGTTAATGACAAGGAACATACTGTCTATTTGCCCAAGAAGATTGATAGGACTTATGGTTTTGAATTCAATTGAACATGTTGAGGGCATTCAAGTTGGAGAAATATATTGTCCCATACCAAGAGAAAAATTTGAAACTATTATGATTGGGACCATTGCTATCAAGGTTGAGGTAACATAATCATTAGTGGAATACAAAGTTTTGTCTCATATGAAGTTGTTTTGGTAACAAGACCTGATCAACCTTGTTAAGAAAAGGATTTCATTGAACAAAAAAATGTTTTCACTATGATTATTTCCATGTACTTCTATTCTATCCATTTTAGTTTTTTGCTTTCGTTTAGTTTTCTTTTCTGTTGTTAGTTTTTCCTCACTTAAAGACGTTAAAGAAAAGTACTTATTGGGAGATAACCCAAAAGTTTTAGATGAGTCTTGGAAGTTACTCCTTATCCTTTTTATTTGTTTTTTGTGCCAAGAGTAATCTCTAATGAGAGAGAAGTAATGATTGGGAAAGTTGCTGTCCCGAAACAGATTTCGGTGCTTCACCGTAAAAATTCGTGTAAAATCTCTGAACATCTTTTTGAGGCATGAATTTTTGTGCTTCTGCCCCAGGTTGTTATCCAACTTTCGTTAGTTCAACACTTTTTGATTTGAGAAACATAAGGTCTTCGAAAAAATTCTTCTTTACCTGCTGGTCTGTTTTGACATATTTCTGCCATTTTCTGCATTTGCTTCTTGTTGGTTCCTTTTTGAGTTCTTTTGGGGAATTGAGATTTTTAAGGGAAGTGCTACAGTAGCTTGTGTTTTAATGGAAGTTTTATTGGTGTTGGAACTGAACCTAAAGACTTATTATCTTGAGTGCACTAATGTTGCTAATAAAGATTGTGTGAAGTTTTGTATGAAGGAAAAATTTCAGGTGTATGGAAGGAATAAGTAATGAGATGAAGGATGGACTAAAGCTCAAGCTTGGAGATGCCACGCATGTCACCCCAAGAAATATCCAAGAAGTACAAGCATCAAAACTTGGGGATGCCCAAGGCATCCCCTTCTTCATCAATAAAAATCCCTGGTTTCTTCCAAACGCTTCATTTTTATTGTTTCATGCACAGTTGTGTTGTTCTTGGAGCGTCTTCTTTTTCGTTTTTGTTTTGGTTTTTCATTTTCTTTTGTTTGCTTAGTTTTATGAATAAATTGGTTGGACCTCCTCTTTCATGCATTGGTTTTCAAATAGTTTGGTTTGGTTTGGAAAAGAGTAGGAAAGCTCATGCTTAAGTGGTAAAAAGAGTTTGTTTTTGATTGTGGCCTATGCTTTGTCATGCCATGTTTGATATTGTTTTGGCTTTATGCTTAGTATTCTTTGTTGTAGCATGACTTGTTATAAACAATTGAGATTGCTTAATGTGCCTTGGATGAATCATGCGTTGTTTTAGCATATTAAAGTATAGTATAGTGGTATTCTCCTTTGATGCCTTATTTGGGTTGACTTGGCGCATGCTCACACCATGTTATGACTATCTCAGGTCACCATAAGCCTTTATGATCCTTTAGTTTTCAACTTGTAGTATCACTTGATGCTTTGATCAATGATGTTTTGTCGCTCTGCATGATTATGGCCATTATTGTTCTCTTAGTTTGTCGCTCCCAGTCTTTTGCTAGCCTCCGCAACCAAGTATGAGTTCCACTCATGCATCCAACTCCCTAAACCAAGTTATTCCAAAGAGTCCACCACACCTACCTACTAGCATATGGTATTCCAATTATATTCATGCTTTTGTTTACCTTCCAAATTAAACTTGTTATGACAAAACTAGTGATTAAAGCTCTCACAAACTTGATGGCACACTTTACTTTTTTGCATTTAATAAACTTGAACCATTGGGTCCTTCTTTGTTGCGTATATGCTTGCGCTTTATAAGTTGAAATTAGCAGAACCATGTATCATGGGGAACGCTTTCAACATTGCACCTGTACTTTGTACCCCGTTGATATCATGTTCTTTTGCTTATGTCCCGGCGGTGTGAAATAAAAGTGGAACTTGTAAGATCATGGAGTTTGTGTGTGTGTTAGAGAAACGCCTGGGCCGCTAGCCTAAGCCATGCATAATCATGGTGGAAACTTACAGCATCACCATAATGAGCACTCTATGAAGCATCCTCAATAAAAACCTATGCAAATAGCAAATAAAAAGATCGCTGAGATGCTCATTGTCTGCTTGCCTTGTCATTTTGATTATGGGATAGCTCCTGTATCATGTGCAAGGGGTACCCCATTGGCGGTTCTTTATGATACATATGTACTTACAATGACAAGAGCTTACTCGTGACTAAAGTTTAGTAGCATGAGGTTCGGTCTTTGTAAGTAAGGGGCATGCGATTTCGGTTTATAACTTGTCAAGCATATCCTCTTAGTTGTGTCACTTTAACCTTAATCACCTTCAAGATGCTTATGATAGGGGCAATGAGAGCTGAAAGCTATAAGTACCATAATTTTTGGAAGCTCTTTATGAGACTTGAATCCCTACTTCCTTCTAGGAAGGCCTTTCTTCCACTATATATATTGAGTCTCCACCTTCTACCTTTATGCACTTACTTTGAGAGCATAGTCGCCATTCTTAGTTCTTTGTGCATTGTCCCAAGACTTGTTGATTGATGCATACCTTGATATTGCTTGTTTTAAACTATTTGTATCTAGTCACTCTTATGAAGTTTGAAGATGTCCTATGCATTTATGTTTGCTACTCTATGAGGGACAAGCTGAATGCCACTATGCTATGTTTTCTTTATGTGAAACAAACAAACGTCTTGCAAAGCATTGTTATTCATGAATCTCTTGTTTGTACCCTTTTCAAGTTGCATCATAGTTTCTTTGTCTTATTGCTAGAACTTTGTCTTTCATGTTATGATTGAAGTACTATGATCCCAGCTGTGAATGTTTTACAAATACTCTGATCAAGTTTATAATGGTGCATGTCACCTCAAAAATTATTCTTTCTTTTTATCACTTACCTACTCGAGGACGAGCAAGAGTTAAGCTTGGGGATGTTGATACATTGCAAATGTATCTATGATTTTTGATGTTCCATGCTTGGTTTTATCTACTTTATTGTGTTTTGTCCACACTTTGGAGTACTTTTCAGATGATTTCTTGGACTAACCTATTAACAAGAGCCATAGTGCCAGCTGCCTGTTTTTTTGCTGTTTTTGGTTCCAGGAAAGTCAAAAAATGAATATTCTCGGAATTGGACGGGACAAAAGCCAAAAATCCTATTTCACCAGAAGACTCCCGGAGCCAGAATATGAGACGGAGTGGGGCTAGGGCCCAGCCACACCACCTGGCCGTGCGGGCTAGGCCTGGCCGCGCCAGGGGGTGGTCTGGCTGCCCCAGGCACCCCCTCGGTCTCCCTCTTCGCCTATAAGATGCCTTCTGCCCTAAAAACTCAGGGAGGGGTCGAAGTTTTTCCAGAAGGAGTTCCGCTTCGCCGCCACCACCAGATTCCACGAAACAGCACCAGAAACTCCGTTCTGGCACCCTGCCGGGACGGGGAATTGGAGGAGATCATCACCATCGCTTCTCCATCGACCATCCATGTTTCCCTCATCTATGAGTGAGTAATCCCCCGCTGTAGGCTACGGGGATGGTAGGGATTGGATAAGATCGTTCATGTAATGGCATCGGGTTGTTAGGGCATGGTGCCTACTATCTTTTATTAGTGCTTTATGACTTTGTTGTGACTTGTTATGCTTCATGCTTGTCACTAGGGCCCGAGTGCCATGATTTCAGATCTGAAAATGTTATTGATTCATTATGATAGTATTGTTTTTGGTCTTACCTGCAAGTTGTATACACACGTTGTTGTCCGGAACCAATGGCCCTGAAGTGACAGAAATCGGGATAACCAGAGGGAATGGCTTTGATGAGAGGATCACATGTGTTCACGGAGTGTTAATGCTTTGCTCCGGTGCTCTATTAAAAGGGGCACCTTAATTGCTAGTAGTTCCCTTGAGGCCCCGCTGCAAACGGGCTGGCAGGACAAAAGATGTTGTGCAAGTTCTCATTGCGAGCACGTGTGACTATATATGGAACACATGCCTATGATTATCTAGTACTTACATGCTTTATATTATCTATCTACAACTACCCTATGATCTGATTGCTATGTGAATTGTCTTGTCTATGCAACGCCCGTCCATCCATCCCTATGCCTACCACACTCGAATCCTACTGTTTACTACTATTGTTACTGTTGTCTTTACTTTACTACTGCTGTTACTTTACTATTGCTACTACAAAACTGTTGCTACTGATAAACTGCTGTGAGCAAGATTGTTTCCAGGTGCAGCTGAATTGACAACTCAGTTGTTAAGGCTTATACATATTCTTTGGCTCCCCTTGTGTCGAATCAATAAATTGGGTTTCACTTCCCTCGAAAATACTGCGATACACCCCCTATGGGTCATCACACCTCCCCGATCGTCACAACCATCAGTGCAGTATCAAAGGTGGACATTCCCTAATGTCGATCACATCAGCCATGTGATTCATGCTCGACCTTTTGGTCTCTTGTATTCCGAGGCCATGTCTGCACATGCTAGGCTCGCCAGTTCTAACTCGTGTGTATTCGCAGTGCAACATGGCTTGTACCCACTATATGCGAACGTAGATATGTCTGACCCCTACTCACCGCAGGGCGCCTCATACTGAAGAACTTTCTTGGTGGTGCACACACAAGGGGAATACGATAACTGGAATACTATGAGGGATTATCTCATTATCCTACCGTCTAATATAAGTATACCAGCATAATGAGTAATACTTCAAAAGTAAAGTGTTATGACATGGTTATAGCTTTATGATCATCATCAATAGCTTCAATGAGAGTTTCACAAACTTGTCATTGCCACGTTATAATACTTGCCCCTATGCAATAATAAAGGTAGACGCTTCTATATTATCTATTGCAAGTTTTACGCGGCTTTAGGGCTTTCGCAGTAGAATCCCTTCCCACCTACGAACGTCGAGCCACAACATGGATTCAATGATTGTCGTTCTTCTTCCCTTTTCAGGGCCCTCCAGTGTCAATGCCATATCAACTACTGCAGAGATACATACACCCCCTAAGCCACTTTGATTTGTGGACCAGTCTCGTTAATCACCACGTGAGGTCGGTTGGGGGCCGCTTCATCAAACAGTGTCGCGATATGAACAATAACATTAAAGAGGGTAGCAATTAGAGAATCAATGCCCACATATTGCTATGTGTTCTATCCGTACGACATATCTACCCATAGACTCGCTCTGATACCACTGTTGGGTTCCGTAGCAGAAAACAAAAAAATTATATCTACACGAACACTAAAACCAGGATCTATACTATGTAGACATAAGCAACGGAGAAGGGATACGGTATTCATACCTTTGAAGACCGAGGCACGCCTTACGCAGGAAGGCGTATATTGATGAAGACGAGCAGCACCCCAAGTGTGGTGCCTCCAAAGTTCGTCACATGTCCGGTGTAGGAGACATCAACCGGACTCCGATCCAGCCGAGCAGCGGAAGAAGTAGACGCCGGATTACAGATCACACGACGGTGGTGTGAAGGTGGAGAACTCACCCACGAGGTCCTCCCCAATATTACGGAGAAGTCCTCAATGGATAAGAGAGAGAGAATGAGAGGGAATGGGGTGATTCCGAAGGGGGAGGGGAGACCCCTATATATAGTGGAAGGGGGGGCGCACCACCTAGGGGCCAGGCAATGTGGGACTAAACCCCACACCCGCCAGCCACCTAGGGGCATCCGTCGGCCCTAGGTGGGCCCCATTGGGGAGGCCCACTAAGCCTAGGCCGGCTGGCCCCCACTCCCTAGGTGCCATGCCCTATTGGGCCTCCCTTCGGGTGAGGCCCATTAGCATTAAGATGTCTTTATTAATAAAATATATATTTAATATTAATTCTCCAATTAACATTCAAATGCACATATTATATTATTCTTTTACTCCGGAACACCTTCTGGACCCCTTCCGATCTCCATCGGATGTTACCCGGAACTATTCCAGTTTCTCTTTCTCTATTTCTCTTACGATACCTCATCTACCCTAAGCATCCCTACCCTTAAGCGTGACATCCTTTGGTTCGGAAACACTCTGGACATGATCAATACTACTCTCACATCAATGATCAACAGAGGGACCTGGATGGCCATGTGACCCCTGTGCGTTTCATGAATATAATCGCTCGAATCGTGAGATAGTCGTTTCCCGTTCCCTTTGTCATTTGATACCTAATTCATCCAAGACTTGATCTTCAGTATCTCCATACCTTAGTTCGATCTCGTTATTGATGAACTTGTTTTCTCGTTCTCATGTCATTGCATTCCGTGACCTAGTCAAATGCTTGCAAGCTTCATTAATGCAACATCACCGAGATGGCCACATGTATCTGTCCGTTACATGGACTAGACAAATCCTGGTCTTGATATGTACTCCTCAACACATCCCTTCGGAAAACCTCAGTGGCACCTTTTTGATCACCCTTTTACGAGATGATTCTTAATAACCATCAAAGCTTCTTCCGGAATGGTGATTTGCACTACCTCACAGTCAAATGATCAGGTTGCGAGGTTCTCTGTGTTTTATCATCAATGGTGAACTTTGTAACTAGATCTCACTAAGATATAACGATCAAATGTTTGTCTATCATGTTATTCAACTAATAACATGACCTCATTGTTAGTTGGCATAAATGCCCATGATCTTGAAACCCAGACCATCCTCATGACCAATGAACTAGTTCACTAGAGGTAACTAGAGACACGTTTGTTTACATACCACACGTGTATTAACGTTTCGTATCAACACAGTTATAGCACAATATGAAACGTATTATGAACATATAGGAGATATATCAAATAATACACTTGCCTCTAGGGCATAACTCCTTCAACTTCCTCCTCCCCCTGCACACTTGCTTTCACAAACAACAGGCTATCATCAGCAAACAATAAGTAGTTGATCGCTGGTACAGTACGAGCCACCGTTAGACCCTAGAGATTTGATGATGGAATAACACTGTTGGATTTTAAGAGGCACGAGAGGCCCTGTGCAGCAAGCAAGAACAAATATAGAGAGATTGGATCCCCCTAACGGACCCCTCTGGTCGGTCTATATACTTCCGTTGGTGCCCCATTGAACAACACTAAGAAGGAAACTGAAGACACCATTCTCATCATGAGGATCACCTAGCCAGTATTGAAGCCTAGATTTAACATGATCGCCTCCAGGTATGACCACTCCACCCGGTCGTACATCTTCCTCATATCCAGCTTGAGGGCACAATGTTGATGTTTTTGGCCTTGTTCCTCTTCATGAAGTGAAAACATTCATAAGCTGATATGATATTACCCGTGATAAGCCTCCCTGTGATAAAGAAGATTGTTCTTGCGAGATAATCTCTAGCAGTATCTTTTTCAACCGGTTAGCTAGCACCTTTGATACAATTTTGTAAATAACGTTACATAGAGTTATGTGCCTGAACTAACCTAGATCTGAGGTGCTCGCTACATTTGGAATAAGCACGATGAACGTGTTATTTATGTCACTTGGATTGTCCTCACCTCTAAGAATACGCAGAACAACCGAAGTGACCTCCTCGCTGTGTAGACTCCAGTTGCGTTGGAAGAAGTGTGCGGGGGTACCCATCGGAACCCGGAGCCTTTGTGGGAAACATCTGAAAGAGGGTTATTTTCACCTCTTCACTTGTGTACGTAGAAGTCAGATCATCGCTCATCAATTCTGATACTTTAGTTAGTACCATCTCCAACACTACATCCATGTCCGCAGTACCCTCAGACGAGTATAAGTTCTGAAAGAACTCACATTTGAGTTGAGCTAGATCCTGTGAGTCTTCCTTGACAGATCCATCGGGCCTCTTAAGCTTAGAAATTTTGTCCTTGTTCCGCCTTTATCTTGCCCTTTGGTGAAAAAACCGCGTGTTCTTGTCCCCCTCGGACAAGCATTGCACTCGCGACCGTTGCCTCCACATAACCTCCTCTTGGTACTGCACCTCAATAAGTTTGTCACGCACATTGATTTCCGCGTGTGATGGCCCGACGCGATTAGGAGCTGAGTGCAAAGACTCGAGTTGCTGGCGCAGGTCCCTCAACTGTTCCCGAACATTGCCAAAGGTATACCTGTTCCACCCCACCATATGAGCTCAATCGATGTCACCCAGATTTTATCCTTTATTTCCTCCGTGCTTGTTCCCTGGCCTCCCTCTTCCCAAGATCTCTTCAGAAAAGGGTCAAAGTTATTGTGAGCTTCCCACCTGACCTCGTACCTAAACAGTCCATCGCGCCTAGGTCTTCGCTCCTCTGGTGGTGAGAACTGTAATAGAATGGGTATGTGGCCCAAGGTTGATGCCGACATATGTGTCAACTCAGTAAGTAGGTACCGCGAGCTCCAGCTAGCTAAAGACAAAGCATGGCCCAACCTTGTACGGCTCTACATACCACCAGCCACTTTTTTCTCAAAGGTCCAGTGCGTGGTTGTAACAACTTCTCTACTCTTCCAGCCGTGCACGTTCGAAATTTGGGGCCCCTGATTTTTTTGGGCCCGGGGCGGCCATCCCTCCAGCCCTGCCCCAGGGTTGAGCCTGCACAAAAGTAGAAGGCGGGGTGGCGTGCTCGGGAGAAGTCAAGTAGTTGTGAAGGGCTGCAAGCCATCGTTCGAATAGTTATCGGATGGAGAATGTCGTACGTGCAGCCATTCCGATTTGTATTTGTTATTTTTGGGATTCTTTGTACTGTTCTTGATGATTACCTATAGATCGATGTAATTTCACAAAATAAAGTGGCACGATAATTATTTTCGAAAAAACGTGTTGATAAGTTAGGCGTCTGATCTATTTCATTTTCGGCATAATCCAATGCATGGATGGATCTACTATGCTTGATTTGGCATTGAAAAAAATGATGCTAGAAGCAGATTTTATTTTTCCATAGAGTAATTATTTGCAACATGTTATTAGTAAACATATTAAGTTAAAAAATGCAAGGCAAGTCCATAATAATCTAGTGCATTGATAAAACTACTAAAAATTGCATGGTTTCTGAAAAAAAATCTAACTAGTAATAGGTTACTGTATATATACATTAAAAAATGAGTTAAATCCATGGTTAGTCATTGTACTTGCTTAGCAAGTTTAATACGGTAACTGTATAACGAGAATAGAGTTTACGGTCACTAAAGATATGTCGAAGCTTCACTCACGGTCACTAGGCGAATTGTGGAGATGTATTTGATGACGGGTTAGGGGCTCACGGTCGAGCTACTTAACATACAGGTAAACATTAACCACATATATGAGGGATTTTTTGCGAAACCATCATCTGCTCCTCCCTGTTTTGGCCAGCGGAAACCCACGTGCCTCCTCGATGTCATCCCCAGCGCAAACAGGAGAGAGAATGGAGCCGACGGCCAAACCGGCCGCCGATGACGTAGAGCTCGTCGCCCACGCCGGCGACGTAGAACATGGACCTCCCACGGAGCGCGCCCGCCCCGACCCGGCGCCACCGATGCGCGTCCACGTCGAGCGCGTGCACGACGGGCATGCCGGCGCTCCTGCCCCATCCGGCGTTGCCCTCGATCCCGAACAGGAACATCCACGGCATGGTCGCTAGCGTGCAGCAGGGCGGAGAGGCTGTTGTTGCTAGATCTCGGCAGCGCCAAGACACAAAGGAGAAGATGATGGCAGAAGCACATCTCCTGGTCGGCGACGAGGACGAGGGGAGTCTTGGAGTTCGCCTCGCTTGTGTTGCCGGTGGTAGTCGCGGCACCTACTCAGGTCGGCCTTGCAGCCGTCCACAGCGCACGACGGACAGTGGCCGGAACCGCCTCTGGCCCCCGAGCGAGGCCCCTTCAGCAGGCTCGCGGACGACACCACCAGCGTAGCTGGCACGGTCGACACCGGCACGACCGGACAACCCTTCTCCGCCGGCTCCTTCATCGCGCCGTCTGGCGCCTGGCCGAACTCCCCAAGACCGCCAAGCTTCAGGTCGACAGAGCACTCCGGGCGGCTCGGCGGGCCGCGCGCGGCCAACACAGGCGAGGGCAGACACCGCGTCGTGCTCCAGCTCGGCCAGGTCTAGGAAACCGGCATATGTTGAGATCCCAATCCATGGTACTCTCTCTGTTCCTCGAGGCCAGCTCATTGCTCTCCGGTTTGTCGTCTCCTCCAACCAGCTCCAACTAGCGATGGAGCCACTCCACTTTTAGTACTGATTCTAACGGCATCGTTTGGAGAAGGTGATGGTTTTGCAAAAAAAAAGAAGCCCTCATATACGTGGTTATTGTTTACCTATATGTTAAGTAGTCTGAGAGTGGGCCCCTAGCTCAAATACATCTCTACAACTCGCCCAGTGATCTCGAGTGAAGCTTCGACGCGTCTTTTAGTTGTACAGTTACGATGACTAACCATAGTTTTAACTCTTAAAAAATTAAAAGAAGACAAGAAGGCCAAATTGAGCCGCTTTAGGCTCTAACGCAACAACACAGAACTGAAGCCCAATAACAGGTCGTCCCCTTCCTTCCACCTTCCCAGAGAAAAGTCCATCACTTCCATTTCCACCGAGAAGACGTGCTGCTGCTCCTCCCCCCTCTGGAGAATCGGCAGAGATCGAGATCCAAGGCGACCGTACGACTACGACCCCTCCTCGACGGGCCGAGCGTGTACGCACCGCCCCATGCCTCCCTGCTCGAGGAATTGGGCGGATCTCGGTGACGGGCCGGCGGGCCTGGTCGCCGACCGCGTCCTCGCCTACGACATCGCCGGCTACGTCCGATTGCGCGCTGTGTGCAGTTCTTGGCGACGGTGCTCCGCCGAGCCTCGCGTGCACGGCGGCCTCGACCGCCGGTTCCATCCGCGGCGGTGGGTCATGCTCCGGGAACCGCTCGCCGCTCCCAACCGCCGCCGCTTCCTCAACTCCTCCACCGGAGAGTGCGTCCAGGTGGATATCCCCGAGCTCCATGACCACGAGGTGCTCGCCCCCACCGCCGAGGGCCTCCTCGTCCTCCTCCACGCCCGCAAACACGTTCGTCTGCTCAACCCGCTGACCGGCCAGCTCACACAGCTCCCGCAGCTCACCACGCTGCTGCCCGCAATGTACCACCACAAGCTTTCGGTTCGTAATTACCATTTTGACACGGACTTCGCAGCGTGGGGCTCTGGCATTGCTCAAGATGATTCAACCGTCGTGCTCTGCTTCTACGCCCTCCATATGCTAGGTGTGGCCAAGCCCGGCGGCCAGTCCTGGACGTTGCTCAAGTTCAGCGACCCGCTGAGGACGGCACCCCTGATGTTCGCTGGCCGCTTCTACTGCATTACCATAGATGGTGTCATGGTGCTAGAGATGGATCCACCACGGCTAGTGGTAGCTGCCACACGGATGCAGATTTCCTTAGAGATGGATAGCGCTCACCTCGTTGACAATGGTGGGGTGTTGATGCTGGTTCACCGCAAGTCCGATTTGCGATCCGGGAGTGAATCCAGGAGGAGCTATGACGTGTATCAGGTGGATTTGGACAGCAAGACGCTATTCACCGTCAATAGCCTCGGTGGAGGACGTGCATTGTTCTTGGGTATGTCTTGCTCTCTCTCGGTGCGCATCGAGGGTTTTCCCTCCGGCTCCATTAGCGGCGACACTATCTACCTGAGCTATGACGTTCATGAGAGGAACGAGACCGAGGCTTACCATCTCGTGGATAGAAGTATCTCACCTTCTGCCAGCTACAACCTGGATGGCTTGGCACAGCAGCCATACACTCTTGTGGACTGCCTTTCCTTGTGCAATACCGTCGGATATGAAGACAATGTCGTTGGATTTTATGAAGATTAGCATTACTGCTTTAATTGTATGTTTTATATCTCCATATAGCTAACATCTGTACCTCCCTCAGGTTATAGTTTAGTGTGACTATGACTGTTTATTTTTGGTTGGTGTTTTCATTTGAAGTCTAGGCAGACACATGTTTCAAATACTAGTGAAGTTGTAAGCATGCTTCTGCAGACTACTACTCCAGGAAAACTGAATAATAGACCACGAAAGGATACCTAATCAGTGTGTACTGACTAATATTATGAGGAGGGAATGACATACATGTTGATTATATGGTTGGTTAATCAAGAAACAACTACTGCTAACTCCAGAAAATCCAGATCACACTGCATTCTCAAGATCTTGTATAAGTTATAACCACGATTGCCTGCTGGTTTGCATACACCTTCATTTGGCAATCATAATAAAAGGGCAGTATTATGCTTATGCAACTGTCACCTAGAATACTCCCGAATCATGTTTTTAAGGCGGCTTACTTATCTACAGTCTTTATTTCATTGGGTTATCTAGTGGCGTCAAGTGGCGTGGTGTTTTCCTGAGTTCTGAAGAGATGGCTTTGATGCGTTTGATATCAGTGCCTTTCTGAACTCGAACCAAAATTGTGCTTATAATATTGTCTCTACCAAGCTAGCCTGATCAGTTTCTCTGCTTCTAGACGATCTGATACTGAATGTACTGAGATCGATCATCATCCCTGAATATCTTAGTTGGTTATGTGCTTGATTAGATCTCCATCCTTGCAAATCTCAGAAGCTTGAAGTCTCCTTGTTAGCTTGTTTTCTGAATTCAGAACAACCAATCTTGTTGTGTTTTACTTGGAAGCAAAACCAACATTCTCTTTTTTGCTAATCTTACCAAAGCTAGCTAGCTTATCCAATGTACTGAGCAGATTTGACGCATCATCACATGAATGAATTTCTAGTTGGTTCTTTCTGTCCATATGGTATAAATCTCGTTTGCAAACTGTACTACTACTGCGGGCTTAGATAGTTTTGTGCACTGGATTCAGTACCAATTTACCATGATTTTGTTCAAATTGTTTATCAAACAACATGCTTCTCTGTTTCTGCATGCCAAGGCACCAGGACAAAAACTGACTTGAACTGATTTGCCAGTTTTGGAGTTGATTTGTCAGTCTCTATATTCTTCTTTGATTTGTCTGCTGAACCCACAAGGTATGTGAAGGTGGAAGATGTTTTTTTTTTTGGAGAATTGGGCATTCTTCTTTGACAAGTAAGGTTTCGGCCAGCCACTGACAGACAATGAACCCAGAGAGGATGGGGTTAAGGGGTAGCCATGTCTACCAGTTGGACCAAAATTTGCTGTTCCCACCAGAACATTATATTGCAACAGTGAACGCCTACCTTCTGAGCAATCCTGCAACTTTCACAACTTGGGTATGAGATTCCGCCAGTGTAATTGGTAACTGTCTCCTTGGTGGTGCATGTGGTTTGATGTATCCTTCTAGTTCCGCACCTCCTAGAATAGACTCTGCCAGGAGTTTCATGAAGACTTGTAATAGTGTTACCTATTGCAATTATATCGAACCTTGGTAATTGTGTCCCTTTTGAAATCAAAGAGACATGGGTCTACATCCTGAGACAAATATATGTCATGTTGGGGATGCGTGTGTGCTTTTGCACTAGCTTGGTGTGTGTATGAGTTTTTCAGTTAATTTGATTTGTCAGTTCAATAGATTCTTTTCAGTAAATTTGATTTGTCTCTTCACTACATATGTAGCTTGTTTCCTTGTTCCTCTTTCTGAATGGAAGTAACCAACTGCATGCTGGACTGTCTCCCAGTCTTTCTTGTGGCAGTGCCGAGAGATTGAAAGGCCGGTCTTACAGCTACCTCCGAATCATCCTGGGACGGTATGTAATGTGATTCTTTTTCAGTTAATTTGATTTATCAGTTCAAAGCTTCTTTGGAGATCTGTTTCTTGTTGTTCCTAGATCTCTGGCTGGCTAAAAACTTGTCTATTTTTCAGGAACTTGATGCATATGTTTTTCTTTTCTTTCGTGGCCCTTCTTATATGGTAACACAACAATGTTTAGACCTCCGCACCATGCGGCAGCGGAGACCGTCGCGTCGCCGGAGAAGATGAAGCCACCAGTAAGACACAGGTTACAACTCAATCGCCTGTATGTATCTTAGCTTGCAACCCAACAGCTCAAACCATCCGGTCTTGATTTGTTTCCACACACTACACATATTGTTCATCTGAAATTTGTACGTGGCAAATTGTAGAAACAGAATCAAAATCGACAGTGTCAGAAATTTGAGAATGATTTGCCTAAACCACCATATCTATCAATTTAGCTGTCTTCTTTGGAAATGTTTAGTCAACCATTAATACAAAGTGATGAAGCACTAAGATATGCAACAGACCAAGTATATTCATATCCGGCGGTTGACCACCAACATTTGTTGTTCCCACCAGAACGTAATCTTGCAGCCCTGAACACCACAGTAGGTATCAAAGGTCGTTTTTGGACTGGATTGTGGGAGGCTTCACCCTAGTACCAGTGTACACATTTGCATCATCACATGAATGATTTGCTAGTTGGTTCTTCTGTCCGTATGGTAATAGATCTTGTTTGAAAACTGTACTAGTACTACTGCAGGCTCTACTGCAGGCTTGGATAGTTTTTTGCACTGGGTTCAGATTGTTGGTGTGCACTGGATTCTTTACCAATTTACAATGCTTTTGTTCAAATTTTTTTTATCAAAACATGCTTCTCTGTTTATGCATGCCAAGGTTGCAGGACAAAAACTTGAACAGATTGATCAGTTTTGGAGTTGATCTTAGAAGAGACTGAATATAATGGAAACATAGAGTACTGTTAGCTCTCCAGAAACCAAAACAGTGGGCAATTGCTTTTTTACATTCTTTGTCGTGTAACATTGGCAATTGCATTTTGTAGAAACAATTGTGTGCCCTCATGTTTAGTTTCTCTTTTGGCGCCGGAGAAGATGATCGGGACCGTGTTCGTGTACAGCGACATGGAGTTCGATCAGGGATCCGGGAGGGGCTACTACAACGGCGAGGCCTACGGGTCTGGGTCCTGGGACACGGACTACAACATGATCTGCCGCAAGTTCAGGGACGCCGGCTGCGGCGACGCGATACCGCAGGTCGTCTTCTGGAACCTGCGCGACTCCAAGTCGACGCCGGTGACGTCGACCCAGACAGGGTGTGCCATGGTGAGCGGCTTCTCCAAGAACTTCCTCAAGATCTTCCTGCAGAACGGCGGCGTGGTGAGCCCAGAGGCCATCATGAAGGAGGCCATCGCCGGCGACGAGTACCAGAAGCTGGCCGTCTTCGATTAGATCCATTTAGTCAGTTGTCAGCTGCTGTCGTGGTGTTGCATGTTTTCTGAATTCTGAACAGCTTGCTTTGATTTCAGTGCCTTTCTGAACTCGAACCAAAATTGTGCTTATAATACCCAGCTAGCTTGATCAGTTTCTCTGCTTGTAAACGATCTGATACTAAATATACTGAGATCGATCATCATCCCTGAATTTAGTTGTGCTCGATTATATCTCTATCCTGGCAATTCGCAGCAGCCTGAAGTTGTCCTTGTTAGCTTGTTTTCTGAGCTTTGAACAGCTAAGCTTACCAAGCTAGCTAGCTTATCCAATGTACATCATCACATGAATGAATTTCTAGTTGGTTCTTCTGCTGTTTGCAAACTGTATTACCACTGCAGGGTTTAGATAGTTTTGTGCACTGGGTTCAGATTGTTGGTGTGCACTGGATTCTGTACCAATTTATACAATGCTTTAGCTCAAATTGTTTATGAAACAACATGCTTCTCTGTCTGTTTCTGCATGCCGTAAGACAAAAAACTTGCTTGAGCAGATTGGTCAGTTTTGGAGTTATCTTACAAGAGATTGAATATAATGGAAACATAAACGTACTGCTAGCTGTCCAGAAACCAAAAACAGTGGGCATTTGCTTTTTCACATTCTTATTAGACTTGTAACATTGGCAATTGCATTTTGTAGAAACAATCATGTGCCCAGACAAAAAACTTACTTGAACAGATTGGCTGTTGTTCATATCAGTTGTGGAGTTGATTTTAGAAGACTGAACACGATTGGGCATTTTTCCTTTTCACGTTCTTAGTCATGTAAAATTGCAGTTACATTTCACCGTGTGCCATTTATTGTTAATAACTTGTTCCTGAGAGAGAGAGAGAGAGAGAGAGAGAGAGAGAGAGAGAGAGAGAGAGAGATGCTTATGATAGGCACAGTGCCTGTAGATTTTTACATTGGACTATTTACTAGGGGCAAACTGAATTAGTATATGCATATACTGTAGTACTTTCCTGCTTTGAATTAATGAACATGGCCACGTAATGGAAGAAAAAGAGCTGAAACTGTACCTTCTTGCTCTGTTCCTGCCACAGAAAATGTAATGCCACACACAGAGATGCTAGATGGGCAGCAACGGAAGATTATATACAGAGAAAACATTAACACTGAAAACTTGATGACCGGGATACAGTTGTAGCAGCATCCCAACTTGGGTTCAGGAAAAACAAAACGATAGGAGCAACACTGACATACAAACCGCTTCATTGGGCTCTTGTTTACATTTGGAGAAATCAAATTCAGAGAGAGAGAGATGCATATGACAGGCAAACCGTTCAATGGACTCTTTACTGGAGCAAACTAAATAACTACAGTAGTACATTCTTGCTTTGATACTAGAGAACGTATGAACCTGGGCACGCAATGGAGGAAAATCAACTGTAACTACATTTGCTCAAAAATAAAAATGAACCCCGCCACTTAAACACAGATAGAGGCCAGATGGGCAGCAACGGAAAATTGACAAACACGCAGAAAGATTTGCTTCAAGTATCCTAATAGCAAATTGAAAACTTGACATACAGTTGTAGCATCATCCCAGCTTAGGTTCAGAAGAAACAAAGCGACAACTGCAGCAACACTGAGCTACAAACTCAATGGACAAGTTCAAGACTCGCACACAAAGAAGAGACATGGAGATCAAAATAAAATAACCTTATATTAAGAGCCTCCCGCAAATTCACATGGAGAAGACTTGAGTTATGAAACAGAAGAAGCAGTATTATGCTTTGTCAAATGATCGTGGCGACCACCGGTTCTCAAGTCCCACCGTAGAGCACCAGTCGATTGGGCCGAACTTGACCGTACAGCTTCAGTGTTTGTTCAGCAGAAGTTCAGGAAGCCAGGACTTGCTGTCTGCTCTTCATCTTGGATGCACTCTCGTGTCGGTCTATCGGTATCCTAGAGACCCTGGTCGCCAAGCGGCATGATCATGCTTCTCTCATCTAACATCCTAGAGATGAAAATGAGCATGGTTCATGGCTGACAACCACAGTGTCACGAGGCAGCAGTTCAAAAAGCAAAGTGTCTCAGGAGGAACACAATGTGGGACAGGTATGTATGACTGACACAATTATTACATGGAGCAATCCTTAAAACGGTTTGCAGCTGAGGTAAAATGATGGAGATAGTTCCAAACAAAATAACTGTAACCTTAGTTGACAGGAGTAGTACCAGTTTTGGTTAGCCTAGTATCCATACTTTAACAGTGCATGCTAAACAACTGGTATCCGTCAGAAAAGAAAGAAAGCTAAACAACTGGTGCATGCTCTATCGCTTGTATATTGCACTTTGATTTTGCGCTGACAGTTCTACTGAACTACTAACCATCTAACTGAACAAATCATTTTGTTTACACTTTTCTTTTGGAGATGCGAACTAAATAAATTGAGATTTTCGCTGGCAGAAGTGCAAACCGTAAACTTAAGAGGACCGGAAAAAGTCACAAAACCAAGGCCCCCAAGAACCAGGGTGACACGGAAATCCAGACCCTCCAAGTGGTACCGGACGCCCATGCGGAGTTGCGGACTCATCCCCCCAACAGAATCTGCTACTGAAAGCTAACTACAAGTTTCATAAGAGCTCAACCAGGACACAAACCTTCTTCAGGGAATAAATCAAGGCTTATCTGCACATGCTCCTGCTTTTGTCTATGGTCCAACTACTGCTCTGAATTATCTGCTTACACTTGCCTTACAAGGGTGTGTATGGGCACCAAATAGTTTCAGGTGAACTTCTGAGTCAGCAGTTTTAGATCGCAGACACGTGCATTTACTTATTGTCACACATCAGGCATGGTGCTCATTACCCATATTTTGTTCATAATATCTCAAGCAGGTCTAGGGTATTCCTAGAATTTACTGGCTGCAGTACTAGTCTTTTCTACAAGAGTAACACCCAGATGCAATATCTTCCAAGTGGGTTCTTCGGTGAATATTTAACCCAGGAACTTGAACATTGTGCATTATTTATCGCTGTGGATATATCCGGCAGCTGGGAAAACAGTCAAACAGGGAGCAGCGGCTGCCTAGGCCCGGATGTCCAAAGAATGGGCCGAATAAATCTTGGAGCAGGCATCAGCAGAGGAGGTAGAAGGTGCATAAGAACCATTTTATATATTCAGAGTCTAAAACTATGCTTCATCGCTTGGGATTGAACGTTTAAATATTGCTGAATTTGTTTAATGCTTGACCCCTAAATCACTGGTCTACCAAGTGAATGGACTAATGATGTAGACAAACAACTGATCTTCTAGAAAGAAAAGAAATGATACAGTATCTAAATAAACTGATGGTCCCAATAATTCAATGCAAACTTAAAATGTCCATCATTAGCTGAGGAAGGTGTCAACTTACCAGGATCCGAAGAAGCCACCAAACCCAGGAACCCAAAAACCAGGGATACCAGGGAACCTAGGGCCACCAGGTGGAACCGGACCCCACCCTCCAGGGCACTATCCTGCAAGATCTCCCCAACCTGGTCCTCCAGGCCCAGGCGGGTACATGCCACAAAGCTAAACTAATGCTAAACTGAATACTAAACTGCTGCTGAATAGCAATCTACAGCTCCACAACTCAACCACCAAGAACAAACAGATACTTATGTTGCAGCGAAGAAGAGTTTATATGGGTACGGTGAGAACTGGTAGTCATGCACTTACCTGCTGTTCAACAGCTCACCAACTGGTCCATCTTTTCAACTATTGTCCATGCTTACTGCTACATTCCACTGACACCTTGAGCTCTAAAGATTGAGTCCAGTTCTAAAAGGAAAATATGTGGTCTAACTGTAAAATTACAACACCTACCCGGCAAATATATAAGCATATGAATCTAGCAAACCTGTCAAGAATCAGCAACTACAAATTGTGTCCCATACTTTTATATGCAAAGAACAACTTAAGACAGAACATTGGGTTGATACAATGTCCTAATTAAGACACCATAATCAATTCCTTCCGTTCAATACATACATAAGGCACATAGCTAGCACATATAATAAAAGTGCACCATAATGACTTGGCAATTTGGGCATCAACACATACATTAGTCCCTTCTGCCTGCAAGGGTACTGAAACAAACATTGATTTCATAAAACCAGATAAGTCTGAGGGCTTCTTGATCATAGAGGAAAGTAACAATTAGGCCGTTAAGAAGCACCACACTGCAACAGCTGTCAGATGAAATGTGAATCATTCAACCCTCTAGTGTTGGAAAGAAGGCATGCGGAACAAGAGTTTGTTTCAGCGGAAATTGAGTAACACTAAGTCCGTTGCGATGAAAACTAGCGACCAATTTCCCATTGATGTCAACATGATGTAGGTTGTCTTCAATTTTGACCAGCACGAGCAACTCGCCATCCCCGGGCATGACCACCACTTTCACAAGATTGCGGAACATTCCAAAATGCTCCATGTGCTCTGGCAATTCAATCTGGTATTTGAAGGCTCATGACTCGCTCTCATAGTCCCGCAGCTCTGCAACCGGCAATTCAACCCGGTATTTGAAGGCCCATGACTCGCTCTCGTAGTCCCGCGTCATCCATATGTCAATGGTTGTCAGTGCATCATTGGAGCTGTACATGCCAAGCATTCCATCCATCTCAAAGAGGTTAGCACTGCCAGGAACAGCTGGAGCACGCATCTGCCGGAAGGACTCGGTTGTGGTGTTGAATAATTTTATCATGTTGCTTGCCCCCACATGCTGCTGGACGTGCCAATGCAGGCTGCCACGGCACAGGACGGAAGAGGATCCATCTACCATCGTGTGCTCCGCACCGGGGCAGCTTATGCGTCTTGGCGGCTGGCCGGAGCCCAATGTGTAGACGTAGGAGTCATGAGGTGCCAGAATTGTACGATTGCACTTTCCGAGCAACAGTCTGTACTCGCCGGTAGGGCTGTGAGGGTACATCCCCAAGAGCGCGAAGCGATCAATCTCCTCGAGGCGAGCATGCTGACGAGTCGCTGGGTTGCAGATGGAGTAGCCCAAGTGCAGGCTGCCGATGAGTAGGAGGCCGTCGCAGGAGGCCTCGGGACTGAAGAAGGAGTCGCCTAGTCGCGCGACAGACTGGAGCTGGTCGGCGGCGGCAAGCCCCGCCTCCGCCCGGTGGTCGAAGGGGATGACGTATAGGGAAACGCCGTCGCCGCTGGAGAAGTCGTAGCCGCATATGAGGGGGAGGGAGGGCTGGCGGGCGTGGTGAGCGAGGAGGAAGTCGCGGGTGGAGGTGGCGCGGCGCCAGGCTGGGCACACGGAACGGCAGCGGAGAAGGGATTTGGGGGGCAGGCGCACGAGGATCTCCCAGACGGTGATCTCGTCCAGGAGGCCGTGGAGGAGAGGCGCCGCTTCTTCTGCACTTGGGCCCTCCGCCATGGTCGCCGGCTGGGAGCTCTCGATCCGTCCCGTACTCCCGTCCCGCCTGGGAGCACAGCAAGAGAAGTGGTGGAGTAGCGGTAATGACGTCGGAGGCGGATGCTAGTTCAGGGAAACAACTGGTGAGGGATGGCGGCGAGCAGGCATGTCTGCCAGGCGGCAAGCGGGGTGAGGAGGAAGAGAGTGGCGGCGGGGTAGGAAGAAGAGGAGCGACGCCTGCGTTGCTAGCCGCTAGGGCAGGGCCGCAGGCCCGCAGCCGGCAGGGGAGGTTTCAGTGGCTAGCTGGGCCTCTTGGGCTTAGGGGGTTTCTTGTCCCTCTTTTTTCTATGTTCCATTTTTTCCATTTTCCAAACATTTTCAGAAAGATAATACTAAAAGAGAAGGAAGATCTGGAGAATTTGAAAAAAGTTCGTGTTTGTTTCAAAAAATTGCAACATACCCCAAAATATTATATTTTGGATTTTTAAATAAAACATGAAAATTGGAAGAAGTCTGTATAAAACCACCTTCCGATAAAATTTAGCAAAATACTTTTGTAAAACGCTAATATTCAGCCAGGGACTCATCTCGTACTCTCATGTACTCCGCTTCCTATGTGTCCGATCGGTTATGACCGCTCGGTCCACAAACACGAAATGAACCTGGTCTCTTCTCCCCCAAAACCCCCTAATCTGTTTTTCTGCAAGAGACTAGAATCATTTCAGACGCCATAGGCACGGGAAGGAGGCGAGGGCAGAGAGGGAGGTGACGGCTGCTGGAACCAGTAGCGACGGCGGCGGCGGCAGAGGCTTTGGTTCGGAGGTCTTGCTCTTTCTCCTTGAACGGGCAAGGCCGTGTTGCGTGTCAATGAGGGAGTTCTCGCAAAACAGAGAGAGGGCTCTCGAAGATGGATTGTGTCTATGCTGCTGTACAGTTTCTAAAAAAAAGACCGTTGTCTGATTGTATAGTATTGAATAATTTCAGCAATGTCAAGTAGTAATCTAATTTGAATTAGTTCAAAACAATTTCAGTCAGCCAATATGCCAAATCATATTCAGATGAGTGGAATGTAACACAAACATCTCGACCCAATTTGAATGGAACACCAACACTACGGATGCCTGTAAGATTGTAAAACTGATGTAAGATTAGAAGATTAATCTCGCATTGATGCCTGTGATATTTTCTGTGTACATGAGAAATCAAAGTACTACGTGTCAAGAAACAGACTCTGAACGATTTAATCATAACTTAGTTGTACAAGCTACAAGGTGACTACCGAGACGCAAATTTATCTCCCATGGCAACAGCGACAAATATCAGCCAGCTAGTATAATTCCTCTATCCTAAAATAAGTGATTTAATAACTCTTTCTGTATATGTATGTATCTAGACACTAAAACATGTCTAGGTACATGCATACATATCTCACTTATTTTAAACATTGCAAAACTTGATCCTAAAATAATCAGTTGCTATTTCATTGGCTATCCTTAAAGAATAAAAAGTTTTCGTTTCTACTGTCTAGACAGATATACAAAGTTTGTAGAAAAAAGATATGTTGTCTTCTGAGAGGATGAAATAATGAGGGGGAGCATGGTAGCTCGGAAAATTGATCTTGAAGAGAAGAGGGTGCATGCACCTAATCCGATGACTCGAGAGTCATTCTTCTCGCTACATGTTATTCCTGCATCGACAACCCCTGAGGTTATGGTGCAAGCACCTATTGCAACTCCACCCATGGCAACAATGAGTGAAGATCCGGAACCTGTCCGTCATGACCCGATTGAACCCACTGTTGAGCATCAAAGGAAGCAGCAACAGCAGTAGCCACCTCCAGTAGATACACCACATGTTGAGACACATGATGTGCCAGTACATGAGGCCCCTAAAAGGTCTCAACGAGCTAAAAGATCAGCAATTCCTACTGATTATAAAGTTTATAACACAGAAAGAATTCATATGGAGAATGATCCCACTTCATTTGAAGAACACATGAGTGGCCCTCACTCATCGAAGTGGCTAGAGGCTATGGAAGATGAGATGAAATCGATGAGTTCCAACGAAGTTTGGGACTTAGAGGAAATTCTAAAAGGAGCCAAAACAGTAGGCTGTAAATGGGTTCACAAAACAAAATATGACTCTGGAGGGAATGTGGAGAAGTACAAAGCACGACTTGTGGCAAAAAGATTTACACAAAGAGAAGGAGTAGATTACAGTGAGACTTTTTCTCCAATCTCATGTAAGGATTCCTTCAGAATCATAATGGTACTAGTTGCACATTTTGATTTAGAGCTACATCAAATGAATGTAAAGATGGCATTTCTAAACGGGGATTTAGAAGAAAGTGTCTACATGAAATAACCCAAGGGTTTTGTCATGGAAGGCGAGGAAAACATGGGATGCTGCCTAAAGAAATCTATTTATGGATTAAAGCAAGCTTATAGACACTGAAAAAAATGAAAGAGTGTCTAGGACGAACTAGACACTACTACTATATAGGAGAAGGTGAGTCTCGAACATGGGCTGCCTAGCACAGGACCTCTTGTGCTAGACAGAAGACCCCCTAAAGTTTAATGAGACCATTAAGAAATTTGGATTTAAAGAGAATGTTAAAGACAACTACGTTTATACAAAGTTTAAAAGTGGGAAATATATTTTCCTAATTCTGTATGTGGATGATATCTTGCTTGTTAGCAGTTATGTCAGTCTACTACTAGAAGCAAATAAGTTCTTGTTCTCAAATTTTGATATGAAATATCTTGGTGAAGTTTCATATATTTTGGGCATAGAAATTCACCGAGATAGGAAAAATGGGGTTCTAGGACTATCGCAAAAGGCATACTTAGAAAAGATTCTAAATAAATACAGTATGCATGCGTGTAATGCCACACCTACTCCTATAGTCAAGGTCGACAGTTTTGGAAAATTTCAATGTCTCGAGAGTCAATACGAGATCTATCAAATGAAAGCAATACCAGATGCTTCGGCTGTTGGAAGCTTATAGTATGCACAAGTGTGCACTCGTCCTGACTTAGCTTTTATCACCGCGGTACTCGATAGATATCAAGAGAATCTGGGCATAGAGCACTGGAAGATGGTAAAAAAAGCATTGCGTTATGCACAAGGCACAAAAGACCTCATGCTAACATATAGAAGGTCTAATTCCCTAGAGATAAGAGGGTATTCAGATGCAGATTTTGCGGGAGACACAGATGATAGAAAATCCATGATTGTATACGTCTTCACTCTTGTAGGTGGGGCTATTTCGTGGAGAAGCTCCAAATAGTCAATAGTTGCATCATCCACGATATATGCATAATTTATAGCATGTTATGAGACCATGGGGTAGGCGATATGGTTAAATAAATTTATACCCGACTTGAAAGTGGTAGATTGCATTGACAAACCAGTAAAGATGTACTGTGACACCCAGCCTGGAGTATTCTATACTCACAACAACAAGTCGAGTAATGCTTCCAAACCAATAGAGATAAAGTATTATAATGTGAAAGATAAAATCTAGGATCACACTATAAGTCTCAAGCATAGAAGGACAAAGGATATGCTTGCAGATCCGCTAACGAAAGGCTTACACCCAATATGTTCAAGGAACACTTAGTCGACATGGGTTTAAGGGAAAGCCTATGATTTCTAAATCATGAGAGGCCCAAAAGGAACATAATTAGTTTCAAAACAGAGAGGTATATTGTAGCTATCTGATTCTATTGGCAATTGAGCTATGACGATGAAATATGCTCTATGTACTGATCTGTGGTGAAACTATTAAAGCATAAAGTATAAAGTTAAAAGTAAAGTTGAGATCAAAGGGGAGAATGTTAGATTGATCTCCACCCGTTTGAGCCTAATGGCTCAACGGACCCCTTTGACTGCGCCCTGACCGGGGGAGCCCAACCCTCATCTGGTTGGTGGGCCCCTATCGCTAGCGCTATATAAAGAGGTGGGGGCTGGCTGCACGCGGTACGAGGTTCACCGTGAGCCGCACTCCCTACCGATCTAGGGTTAGCGCTAGGCCGACGGGAAGCTCCGCCGCCTTGTCCACGCATAGCCACGCTCTCGCCATCGACCACCATGGCCCATGCCTCGGGTTCCTCGAGCCAGGGAGAAGGTACACTTCCCCTCTGCCATCTCTCTATCTGCTCTCTCTCAGATCCCTACTGATTCAATTCACATATGAATTCTACTGGTTAGATCTACCTAGATGATCCTATAGCAAATATATCACACTTAGGCCCTCCACCATGGTCGCCGACTGGGATCTCTCGATCCGTCCCATCCCAGGAGCACATCAAGAGAAGTGGTGGAGTAGCGGTAATGACGGCGAATGCGGATGCTAGTTCAAGGAAACAACTTGCGAGGGACAGCGGCGAGCAGGCATGTCTGCCAGGCGTCAAGCGGGGTGACTGGGTGAGAGTGGCGGCAGGGTAGGAAGAAGAGGAGCGACGCCTATGTCGCTAGCCTCTAGGGCAGGGCCACTGGACCACACCCGTCAAGGGAGGTTTCGGTGGCTTGCTGGGCCTCTTTGACTGGCTCGGGGGTTCTTCTCCCTCTTTTTTTATGTTCCATTTTCCAAACATTTTCAGAAAGATAAGTGGAGAAGGAATATCTAGAGAAAGATACTATTATATTTTGGATTTTTAAATAAAACATGAAAATTGGAATAAGTGTTTATAAAACCTTCGCATAAAATTTAGCAAAATACTTTTGCAAAACGCTAATATTTAGCCAGGGACTCATCTCGTACTTTGGTGTACTCCGCTTCCTACGTGTCCGATCGGTTATGATCGCTCGGTCCGCAAACACATAATGAACTTGGTATCTTCTCCCACAAAACCCCCAATATGTTTACTTGCAAGAGACCAGGGAGGGAGGTGTCTCTCGATGATGGATTGTGTCTATGCTGCTGTACAGTTTCTAAAAAAAGACCGTTGTCTGATTGTATATAGTATTGAATAATTTCAGCAACGTCAAGTAGTAATCTAATTTGAATTGGTTCAAAACAATTTCAGCCAGCCAATATGCCAAATCATATTCAGATGAGTGGAATGTAATACAAACATATCGACCCAATTTGAGTGGAACACCGACACTACGAATGCCTATAAGATTGTAAAACTGAGGTAAGATACAGACTCTGAACGATTTAATCATAACTTAGTTGTATAAGCTACAAGGTGATTATCGAGACACAAATTTATCTGCCATGGCAACACCGACAAATATCAGCCAACTAGTATAATTCCACCCTCCCACTCGTGTCGAACCCTAGGGCGACACCAGGGGCGTCGCCGCACGCCGCCCAAGGTCCTCCGCCGCCATTGCTCCTCTCGCCGCCGTTGCCGCCGACCTTGCCGCCGTGGCGGCGGGCCCGGCCGCCGAAGGTGGTTTGGGGTGGGTGGAGGCCGGAGTTGACCGCCATGGCTGCTAGGGAAGATGCGGCCGGTTCGACGACGGCTAGCAACCAGGGCGACGCCCCTGGTTGGGGTGGTGGTGGAGGTCCCTCCCGGCGGCGCCATGACCGATAGTGGAAGTCTAGGGCCAAGCTGGATGGTGTTGGAAACCCTAGATCTTCAGATCTGGGACTCCGATGCTACCTCCCCGGTCCTCTTCGCTGCTGGTAGGGCCGGATCTGGGAGGGGTCGACCCTGCTCTGTTGTCATCTCTCTCGTTACCGGGCTAGCCGCAGGGCTGCTGGTATGGTTGGTGCAGCGAATCTTGCAGGTTACCGGTGGGTGGCGAGGGGGCTACCGGCTCGGTTTGAATAAAGGTGGTTGTCCTCGGATTCTTCTCTCACCAAGATGAAAATCTACTTGATGCGTGTCTCCATTGATCTGGTCGGAGTGTCGATGAAAGGATAGAGATGTCGTCTAGAGGGGGTGAATAGGCAATTTAAAAACTATTACGGTTTTGGCTTGATAGAATGCGGAAATTAAACTAACGTTTATTTTACAAGCACAAAACCTAAATACACTAGGCTCAACTAAGTGCACCAACAACAAGTTAAGCTAAGCAAGATAGCACAAGATAAATATACCACAAGAGATAAGCAAGATATAAGTACTTCAAGCTCGATGGCTATCACAAGGAAAGTAAGCTCGGGTATAGAGATAACTGAGCCACGCGGAGCCGTGTTCCATTACAAGTAAGGTACGTCACGTTGGAGAGGTGTGGGATTCCACGAAGGATTTCCCAATGCCACGAAGGTTCACCTTCTTCTCCGAGTCTATCCCACGAAGGAATAGGCCATTTCCTTATGGCTAGCTTTTCCTCCACTCCGGAGATAGCAAGCTCCACAACCACTTCACAAGCTCCACGAAGGAGAAGCCCGGGTCTCTTCACAATCTTCCACGAAGAGGACACCGCGGAACCAACCACCAAGCCAACTAGGAGGTCACCCTCCAAGAGCAACAAGCTCATGGTCTCTCACTCGAACAAATCGTAATGGAGAGCTCAAAACTTATGCAAGAATGCAAAGCAAGAACACCAAGGGTGTGAAATCCCTCACTCTCAAATCCCACCAAAGCAACAAGTGCTAGGGAGGAATTAGAGAGGAAGAACAATGGTGGAAGTCAACCAATGACTTCAAGATTTGGATCCAATGGTTTCCCCTCACTTAGAGGAGGAATTGATTGGTGGGAATTGTAGATCTAGATCTCCTCTTCCAAAGCCCTCAAAAAGGTGCAAGAATCATAGGAGGGAAGGGGGAGGAGGCAAGCTCAAGAGGTTCAACAATGGAGGTCAATTTCGTGGTAAAGAACACCAAAAAACGTTGGGGTAAGAACCCTCTTTTATAGGGAAAAGCAAATATGGCCGTTCGAGAGAAAACAGCGAAAACCGGTCTAAAAGTCGGTTGGACCAGCCCCAGAACTGGGAAACTCGGTCCCCAGGCCGGTGGACTGGCCTACAGACCGAAAAACCTCTCTTTGCCAACTCGGAATAGACTCGGTCGCGAAAACCAGAAAATCCGGTCTACCGGCGCTGGCACCGGACCGTCCGGTGTGGGGCTTGGTTGAACCGGATCTAGAACCGAGATGAAACTGACTTCACGAAAAACGCAATAACATTTGCATCCGGACTCCGATTTCGATGATCTTGGGCTTGTTTTGAATAGGAGAAAAAGCTCTACAATATGGTGCATGAAAACATAATAGTCCAACAAAGGAGGGTAGAACAAAATGAGGAAAGGTATGAAGCCTCCCTATGAGAAGAACCGGTAAAACCTTCAGACTCGAAAATGCCATAGAAGATGCATACGAATTCCGTTTTCGATGAAATTGGGCTTGTTGAAGAGCTAGCGACAAGCTCAAGAACCTCACATGGAGAAACACCAAGAAGCTACAAAATAGAAAGATGCAAAGTATGCAAAGGATTGAGCTCCCTATAACGATGTGATCAAGTTACCCAACCGAAAGCCCCTCTTGATAGTGCGGCTATCTATCCTATAACCTGGTCTCCCAACAACCACCTTGAGACCGGTAAAAGGAAAACCTAGCAAGGACATAACTTTGCCTTGCGCATCCCGCTTGATCTTGATGACAACGCTTCAAGCTCCATCCAAGCCGGAATGCATCACTTGATCATTGTTGCTTCTTGAAGACTCATAATTTGCTCCCCCATACACCACTATGGGATAGCTTCATTAGGACACATCTTCACATGTCCATTATCACCAATATGGACGAAAAGCTTCAAGCAAATGATCTTCTCGAGATGCTTATCTTGAACTTGCCCTTCTCAACCCACAAGATCCATGTGGTACATTCTTTATGCTTCATGTGTTGACCAACTTGAAATCACTCTTCACTCTTTGTATTGGTAAACCAAGTATATCCTCATGCTCCATCTCAATATCTTGAGGTACATAAAGAATTGTTCATTTGATTACATGCTCTAAATCTTAGTCAACCATAGCTCAAATAATGAGGCTATCATGACACCGGCTTAGAGCCATATCTTCAATTCTTATATTGAGATCACACTCTCAAGATCTTGAACATATCATATTCTTCTCTTCAATTTGATGATCTTGATGCCAAAACTCAAGGTATATCTTTATCTTCATGGCATCCATACTTGAATCCAACATATGGACTACAAGCATGACATATGGAATATTCCTTCATATAAAACTCAATGAAAACATTAGTCCATAGGGATTGTCATTAATCACCAAAACCACATATAGGGGCAATTACCCTTTCAATCTCCCCCATTTTGGTAATTGATGACAATCACAACAAGAGGGTTTATATAATGAATATTAGAAACAAGTACGCAACTTATCCGAGAATAAGTTGTATACAAGAGGTTGTATTTGATATGGTTAATTAACAGAGAGATACTAGCCCATATCAAAACCAATTCTACTCACACAAACTATAACTAATGCAAGAGATGTGAGTAGAACCAACATATATAGAGCAAACTCCTCCACAATATATGCACGTGTGATGAACTTGAATTTCATTGCATACATTGTCAAGCATAACCTTTGGGAGAGTTTCCAATATATATTCAACCATGCAATACATAATAAAGATGAAATGCATGAAAGGCAAACACTTAAGAACAAACCAATCTTAAGTAGAAAACCATTTCCCTTAAAACTCTCTAAACTTCTCCCCCATTGACAACAAGTGCCAAAATGGACGATAAAGTTAGAAGGCCAATATAGTTCAAGTTCCTCCCAAGGTGTGCATTTCTCATAATATGAGTGAAATCATATGCACATATCCAATGACGAATACTTGGAGGAAATCAACTATATTGAGGATCAAATATTGCTAAAAGGATAACAAGGTGAAGAAACTTCAACGGATGAAGCAAGCAATCAAAAGATCCAAATAATCAAATGGACAAATATTGATCTAAATGAAATAAGGAAGCTCCCCAAGGTTTGTGCATAAATGAGTTGTTTCATTTGAATACAATATGCACAAGCATGGAATCCTCACTTCCTCTATATCATTTAGAACACAACCAAGATACAAGGAGTAGAGATATAAATCAATACACTTGTCAAGACAAGCTTAAGTCAAAAAGAAACCAAATATGAGATATGAGTGCGCGAAGATGCAATAAAAGTAAACCGAGCACTCATAAATCAAGACCTTACCAAAACCATTAAAAACTAAGCGGATAAGTGAGATGGTTGGCAAAAGGCGAGGATATCAAGGCGAGAGATTAACACTCTTGTGTATATAAGTTTCTAATTGGGAAAACATGAGAATAATCCACAAAGAAACATCCACACATAAGAGGTTAATAAAGATAAGAAAACATGATATCCAAGAGGAAGTCATAAGATATACCAAAAAATGATATTTTGCTTAAGTGCATATATATAGCCCATGGCTCTATTTTCTCTTATGGTATATCAATGAACTTCACCAAAGGAAAAGAAAACCTCAAAAACATCAAAAGTAACACTAAGGGAACTAATGCTAGTTGGGATATTTTGAGAAAGGCAACAAGTATCAAAAGGAAGGATTTAATGCAATTTCAACAATATTGCACATGAGAGCACCTTGAGGAATTGATATGCAATAAATTGCTAGAAGGCATATTTGGGATTGGTGAATCATGAACATGATTATATATACTCCCCATTATATGCATCATCTCAAATTACTCACATAAGCAATAAGGATAGAAAAGTCTTTCAAAGATACATGCAAGAACCGCAATATTTACAAACAAATAAACTCATGCCATGATGCAACCTACAAGAGATTGGATGGAAGAATAGTATGCATGAATAAGATACTTGTTACCGAGATAGCAATGGTATGATGTAGTAGATAAGAATTCTTCGATCATCCTAGCTTGGCTCCAATTATCATGTGGTGACAACACGTTCCTTATAGATAAGACAAGCATCCATTGCATCTCCAATGTACCTAAAACAACATTCAAGTACATCTTGGTCCCCAAACTTATTGGGTCCAAAGTGGTTAGAATAACCACAACACATAGGACATACTCCATAAAAATATGTGCATATTTAGAGATGAAATTTGAATTTCATGCACATCATAGCCGTGTAAGGATTTGATGGAGTATACCCTATATATTGGATCAAAGAAAGCAAAACATGATATAAGATATACATTTAGTAAACATGCATGCACGAGACTTTTAAGAACCAATGGATATATAATTTGGACAAAACACCAAAATATTCAAGAAGGCATACAAGGTGTGACAAAACACATTTGTTGTCCAAACTATATCAAAGAATCAAATCAACACAAGATTTGTTCAACAAAGTTCAACAAATGAACCAAGCAAAAACTATTGAGCATAAAAGATGAGATAAAAACATAAATGCTTAAAGATTTATCTCATTCAAGCAAATAACATAGAGAAGAAAGAATGAGATAACAAACTCCCAAAAGAGCAAGGTTTCAACAAATAAACCGAACCCTTAACACTTTTCACAATGGCACAAGGTTCCGAAGAAAATGTTTGTCTTCCACTAAAAGCACATTTGATAATAAGCAAAAACACCATCAAAGAGATGTTCAAAAGCCAAGGAAGACAATGGGAGGCACAACAATTTTTGGAAAGAAAAAAAGGCAATAGGAGGTGAAATCCAAGGTGAAGATGATCCACAAATGCTACCACACACAAGTATATCAATTGTCGAAGACAATGAGTGTATTGGAATTTATTTTCGGTGGTATATTGCACGGATATTTAAAGATAAATCTTCACAATAAAAAGCATAGGATAGGAATAAAATAAAAAGGTTAAGCACTATGCAAAGATAGAGATTCTTGATAGCTTCAACTAGTCACACAATCATGCAAAGCAATGATTATAATAACTTGAAGCAAATGGTCTCCTAAATAAGATATAGAGATATGCATTTGAGGAAGGCCACACCAAGAATTTCTTACTAAAGCAAAGACCGAAAAGACGAGCAATAAAAGCTTCTAACAAAAATTAGGACCTTGTTTGAGCTAACATGCCACCTAGATACAAGATAATTAACAATATCAACTCTAAGTGGCACCACCTCATATGTTCACATTTCCTAGGATTGTGATATGAAAAAGAAGCATATTACTCCCCCATAATGTGGTATTCAATTTTTTCTTAATAAGAGGAAAAACAACCTCAACTAGAGATAATTAATGGACATTTATAATTTGAATTTCTCATGAGTATGACACACCACATAGTGACTAGATAAGCTTGCAATATCAATACTAAGTGGTAGTACTCATGTACACACATTTTAATGTTTGAGGGATGCGCAAGGCATATCACTCTCCCAAAATGGGATGTTCCATTAATCACTCGAAAAGAGCCAAAAAAGATATCATCAAGATGCATTAGAGGCTCAAAGCAAAACACACAAGTAAATGATGTGCCAAACACATAGACATACTTGAATACACAAAATAAGCAAACATGAGGCACAACAAATACAAACACATACTTGGTACAAAACCAAAACATGTAAAGGGGCAAGTAACTTACAATATAAAAGAGTTGAGTTCGAGTTACTGCAAAGAGGCACATTGGGTATATGGTAGGGAGATGATAATCCTTATAACTTGGCTTTATAAAATATAATATATGAAGATCCCTTAATTCTTCATGAGTTATCCAAGTCTCCAATGCCCTCCAAAAACACCTATTGATCAAGTTTGAGCTTTTTGGTCCCCAACCAAGTTGGGTCCTAAGAGGTTAGTCACAATAGGCTTGGCAACCCAAATGGTTCGTTTCTTGACACCACTTTGAGTTCTAACAAACTTGGCAAACACATTGCCATCCTTATCCTTCCCAAGAGAATAATAACCATCAACAATGATAGGGTTAGATAAGGTACCATTTGAACATGAAGAGACCAAGTGCCCCTTCTCACGACATATGTAGCAACAAGTTCTCCCATTTCTCTTCTTTATTGATTTCTTGTCTTGGGGAGCCTTATCTTGATTCTTCTTAGGAAGTGTCCTAGCTTCAACTTGAGGTTGAGATTGGGCTTGACCTTGACCTTGTGGCCGCTTCCCTTGTTGCTTCTCATTCAAGTGTTTTTTTTTCAATGGACAAGATCTTACATGATGTCCTACAACCTTGCACTTGAAGCAAATAATCTTGGCCGAATCTTTGACTTGGTCTTGGCCCTTCTTCTTGTTGCTCTTGGACTTTTTCTTGTTATTGGATTTGAATCCAAGTCCACTTTTATCATTGGGGTATTTTTGCACATTCAAAATATTATCGAGTGTGGATTTGCCTTCATGACTCTTTTTCAAGTCTTTCTTCAAAGAAGTGACTTGGGCCTTGAGCTCTTTGATTTCCTCTACATGGTTAGTAGAAATAGAGGTACTAGAGGAATAGAATCTTCATTGTTAGAGCAACAAGGCAAAGCAAGTAATCCAACACAAGGTTTATCACTAGTATGACTAGAAGGATCACTAGGACTAGCACATGGCAAAATAGCATTTTGAGTAGAAGTTGTGCTAATGTCCAAAATAGGCTCACAAGATGTTACCTTAGTTATACTTGCCTCACAAGCTAATTTTAGCCCATCATAAGAGATTAGAAGATCATTATGAGAGGCCAAGAGCTTTTCATGACTTTCTTCCAATTTCCCATAATTGCTAGTTAGCAACTCAAGTTGAGCCCTTAGCTCAACATTCTCCTTTAGGGTAGATGCTTCACAAGAAGTAGAGTTAGTAGCACTAGCATCATTAATAGATTTTTCCTTTTCAAGCTCATAAGATTCAATTTTTTGTATGTGGATACAATTAGTGTGCTTCTCCTCGGCAATCTCTTGCTTAAGGAGATTGAATCTCTGACTCCCATCATCAAGTTGGAAATCCAACTCCTCTATGGTTTCCGCTTGTTTA
Organism: Avena eriantha; assembly: GCA_910589775.1. Taxonomy (NCBI): domain Eukaryota; kingdom Viridiplantae; phylum Streptophyta; class Magnoliopsida; order Poales; family Poaceae; genus Avena; species Avena eriantha. Next base: position 345,820,966 of record OU342746.1, on the reverse strand, counting down.
GTTATGGTGTCCATAACGTGTTTGATACAAGCAACGACCTTATTATTACCACGAAGAGAGGTACACAAAAATATCAGCTCAAGCACAAGAGCTCTAGTATCCTTATCAAGGTCATCATCACTATCATCATTATCATTGCTATTATCTAGAGAAGATATGTTGGGATCCAAAGTAGGAGATACCTTTGATCCTCTTGCCATAAGGCACATGTGAGCACGGGAGGATGAAGATGAGGATATTCTTGAATCTTCATTCATGATCGTGTCTTGCTCCATAGGGTGTTTGATTTTCTCTACATTGTTAGATACACAACTAGAGGAAATAGAAGCATTTTGTTTATTGGAACAAGACAAATTAAGCATATCATCTACACTAGTACTCAAAATAATTTCTAGACAAATGCAAGGACTAGCAACACAAGGGGATATATAATTATCGTTGCAAGAAGTGCTTAAGTCCAAACTCTCTACACCATTAGCATTTATAAAACAAGAATCATTAGTGTAAATAGAAATACTACCATCATCACATATGATTTCTCCACTCACCATGCCATTACCTTGTGACTTGTCACATGTAGGTTAAGTGGAAGGAAATGAAATCTCATTGCGGACGGAGGTGGAAGCAATTTGGAGCTCTTCATGATGTGAAGGAGAAGAGAGCTCCTCGGAGATACCACCGACCCTATGAGAAATGGACCCACCAAATATTTCTTTAATCTTGGTCCACATCTCATGAGATGACTTGCGCTTTACATTTGTCGAGAACAAATTAACTATGGGGCTCAAAGAGAAAATAAGCTCATTAGATACTTGAGCTTCGAGATGTAAAATTTTCTCATCCTCTAAAGATAGATTTTGAGGATCCATCGGAGGAGAAAAACCTACATCTAGAAATCGCTCAATATTTGGACACAAGGTCCGAAGATTACAAAGCAAGCAATTTCTCCATAAAATATAATTTGTGCCATCAAAGATAACTGTGTCATTGTGCACTATACTACTAGCCGACATCTTTACACTCTAGGCGGTGAAGCCTAAACAAGGAGAGACCTTGCTCTGATACCAATTGAAAGGATAGATATGTCGCCTAGAGGGGGGTGAATAGGAAATTTAAAAACTATTATGGTTTTGGCTTGATAGAATGCAGAAATTAAACTACAGTTTATTTTACAAGCACAAAACCTAAATACACTAGGCTCAACTAAGTGCACCAACAACAAGTTAAGCTAAGCAAGATATCACAAGATAAATATACCATAAGTGATAAGGAAGATATAAGTACTTCAAGCTCGATGGCTATCACAAGGAAAGTAAGCTCGGGTATAGAGATAACCGAGCCACGCGGAGACGAAGATGTATTCCTCTGTTCTCTTACAAGTAAGGTACGTCACGTTGGAGAGGTGTGGGATTCCACGAAGGATTTCCCAATGCCACGAAGGCTCACCTTCTTCTCCGAGTCTATCCCACGAAGGAATATGCCCTTTCCTTATGGCTAGCTTTTCCTCCACTCCAGAGATATCAAGCTCCACAACCACTTCACAAGCTCCACGAAGGAGAAGCCCGGGTCTCTTCACAATCTTCCACGAAGAGGACACCGCAGAACCAACCACCAAGCCAACTAGGAGGTCACCCTCCAAGAGCAACAAGCTCACGGTCTCTCACTTGAACAAATCGTAATGGAGAGCTCAAAACTTATGCAAGAATGCAAAGCAAGAACACCAAGGGTGTGAAATCCCTCACTCTCAAATCCCACCAAAGCAACAAATGCTAGGGAGGAATTAGAGAGGAAGAACAATGGTGGAAGTCAACCAATGACTTCAAGATCTAGATCCAATGGTTTCCCCTCACTTAGAGGAGGAATTGATTGGTGGGAATTGTAGATCTAGATCTCCTCTTCCAAAGCCCTCAAAAAGGTGCAAGAATCATAGGATGGAAGGGGGATGAGGCAAGCTCAAGAGGTTCAACAATGGAGGTCAATTTCGTGGTCAAGAACACCAAAAAACGTTGGGGGAAGAACCCTCTTTTATAGGGAAAAGAAAATATGGCCGTTGGAGAGAAAACAGCGAAAACCAGGTCTAAAAGTCGGTTGGACCGGCCCCAGAACCGGGAAACTCGGTCCCCAGACCGGTGGACCGGCCTACAGACCGAAAAACCTCTGTTTGCCAACTCGGAATAGACTCGGTCGCGAAAACCGAAAAATCTGGTCTGAGATCCGGTCTACCGGCGCTGGCACCGGACCGTCCGGTGTGGGGCTCGGTTGAACCGGATCCACAACCGAGATGAAACCGACTTCACGAAAAATGCAATAACTTTTGCATCCGGACTCCGATTTCGATAATCTTGGGCTTGTTTTGAAGACGAGAACAAGATGTACAATATGGTGCATGAAACATCATAGTACAAAAAAGGAGGGTAGAACCAAATGAGGAAAGGTATGAAGCCTCCCTATGAGAAGAACCGGTAAAACCTTCAAACTCGAAAACGCCATAGAAGATGCATACAAATTCCGTTTTCGATGAACTTGGGCTTGTTGAAGAGCTAGCGACAAGCTCAAGAACCTCACACGGAGAATCACCAAGAATCAACAAAATAGGAAGATGCAAAGTATGCAAAGGATTGAGCTCCCTATGACGATGTGATCAAGTTACCCAACCGAAAGCCCCTCTTGATAGTGCGGCTATCTATCCTATAACCCGGTCTCCCAACAACCACCTTGAGACCGGTAAAAGGAAAACCTAGCAAGGACATACCTTTGCCTTGCGCATCCCGCTTGATCTTGATGACAACGCTTCAAGCTCCATCCAAGCCGGAATGCATCACTTGATCATTGTTGCTTCGTGAAGACTCATAATTTGCTCCCCCATACACCACTATGGGATAGATTCATTAGGACACATCTTCACATGTCCATTATCACCAATATGGACGGCAAGCTTCAAGCAAATGATCTTCTCGAGATGCTTATCTTGAACTTGCCCTTCTCAACCCACAAGATCCATGTGGTACATTCTTTATGCTTCATGTGTTGACCAACTTGAAATCACTCTTCACTCTTTGTATTGGTAAACCAAGTATCTTCTCATGCTCCATCTCAATATCTTGAGGTACATAAAGAATTGTTCATTTGATTACATGCTCTAAATGTTAGTCAACCATAGCTCAAATAATGAGGCTATCATGACACCGGCTTAGAGCCATATCTTCAATTCTTATATTGAGATCACACTCTCAAGATCTTGAACATATCATATTCTTCTCTTCAATTTGATGATCTTGATGCCAAAACTCAAGGTATATCTTTATCTTCATGGCATCCATACTTGAATCCAACATATGGACTACAAGCATGACATATGGAATATTCCTTCATATAAAACTCAATGAAAACATTAGTCCATAGGGATTGTCATTAATCACCAAAACCACATATAGGGGCAATTACCCTTTCAGTCGAGTTCCGGAAGGCTATGTCTGCGAACTTCCATGGGCGCATCATGCCTGAAGATTGCTGGATCGGAAGGTTATTCGGTCGGGCGTACCCATATTTTTTCTGGCCGTTTGGGTTCAGAGGGTGCGCTTCGAAGCTCTGTTGGCTGTTAATATCATGGGGCATGTTCTCGTTCCATGCTGCTGACGGAGAATGTCATGGAGACTGGGATCTGAGGACTGACTATGGTAGTTTGAGTCTGGGTGGTGATGACGAATTGGCTTGGTGACTCATGACTTGGAGCAGTGGCATGCGAGTGGGGGCGACTGCATAGGAGAGGTTCATAGTCCTACCTTTCAGGGTGAAAACCCAGGGTCTAGTCTAAATTGGTTGTGCCTAGCAATGACCTTGTTGAAGGTATTGTTTTGAGAGAGTGGACTTTCTTCAGGGTGAAAACCTAAGATCTATGATCGGGAGATGACGGTGTTTGTGCATTATTCCCTTCTTGGAGGCGTCGCTTTTGGAGAAGCTGGAATTCTGGTGCTGTCTTGGTGGTGGTTGTACTACTGGTTCAATGAATGAATCACTGTAGCGGAACTTTTCTTTTTTGTAATTCTTCTCTTTTTTTACTATGTGCATCCGTATAGCCGCTAGGGCGATACGTTGTTGCAGAAGCTGGATGTAATTGGTATCTTTTAATATTAATATATGTTTCTTTTAAAAAAAAGTGATTTAATAACTCTTTCTGTATCTAGACACTAAAACATGTCTAGATACATACGTATCTCACTTATTTTAGGACGGAGTGACCGACGGAGTGAGTATAAGCTATAAACCACGACACTTAGCTAGACATGAAACTGACTCGAACTGTTACTAATATAATATACCACGGACGCTACGCTGCTTTTGGATTCGTTGTCCATCTCCTAATCAAACTACTGCTGTCAGCAGTCCGATTCAAACACAACCAGCTTGTGTAGTAGGGCTCGGACATGAGCAACTAACTCAACACTGACACGTATTACTTGTGATTATTGCTAACATCGTCGGATTTGCATTGCATGCCGTAAGTTGAGTCCGAATCCGAGTCCGAGTGCTTGTCGAATAAGCCTAGCAGTGATCTGTCCATATGCGTCCATCTATATAAGATGCATCAGCCTGTGCTGCGTCAATCGATCCAACACCAACACGTACGGTGACAATGAGAAGAAATACGGAAAAAAGGAGGAGCGGAACAAGTGCCTTTGGCCACAACATGCATCAGGATGGGTGTCAATCTAAGACCGTGATGACAATGAGAAGAAATACGAAAAAGAAGAGGAGCGCCACAAGTGCCTTCGGCCAAAGTTTCCGTCGCGAGTGGAGATCGTGCTCGTCTAAAACTTACGTGATGGCCTCGGACAAAGCCAAACAGCCGCGGGAGACAAAGCCAAACAGCCGCGGGAGAGGACGGAGGATAGCAATCCTCGAAATAGGTTTTCGTCCCGCTATATTAATGTATCAACCACACGGTACGACAAACGAGATCACTACTGGAGCAAAGCAGCACAATCAAGCCCAAAACAACAAAGAAGAGAAGAAAAGAAAAGAAAACAAGACCAACAATGGCGGGTCAACGAATCCGAAGTTGACTCACAACCGTTGCACCCTCCGGAGAATTCCCACCACGATCGTAGCAATGACAAGGAGAAGAACATGGCCGACCGTGTCCGCCTGCTAGACGCGGACTCGGAGCCAGAGCAACCTGATGACCCCATCATGGCCTGGGCATCTATCGTGCCGTACCTTGAGGACATCGACAGCTACATGCGGTCCCTGGAGAAGTTGAGGAGGCCCAGAGACTATATGTCGATGACACATGGAGATATTATCCCGTCTTTCAGGGCAACACTAGTGGACTGGCTCGTGGAAGTGGCCGATGAATTCAATTTTCCAGCTGACACGCTTCACCTTGCCGTCTCATACGTGGACCGCTTCCTCTCGGTGAGTGTCGAGATTGCCCGGAGTGAGCTGCAGTTACTGGGCGTGGCTGCGATGCTTGTTGCTGCGAAATATGAAAGTGATATATACGCACACAAGGTGGGAACTTACAGTTACATTACTGACAACACATACACCGAGCAGCAGGTGGTGAAGATGGAGGCCAATATACTAAATACGCTTAAGTATGAGATGGGGAGCCCCACTGCGAGAACTTTTCTTCGGAGATACATAACTGGTACTTGCCGTCGAGGCGATGCAAAAAAGCTTGAGTTTCTGTGTAGCTACCTTGCGGACCTGAGCTTGCTGGACTATGACTGCACAAAGTTCAAGCCATCGGTTGTTGCTGCTGCCTGCCTTTATGTGGCCAGGTTCACAATCAACCCAAATAGTCATCCTTGGAACCTGATGCTGCAAAGAAAAACAGACTATAAGGTCTCGGACCTCAAGTGTTGCATCCTGAAGATACACCGTTTGCAGTTAAACAGAACGTATCCAGGCCTGAATGAAACAGCTGTAAAAGACAAGTACAATCACCGCGTGCTTGAGCGTGTATCAGAAATGGTTCCATCACAAAAAATCCCTGAGTACTTCCTCAAAGACTGAAAAGGGGAAGTTCTCTCCTAACATTTCGATAGGAAAGCAGTAGAACAGTTCATGCAGTCATTAGTGCATCACCAAGCGTCTTCCGGCTTCCTGTCCACGTGTGTCTTCGTGACGATGTTCCAGCTACATTAGATATCCTGGAGGCAGACGAGGATCTCCCAGATGGTGGGGGCAGATGCAGGGAGGCGTCGCCATGGTCGCCGGGGATTCCATCCAAGGGACGAGAGAGCAAGAGTTGTGGCGATTTTGGGAATGTATAGACTTGGGGCTGGGTTTAGCTCAAGTTGTATCAAAACATTTTTTTCTAGTATAATATTTTTTTGAACGGACTTGGGCTGGGCCTTAGGGTTTTGGCATGCAACATTTTTTGGTATCGAAGCAATTTTCAGAAGTTGCTTGAAAATATTTTATGCACACCTTTTTTTGGTACACATGAACCATTACTTTTCAGAACTATGAACTATTCATATAGGGTGGAGCATATTTATTTTGGTTAATGTTTATCAAAATTACGGGTATGCTGAACTATTTCCATATACAGGTGAAACTGAAACTATTGCGCGATGCACCAGTTTTTGTGCTGCGCAATTTTGTTAGCGACTGTGATGTGCTTGTTGGGCAATAGAATGACTTCACTAAAAAAATACAACTAAACTAAATAGCAGCTAGCTCACCTCTGATGCACACTGGTCACTGGTCGTGTATATATACATTTAAACGGATATAAGGAAATGTTTTCAGCTAGCTCACCTCTGATGCAGCTAGCTCAGCTCTGTTAGAAGTGCAACGATGGACCCAAAGAGCACAGAATGCAGTTCCAGACGATCGCCAGTTTCACATCCCATACATGCTGGATAACCTATTGTGTGAAATGTAACCGTGCACTCCACAATTGCCATACAGCAGAAAATAGGCTGCTGAGCAGCTGAACAATTGCTCTGTAATTGCACATAAAATGGACTGATCGATTATCTTGCAAACGCACATAATAGATAATACCATGCAGTACTAGTGATGAGAGTGAGATTTGTTACATCTATGTAGCATGCTCGTGAAAATAGTATATATCAGCTTTTTTTTCCAAGGAAAAAACAACTCCTGCTTGAAAGGAGACAACTATAAACATGCCCTTCTAGTGTGTACTCTCGCAATAATGGTGAGCCTAGTGTCCATACTTAACACGATGCAGTGGATTCATGAACAAAATTTGGCTATGGTACAATTTAATTCAAGGAGTAATGCTCTTACAGAATTATGGTGCAGCTTGCAAGTCAACGGAGAGGGCAATCTGCCACATTTCATCATTGGCAAGAATCACAGAAAGAAAGCTAAACGACTTGTGTGTGCTTCATCACTTATACCAGGACACTTCAATTTACTTTCGCCAACATTAACTGCTCCTGAATGGTAACTACAAGCTTCATGAGAACTCAACCAGGACATGGTCCGGCTTCAGAGAACAAAGGAAGACTTGATGCAGCAGTTCTTCGAGGTGAGAAACCATTGATGTACAGAGAGAACTAGTAGCTGTGCGCGCAACTGCAGTACCATGGATCACCTGATGCTCTCATCACTGGTTTATGTTCCAACTACTACTCCCAATTATCTGCTTACTCTCGTCTTACAAGGACACATTTGAGCATACACACCGCACCATATAGTTTCAGGTGAAGAGACTTCTCGGTCATCAAGTTCATATCAGACACATGTGTATCAATTAATCTGATTGGTGTATGATGCCCGGGAGATCATTCAATGCAGTTTCCTGCCTTTTCTTTACCCTGGTTGGTGTCAGTTTACGTAAAGAGGGACCCCTGATAAATGCATTCAGTCACTGAAATGGTGACTATGCAACACTGAAACCAATGGTCTTCAAGAGACTCCCAATTTGCAATATTTTCACACAGGTAGGTTCTTCAGCCAACGTTTTTTGAACTAGGACTTGTGACCAAGTGGAAGCCAGCAACTCGACAAGTTATCAGAAAGGGACCGACGGGCCACCTAGGTCCGGATGTAAGAACAGACCAGAGCAATCTTGGAGCAGCCAACACAGGAGGTAGAAGCTGCAGAAGAAACATTTAATCCAGAGTCTAAAACAAGACAGTTTCAGACGTACAAAACAAAATATATGTTCAGTCGCTTGGGATTGAACTTCTGAATTCTGACATGGTGCTGGAATTTTAGACTTAGACACCTCAACCACTAGTTATCTACCAAGTGAATGGTCTGATGTTGTAGACAACAGATGCTGATTTTTTACAAAGAAAGAACAACCATGTGCTAACTGAAGAAATTGATGATCTCAGTGGTACAATGGAAACTTAAAACTTCCATCAGTTAATTAAGACGGAAGGATTCAACTTTACCCTGGGGTTGGTTGATTTTTTAGTCTTCAGGGATTTGCACTTGGTTCACAAGTAAATCTACATATTAAAACCATATTTTATCAAGTTCCCGCTTAATCATCTCTAGGTTTTACCGCTTCAGGAATTGCAAAATGGAATAGAGTAGCAAGTATGGCATGTACTTCTACATAGCGTCGACCATACTATCCAACATACGTATAATTTTCACCTAATCTCAAATCAAACATGGTAAGAAGTATGACACCTACTTCTACATAGCCATTAACTACCTTTCACATGGTTCAGATCGCGGACACACTGGAATATATTTTTAATCTGGGTGTTAAAGCTGTATACTCAGTCGACAGTGCAAACTCCAAATATGTTGTGCCAGTATGTTTATATTATTCCACACGAACAGTTGCCAGAAATAGACCATGATTATCCTGCAGGTTGATGTGAGAAGCTGGGCAATTACCCTAGAATGGCACATATATATGTGCAGTAACAAATTATCAAAGTGACATTTCAACTTACTTCTACAACTGTATTGGCAGTTTGCCACACGATTCCTGGTGATGTCCTGCTTGGTGGAGATCAAAATACAAGATCCTCGCAAATGACACTCCACCTCGTCAGCATACAAGATTATCTTCACATTTATCAACCTAAAGCCATGCAAGATAATATCATTCCAAGTCAGCAGAAAGACAAAACTGCAAACACGGTCTGTATACTAAAGGGACACTTTCTTTGGACACTAACCCATCATCAAACAAATGATTCAAAATCATGACCCACCAGCTTTGTAAAAGCTTTCCGGAATTAACTCACAAACATGTTTACAATAACATAATCAATAAACAGATGGTGATTGGATTCCATCTGAAAGAAGATAACACTAGCCACGTCCTCCACCTGCTACATTATCCATTATCCCCGTGAAGTTAACCATTCCATTAAAAAACTGAAAGAAGAAAACAACTTGAGGTAAATGTCAAATAGGGCCAAGAGGGTCTATTAATTGTATATGGAGTTACAACCTCGATAACATGAATTTTTCATTGAGTGAAGCATGACCTTGCTTAAAGAAATGATTTCATCAAAGCTCTGACATGGTAGGTATCCAATGCTATCAAATGAAAAGAGATACTAATGAGCAGCTTCAGTCCAAACATAACCGTATGATTACTTAAATATCTCAGCAGCTATCAGATTGGTTTACTTAAATATCTATACCATCGCATAGAGACAATATGTGCACCAAAGGGTTCATTACCAGAACACATGACAATTGACATCATTTTCATGCGTACTCGACAGTTTGGTCGAGGGCATCTGTGTACACAAAAAAGTCAAACAAAAATAAATTGAATTAATCACTACTTGGAACTAAGTTAACTAATCGAACACTGTTAAGAAAACAGATAAGAAAACAAGGGCCTGACAGCTAGTTATAAAATCAGAATCATCTCACGAGGATAATAAATCAGAAAATGAAAGCAAACTAACTTCCAGTGATATCTCCAAGCAGACATGGATATGAAAACGGGCTAGAAATGGGCATTCTTAGTGAAGGCAAGAAACTGGTGTAAATGTCATTTAGTTGCAAAAACATCAGAATTCCTTGGTCTGAATGGCATTGTTGGGTAACCAAGAAAGTACTTCTTCTGCTTCCTCTCCTACCTCTCGAAATTTATCTCAATAGCAGGTGTGTCCTCTTGATAAAGTAGAGCTAATATACAACAAAAATTAGCTAAATGGTGCGATAGAGATTAACATGGTAATGCCACAAATCTATTTAAGGTTACAATAACATGAGATACATTGTTGTATGAAATGCCATCTGCTTTTCAGCACTGTGTGCCATACAAGCATTTGTTTGCTATCGGATGCAAATACAAGGGCATTCAGGATAACGATATCTGTTACATAACGGTACACAGGTAGGGTGACATACGAGAACATAGAGATATAGTGTGTAGATATACTACTCACCGACACTTGAAAGCAATTGCAGCATGCCCAGATCTGTGATCCCACTCTCTTAGTTCCAGTATGTGTCTCAATAAAACCTGATTCTTACTTAGAACAAGAGACATGTGAACAAATATATGAAGAACGACAAGGCAAAGAATATGTTAAAAGATTCAGTTCCAGGAACACAATTCAGAAGTGGACAAAAATTGAGCCACATTTTCTACTGCAAAAAATAAGCAGCAGATTGCATTGCTAAGAAGACAAGAGACGTACAAGTGCGCACACAGAGAAAAGATAGCATCAAGCACAATAGACAGAACATTAGGCTGATACAATGTCCTAATTAAGTCACCAAAATCAATTCTTCCGTTCAAGAAAATACATACATTTAGCCCATATTACAAATGTGCATAACTTGGCAATTTAGGTATCAGCACATACACTAGTCCCTTCTGCCTGAAAGGGTACTGACACAAGCATTGATTTTCATAGAACCACATAAGACTGAGGGCTTCTTGATCATAGAGGATACTGACAATTAATCCGTTAAGAAGCACCACATTGCAACAGCTGTCAGATGAAAGGTGAATCATTCACCACATAACCCTCTAGTGTTGGAAAGAAGTTATGCGGAACAAGTGTTTGTTTCAGCCGGAGTTCAGTAGGATGGAGGCTTCTGCGATGAAAACTAGTGACCAACTTTCCATTGATGTCAAGTTGATGTAGCCAGTCTTCAATTTTGACCATCACAAGCAACTTACCATCCCAAGACGGAACCACTACACTCTGCTGAACATGAAACTTTCCGAACTGCTCTGTGAGCTCTGCAACCGGCAGCTCAACCCGGTATTTGAAGGCCCATGCCTCACTCTCGTAGGTCTGTGTCATCCATATATCAATGGTTGCCGCTGCAGCATTAAAGCTGGACATTCCGAGCATTCCATCCATCTCAAACAGTTTCGTTCTGCCAAGAACAGCTGGAGCACGCATCTGTCGGAACGACTCAGTTGTAGTGTTGAATACTTTTATCATGTTGCTTGTCCCCTCGTGCTGCTCTAGGAGCCAATGCAGGCTACCATGGCACAGGATGGAAGAGGATTCGTATGACATGTCCCCCACGTTGGAGCAGCTTATGCACCTCGGCAGCTGGCCGGAGCCCAATGTGAAGATGTAGAAAACATCCGGTGCCAGAGTTCCATAACTCAGAGACTTCCCGAGCAGCAGTCGGTACTCGCCGGTGGGGCCGTGAGGGTACATCCCCAAGAGCGCGAAGTGATCAAGCTCCTCCAGGCGAGCATGCTGACGAGTTGCTGGGTTGCAGATGGAGTAGCCCAAGTTCCTGTAGCGGCCGTTGAGGACGAGAAGGCCATCGCAGGAGGCCTCGAGACCGAAGTAGGAGTAGCCGAGTCGGGCGACGGACTGGAGCTGGTCGACGGCGGCGAGCCCTGCCCGGTGGTCGAAGGGGATGACGTCTAGGGAAACGCCGTCACCGCTGAGGTGGTAGCCACGTAGGAGGGGGAGGGAGGGCTGGCGGGAGTGGTGAGCGAGGAGGAAGTCGCGGGTGGAGGTGGCGCGGCGCCAGGCGGGGCACACGGCACGACAGCGAAGGACGGATTTGGGGGGCAGGCGCACGAGGATCTCCCAGACGGTGATCTCCTCCGGGAGGCCTCGGTGGAGAGGCGCCGCTTCTGCTGCACTTGGGGCCTCCGCCATGGTCGCCGGCTGGGAGCTCTCGATTTCGTCCAGGCAGAGCAAGAGGATGTTGTTGGTGTTGCGGTAGTGAAGGCGGAGGCCGGCGCTAGGTCAGGGTAACAACCGTGAGGGAAGGCGGCGAGCAGGCATGGCTGCCAGGCGGCCGAGCGCGAGCGGGGTGAGGAGGAAGAGAGTGGCGGCGGGGTAGAATGAAGAGGAGCCCTCTTGGGTCGCTAGGGCAGGAACCGAGGGACGCAACCCGCAGGCCTCAGGGAGGTTTCAGTGGCTTGCTGAGCCTCTTGGGCCGGCTCAAGGGGTTCTTCTCCCCCTTTTTTTTCTCTATGTTCCAGTTTTTCAATTTTCAGAAACATGAAAAGGGGAAAAGGGTTTATAAAACTTTGGGATAAAACTTAGCAAAATGCTTATGGAAGACGCTACTATTCATCTAGAGTATCTCATGTCCTACGATTCCTACTGGTTTTGATCACGCGCTCCACATCCTTCCACCTAAACTCGGTTTCTTCACCCCTAACATGGCCGATCCATTTTCTTGCAATAGACCAGAACCATTTTGGACGCAATGGACACGAGTAGGAGGCGAGGGCGAAGAGCGATCCGTGTACAACCGGCGACTGGAAACAAAATGGACACGGGAAGGAGGCATCAATGGAGGTTAGGCCAATAGGTCATTCTCTTTCTCCTTGAACGAATGTCTCTGCTGCTGAATGTCTGCAAATGAGTGAGTTCTTGCAAAAAGAGAAAAGAGGTCCCTGAATGATGGATTGTGTCTCTGCTTCCGTACAATTTCTGGAAAAAAAATCAGGTCTGATTGTATTATATTGAATAATTTAAGCACGTCGAATAATCGAATTTCAGTGAGCGATTATGTCAAATTCAGATGACTGGAAGTCTAGAATGTCACGCAATCATATCGACCCGATTTAAATCAAACACCGACACAATTGATGCTGACATTTGATGTGAAATTGAGGCAAGATTAGCCGATTAATCTCGCACTGCCATGCCTGTAATAATTCTTGTGTACATGAAAAAAACATGGCTACGGATTTCATCATTGGTGAAACCATGGACAATTTAATTAGGGCATAGTTCTGTAAGCACAAGGTGGGTGGCTACCGAGGAAAAAAAATCATCTGCCATGACAGCCTCCGTGTATTCAATAAATCAGCTAGCTCCTGATCAGGTCGGCAACACTTGTCAAGAAAACAGTAACAAATGATCAGCTCATGATCAGCCATGTTCTCGCTGAACCTATACAACTGCAAATTAACAAATCAAAAATTCGAAATGAGATAGGCGTGCTTGCCTTCAGAACTACCGTTGGCATTAAGGGTTTTTTAGCTGGCATTAAACCACATCTATAGCTTGACAAGATTCGAACTTGACAATCGGCATTTAGAGAGAACCTTCTTGCAGTTGATGCAGAAAGAATATTGAGAATTCCCCTTAGTGCTCATTTGACAGAAGATTTTGTGGCATGGCATTATACAAAAAGTTATACTTTCTTAGTAAAATCGGCATATCATCTTGAATGGGAAAACCAGTTTGGGGCAAAAACCTAAAGGGGAGATGGTCAAGGCTCAGCCTACATCAATCCGGTTTGGGAATATCTTTGGAAATTGAATGTACCAAGCAAGGTGAGAATTTTTATGTGGAGGGCCATACATGGCGTGATCCCAGGAAGAGATATCTTGGTTGATCGACACATGCGAGTTACTGCAGAATGTCATGTATGCCAGCAAGGGCTAGAAGATATAAAACACCTCCTTTTCTCTTGCAAGAGAGCGAAATAAGTTTGGAAAGAGCTGGGACCGTGTGATATAATTAATCAAGCTATGCAAAATGAGCTCTCAGGCTCTGTTGTCTTAGAATCTCTGCTTTGCAATCCAATGAAGAAGTCGTCGGTTCTTGGACAGCTGGAGCTGCAAGAAACAATTGTGGTTGGGTGCTGATACATTTGGTGGCAGCGTCGTGAGTTTGTGAATGGAGCACATGTGGAAAAACCATCGAGTTCGGCTTTTGCTATCAACTCACTAACTTCATATTTTGGTGCTGCACGCCCGAATGCTGAACCAAAGATAGTGAGTTGGACAAAACCATTGCCTGGCTCTTTCAAGTTGAATACTGATGCATCCTTTCATAATGATGGTACTGGTGCGGTGGGTGCGGTTCTTCGAGATCACAAGGGGAGGTTGTTGGAGGTATGTTTTGCCCAATCCTGAATGATCTAGATGCTGCAATCGCGGAGGCTATGGATCTTATCAAAGGCCTAGAGTTCCTAGAAAATATTGGGTGCTCTCGAGTGACAATTGAATCGGATTCATTAGAACAAATTCAGGCATGCAATGGTGATATAGAAATTTGGAACCCATACTCAGCAATACTGGCAGAATGTTTTCTGAAGGCTGGATCGATGCATGACGTCTCCTTCTAGTGGTGTCCAAGGGAAGCTAATCAAGTGGCGCATGAGTTAGCAGGTTTTCTTATAGCTCTAAAGAAACTAGGAGCTAGGTGGGTGATCCTCCAGAGTTCGTTTTACCATTTGTACTTCTTGATGTAACTCTCTTTGTATTGGAAATATGCCCTAGAGTCAAATAGTAGTAAGGACTATTATCATATTTCATATAGTTTATGATTAAGTTTTATATCATGCTATAACTTTATTGAGTGGAAACATCAATACACGTGTGATATACAAACAACCAGGGGTTCCCAGTGAAACTCTAGTCACTAGTTCATTGGTCAACAAATGATCATGTTTCCTGATCATGTGGCATTTATGCCAGTTGGAAATGGAGTCATCTCATTCAGAGAATGAGATGATGAACCAATACCCAACCTAAACATCGTGACCCGATCATGTCACGAAGTTCAAGTTACGATGATTAGAAATGGATCCTCGTAGACTATTCCTTAGACCGTGAGGCTATATCAATCACTGTCTCCCGAGAGTGCTTAGATAGCATCAAACGCCACTTGGTAATAAAGTGGTTATAGAGGTATGTTCAGGTACTCGGAGGAAACCATAGAGGCAATATATGTCAAGAGCGGGATTTGTCCGTCCATGTGACGGGAAGATACTCAAGGGCCCACTCGGAGAAGTTATATCCAATAGCTGCGCAATGTGTGATTTGATCACAAGGATATCACTTGTCGGAACGAGTCAAGTAGCATTGTTCAGTAACGAGATTAAACATGACATGGTGATGTCATTGATCAGATCTCAGGCAATGCAAGTATCGAGAGACAAAGGGAATAAGACACGACTGTCCTGGTTCAAACGACGAAAGATCTTCGTGGAACGCACAGGGGTCACATGGCCATCCATGTCCCTCTGTCGATCATTGGTGCGGGAGTGTCCCGACCATGTCTGGAGTGTTCCCGAACCGTGGGGTATCACGCTTAAGGGTTTGATGATGCTTAGAGAGTGTTTATAGGATCGGAAGAATCACCGAAGAATAGTAGGGAGAAAACCAAAAGGGTTTCGGTAAATCCGGAGGTTATTCGGAGTGGAGGTGGAAGGTGTTCCATGGCCACGGAGATTGAATAATATGTGAATGAATGTTAAATGATGATTTAATCATTTATTCATAATTATTTAATAAAGAGAAAATCAATTTAAATGGTCAAAGGCTTAATGGGCCAATTTCCGGAGGGAGAGGGCCCATTAGGGAAAGGAGAGAGGGAGAAGTGGCCGGCTGGGCCTACCCCCCCCCCCTGCGTGGGGCCCACTAGGGGGTCGGCGGCCTCCCCTCCCCCTCCTCTCCTTTAGTCCCACCCCGGGACTTTGAGGGAGGTAGTACCTCCCCTCCTCCTATATATAGTGGGGGTATTTGGCCAAATAAAATATACCAATAATCAATAAAGGTCTTCTCACTTTCGGGAGGACCTCTAATTGATATTTTCTCTCTCCCCCTCTCTCTCTCTCATGACCGTGGTCCCAAGTCTGGACTGCGCGAACGAGAGACATCTTCACCGCGGAGCTCCGTCGCGCTGCGGGATTCGGATCCGGGAGCTCTAGTTCCGCAACTGCTGCTAGATTGGGGAAGCGGGAGTCATCGTTAGACACCGAACGTGTGTAACTCCCCGCGAGGTGTCGCACTTGAGGCACTCAAGTCGTTGGAGCCAAGGAGCGCAAGGACTTCATCACGACCTTGAGGTTGGCTTCAGCTCGTCTACATCAACCACGCTCTCCTGAGCGTTGACAACACTTTTCGGTCTTCAAGGGTAAGTTCGCGAAAAGCCCCTCCCATTACTGTATTACTAATAGATAGGTCCTGGCAGCTTCAGGGGTTCAGGGGCGTAGGGTAAAATTTTATTGTTTTCATACGCGGAACCCAACAGTGGTATCAGAGCTAGATCTATGTGTAGTAATGCTAGTATGGGTAGAACACACGAGATGTAGCGTGTGGGCCTTGATCTCTTAGTTGTTACCCTCCCACATGTACTTGTGTATACCGCAGTAATGCTTGATGAAGCAGCCCCCAACCGAATTTACGCGTTCATTTGCGAGACTGGTCCACGCTTGACATATGGCTTGTACCGTATAAAGTGGCTTAGGAGGGTGTTTGTCTCTCTCGCATTAGTTGGTATGCCATTTGCAACGGAGGGCCCCGAAAGGGGTGTAGTAGAGACAACTACTTGATCAACGTTGTGCTGAAAGTTCGTAGGTAAGAATGGTTCTTGTACGAAAGCCCATTCAACCACGTAAAACATGCAAAGATAAAGTAGAGGCGTCTAACTTTGTTTTGCAGGGGGCGTTGCTTTGTGATATGGTTGTGGAAAAGGTAAAGTAATTACCTTATGTTGCATAGTAGTAGATAGTCACGAAGATGACAAACTACCATGCCGGAAAGACACCGGTACCCTGGTGTCTACGGCGCCGGAACCCGGTGACGACGGATGGAGATCATGACGTGAAGGACCATATCACATCGCATTTACATTCAATGTTATTGTTTGTATATCTTATTGTGTGCTAGTATTAGATACTCGACGGTAGCCTAATAAGATGATTCCTGTTAAAATTACCAACGATTGTGTTCCCCCTTAGTGTGCACCACCAAGAAAGTTCTTTGGTATGAGGCGATCCAGGGTACAGGCTTGGGTGTCAGACATATCTACGTTTGCATACAGTGGGTGTAAGCCATATTGCACAATGGATACACTAAGGTTGAGTTGGCGAGCCTAGCACGCCATAGAAGCATGGCCTCGGAACATGGATGGTCGAAAGATCGAGCTCGAGTCGCATGAATGATGTGACCAACGTTTAGCATCCACCCTTGAACCCACATCGATGGCCGTGTCAATCGGGGGAGATGTGACTGATAAGGGTCGTGTTATCACTAGGAACCCTTGTGGGGATAGGTGTTTCTGAGTGGAGTTATTATTAACTCATTTAATTATAAACTTAGTCTAAATTCCTTTCACAGTTATAAATGTAGAAAATGGTTCTCCCCGAGATTACCTTTCCTATTGACGATTGGTTAAAAGGAGAAAAGCTCAAGTTAGATGGATCCAACTTTTCTGCATGGGTCATGCGCCAGTTTGATCTCCTTGGTGAGAACAAAGTAGCTGACTACATGACCTGCGAGATGTATTTGGAGCCACCCTATTCTCATGAGACCCAGGAGCAGCGGGATCTGCGCTGTCGTCGTCGTGTGATGGCCACATTCATATTAGTGACGATGCGCCTCGGAATGGAGGATGGGCTATGGCCAATGGTGGGAAGTCTTAAACCCTGAATGGTCATGGCACATATGAGATCGCATTTCGTGGAACAAATGCGCATGTGGGAGTATGAGCTGATGGGGACTTCCTCTCCATAAAGATGGAGGAGGGCTCTGATACATTGCAAATGTATCTATACTTTTTGATGTTCGATGCTTGGTTTTATCCACTTTCTTGTGTTTTGTCCACACTTTGGAGTACTTTTCATATGATTTCTTGGACTAACCTATTAACAAGAGCCACAGTGCCAGCTGCCTGTTTTCTGCTGTTTTTGGTTCCAGGAAAGTCAAAAAATGAATATTCTCGGAATTGGAAGGGACAAAAGCCAAAGTGCCTATTTTTCCGGAAGTCATCAGATGCCAGAGTACGAGATGGAGAGGGGCCACCACACCACCTGGCCGCACGGTCCAGCCTGGCCCGCGCTAGGGGGTGGTGTGGCCGCCTCTGGCACCCCCTCGGCCTCCCCTTCCGCCTATAAGATGCCCTCGGGACGAAAACCCTAAGTGCCCGATCAAAAATCCACGAAAGAGTCTGTAGCCGCCGTCATCTCCATCCCTAGATCGGGAGGGATCTGAAGCTCTTCCCGGCACCCTACCGGAGAGGGGAATTCACCCTAGAGGCCTTCTTCATCACCATGCAAGCCTCCGGTGTGATGCGTGAGTAGTTCATCCTTGGACTACGGATCCATGTAGTAGCTAGATGGCTGGTTCTCCTCCTTTGTGCTTTCATGTCTAGATCTTGTGAGCTCCGTTCATGATAAAAATCATCTATTTGTAATTCTACATGTTGTGTTTGCGGAGATCCGATGGATATTGAGATGCTATTTCAGATTGATTATTGATTCTATCATGTCTTTGTTATTTGTGATCTTGCATGCTTTCCGTTGTTAGTAGCTATCTTGGCCAAGTAGATGCTAGCAACTCCAAGAGTTAGTATTTATGCTCGATAGTGGGTTCATGCCTCTAGTAGTCTGGGGAAGTGACAGAAATCTCTAAGGTACTAGATGTGCTGTTGCTACTAGGGAGAAAACAACAATCCTTTGTTCATAGAACAATCGTATTGTTTACTTTACACGCAGTTTGTAAAGCAATAATATATTGCTTGCAACTTAATACTAGAGGGGTTCGGAAGATAACCTGAAGGTGGATTATTAGTCATAAATGCAGTTGGATGGCGGTCTATGTATAATGTTGTAATGCCCAATCAAGTCTCAAAGGATTCAAGATGATTAGTATATGCATGTATTGCTTTCTCTATGTTTGTCAATTGCCCCGCTGTAATTTGTTCACACAGCATATTATTTATCTTAAGGAGAGCCACCTCTAGTGAACTATGGATCCTGGTCCTTTTCTTTACATACAATCTACAAACTGTTTACAGTTTTGTGTTTATTTTCTGCAAACTTTTACTTCCTTCCATTCGATACATTTAATCCTTTGTTTTCTGCAAAAAACGGTGAGATTGATAACCTCATCGCAAGTTGGGGACAAAGTTCTGTGGTTGTGTTGTGCAGGTCTCCACGTTGCTACTAGCACCGGTACTGCGCCCTGCCAAGGCTCAGCTAGCAACACCTTTGGGGTGTTTCCTTGCTCCTACTGGTTTGATTAAACCTTGGTTTCATAACTGAGGGAAACTTGCTGTTGTGCTCATCATACCTTCCTCTTGGGGTTCCCAACAAGCTCTACATCAACATCGCACCAACACTTTTCTAGCACCGACACTGAGCCATCAAGCATTTTTCTGGCGCCGTTGCCGGGGAGTCAAGGACATCTTCACAAGGGGAGTCCCTCATACCAATCTCTTTACTTTGTTATTTTTGTTTTTCTTAGTTTCTTTTAGTTTTGTTTGCTTGTTTATTTATCAAAAACAAAAAAAATTAGTTTTACTAGTTTGCTTTCTTATTTCAAAAACACAAAAAAATTAGTTCCTTTCTTAAGTTGCCACTATGTCTAGCCTTGCTGCAGTCACTATGTCACCCGAGGAAATGATTTTCACTTTTAAAAAAGGAATTGAGGAAAGTTTTAAAGAAGTTTGGTCTAGAATCTCCGATCTACATGAAAAAACTGAGCCTAAAATGACTCAAAGCTTGTTCCTTAGCAGTTTTTACCTTCAAATTGCTCTTTGCTATAGATATGCTTTAGATGCTGTTGTGGGAGGAGATTTCCTCCAATGTAATGAGTATGATGCTATTAATGCTATAAAGAAACTGATCCTCACTTACAACTTGCCTAGCCAAACTGATATTTCTTTCGCAAAAATATTTGCTAGATTGAACACTCTTGAGACTGGCACTGCTAGATTAAAAGATTGCTATAATACGCTTAGGGAGCATCACAATTATGTTCCAATAAATTCTGGACCATCAAAGTGGCTCCCTACAGTAAAGATTGAGATAAACACTGAAACTTTTCAAGCTCGTTGTGATATCATGTCTGAATTTTGTCTTATGCCCAAAGATATTTATAAATCTCTGAATACTTGGGGGCTTACTGAAGGAGGAAAAGAAATATCTCTTGATAATAATACTACCATATTACCTCTTGGAATAGCTGAAGGAGTGTTTACAAAGATCCTTGGAAAAATGATTTCTGCTGATTATCTTGTTATTGAATGTGCAGGAAAAGGACAAATTACACTTGGAAGGTCCCTATTAGAACTCCTTGGAGCAATAATAGATGTGGGAAAGGGGACCATGTACCTTTCTTCTCCACCAAACAATCATATTTTCCCCAAGGTTAAGAATAAAAGTAAGAGAGGCAAGGGCAAGAAATTTGGTCTTAATGCTTCTTCATTTGAGAACACTTGATTCTTTTTCTTGCTTCTAATGCCTAACTTAAAGGCGTTAAAGGAAAGTACTTATTGGGAGATAACCCAAAAGTTTTAGATGAGTCTTGGAAGTTGTTACCTCTGTAATAACCGCTCCATATCCTTTTTATTTGCTTTTTGTGCCAAGAGTAACCTCTAATGAGAGAGAAGTAATGATTGGGAAAGTTGCTGTCCCAAAACAGATTTCTGTGCTTCACTGTAAAAATTCGTGTAAAATCACTGAACATATTTTTGAGGCGTGAATTTTTGTGCTTCTGCCCCAGGTTGTTATCTAACTTTCTTTAGTTCAACAATTTTTGATTTGAGCAACAAAAGGTCTTCAAAAAAATTCGTATTTACCTGCTGGTCTGTTTTGACATATTTCTGCCATTTTCTGCATTTGCTTCCTGTTGGTTCCTTTTTGAGTTCTTTTGGAGAATTGAGCTTTCTGAGGGAAGTGCTACAATAGCTAGTGTTCTAATAGAAGTTTATTTGGTGTTATAACTGAACCTTAAGACCTATTTATCTTGAGTGCACTTGTGTGAAGTTTTGTATGAAGGAAAAAATTCAGGTGTATGGAAGGAATGAGTAATGAGATGAATGATGGACTAAAGCTCAAGCTTGGGAATGCCACGCGTGTCACCCCAAGAAATATCCAAGAAGTACAAGCGTCAAAGCTTGGGGATGCCCAAGGCATCCCCTTCTTCATCAATAAAAATCCTAGGTTTCTTCCAAACGCTTCATTTTTATTGTTTCATGCAAAGTTGTGTTGTTCTTGGAGCGTCTTCTTTTTCGCTTTCGTTTTGGTTTTTCGTTTGCTTTGGTTTAGTTAGTTTTCTGAATAAATTGGTTGGACCCCCTCTTCCATACATTGGTTTGCAAATAGTTTGGTTTGGTTTGGAAAAGAGTAGGAAAGTTCATGCTTATGTGGTAAAAAGAGCTCGTTTTTGACTGTGGCCTATGCTCTGTCATGCCATGCTTGATATTGTTTTGGATTTATGCTTAGTATTCTTTGCTGTAGCATGACTTGTTATAAACAATTGAGATTGCTTAATGTGCCATGGATGAATCATGCGTTGTTTTAGCATATTAAAGCATAGTATAGTGGTATTCTCCTTTGATGCTTTATTTGGGTTGACTTGGCGCATGCTCACACCATGTTATGACTATCTCAAGTCACCATAGCCTTTATGATCCTTTAGTTTTCAACTTGTAGTATCACTTTATGCTTTGATCAATGATGTTTTGTCGCTCTGCATGATTATGGCCATTATTGCTCTCTTAGTTTGTCGCTCCCAGTCTTTTGCTAGCCTCCACCACCAAGTATGAGTTCCACTCATGCATCCAACTCCCTAAACCAAGTTATTCCAAAGAGTCCACCATAACTACCTACTAGCTTATGCTATTCCAAGTATATTCATGCTTTTTTTACCTTCCAAATTAAACTTGTTATGAGAAAACTAGTGATTAAAGCTCTCACGAACTTGATAGCACACTTTACTTTTCTTGCCCTTAATAAACTTGAACCATTGTGTCGTCTATGTTGTATATGCTTGCACTTATTTATTGGGAATTAGCAGAACCATGCTTTCATGGGGAACACTTTTAACATTGCACTTGGTACTTGTACCTAGTTGATATCATGCTCTTTTGTATATGTATGTCGTCGGTGTGAAATGAAAGGGGAGCTTGTAAGTCCATGGAGTTATGTATATGTGTTAGAGAAATGCCTGGGCCGTTGGTCTAATCCATGCTGACATGGTGGAAACCTGCAGCTTAACCATAATGAGCTGTCTATGAAGCATTCTTCTTATAAAAAAATAGTTCTATTGAGAAAAAAGAGAAAAAGAAAAAAGAGAGATATTATGAAAAGAGGAAAGAGAGAAAAAAAGCACCATATTCTCATTTTGATATGGGGATTCTTCCGTATCATAGGGCAAGGGGTACCCCGTTGGCGGTTCTCTATGATACACATGTACTTACGATGACAAGAACTTACCGGTGACTAAACTTGAGTAGCATGAGGAGCGGCCCTCGTATACAAGGGACATGAGATTTCTAACTTATACTTCGTCAAGCATGTACACCATAGTTTGTTCACTTTAACCTTAATCACCTTCAAGATGCTTATGATAGGGGCAATGAGAGCTGAAAGCTATAAGTACCATAATTTTTGGAAGCTCTTTATGCGACTTGAATCCCTACTTCCTTTTATAAAAAGGCCTTTCTTCCACCATTATATTGAGCCTCTGCTTTCTACCTTTATGCACCTACTTTGAGAGCATAGTGGCCATTCTTGGTTCTATGTGCATTGTCCCAAGACTAGTTGATTGATGCATAACTTGATATTGCTTGTTTTAAACTATTTGTATCTAGTCACTCTTATGATCTTTGAAGGTGTCCTATGCATTTATATTTGCTACTCTATGAAGGACAAGCTAAATACTATTATGCTATGTTTTCTTTATGTGAAACAAACGAACGTCTTGCAAAGCATTGTTATTCATGAATCTTTTGTTTGTGCCTTTTCATGTTGCATCATAGTTTATTTGTCTTATTGCTAGAACTTTGTCTTTCATGTTATGTTTGAAGTACTATGATCCCAGCTTTGAATGTTTTACAAATACTTTGATCAAGTCTTTGATGGTGCATGTCACCTCAAAAATTATTCTTTCTTTTTATCACTTACCTACTCGAGGACGAGCAAGAGTTAAGCTTGGGATGTTGATACATTGCAAATGTATCTATAATTTTTGATGTTCCATGCTTGGTTTTATCCACTTTCTTGTGTTTTGTCCACACTTTGGAGTAATTTTCATACGATTTCTTGGACTAACCTATTAACAAGAGCCATAGTGCTAGCTTCCTGTTTTCTACTATTTTTGGTTCTAGGAAAGTCAGAAAATGAATATTCTCAGAATTGGAAGGGACAAAAGCCAAAGTGCCTATTTTTCCGGAAGTTATCAGATGCCAGAGTACGAGACGGAGAGGGGCCAGGGGGCCACCACACCACCTGGCCACGCGGCCCAGCCTGGCCCGCGCCAGGGGGTGGTGTGGCCGCCTCCAGCACCCCCTCGGCCTCCCCTTCCGCGTATAAGATGCCCTCGGAACGAAACCCTAAGTGCCCGATCAAAAATCCACGAAAGAGTCTGTAGCCGCCGTCATCTCCATCCCTAGATCGGGAGGGATCTGAAGCTCTTCCCGGCACCGTGCCGGAGAGGGGGATTCACCTTGGAGGCCTTCTTCATCACCATGCAAGCCTCTGGTGTGATGCGTGAGTAGTTCATCCTTGGACTACGGATCCATGTAGTAGCTAGATGGCTGGTTCTCCTCCTTTGTGCTTTCATGTCTAGATCTTGTGAGCTTCGTTCATGATCAAGATCATCTATTTGTAATTCTACATGTTGTGTTTGCGGGGATCCGATGGATATTGAGATGCTATTTCAGATTGATTATTGATTCTATCATGTCTTTGTTATTTGTGATCTTGCATGCTTTCCGTTGTTAGTAGCTATCTTGGCCAAGTAGATGCTAGCAACTCCAAGAGTTAGTATTTATGCTCGATAGTGGGTTCATGCCTCTGGTAATCTAGGGAAGTGACAGAAATCTCTAAGGTACTAGATGTGCTGTTGCTACTAGGGAGAAAACAACAATCCTTTGTTCATAGAACAATCATATTGTTTACTTTACATGCAGTTCGTAAAGCAATAATCTGTTGCTTGCAAATTAATACTGGAGGAGGTTCGGATGATAACTTGAAGGTAGATTATTAGTCATAGATGCAGTTGGGTGGCGGTCTATGTATAATGTTGTAATGCCCAATGATACGTCCATTCTGCATCACTATTCTATGTCTTAATTCACTATTATTCATTGATATATTTCGTATTGAGAGGTGATACTTATGTTATTTCATCTGTTTTTGCATGGTTGATGACTTTTGGAGCATGGGCCGCTGTAGTCAGGATTTTGATGGAAAAGGTGCTGTTTGGAGGCAAAATTCGCGAAGATCAGAAAATCCGGGAAAATATACGGAAAATCCTATTTTTCCAGAAGACTAAGGATGCCAGAAGACGGATTGGAGATGGGCCATAGGAGGCCCACACCACCCCATGGCGTGGGCAGCCCTAGGCCGCGCCAGGAGGTGGTGTGTGATGGGTTCGTAGCATGGAAAACAAAAAAATTCTACCGCAAGAACGAACAAAACCCAGATCTAATCTAGATAAAAGCCAAGATCTAATCTATTAGACATGTGCAACGAGATAGATCTGTACTAACCCTTGTAGATCTGAAAGCGTTACGAGATTCTGATCTCGTGGTTGATGTAGTCGATCACTTGCCGATCTCAAGATCGAGTGGACGATCCTTCCGGCGCCGCGTTCCGGCAGCGCTTCCGCAGTCGGTCACACGTGCGGAGTCGAAGCAGACCTTCCTCTCCCCGTTCCAGCGAGCAGCGGAGGTAGTAGATCTTCTCCACGGAATTCTAGCAGCACGACGGCGTGGTGGTGGTGGTGGAGTAGAGAATTCTGCAGGGCTTCGCCTAAGCCTGAGCAGAAGAAAGGAGGAGGAGAGAGGCGGCTAGGGCAAGAGTGGAAGGGGCAAGGGGGTGGCGCCTCCACCCCCTCTATTTATGGGAGGGAGGCGCCATGGGGAGGTGGAGTCCTTGTAGGACTCCCCTCTCCCTTGGCCGGCGGATCAAGGAGGTGGGGGGAGAGTCCTACTCCCCCACGAATCCTTGTCTTACCCCACAAGGATTCCTTGATCCTTTCTTGGTTTCCAAGTAAACTCCAAGAAATCTTCCAGAACCTTCCGGAACATTCTGAAACCTTCTAGAATCCCCATACAAATACTCCGGAACATTTCCTAACTTAGAAAATGATCCCCAATATATGAATCTTATTCCCCGGACAATTCCGGAGCTCCTCCTGATGTCCCGGATCCAATCCGAGACTCCGAACAACATTCGGTCTCCAACGCACATTCCATATCTACTTAAAACAACTTCGAACCTTAAGTGTGTCACCCTACAGTTCGTGAATATGTAGACATGATGGAGACACATCTCCGATCAATAACCATCAGCGGGACCTGGAGATCCGTAATGGCTCCCACATACTCAACGATGACTTCGTGATCGATAGAACCATTAACATGCGAGACCAATTCCCTTTGTCACGCGATACTATACTTATCCGAGGTTTGATCGTCGGTATCTCTATACCTAGTTCTACCTCGTTACTGATAAGTACTCTTTACTCGTTCCATGTTATGTCATCCCTTGTGACCCAGTCACATGCTTGCAAGCTAACTAGATGACATTCCACCGAGAGGGCCCAGAGCATATCTATCCGTCATATGGATGGACAAATCCCAATCTTGGTTCATGCGCTTCAACACATACTTTCAGAATACCCAATGACACCTTTATAACCACCCAGTTACGAAGCGGTGTTTGATGTCATCAAAGTATCCATCCGGTGATGGTGATTAACATAACCTCATGGTCGAAGGATTAGGTTACTTGTATTTTAAAGCTTATAGCAAACGAACTTTAATGACTTGATCTTATGCTATGCTTACTACGGGTGTGTGTCCATCACATCATTCTCCTAATGATATGATCTTGTTATTAACGACATCCAATGTCCATGATCAGGAAACCATGATCATCCATTAATCAACAAGCTAGTTTAACAAGAGGCTTACTAGGGACTCTTTTATGTTTACAAAACACACAAGTATTAATGTTTCCGGTTAATACAATTATAGCATGGGATGTAAACATTTATCATAAACATAAAGATATAATAATAACCACTTTATTATTGCCTCTTGGGCATATCTCCAACAATGTGGCCACCCTGGCCCACTCCAGCCTCTCCCCTCTAGCGTATATCATCCTCCCGAAACCCTAAGACTCGGGGAGCGACCACAGAAAGATTCTGCCGCCTCTTCGAGGCGGAAAACACCGGGAGAGAAAGATCTCTCCGGCAGACAGATTTCTGCCGGGGAATTCCTTCCCGGAGAGGGGAGATCGTCGCCATCAACACCATCATCAAGCTGGACTTCATCAGGATCATCATCATCATCACCACCACCATCATCACCATCAGCACCCTCATCACCATCTCCATAATTCTGTAACAATTGAGTTGAATCTTGCATTAGTTCATAGGGGAAACTTTCCCGGTGTTGATTACTCTTTGTAGTTGATGCTATTGAGTGAATTGAATTATTGTTTATATTCAAATTGTTATACATCATTATTCCATCTCTGATCATGATCCATATGATGTCTTGTGAGTAGTTCGTTTTGTTCTTGAGGACATGGGAGAAGTCTTGTTGTTAGTAGTGGAGTTATGTTGAGAAAGATTCAATAGATTGTTATTTAAGTTGTGGTGTACTTCTTCTAGTGGTGTTATGTGAATGTCGACTACATGACACTTCACCTATATGGGCCTAGGGGAATGCATTGTGTATTTGTGTACTAATCGTAGGGGTTGCCGGAGTGACAAAAACCTGAACCTCCATTAGGAAACCATTGCACAAGGGACGTAAGGGTCTTAGAGTTTAAATCTGTGGTTAGGTTTCTACCTTAATTACTTTCTTGTACTTACGGATGTTTGCAAGGGGTATAATCACAAGTATGTATTAGTCTTGGATGGGGCGGTACATTAGCACAGGTTCACCCACACAACACTTAGCAAGCTAGAGAAGATTAATCAGCTATATGAAGTGAAAGCACTTGACAGTCTTCCCATGTGTCCTCGAGAACGTTCGGTCATCTTAAGTAATACAACCGGCTTGTCCTTTAATGCATAAAGGATTGGGCCACTTGCTGCATTTATTCCTACTGTCTTTTATTTACTCATACTTTGTTTACTTGCTTTATCGAAAACCCCTAAAAATCCGTTTGCTAAGTATTTGTAGAGAATTCCTGATCCATACCACTAGCCAGCACCTTCTGCTCCTCGTTGGGTTCGACACTCTTACTTATTGAAAATACTGCGATACACCCCCTATACTTGTGGGTCATCACCCAATCAAGTCTCAAAGGAGTCAAGATGATTAGTATATGCATGTATTGCTTTCTTGATGTTTGTCAATTGCCCCGCTGTAATTTGTTCACCCAGCATGTTATCTATCTTAAGGAGAGCCACCTCTAGTGAACTATGGATCCCGGTCCTTTTCTTTACATACAATCTACAAACTGTTTACTGTTTTGTGTTTACTTTCTTCAAACTTTTACTTCCTTCCATTCGATACGTTTAATCCTTTGTTTTCCGCAAAACACGGTGAGATTGACAACCTCATCGTAAGTTGGGGACAAAGTTCTGTGGTTGTGTTGTGCAGGTCTCCACGTTGCTACTAGCACCGGTAGTGTGCCCTGCCAAGGCTCAGCTAGCAACACCTTTGGGGTGTTTCCTTGCTCCTACTGGTTCGATTAAACCTTGGTTTCATAACTGAGGTAAACTTGCTGCTGTGCTCATCATACCTTCCTCTTGGGGTTCCCAACGAGCTCTACATCAACATCGCACCAGCACTTTTCTGGCGCCGGCACTGAGCCATCAATGACAAAGGTATATATTTGATATACAGTTTTATAAATGTTATAATCTTGCAAACACATTTGCAGTGTTAATTATATTTGATACTTGTTCTGTTTTGCTGAAAACAGGTCCTTCTGCATGAGAGGTGCTTGCTGGAGAGGAGGTGACGTTGCGTGTTGATGGCGAGCATGATGATGATGGCCGACGACACTCTCCCTCGACATTTATCATTTAGTTTATGTTTAGGATGATTATTGTAATCAAGAGGTTGTGAACTTTTTTAGTGTGTCTCACACTTCGTGAGATGGTTATTCATATGAGTTTGTAACAAACAGTTGTTCTACTTTTATGAATGATTTCAATTCGTGTTCATATCTTGTTTGATTATGTGTGAATTATCCTTGTTGTTTGAATCTAATTGATAATGCATGAACATTTGTAAAACATTAAAATGCCTTGTTTAAAATACCCAACTTAATGATATGTTCATTAATGAATGAAAAACCATTGTTTAAATTCAAAGTTATGTGATAATATGTGAAACATATTTGATTTCTTATCACATATAAATCATGCCCAAGTTTGGCAAATTAACTTGAACATCGGGTATTACTTGAATACAAAGTGTTTAATGAATTGTTAAAAGTAAATACATATTCGCTGTATTGTGTTTTAACGAAAATGGTAATTATCATTATATGATTGTTTAAATGTGTAAATAAGTTTACCAAAGGAAACATGAATATGAAACTAGTTGATTTGATCAAAGTGTTTCATCAACAAAGGGTATAAAGATAAAAGAAAATATAATTACTATGATTTGATCAATAGTAATGAAATTCGACTTTATAAGAATGGCATAAAAGAAATTGTGGAATGCAAAGCGTTTTGAAACGTCAAAATGCAAAGCATCACAATGTGATATTAGATATCAAAGTGGGTGAATAGAAGGCACCGAATAAATTGTTATAGTGTAGATGTAGATACCATTGGTTAGAAATAGTTAGCACTCAATTAGAATGTAGTGAACCATTTGGATTCGTGAAAGCGGCTCCATATCTAGTATGGATCATCGTGAAAGTTTTGGGGTTATTCGATATAACCAAAACAATAGTGAATAAGTCCTTGTAGAGTATTCATTGGAAACTTTAAATACGAAATCCATAGCTAAACCAAAAGAGAAGCAAAACTTGTATTGCTTGGATTTTGGTACATTCTTGAGAAAGTTCACTATTTGTGATATTTCTCAATTATGGGGAAAATGGAAAGTAGTGTAAAACACGACGAGGATTCAAAACCCTGCATCAGAGTGTAGAGAAGCGCAACAGAAAACATTCCTGAACGATTCTCTTCACAGAAGGAAAGAATCAATGATATTGATCATTGTATTTTCCCCACTAGTGTTTTCACTACATGAAGTAGGATTCAAAATGTAATCCATATCTTGTATGAAGACATTTGAGAATAATTTGTCATGATTATTGGAATATGACATACCTACGAACTACTAAGGAAATAATGGTAAACTGGAATTATGAGAAATCCTAGAAGCACAATTCCCTTGAGATTAGAAAGCAATTCATTGTTGAATCTCACAAGTAAAAGGGGTTACTTGAATTTTCCCAAATGACTGCAAAGCCATAGTGGAAAGGGGGTGAATGACAAAAGCACAATTTGTCAAGTATTGGACAAATTCAAATGAATTTGATTCAAGTGTGCTAAATGTCTAGTGGATTCAAAACTAGTAAAAGTACTAGTATCTCATAGTAAATCTCCAAGTTTGATATTTGATCAAAGGATTTTTGAAGTTGTTCAAAATAGTGAGTAGATGTGCAATTTGCATAAAATTGAGTGGGAGTTATGAAAGTCTTCCTGAAACAATATGTGATTGACATATTTTTGAGTGGGAGCTTATACAGTGATTCTTAAGGGTGTTAAGAATAAAAGCGCAAATACTTATAAATAATGATTTATAAGATGTAGAAATTGATAATAGGTGTATTATGATACTGTGTAGTATTCCTTAAGGGATTATGAAAGGGGTTTCAGAATAGAAGTTAATTAAGGAACTAGTCCTTAATAACTCAAATTAGGAATAGTATTAAGTTTAACATCAATGGTTGATAGAAAGAAAAGGATGATCGTCATCCACTATGTTGAAACATAGATTCTATCTTAGAAAACCATGATGATAACTTAACATAATCCAATAAGGAACGTTTGGAAGTGATTAAGTTCGAATCACCGAACGTTGAGCTGAGTTTGTCCACAGTGTCTAGTAGAGAACTGCAGACAAGTTTTCCAAATCCATAAAGGATGACATATCTTAAAACATAAAGTGTTATATTATAAGGGAATATGTTGGAAACTCCCGTAATACCGATTAGAGTCAAGTAGGAAGCGAGGTGAACAAAAACATCGAAAGTTGCACAGAGTGCACTAGTGTTTCGATGGCTACATTTATAATAATAGATAAGGGTACCATCTAAAGTGTTGTATAATGTTATGGCGGGGCTAGTTCGCTTTTAACGTAGAATGATGTGTCCCAGGGCACAATGCCCATGAGAAAGCCCTCGAGGTTGATCTAACGTCACTGTAGGCTCTTGGAATCAGGCCTCGTTCTGCTGCCACAGCGACGATGCATACACACAGATGTTATCATGTGATGATAAAGTATTAATGTCAATCAAGGTGACATTAGTAAGTTGCAAAGGATTTGAGACTGTAAAGTACAGACCCAAGACTCAACCTCTTCCATGAGCAAGCATGTTCAGGGTACCGGATATGTGGTGCCAATGATTAAGAACAAATGCAACTAGTGTATTTGTACTCTAATGCAAGTGGGAGACTGTTAGAAATATGCCCTAGAGTCCTAGTAAGGACTATTATCATATTTCATATAGTTTATGATTAAGTTTTATATCATGCTATAACTGTATTGAGTGGAAACATCAATACACGTGTGATATACAAACAACCAGGGATTCCTAGTGAAACTCTAGTCACTGGTTCATTGGTCAACATATGATCATGTTTCCTGATCATGTGGCATTTATGCCAGTTGGAAATGGAGTCAAATGAGATGATGAACCAATACCCAACCTAAACATCATGACCCGATCATGTCACGAAATTCAAGTTACGATGATTAGAAATGGATCCTCGTAGACTATTCCTTATACCGTGAGGCTATATCAATCACTATCTCTCGAGAGTGCTTAGATAGCATCAAACGCCACTTGGTAATAAAGTGGTTATAAAGGTGTGTTCAGGTACTCGGAGGAAACCGTAGAGGCAATATATGTCAAGAACGGGATATGTCCATCCATGTGACGGGAAGATACTCAAGGGCCCACTCGGAGAAGTTATATCCAATAGCTGCGCAGTGTGTGATTTGATCACAGGGATATCACTTGTCGGAACAAGTCAAGTAGCATTGTTCAGTAACGAGATTGAACACGACATGGTGATGTCATTGATCAGATATCGGGCAATGCAAGTATCGGGAGACAAAGGGAATAAGACACGACTGTCCCGATTCAAACGACGAAAGATCTTCGTGGAACGCACATGGGTGACATGGCCATCTAGGTCCCTCTGTCGATCATTGGTGCGGGAGTGTCTCAACCATGTCTGGAGTGTTCCCGAACCGTGGGGTATCACTCTTAAGGGCTTGATGATGCTTATAGAGTGTTTATAGGATCGAAAGAATCGCCGAAGAATAGTAGGGAGAAAACCGGAAGGGTTTCGATAAATCCGGAGGTTGTCCGGAGTGGAGGTGGAAGGTGTTCCATGGCCACGGAGATTGAATAATATGTGAATGAATGTTAAATGATGATTTAATCATTTATTCATAATTATTTAATAAAGAGAAAATCAATTTAAATGGTCAAAGGCTTAATGGGCCAATTTCCGGAGGGAGAGGGCCCATTAGGGAAAGGAGAGAGGGAGAAAGGGCAGGGGGGTTGGTCGGCTGGGCCTAGCCCCCCCCCCCCCCCGCGCGGGGCCTACTAGGGGGCCGGCGGCCTCCCCTCCCCTCCTCTCCTTTAGTCCCACCCCGAGACTTTGAGGGAGGTAGTACCCCCTCCCCCTATATATAGTGGGGGTATTTGGCCAAATAAAATACACCAATAATTAATAAACGTCTTCTCACTTTTGGGAGGACCTCTAATTGATATTTTCTCTTTCCCCCTCTCTCTCTCATGACCGTGGTCCCAAGTCTGGACTACGCGAACGAGAGACATCTTCACCGCGGAGCGCCGTCGCGCTGCGGGATTCGGATCCAGGAGCTCTACTTCCGCAACTGCTGCTGGATCGGGGAAGCGGGAGTCATCGTCAGGCACTGGACGTGTATAACTCCCCGCGAGGTTTCGCACTTGAGGCACTCAAGTCGTTGGAGCCAAGGAGCGTAAGGACTTCATCACGACCTTGAGGTCGGCTTCGGCTCGTCTATATCAACCACGTTCTCCTGAGCGTTGACAACACTTTTCGGTCTTTAAGGGTAAGTTCGTGAAAAGCCCCTCCTATTACTGTATACTAATAGATAGGTCCTGGCAGCTTCAGGGGTTCAGGGGCGTAGGGTAAAATTTTATTGTTTTCATACGCGGAACCCCAACACTTTGATCTTATGAAATAAATGTAGTAGGCTTTCCCTCAAAAAAAGATTCAAACTTGATAAACTACTCAAGAGTTTTAGAACTACTGCTAGCATATAAGCATTGTTCAAAAAATCAGCCGATATGCCAATTAATCGCCCGATTTTCACTACTTGGGGGTGGTGGATATGCCGATTTTCCGATTTATCGCCCGATAAATCGGCCGATACGCTAATAAATCACCAATTTCTAGTCAGGCGATAAATTACTGATAAGCGATATCCTGAATATTGCATATAAGACACTGCTATTTCCAAGTATAGCTCTAACTTCTAGCATGCTGCACTGATACACGTATATGGGGGAAACTACCGTTGAGGATATACATAATGCGTATCACTATAGCATAGTCTTATTTTGGATAACCCGGGGGGCCCACAGTGGTGAGGATATCATTTTGCGGTTGAGAGGCCAAGTGAAGCGACCCGAATGAGTAGGGGTCCAAGTCTCTGTGTTATATAGTGCTAGTCTCTGAATTAACTCGTTAGCACACACGGTTCATGATATAATATCAAGAAATAAAGGTCATAATTATATTACATCGAATAAACCAGAATATCACATAGTATAAAACAAGTGCATAGTAGAAGGGCTAGCTCCTCATAAACAAGTTCAATAGCGAAAGACTAATAAAAGAGAAAGAACTCCATCCAAATGCCACAGGCGAAGCATGCTAAGTGGAGACTGGTGACCCCAACATCGTACTTCAACCATCTTCAGCGGAACCTGCAATATGAAATGTTACAGCCACGAAGGGGCAATACTTTGAATATATTAGCAAGCGTCACTAAAATAGGGATATAATAATCCAGTCGGGTAAAATCAATCAACTCTTCTTAATCTATTGGTCTGTGGGTCAATCCAAAACCTTCTTCCAAATCATCCTTCACTCCAAATCCAAAGCCTTTTTCTAAATCATCTTTTGCTCCAATCCAAAGCCTCCTTTGAAATCATCCTTCACTCTATTACTCCTTAAGGTCCAAGCTCAACATGTTAGTAGTCAGACCGCGGTCCTACACCATGCTACTTGTCCAACCCCTCCTATTATGAGAACTCAGCTCAACCTGTGCCGTCATCGCCGGTGACGTCGATGAAGCGGCCGGTGTCGCACACCGATTGCTTGATGGCGACTGACAGCGTCGTCACAAATGTTTGAGGAAGTTATCAGGATTTCTTGTGGTGGAACCATTTGTGATACACGCTCAAGCTCGCGGTGATTGTACTTATCTTGTATAGTTGTTTGTTTCAGGCCCAGATACGTCTCGTTTAACTACAAGTGGTGTATCTTCAAGATGCAACACTTGAGGTCCAAGACCCTCTAGTCTGTTTTTCTTTGCAAGGATGGCTATTTGGGCTGATTGTGAACCTGGCTTGCACTTCATGCGTGTTGTGTCGCCGATCGTACCTGATCATACATATCATATTGGCATATGGTAGCGAGCTATCTAAGGGTGTATCGAAGTCACATGAGGAAAGACATGAATTCACCTTGTCATGTAGAGCCTTTACGCCGGATCGATATACACTAAATTAAGGAAATTAAGGAAAACACTAATTTAAGCAAGAAGTTCATACTTAATTCAAATTTGAAGATATATATTACATAGTTTAAACAAAATTTGACTAAAATTTGAAAACCTAATCTAGTAGCCACTGTGGTAGTAAAACTACTGGTAGTAGACGACACTCGCGGAGCTTCAGCCTTGTAGGGGTGCCCCCAACCAATGGACAATTCCTAAAGAATTTGTACGGATTTGACGCGATTGGCCCCTATGCAGCTACAGCTAGGACCTGTGCCATCATCACCGGTGACATCGATGAAGTGGCCGGTGTCGCAAACCGACTGCTTGATGGCGACTGACAACGTCGTCGTCACAAGTGATGTGTTTGAGAAAGTACTCAGGAATTTCTTGCGGTGGAACCATTTGCGATACACGCTCAAGCTCGCGGTGATTGTACTTGTCTTTTATAGCTGTTTGTTTCAGGCCCGGATACGTCCCGTGTAACTGCAAACGGTGTATCTTCAAGATGCAACACTTGAGGTCCGAGACCCTGTAGTCTGTTTTTCTTTGCAGCATCAGGTTCCAAGGATGGCTATTTGGGTTGATTGTGAACCTGGCCACATAAAGGCAGGCGGCAGCGACAACCGATGGCTTGAACTTTGTGCAGCCATAGTCCAACAAGCTTAGGTCCGCAAGGTAGCTACACATAAACTCCAGCTTTCTTACATCGCCTCGACGGCAAGTAGCAGTTATATATCTCCGTAGAAAAGTTCTCGCAGTGGGGCTCCCCATCTCAAACTTAAGTGTATTCAGTATGTTGGCCTCCATCTTCACCACTTGCTGCTCGGTGTATGTGTTGTCAGTAATGTAACTGTAATTTTCCACCTTGTGTGCATATATATCACTTTCATATTTCGCAGCAACAAGCATTGCAGCCACGCCCAGTAACTGCAGCTCACTCCGGACAATGACACGAACAGAGAGGAATCGGTCCACATATGAGATGGCAAGGTGAAGCGTGTCAGCCGGAAGATTGTACTCGTCGGCCACTTCTACGAGCCAGTCCACTAGTACCGCCCTGAAAGACGGGATAATATCTCCCTGTGTCATCAGCATATAGTCTGTCGGCCTCCTCAACTTCTCCAAGGACCGCATGTAGCTGTCGATGTCGTCAAGGTACGGCGCGATAGATGCCCGGGCCATGATGGGGTCAGGCTGCTCTAGCTCCGAGTCCATGTCTAGCAGGCGGGCATGGTCGGCTATGTTCTTCTCCTTGCCAGTTCTAGGATTGTGGTGGCAATTCTCTAGAAGGCGCAACGGTTGCGAGTCATCTTCGGTTTCGTCGACCCGCTATTGTCGGCCTCGTTCTCTTTCCTTTTCCTCCCTCTTTTGTCGTTTTGGGCTTGATCGTGCTGTTTTGCTCCAGCTGCGGTCTCGTTTATTGTATCGTGTGGTTGTTATATTAATATAGCGGGGAGAAAGCCTATTTTGAGGATTGATGTACTCCACCCTTCGGGTGGCTGTTTGGCTTTGTCTGAAGCCGTCACGTATGTTTTAGACGAGTAAGCTCTCGACTCGCGCCAGAAACTTTGGCCACGGGTACCTGTTGCGCTCCTCTTCTTTAGTGTATTTCTTCTCGTTGTTATCACGGTCTTAGATTGACGCGCATCCTGATGATGCATGTGGCCAAAGGCACTTGTGGCGCTCCTCTTCTTTTCTGTATTTCTTCTCATTGTCACGGTGTTATTAGATCGATTGACGCACAGCCTGATGTATCTTATATAGATAGCCGGATATGCATAGGCAGCTAGGCTTATTCGACAAGGACGCGGACTCAACTTATGGCATGCAAAGCCGACTATGTTAGCAATAATCTTGATTAGAGCCAAGTCCGTATCAGTGTTGACCCTTACACACAAGCTGGTTGTGTTTGAATCGGACTGCTAGCGGCAGTAGTAGGAATTAGGAGCACAGGTTTGATTAGGATCGGAGATGGACAACGAGTCCAAGGCAGCGTCGCGTCCGTGTCCTGGTAAGACTAGCGTCGCGCCCGTATTAGTAACAGTTCGAGTCAGTTTCATGTCCGTGTCCTGGTCCTGGTAGACTAGCCAGGTGTCGTGGTTTAGCTTATACTCATCTCCAAACATGCTTTCGGTCTCCGCTATATTAATATACAACCACACCATGAGATTGTCAGGACAAACAATACAATCAAGACAAAAAAAAAGAAAAACAGTAAAAAAAACAAATACCAACATCCGTAGATCGACGAAACGAGGATGACCCGCAACCTTTGCGCACTCTGTATTTGTCCCATCACGCTCCTAGTATGTAGAAATGCGATGATGACAGCGACACTGTTGCCCGGACAAGTCCTAATGTTTCCCCCTCACACCGAGGTGAGTGGGAAAATGGTACCTAGACGCCCTTCATGAAGGTATGGCGGCACCCGAAGACGTCCAGGCGTGCACTCCCGGTTCTCCCACTGTCCTGTGCAGGAGGAGTACACATTAAAAGGCACCACCTTCTCTCTGGGTTCCTCGAGCGCCTCCTGTTGTAGTTATTCAAGTGGTGGAACCTCTTCACCTTGCGCCGGTCTCGCTGAGCCCTATAGTGGGTTCTTCTCCTGAAAGAAAAACACCTCGTAGTGCAGCGACACGGCCAGGCCGAAGGGGAAGCACATGTCATTGGCATCGCCTATGCCGACGTCCATCGGGATGGATTGATGACCGTTTATTAGCTGCTATAAGACTAGCTCGAAGAACCCTCGTTCCCTTTTTTCTCCTTGGTCTTCTGAACCGTATGTAGTATAATGAACACAGTTGGGTTTGGTTTAGGCAACTTAACTGCCGCGGCTGTCTCCAAATCCAGCGCGCACACTTTGACTTCTGCATCAACGAGGCAGACGCGCTTGGGGGACTGGGACTTGGAGCCGGAACAATCACCTGCACCCACCCGTGATGCAGCCCGTCCTACAGATGCTACTACATCTACACCAAGTGGACCCATGACTCGTGCCCGAGCCAAACTCCTCCAAGCTAAGGTGAACTCGCTCCTCTCCTCGTGCCAATTTGATACCTTCTTGGATGGTGTGCTACTTCATGCAAATACCCTATGCATCATCAGGTACGAAGCCTCGACACATCACCAAGCACCCAAGGATGGAGAACAAGGAGCAGAACGTGAAGCAAGAGCCGCTGGAGCTGCTCAGACTAGAGTCTCCGGTCTGCACACACCGGAGTCTTCGGCCTATCAAAGTCTCCGACCTGAAGACACCGGAGACTTCGGCCCTCTCTCCGGTCCGACCCCCTGCACCAGGCCCTGGGACAATCTGTCTGCCCCTCCGGAGGCTGGTCCGGAGACTACACTGGAATCTCCGGCCTAGACCGGAGTCTCCGGTCCACCACACCGGAGTCTCCGGTCCGACCGTCGCCAGGCATGAAAAGGCCTTTGGGCCTTCGGCCCATGTACCCCTTAGTCCGTCCAGAACTTGTCTTTTATTCCTAAAGTACCCCTGTTTAAGTGACTGGCCTATATATAGACCCCCACCTCCATTGTAAACCCTAGACATGATATTGGAATTAGTGGAAACCCCTTTGTGGATCTATCTAATTCTTGCCTCATGCTCCTTGACTAAGGATCACCAATATCCCCAAACCTCGTTGGAGTTTGCATCGTGCCTCCGCGTTGTACAAGGCCTAGGCATCGGTGTCCCTTTGCCTAGACGTCAAGATCTCACCGAGTCTCCCATCTCGCCGTGCCGGTTCGAGAGAGAGTCCTTCGCCCAACGTCGATCCTAGGGATTGCGCCAGACCGGTCACCGCCGGCGTGAGCTATTGGTGTTTATCGTGGTTTTGCGTGTGTGTGTTCATCGCGTTCTTCGTGCGTGTGTTCGTCGTGTTCATCCTTCCCTCCTTCCCCCCGCACTCCATCCTCGATTTGAAAGGGAATCGTGAAGGGCCACCCTAGAGGTTTTCCCTCAACATATTGGTATCAAGAGCTTCGTTGCTCACGATTTCCCCCACAAATTTTTCTTCTATCCACCAAAAATTCGAAAATCCCCAAAAAAGAGCCCCAAATTTGCCTTTGGATCGATCTCTTGATTTGGAGTGTTATTTGTGGGTTTGATCCGACCAAACCTTGTCTTAGGTGTTGGTCCAGCTTTATCCTGTGTTTTCCCAGCCCAATTTGGCCAATTTTTCGCGAATTTGAGGACCCAAGGCATGGATTTCCGCTCAAGAACACGAGCAGTTCGCAATCTGACTCCAGACAGGAGTCTCTGGCCTACACACCGGAGTCTCCGGCCTACACCGGAGTCTCCGGCCTACCCACACCGGAGTCTCCGGCCTGGACCGGAGTTTCCGGCCTGAAACCCCGGAGTCTCCGGCCTAACGCCTGATTTTGACAGTTTTGCCTCTAATCTTGCATTGGCTAATTTCTTCTTGTTTGTTTGTGCCCGTGTGAGTGTCGTCAACTAACAGCAAGCTTCCGCATCAACAAACCTCGCGCTCATCGACACCACGGCCCACGAACATCATCCCGCAACACCGACGCCAAGTTCATCATCAAAGAAGGTATAACTTGCGTCACCTTGTTAACCCCTATCTTCCTTTATGTGTACCTATCCCATGAGAGTGGCTCATCTTGTGTTTGCTTGAGCATTGTGCATTTGTCCTTGGATAGTGAGAGTGCAAGAGCAATATCAAGTGTGACTAGGTAGCATCAAGGGAGAGCAAAAAAAATACAAAAGAAAGAAAAAGATACAAAGAAAAAGCAAAAGAAAAATAGTCTCCCCTTGCAAAAGAGAGTCTCAAAGCTTGTAAGCAAGAGAGAAAGAAGAGCGCCCAAGGCAAGTGCACAAATCCGTTGCTCATTTTTCCTCTTTGCAAACGAGCCATGGTCTCTCCTTGCATTGGCACGACAACGAGCTTAGTCTTCGTTAGGACATTTTGTTTGCTGATTTTCATAGTCGTGTCAATCCCAACTTTCTCCACGTGTGTGTACATAGTCGTAGGTTCCCGTCACCCTTTTGAGTTGTTGAACTTCGCCTTTGACTTGAGTTTTGTTGGATTTTACCCACATTTGACTATCCCTTTTCTTTTGGTTGGTTCTTTGGCTTTCCACAATCCTAACCTACCACAAACAAGCTTTTGAGAGTTAGTTCTTTCTTTAGTGTGAGTTTTCTTTGCAATTCCACTTTGCACGCTAATAGCTCTCACTTGTGGTTTATAGTTTGGTGCAATCCCCAAGGTGAGGTACAAGGCTAACACCACCATATTCCACTTCCATATACAATACTTGTGTGTTTTGCATGATGAATAGGCACGGTGAGGCAAGCCAACCACCTCCCCACGAAGAAGATCAAGGACCGTACATGACGCGCGCAAGTCACTTCATCGTTCGACAAGAGTTCTGTGAACGTTGCCAAGCCCTTGAGACGCGACAAGATGAACAATTTGGTGAGACGCAAGACGAGTTCAACAACATCGACAACCGCTTCGACGGCCTCGAACGACAAATGCATGCAATGCATCACAACTTCGGCCACCAGAATGAAGTGCTCCAACGCTCCGTCGCGAAACAAATGACAATCTTCGACGCCTCATCGATGGAATGGCAAGACCGTGTTCACATGCTTCAAGATCTTCAAGTTCTTCACGTCGCCATGCACCTCCGCAACAAGATCTACATCAAAGTGCTCAAAGACGCAATGATGCCCCCGTGGTTGAAGATGGAATCTCTTCGAACTATGTACCTTCCCCACGGCACGCCGCAACGTCAAGCTATGATGGTGACCTCTCTTCAAGGCCACGAGCAAGGCAAGAAGCCCACCGTCATCACGCAAGGGCACTAGTGATCAAACAAGAGCAACCACAAGAGGAACCGCAAGTGCAACCGCAAGTCTACCACCATCGACCGTGACACATACTTGACACAACAAGTGGTGACTCCAATTTGGAGAATCAAGCTCGTCATCAACGTGAAGCTCTCCAAGATCCTCCTCCTCGTCATCAACGTCATGAACGTCCACACCGACACCATGGTCATCACGAGGCGCCTCCCCCACCTCAACAAAATTTGGAGCGTCAAGTTATACAAATTGAGCGACGCCCACCACGCCAAGAGGCTCATGACCATGTTCTTCGCCGTGAGGCCCATGTGCCTAACCAATATCACCAACCGAGGAACGACCCTCCTCTTCGTCATTAACCGCGGCAAGAGGCTCCACGCCCTCGCCGCCATGAGGCCCAAGCGCCTCAACCACGTCAACAACCGCGCCAAGAGCAAGAGAAAGCTCCTCAACAACAATATCAAGAGCAAGCTCCGCAACAAGGACACGAGAACCAAGTTCCACATCCCCAACTACAAGATCATCAACAAGGTCACCAAGCTCATCGCAATAACCGCAACGATGAAGAAACTTTTGGCAAGCTCAAGTTCACGATGCCCAAGTTCACCGGATCCAATGACCCCGAAGAATACCTCTCGTGGGCACTCAAAGTCGACAAGATCTTCCACATGCACAACTATAGCAATGAGAAGATGGTCGCCATGGCTTCGCTTGAGTTTGATGATTACGCCAACCTTTGGTGGGAACAAGTTCAAGTTGCTCGAGATGCAAGACAAGAACCACCAATCACAACTTGGCATGACATGAACGCTCACATGAGATCCCGGTTCGTCCCCGCGCACTACACACATGACCTCTTCAACAACCTTCAAGCGCTTCGTCAAGGGACAAAGAACATGGAAGAGTACTTCAAGGAAATGGAACTCAACTTGATTCGCGCCAACATTGATGAGCGCATGGAGCAAACAATGGCACGTTTCCTTATTGGCTTGAATCACCCAATCAAGCGCATCGTCGAGTTTCAAACATACAACACCATGGTTGAGCTTGTGCACATAGCAACAAAGGCTGAACGTCAAGTGCAAGAGGACATCAAGTATAACAATCCCAAGACATATTTCACCTACAAGAAAGCTTCAACCGCTACGCCAAAACATTCAATGGAAGCTCATCAAATACCTCCAAGCCTTCCTTCAAGCCCACACTTCCTCAAGGAAAACTGCCCCCAAGTGGCAAGCAAGCAAAGAGTGATACACCTTTCAATGGTGAATGCTACAAGTGTGGAGGTAAAGGACACAAGTCGGCCGAATGTGGAAACAAGAAAGTCTTGTTTATCCATGACAATGGTGATGAAGAGTACTTGAGTGAAGATGAGTTTGATGCCCGTGTCAAGGAAGCAATGGCAAGGCAATGAGTAGAAGATGATCAAGAACTCCTCATGTGTGAACATGACGCAAGTCCATCGCTTGTCGTCACAAGGATCTTAACCACTCAAGCACAAGGGCATCAAGACCAACGCTCCAATATCTTCCAAACACGAGCCGGCATCAATGGCAAATCTATCAAGGTGATCATTGACGGAGGGAGTTGCCACAACCTTGCTAGCACCGAGTTGTGTGAGAAGCTCAACCTCACCCTGCTTCTGCACAAGCACCCCTACCACGTGCAATGGCTAAGTGACCAAGGGTCCATGAAGATCAAGCATACCGTACCGGTCTCCTTCGCCATTGGTCCTTACAAAGATATGGTGGAGTGCGATGTGGTCCCTATGACAGTTTGCCACATGCTTCTTGGTCGACCATGGCAATTTGACAAGGCTGCTCAACATGATGGTCGCACCAATATATACACCTTCAAATGGCTCAACAAAACATGTGTTTTGAAACCGATGACTCCTAGCCAAATAATTGCGGACAATGCAAAGGCTTTAGCGAGGGCACAAAGCACAACACCTACTTGTGAGAAGAGCGGTGAGAGAGAGAACCACCTCATAGTGAGTGAGAGCCACAAGCCAATTCCGAGTGGAAAAACTAAGAGTGTTCTCCTTGCCACCAAAAGTGAGATGAGAGATGTTCGGAACAACCCATCCATCTTGCACTATGTCCTCCTTTGCAAGGGACTAGCGCAAGGAACTAATGAATTAACCAATGTTCCTCCATATTTGATGAATGTTTTGCAGGAATTCAAGGATGTGTTCCCCGAAGAGCTTCCACATGGACTACCTCCTCTTCGCGGCATCGAACATCAAATTGACCTCATCCCCGGTGCACCACTTCCCAACCGCGCTGCTTACCGCACGAACCCGGAGGAGACGAAGGAGATCGAACGTCAAATCAACCAACTCGTCTCCAAAGGTTTGATCCAAGTTAGCACTAGTCCAAGTGCCATACCCGTGATTCTTGTTCCAAAGATGGATGATACGTTACGGTTATGCATGGACTGTCGTCCAATCAATGCTATCACCGTGCGTTATCGACATCCCATACTACGTCTCGATGACATGCTTGATGAGTTGTGTGGAGCCACTATTTTTTCGAAAATTGATCTTCGTAGTGGTTACCATCAAATACGCATGGCTGAAGGTGATGAGTGGAAAACCGCCTTCAAGACCAAACTTGGTCTCTATGAATGGTTGGTTATGCCCTTTGGTTTATCAAATGCCCCATCCACCTTCATGCGCCTTATGAATCACATCTTGCGTTCTCTCATTGGAAAAAGTGTTGTTGTCTATTTCGATGATATTCTTGTTTATAGCAAATCACTTGAGGACCATATAACACATGTCAAGGAAGTTTTGCAAATCCTTCGACATGAAAAACTTTATGCTAATCTTCCCAAGTGCACTTTTGCTAAAGACAAGTTGATTTTTCTTGGATTTGTCGTTTCTTCGAAGGGAATTGAAGTTGATGTTTCCAAGGTAAAGGACATACGAGATTGGCCCATACCAACAAATGTGAGTGAACTCCAAAGTTTTCAGGGTTGACCGGTTTCTATCGTCGCTTTGTGAAAGACTTTTCAACCATTGCTTGTCCCCTTAACGAATTGACCAAAAAGAATGTCACCTTCGTGTGGGGCAAAGCACAACAAAAAACTTTTGATGAACTTAAAAAGAGGCTCACCAAAGCACCTCTTCTTGCTTTACCGGATTTCACAAAAACTTTTGAGATCGAGTGTGATGCTAGTGGTATTGGCATTGGAGGAGTCCTTATGCAAAACAGACGTCCTATAGCCTACCATAGCAAAAAACTCGATGGTGCTCGCCTCAATTATCCAATTTATGACAAAGAGCTTTTTGCCTTAGTTCGTGTCCTTCAAGTTTGGCAACACAACCTTTGGCCCAAAGAATTTATCATACATTCCGACCACGAGTCGTTGAAATATCTCAAAGGCCAAACTAACTTGAGCAAGAGACATGCTAAGTGGGTTGAGTTCGTGGGTCTTTTCCGTACATTGTCAAGTATAAGAAAGGCAAAGATAATGTAGTTGTAGACGCATTGTCTCGCAAGCATACAAGCCTTCTTACGAGACTTGAAATCAACGTGTTGGGTCTTGAGGAAATAAAATCTTTGTATTCTTCCGACCCGTTCTTTGAACCAATTTTCGCAAAGTCCTCCAATGACAAAAGGAGTTGATGATTTCTATTTGCATAAGGGCTTTCTTTTTAAACAAAACAAGCTATGCATCCCGAAGTCGTCACTTCAACTTTTGTTTCTCCAAGAATCTCATGGTGGAGGCCTCATGGGTCACTTTGGCCGTGACAAGACATTGGACATGCTCTC
This sequence comes from Avena eriantha, assembly GCA_910589775.1. Lineage (NCBI taxonomy): Eukaryota > Viridiplantae > Streptophyta > Magnoliopsida > Poales > Poaceae > Avena > Avena eriantha. The sequence goes on along the minus strand of OU342746.1, from coordinate 345,777,038 downwards.
CAATCACTACTTTTGGCCCAAGATGAAGCGTGGCGTGGAGCGCTACGTTCAAAGATGCACGACATGTGTTCAAGCTAAGTCGCAAGCTAACCCTTATGGTCTTTATATGCCATTGCCTATTCCTCATACCCCTTGGTCCGACATTAGCATGGATTTCGTGTTAGGATTGCCTAAATCTAAGCATGGTCATGATTCTATATTTGTTGTTGTGGATCGTTTTTCCAAAATGGCACACTTCATACCGTGCCATAAGACCGACGATGCTTCACATGTTGCAAATCTGTTTTTCAAGGAAATCGGCCGTCTTCATGGTGTGCCAAGGACAATCGTCTCCGACCGCGACGTCAAATTCATGAGCTACTTATGGAAGACCCTCATGGCCAAGCTGGCGTCAAGCTACTCTTCTCATCTGCATCGCATCCCCAAACTGATGGCCAAACCGAAGTTGTCAACCGAAGCCTTGGGACTCTGCTTCGTGTGTTGATCAAGAAGAACTTGAAGGATTGGGAGGAATGCATACCACACGGTGAGTTCGCCTACAACCGAGCCAAGCACTCAACAACCAAGATGAGTCCATTCATGATCGTCTATGGTTTCGAGCCCCTCACCGCGCTCGACATCCTACCACTACCTCTCCATGAACGCACGAACATGGACGTCGAGAAACACGCACAAGCTATGAAGAAACTTCATGAAGAAACAAGAGCTACTATCGAACACCAAGTCCTTCGCCAAGCTTCAAGGTTAAACAAGGACAAGAAGGGGATGATCTTTGAAGAAGGTGACCTTGTGTGGATACACCTAAGCAAGGACCGCTTCCCCAAGGAACGTGACTCCAAGCTCAAGCCAAGAGGAGATGGTCCCTTCAAGGTCCTCAAAAGAATCAACAACAACGCCTACATCATCGACATACCGACCTCCAAGTACCTTGCAAGCAATACATTCAATGTCAAGGATCTCTCACCCTACCATGGAGATGTTCAAGATGATATCCATGAAGAGTCGAGGACGACTCTTTCCCAAGGGGGGGTGCTGATGCAGCCCGTCCTACGGACGCTACTACATCTACACCAACAAGTCCCCCAAGTGGACCCATGACTCGTTCCCGAGCCAAACTCCTCCAAGCTAAGGTGAACTCTCTCCTCTCCTCGTGCCAATTTAATACCTCCTTGGATGGTGTGCTACTTCATGCAACTACCCTATGCATCATCAGGTACGAAGCCTCGACACATCACCAAGCACCCAAGGATGGAGAACAAGGAGCAGAACGTGAAGCAAGAGCCGCTGGAGCTGCTCAGACCGGAGTCTCCGGTCTGCGCACACCGGAGTCTCCGGCATGAAGACACCGGAGACTCCGGCCCTCTCTCCGGTCCAACCCCCTGCACCAGGCCCTGGGACAATTTGTCTGCCCCTCCGGAGGCTGGTCCGGAGACTACACCAGAATCTCCGGCCTAGACCGGAGTCTCCGGTCCACCACACCAGAGTCTCCGGTCCGACTGTCGCCAGGCATGAAAAGGCCTTTGGGCCTTCGGCCCATGTACCCCTTAGTCCGTCTAGAACTTGTCTTTTATTCCTAAAGTACCCCTATTTAAGTGGTTGGCCTATATATAGACCCCCACCTCCATTGTAAACCCTAGGCATGATACTGGAATTAGTGGAAACCCCTTTGTGGATCTATCTAATTCTTGCCACATGCTCCTTGACTAAGGAGCACCAATATCCCCAAACCTCGTTGGAGTTTGCATCATGCCTCCGTGTTGTACAAGGCCTAGGCATCGGTGTCCCTTTGCCTAAACGTCAAGATCTCACCGAGTCTCCCATCTCACCGTGCCGGTTCGAGAGAGAGTCCTTCGCCCGACGCCGATCCTAGGGATTGCGCCGGACCGGTCACCGCCGGTGTGAGCTATTGGTATTTATTGTGGTTTTGCATGTGTGTTCATCGCGTTCTTCATGCGTGTGTTCGTCGTGTTCATCCTTCCCTCCTCCCCCCGCACTCCACCCTCCATTTGAAAGGGAATCGTGAAAGATCGGGCCACCCTAGAGGTTTGCCCTCAACAACCCGGCTACACCTCGATCCGACGGAGGCACGACAGCAGGGCGGTTGGTAGGAATGGCCGGTGGTGGAGAAACGGACATGTGGTCGGCCTCGTTGACCTCCTCGCTCTCGTCCAGGTCGAGGCTCCAGAGCTCTGACCCAAGGCGGCGGAGGGGGAGATCCATCGACGGGTTGCACCTAGAGGCCGAAGGAACGACAACCTGGCCAAAGGTCTCGCCAAACAGCTCAGCTCCCAGCCTTCTGCTGCTTCAGTCTGTTCCAGCTCGATTTCAGTTAGGGGATTGGGAGAAACTTCCAAAAAACCACCACATTTCAGTAGGAAATTCGCAAAACAACCAGTATTTGGCGAAATTGCAAAAAACAACCGGGTTTGCGCGAATTGGTTCCAATGTACACTGATTGTTCGATTTAGCCCTGTTAACATGATTTCTGACATCAGGCCCCACTGACGGTGCTAACGTGGCAAGGTGTGCATATAATCAAGGTCAAAAATTAGACATACCTAACTATTAGGGATCTTTTTGTAATTTTGGGGGGGGGGGGGGTGGGGCCCACTTGTCATCTCCTTCTTCTTCCCTCTCACTGGGAATCATCCGTGGAAGCTCGCAGCAGCCGACGCCGGCGGAGGGGAGGTAGACGCCGGCGAGGGGAGGCAGACAGATCCACATGACGACCGCGCGGCACAGCTTGCGCATCCTGATCTAGAAGTCGGCGAGGGGGTAGGGGAAGCTGGCAGCCGGAGCAGCGTACACCGGCGGTGGGGCGGCCAGAGCATGGGACGCCGACGGCCTGGCGTGGCCGGAGGCGGGAAAGACGACGCCCGGAGGAGACAGGGGAGGGGGCGGCCGGAGCATGGGACGCCGGCCAGAGGAGACAGGGAAAGACGGCGACGGGACATACATAGCATGGGACGACGGCGATGGGGACAGGGGAGGCTGGCGGGCGGAGCAGGGAGCGCCGCCGGCGGGGCGGCCGGAGCAGGGGACACCGGCGACGGGGTTGCCAGAGCTGGGGACGCCCGCGACGGAGGCCTAGGAAGAGTGTATTTGGGAAAAAAGGAAAAAAAGAAAAACAAATTAACTGACAAGTGGGTCCCATAAAAAGTTTACAAAATAACCCAAAATAGATATGTCCAAGCTCTGCCTTGCCACGTCAGCGCCGCCAGTGGGGCCCGATGTCAGAAATCGTGTTAACTGGGCTAAATCGAACAATCAGTGCACATTGAAACCAATTCGCGCAAGACCGGTGGTTTTTTGCAATTTCACCGTATACTGGTTGTTCTGCGAATTTCCCACTAAAATGTGGTGGTTTTTTGGAATTTTCTCGGGGATTGGATAAGGAAGGAAACACAATAAGTAGACAACGGAAGGGATACAAACACTTGTATTTATGGTTTTTTTTGGAAGGAAAACCGGCAGCTAAGGGGTGCGGGAGGGAGTTCCTCTCGATGGCTTCCACGCGTCCCCGTCGCACCGATGGTCGTACGGGCGCGGCACAGGCAAGCCCCGTCCGTATTTTTAGGCTTTAGTCATCGGCTAGCTCAAATCGCGGGCCCTACTTTTGTAAAACTTTTTCTCCATTCTGAATGAAGTTCGGCCTCTTCGATAGGATGCCGGTATTTTGAACGAGAACCTCAATCGATTTTGATTTGCTTTTATATGGAGCTAGTTTAACCGCCAAATAAAGCATCTTTTTTACCTAATCCAAGAAGCTAGCGAGCTACTTCATCTGTCCCAAAAATAAGTAATTCAACTATTTATGGATTCGTAAGTATTTATACACTAATATATATATATATATATATATATATATATATATATACATACATATCTAGATAAAGTTGAGTCAATACAAAAAGCGTATGTATGTACATGTGTTCGAATAGCAAGATTGACACAAACAAACTGATCAATGGAACAACATATTACACTTAAACAAGCTTATTCTAGTTAAATAAAAGATATGCATCAGTTGACCTAGGAAATTACATAAACCAAGCAGGAGAGTAGACACAACTTCAAGTGATGATTACGTCGAAGGGCAGGATATCCGCGAACCTTCTAACGTTCTAAGTTGGCACACACGACTTACGTGTCAGCAACACATCCATGTAGCAAGGGCGGTAAGGGAACGAACCATAGACAGAACAAACTTTTAGTAAGAAATCAAACCTTACTATAATAAGTTTGACTAATAATATATTCCCTCGGATCCAAATTAATGTTTTCAGATTTATCTAGATTCAAATATATCTAGTCATGTTTTAGTGCTATATACAACCGAATCTAGACAAAGATGAGAACATTAATTTAAATTGGAGAGAGTACACAAAAGATATCTATATTTTTTGATCGTTTTCAATTTTCCTTATCATGACCGGACTTTGATGTGTGCGGAAGTGCTACCACGTCGTTGTTAAAAGTCATTCAGGAGAATGATCAAATATAAACAATTTGGTATGTAGAGCTCCACTATTTTATCTGGAAAATATGACGCGTTTATGTCCACTAATGTTGTGTAGTCATACACTCATACTCCTGCTAATAGACAATTGTAAGCAAGCTCTCTCATGCATCCTATTCCTATGATCCTAACCATCCTCTCTACCCCTCACGACCATGGATTCCACTGTAGCTCTATTCTTTTTCACCAAAACGCAAAAGTTTTACGTTTCGATTCATTGATAGAAAAAGAGAGTTATGTACAAAATATACAAGCTTAGCTGAGCTAACATCCCATACAACTCAACCACTAGACCTAAGGGGCCGTGGGTAACAAGGCGTGTAGGCCTACCACTCCTACAGCCGCCCAACATCGAGTGTCATATCGAATCATGGCGAGAAGGTTACCCATGTTAGGTGACACATTGTCAAAGACAATCGTGTTGCGATGCTTTCAAATCCACCAAGCCGTCAGCATGATAAGTGAGGCCGTCCCCTTTCGCAAAGCCCGGGGTAGGTAAAGAAGCCTGCAACCACCAGTCCACGAAATGGTCTTCTACATTCGGTGGTGTGGCCGTCGATCGAATCTAGGAAAGCACCTCGTGCCAGGTCGCCTTGCAGAAGGGACAACCCACCAGAAGATGAGTCATGGTCTCAACCGTCTGGTCACAAAGGGGGCAGCGCAGAGGGTGTGCAATTCCTCGTCTCGCAAGCCTTATGAGAGTTCCTCCTTGTAGAGGATTACTCATGTAATGATGATCGCTTTTATGTAGACACAAACAAAATCCCTAATTGGATTCTACATGACCTATATATGTATATGCCAATGATTTTGTCATCAAAATCTACAATATATGAAAGGTACTCACAATCATCTTAAGACAGAGATTTGGATTAAACCAATGAATCTAGTTTATTATAACTTGAACATATTTGAATACATATCTATCAGTCTTCGTATATCCATAAAACAAGGTAGATATTTGATATAGATAAATCACATCAAAGACACATATGGTTATATCCCTAAGAGGGATGCAAACTTATTTGTGCATAGTTAGTATGATGAAGTGATGTCGGGACCCACGGTTATATATCCCAAACCATCAATGGAAACTATGTAAATCATGACAATATATTTGTCAACTGATTTAAAGTGGAGCCAACAAGATGTATATAGTTGATGTAAGAAATATTCTTTGATATCTTCAAGGCACAAATGATCTTGATTAATTTTATCAGAAACATCAATATTTAACCATTTTTTGATACACATAGGTTGAATGTTATCATATCCTGATAAAGCCATATCATAGAGGGAATTCACTAGTAGAGCCTTCTAAAGGAAGTCTTTAAAATAGACTCTATTGGCTTCACATCATGAACGATCACATTCAAGATCATTTGTTTAAGATTCAACATAATCACCTACTTTTATCTATCAAGATAATACCACTTTTACTGCTCATATGCATATGGGTTAAATAGAGAATTTTTTGTAAACATATCTTATGAAAATCTAACAAATTTATTCATAATGTCTTTACCAACTTCTATATTCCATATTTATGTTCATGGGATCAGTATGAGCCAATTTTGAGATTTGCAAAGTTCAGGAGGAGTAAACTTCCACACATACACACACACACACACACACACACACACACACACACATATATATATATATATATGTGTGTGTCATAACCAGCTGATGATCTTCAGATCATACATATTGTACTCTTTTTCCCTTAATGAGTTTTCCCTAATGGTTTCTCATAAAATGTTTTTAATGAGACAATATAAATAAGAGTGTTTTGATATGGAACATTGTTTTCTCCTTATGTTTTTCCTATTGGGTTTTAAAGGAGTTTTCAGTGGCACATCACATTGCACTCTTTTACCTATATGAGTTTTCTCTCAAGTTTCTCATACAAATTGTTAATGGGGCAATATATTATCATTATCATATGGCATACTTTTTCCCCCACGTTTTTTTAAAGGAAGTACAAAAGGCATATTTATTGTTCTCTAAACTCATTGTGAGGTTTTCCCTTTTCTAAGGTTTCCCTCACATGAGTTCTCATGGAGACAACAATCAATATATGTTTTATCATTTTTTCCTTTTTTCTACATAAGGTTTCAAGGAGTTCTAACAACATATGAAATACAACTCTCCTCATATTTTTTCCACGAGGTTTTTGGGGAGAGATTCTAAAGATAAAGATTTCAAGATGATAGAATCTACAAAGGATAGTGCAAGGGTATCCTCATGGATACGCAAGAACACTCTCAAGACTATGCAAGAAGATTCTTGAAGATTATGCAAGACATTTTCAAGAAAAGGCATTGTCCAAGGGGGAGTGTTAGGAATAATTAGCTTTAGAGTTAGGCTAACTGTGAGCAATTAGGATTTGTCCAACCGCCTTAAGCGAAGAGACACCTCTTGTAAACCGCCTTCGTTGACACCTATTCTAGGGGAACGAACCATAGGATAGCAAACACAACTTCAAGTGATGATTATGTCGAAGGGCAGGATATGCGTGAACTGTCTAAGGTCTAAGTCGACGCATGCAATTTCCGTGTCGGCAACACATCAATGTAGCAAGGGCGGTAAGGGAACGAACCATAGACAGAACAAGCTTGTATCATGTGGTCCCTGACGAGCTCATAATTGTTGCCTAGATACTGCACCCTGGATGTGTCAAGATGATACACCACCACCGCACTCTTAAGTCGGAGGATTAGAGCACGCTTGTGCGAATGGAATCCCATGATTTCGCACTCACCATCCTAGAATGGCGGATCAAGGTGTGCATCACCTTTGGCCACATCGATGAAGTTGTCCTCGTCGGAATTCCAGGGTGATTTAGAGCCACTTCTGCTACTTAGTTCTTCTACTTCACCTTCATCTTCATCCTCCTCCTCCTCGTCACTGCTATCCAGCACCCCCCATGTCACCCTCGGTTTTATTGCAAGACGGTCAATCATATGACGATGTGGATTGAGGTTGGCCTTGTGAGCCAGCGTCCAACCCAGTTGATCACAGCGTTTTGGTTACCGGTCAAAAAATTCCGGAATTTTGAATTTTAATAAATTTTCTCTATAAATTGTTGTACCGGGAAATTTAAATTCGAAATTTAATTTTTAAATTCGTCCGGTAACCGGTCGGGATTTTCCGGTAACCGCGGTAACCGGAAATCCCGACTATCCTTGGGATTTTTTTCCAGATCGGGAACCAAAACCTTGGTTGATCATCGGTCCATTCGGATAGCATCCAAACTTGGAGCTGCAACATTTTTATCGCCACATAGTGGATCCCTCTCTCGTAGCTTGCAAGAACGGAATCTGTCGGCAATGAGTACCCGCACCTTCTTTCACTACAGGGTTCCCCTGGGAGCTCGACCATATCACAAGTCCCGTTCGGGGGCCGTAAGATCACGAGTACGTTGTGATGGCAATGCATGTAGAGCGACTCGCGCCAGTACTCGGATGACAACACCATCTTGCCGTAGATATAAGGCAAAGTGGTCACCACGTCATAGAGGTGTCCTGGGGCACAACGTCCGGGCGTGAACTCCCGGTTCTCCCACTGCCCCGAGTGGTGGAGCCTCTCCTTGCTCCAGTGTCGTTGAGCCCTGTAGTGGGTTCTTCTCCTGAAAGAAAAACACATCGTAGTGCAGCGACACGGCCGGATCGAAGGCGAGGAACATGGCGCCAACGCAGCGCGTCGACGGTACTGACGGGCGTGGCAGGCGGGCAGTGCACCGTGCCGTCGCCGGGTTGCACACATAGTAGTCGTTGTAACGGTCGCTGAGGAGGAGGAGGCCGTTGCAGGAGTCACGTACTTCCGCCCAGCCGTTCTGGAATACAGGACGCGGGAAGCGAGGCCACCGACGGTCCCGCGTGGCCAACGGGGCGAAGAAGACCGACTCGGAGTTGCGTCCAACCCTGGTGACGAAGATGCCAGGGAAGGCGCCCCGAGGAAAGTGGTGCGGAAGGAGGAGGTCGTGCGCGTCGACGATGGCGCGCCATGCGCGGCAGACACACCGAGAGCCGGCGAGGTCGCGCCATGGGAGGAGGCGGAGGATGTGCAGGAGCACGTCGTAGGCAAAGCAGAAGCCGTTGCCGTCGCCGTCGCCGGCGTCCATCCTGAATTCGGCGACCGTTTATTAGCTGCTTATAGTTCGGCGACGACCCTCGTTTCCTTTTTCTCCTTCGTTTTCTGAACCGTATGCGCACGAGGAGCCCTGTTCGGTTAGGTTTAGCCAACTTAACTGCCACGGAATCTAAAAGAAAACCGTAATGTTCACGTAGCAAAAAGTGCTGCGCGAGTTTGGGTTGGGTACGACTATGTACCGACTTGTGCGACGTTGGCCTTAGAGATGATACATAGCACGTACATTATTCGGGTGAATGAATAGCCACATTGACTCTATCAAGCGGAATGTAGCAGTAACATTAGCCATCAGGTCACCCGAAATTAAAACACATGACCATTTTGTTCGAGGGGGAAACCACCTAACCAATTTTTTTTTTGAAAAGAAATAAATATCAAGCGCGCAAATTCTTTCATCAAGAAACTTAAACAAGTAATAAATCCACATCGTGCGCACATTCTTACATTGAGAAACTTACAAGTAAGACCTGAGACAATTGTATGCGAAATCGATCGAGCCACGTAAAACAATGTATCTACACAAAGTTCAGTTAATTACTATATGACTATTCCCTCCATCTCAAAATAGATATCGTAGATATATCTAAATTAGAATGAATCTAGACACTATTTAGTATGCAGATACATCTAAATTTTGACAAAATTTCGACATCTATTTTTTTTTTTTGCGAATGACATCTATTTTGAGATAGAGGGAGTAGTATTAAGCTAGATGATACCCCACGGGTTGTTGTGGAGCCTTGAGACGACATAAAATAAAATAAATGTAATATTGGATGTAGCAAAAAAACTAAAACTCTAATTTTTTTAACAAAAATAATATATTAATATCGTGAAGCCATCGTACCAACAAAATGTCCAAACAGACATTCAGGATGCAAAGCCTAAAAAGCAAAGAAAGAAGAAAAAATCCCCTGCCATAGTGATCAAACACTTGCAGCAACAGCTCAGAAACCACCACCAAAGATAATATTCTGACTATAAAAGTTGTTCTCCAAAAAAAAAACGTCTCCTAGAAGGGAATAGTGCACGAATATCGTCTTCGCCCGATCAATGATCTGGGGCTTTAACCCTGGAGAAGATCCAAATCCTCAAAAACAATGGCTTTAAAAAGGTCACTGCTAGATACAACCAATGAAGGTTGGACGTTGGGCTATCGCCTAAGAATCGAGCATCGGTACTCAAGGAGCACCACCAACATAGAACTCCTCTAGTGTGTTGCTATCCCCGCTAACTGAGACCACTACTACAAGTCACCGTGCGCCAGTAAATTACTCATCACATTCAAGGCCACTCCTCACCATAATCTAGTCTTTCAGTCAAAGCTGTCGTGACATTCTCCAACCCTGTTTCTACCATGAAAATCTAAAAGTAGACATGTCCCATGATATTGACAGAAAGTAGAGCTTCATGTGAAGCCGCGCAGGCTAATGTACGGACGCACACGCTCAGATCCCATCCAATACAAATTTCAAGGAGATTCCCGCGCCAATCCAAGAAGATCCCTGGAGGAGAATACTGGCACTCATTGGCTGCCAGATCGAGGAGGACCGACAAAGCGTAGATCGATGACCCTGGCGTTAGAAGAACTCTAGGGTCATAACCATTATTGATCCGGACGACAGCCCCCACGGCACCATCCCATGGGTCTAGGTTGCTCCGATCTCCACCACTAGAACCAAAACCTAGGCCTCGTGCTGGCAGAGGAGAACGACCCATGCCACCCGTCGCCAACGCTTCTAGCATGTAGACATCGAGGTTGTCATTATGCCTCCGCTGTGAGGCTATGCCTCCACCACCAACGCCACCAGTTCAGGCTTCATACGGAGATGCCTTCTGGCAAAGATGATGAGGAGGGGGAGGGGGAGGGGTGGCTAGAGGCAGCGGTGGTAGCACTAGTAGGAAAACCCTTATGGTAATGATTTTAGTAGTGGTGCGCCATATTTTTTGCGGGCGACAACTTCTAGGAAAACCCTAGGCATCCCCAACCTGTGACTCATGAACGTTGCACTAAGGGAAAGATGGCTGTGACTAAGGCGAATGGAGCCGAACAAGCCTTGGAGCAAGATTGACATCTGGGTTCCTGCCCTGGCTAGGCACCTATTCGAAGCTGCAACTGTCTCGGTGGTAGGCGACGGATCCACTACCCTCTTTTGGATGGACAAGTGGCTTCGATGTGGACGGATATGCGAATTCACGCCGAACCTTTTCCTGGCCGTCTCGGCAGACACAGCTCGCACGTGCAAGGTTCAAGAGGGGTTGGCTGGAGGATGGCTTCACAACGTCTCCCTAGACCTGGGCGCGTCAGCCATCAGGGAACTCCTTGATGTGGCAGATCGGCTAGAGGGAGTCACCCTCACGGAGGGCGCGCAAGATGTTTTCAAGTGGAACTGGGATCCGAGCAACTGCTATACGGACAAATCCTGCTACCAGGCCCTGTTTGCTGGTCGGACCTCGATGGCGGGTGACCTGCAGATCTGGCGTCCGCGTTCCCCAACCAACTGTAAAATCTCGTCGTGGCTAGCAGTGAGGAATAGATGCTGGACATCGGACAGACTAAGAAGACGCAGACTGCAGCACCCGGTGGCGTGCCCGCTTTGTGACCAATGTGGAGAGACCATAGACCACCTCCTGATGGGTGCATCCTAGCCCCCGAAGTGTGGGGGGCATGCCTAAACTGGTGGCGCAAGAGTCACTGGATGCCGAAGCAGGACACGAAGCTCGTAGCTTGGCTTCAGGAGAGATGCGAGATCAAGGGCCGTGAGCGTGACCTCTAGACCGTGATCTCCCTAGTTTGTTGGACGCTTTGGCGCCACGGGAATGATGTGGTTTTTGAGGGAGCCATCCCTTCTACGCAAATGGTTACCCGAAAGATCCAGGATGAGGCGGGCCTGTGGAGGACCGCGGGGCTCCTACGCGATTGCTTAGGGCAAGTGGAAAAGTGGAGATGCCGTGAGTATTTGTTTAGGGGGTGCGTGCTGTCATAGGGACATCGTGGAGTTGCACTCGGGGTGCATGTGCCTCGGTGGGTCGGTGGGTTGTAATGTTCTAGCCGCTTGGCCCTTCTTCTATAAAAATGATACATCTTCCAGGACGTATCCTTAAAAAAATCATAAAAATATATATTTAATGTGGGTTATATAAAAGGACAAAAAAGGACAAAATGATATCGACGGCCTCCTCCTCCTCCTCTAGCGACCCCCTCCTCCACCCACCTTCGGCGACCCCACTCCCGGCCTAGATCTGGCCCACTTTTATTTTTGAAATTCGAAAAAAAAATTGTGGCACATATTGCAATATGCGTCAAAGAAATTTAAGATTTAAAATTTTGGGTGGGATCTGGCCCGCTTTTTTTTGAAATTCGAAAAAAAATTGTGGCGCATATTGCAGAAATTTGCGATTTTTATGGTGCATGTCAATATGCACCACAGAAAAAAATAGTGGCAAGGTAATAGTGGCGCATCTAATATACGCCACAGAATTCCACAAATGTGCACCATGGAAGAGCTTTTTCCTAGTAGTGAGGTCGCCAAAAAATAAACATAGTTTTGTCACCACCGGTGACATGGGTATGACTAAGAGCATCTCCACTCGTCCCCCCATTCAACATCCGGCTAATGGCCTTTGGGGTTGTTTGGAGGGTAACCGGCTAAAAAATTGATGTCATCGCCCAGTCCTATCCCCCATACAAGAGGGGAAAGATTCCTTCATGTGCATGTGAGAGAAAAAACATGCACGCCAGTGCCCCCAGCAGCCCCACTGTGGGCTGGGTTTCCATCGGGGGCGCCGAATGATTTTTCTAATTTGGGGGGGGGGGGCTTTAGGGGGATGACTGGGCGCGTTTTTAATCTTCGGCGCCCCCAAATCCGCTTAGGAGGGACTTTAGGGGGGACCGAGTGGAGATGCTCTTATCGGGTTCCCCTGATCTATTACCCTAGGCGCATTGCAGATATGGCCCATAAAGGCCCATAAAGAATAAGGAGTCCAGGAAGCATCCGACGGACAGAAGCTTGACTTGACTATCAAGACAGAGGTGTGAACCGACGTAGTTCTAGTGCTGTAATTGTAACTTGTAACCTATATGTATACGGCTCTAGGACCTAACCTCTCATATAAAGGCCAGGAGAAGCCGACAGAGAGGACACCTTAGTTCTCCAGCAATCAGCAATCCGCCGTGAGCTAGATCGCAACTAGAAACTGGAGACTTTGTAATCATATTCTCCATAATAATCAGACGACATCGACTCACTTGTTTGTCTGATCAGCCAACAAGATCACCAGTGCTCTCTTTTCCATGAAACCCTAAGTCCATAACAATGGGCATTGCCGAGGTTTCCCCTCTCCAATTGGCTCCGTTTGTGGGAACTCTGAGCGTTGGAGCCATGAATTTGATGGTTCCCTCTTCACCAAGCAACAATTCAACAATCGAGGTCGGCGAGGTCCGCTACGATATTGATGGTCCATGCCTGCCCACCCATCTCCCGACCTCCATCGACTTCAGCCAGGAGTCTGATCTCATGATGGGGTGCTTCTACTTTCATGTGGGGAAACCCGAAAACCTCTGCCTTTCAGCCCCGATCTACTCGGGTCCTTCGGTCATAACTGCACCGCCCACGACGACACATGCATCTTCTGTCGGCTCCACTAGAAAAGCCACAACACAGCCGACGAATGTCGAAGAAAACCATGGGAACTTCACAGATTTGGGGGATCTGGCCGATCTATACGACGATCTCTCCTTCAGGTCATATTCTCAGTTAATGCCGCCACATAGCTCAATCCCATCAAACATCGTCCCCGACGAAAGTGAAGAAAGCATCGACTCCGGAATCAGGAAGGCTGAATCTTACCTGGAACAGGACTCGTGGGATTTCTCTGGCTTCCAAGACAGTGTTTCCTGCGGATCTGGCAGTGACGACAACAACTTATATGTGGCGCATCACCAAGTGTGCGCGATCATCGGAGGGGAAGGATCTTCAACACCTCAAGACTCCAACGTAACTTAATCCTTGATTCCAATGATATTCTATCGGATGGCGATATAGGACACCGCGAGAAAAGGGAGGAACCCCTAGAAAATAAAATGCATCGTGCAAGGAAGGGAAGGAGCACATAACAGTGAGTGGCTAACACTTCAGCTGCTGCCAGCAACATGGCAAAAGGCAAAAGATGCTATTTCGAGTGCAGTACCAATGATACGTGAATAGTTGATGGCCTATTAGTATCTTCTCCACCATAAAAGAAGGGATCTACTCGCAAAGTGAATATATCAATTTCTTTTGTATATCAATTTCAGTGTCATTTTATCTGGGTGGTTAATGCGTACAAACTGAGAAGAACGACTCAATTGCCAATTAAGATGCTACACTAAGCATACATATTCTTTACACTTCAATGGACATAGAATACAGTTACCAACAATCCCACCTATATTTGTTAAATTAATGGACATAGAATACAGTTACCTGCACTTCATGTGTTCACCCCTTGCCATGCAATCTTTACTTTTCTTGTACAACTGAATGTCATTGCCAGATGGACTCGGAAGGGTGGAAGGATGAAGTGCATAGAAGTTCCCAATAGCAGTCTCTCTCAACGTTCCAGGTAACCTATTGTAAGATGGTAATCGCTTAAAATGAGGATTGCCAGTTTGGAGAACTATTGAAGAATCTAAAACAAAATATTTCATGAAGCAAAATCTCTTCGGAGTGAGATTATGAAACTACTTGGAATGTATAACAGGAAACAAAAGTTACTCCCGGATACCTAGCTGGCATATCTACATGAAACATCAAAATAAAATTTGAACACACTGTATCAGCCTGCAAATCTACGTGCCATTGCCTCAGGAGGGAGAGGATAATCAAATAACATGCCCAAATTTAATTACCATATACAATGAACATGATAGGTTAATAGAAGGAAACCTACATCATTTGCAGCACGGATTCTGGAAGGCGATCCATATCAGGCGTGTACTGGTTAAGTACAAGCATACAACATGAAGTCTGGTCAGGTTGCCGCTTAGAAGTACTCCCTTCATTTTATAATATAAGTTATTTTAGCTTTGTGAAGATAGTATATCTAGACTCTTTTTATTGTGTAGATTTAGAGGTTCTTAATGCCTTTATGATAGTATATGTTTCTATCTGGTTCTCGAGAGTTAAATTGTGAAAGCATGGGTATTTATACTTAGAATTCGAAATCCCGTTTTCGATTTCTGCATTTTCGAGTCTTACTTTAAAAAGTACCGTCTAATTTTTTCAGAATTATTACTCCCGACTGCCACCGCCACCAAATCCTGTCTCGGCTCCCCTCTGTGTTCTGTCTCTGTTCTCTCGACAAGAGGCTAGGGTTTCACGCCTCAGAGCATCGTCGCCTCCCACTTCCTGCCGCCGCTGCCTCCGATCCCCGCCGACGCTAGCTCGTACCGTCGCCGCCGGCCACGTCTACGGAGCACCTACGCCAGAAGATCGACGCCGCCCAGCTCGACCTCGCCCCCGGTTCGGCGCTGTCCAGATCGTTTTCGGCCTCCAGCTCACCTCCACCCAGGTCGACCACAGCGTGCAGCTCGCCGCCGACTACCTTTCGAATAAGCTTGGGAAACATATCGCTCGATCGAGATGCTGCGCGAGATGGCCAGCCTAACCCAATCTCCCGATGCTCCTACTGCCACTGCCCAGGGCCATGAAGCCCCGATTTCTCATGTGCATCTCGGGCCTGGCGAGGCTGCCAAGGATCACCAGGGCTCGATTTCAGACATGGCCATCGTCCAAGCGCAAAATCATGTGCTGCTTCCGAGAATGGACTCGGGAGAAGAAGAAGAAAGAACCCAGCAGGAGCTTTTCGGCCCAGAAGTAATTCTCAGCGAGGAAGACCAGGCCAGTTATGCTAAAATTTTGTTTCCCAATATTCGTCCTCCAATCAGCCAGACGCCTTCGATGAGTTGGATGGACAACGTCAAGGTAAAAGTGTGCCAGGCGCGCTATCGTATCGCCTACTACCAGGTACCTATCTACCTACTGTGTCAATTACTCACCATTCCGTTCAATTAACCTATGCCGTCAAGTTTGTATCTGTGTGCCATAGCAGCTAATTCAGTCAGTTTCTATCTGTGTGCCATAGCAGCTAATTCAGTCCTTTGGGTTGGCATGTGTAGGCTATGAACCCAGTGTCAGGATGTAAGCTTAAGGATCCGAATGCGTACTCTGAGGATGAAATTTGCCGCCAGAAGTACTTTGAGCATTTAGAGGATGATTTTGAGTGGTTCTTCCATACTGACGATAGCTGGAACTCTGATTTGAATGACTATCAAAAGATTGTCCTTCAAAATTGCGTAAGTGCAACGTCTATATCTATACTTGAGTCATCCAGCTGACTAGTTTGGTTATATTGATCATGAATATTCAGAAATAGTTTCAGTACACACCGTGAAAACTGGCAATCAATCAGGTAGTTTGTTTTGCTTCATTAATTCCAACTACAGCTGCAATGTTTGTTCACAAAATTGAGCCACAGGTTTGGCATTATGAGTTAAAACTGTTACAGGACACTCCATCCTTGATAAATCAAGTAGATGCTGATTGTTTGACTTGCATAACCATATTCGATGCTGTGGTTTATGAAAACTTCGATTTTCAATCCATTATCCCATTATTGTTAGTTTTGTGGCTAACATTGGATGCTAGTACTTGCTAGGGTTGGTTTCAAAAGTTTTGCCAGCTTTTTTGTATTCATTCCAACTTCAGATAAGTCTAGCTGGTGCACTTTCTGAGTAACCCCTTAAAATTGGTTGGTTCTTAGCCACTTCATATTTGACAGTAACTTAAGGATATGCTAGGAAGTGTATCCCACTAGGTTCTTGGACCTCCTTGCTTGTCTTAGTTTTAAGTCTGAGGTTCAGCATTACAATATGTAAATTATCATGTTTTTTATGACTGTAGGGGGCAGTTCAAGCTATGGTATCTTATATGTTTTCACAAATAGTGCTAGTTTCAAACTTATACTCTCTTACATCATGATGGAGTTTGTGATGGTAACTCTGTGGTTGCTGAAACTAGTTGACGATTTAATCGCTTCTGAAATGGATCATGTCGATCTATCACAGTGGATCTACTTGTTAAAGGAAATTTAATTATATGGTACCATTTCTAGTATGCTTGATCTTATTATAAGGGGAAAATGTGAATCTTTAGCCAATTACTTTCATTGATTTTTTTTGTCTCACTTGGCTGCGGCCATTAAGTATGTACACCAAATGTGCTTTGAAAAAGTAATAGTATGTGTGTATATCCTATTGTCTTCTCCCTTTTTATCATTTGCATTTCTATGAACCGAAATCATTGTTCGATGGACACAATGACGTACCTTGTGCACATCGCTTCTGTTTTATATAAACCTAAATTAAAGTGGTAGTTATTTGCAGCTTGAACACTAGATCACTGAATGCCAGATTGTAAAAATTAGAAAACGCTTTAGGTAGTGTTTAGTTGTTAACCGAGTCCTCATTAGCTTCCATGTAGTGTCCATCCATCTCCCTAGTCCCCTATATGTATTTTCAAATGAGCCATCTAATTCTTGTCCATTTTATAGATGTCTGGTAGCATTGAACCGGAGTACCCAGATGTTGATGGCTACCGTCAGCTTTATAATACATATGAAATGGATGTTGTTTATGTCAAGTACTATGGAGAAATATCAAAGAAAATCAGGGTATGCAACATGTGATCAATCTGTTGGGATTTGAAATATTACCACACTGATTGAATAATATCTTGCAACAGTGGATTGAAGAATATTTGCATTTGGATGCCAGGTCTGCGGAGGTAAGTATGCCCTAGAGAAAATCATGAATAATAGGCACATTAGTCATACACACATGGATAGTGAAGCACCAGATTGTTAACTTATTTGCACTTCAGTGGAGAGACATGGAAACTAGAGCATGGAGGCAAGCATTGAGGATTGCAACACGGTTACCCCATATGACTGTTCGTTTAGCTGCTTTTGCATTTAATTTAAGATATCCTCTCATCTGCTAATTTAGGTGTTCATCACTGGTGTTGCTCACAATCTGGTATGTTTGATTCAGGAGTACATTTATGAGCTCCGCGATGATGCGTCCCTCAAGGGCCTAGATCTTGTCTATTTTGAGATCTGGAAACTTGTCGTTAAGAATAATGTTAGCATCGTGCTACATCAAAAGAATTGTGTACTAAACCACTACGGGCTTACATATCTGACTATGCATATTTCTTACTAGTTTGCACGTATTCCAGAGAGAGTACAAGGACGCTGTGAAGGAAGTACATGCAATGGACAAGTTCCATATGCACAAACCTACCATGATGGCTGAACTGAAGGGGGGTCCTGTCTTTCTGACAATGAGACAAATGGCAAGTTGCTCCCTTTATTAATTTGGAGCTGTTTTGCAAGTTTATAGGCATTGCCTGCAAGTTTATTATGGTGTCGAACATGCAACATATTGTCAATGTCTAATTTCCTCTGTTCACTTTTCTAGATTTACGGCATTATTAAGGAGGGTCACATTGTTGCGAATGTAAGTAGGATACTGTACGTTTCACACGATGATGCATATGTAACTGGAATACAGTGTTTATGTTAGTCTCGCCTTTTTGTGTGATTTAGACTGAAGATGATAAAGCTCGGGATATGTTCAAGAAGGGTGTTGCTCGTCTTAAGACAAAGAACATGCTGAATTATGCTGAGAAAAAGATGAAGATTGCGGAGGTGTTGAAGTTGCACAAGAGGTAAATCTCCAGTATGTTAAACTGTATAACCATTAACCAAGGTAGGGTGCTGCCCCAAGATTGGTCTCCTTTGCACCTGTTAAACTGTTAAACTGTTTATAATCCACCTTGCAGGATTGAGATTTCAGAACATATATATTGAGGTTCCAGCACCTGCCCCAAGATTGGTCTCTTTTGCACCTGGAGTGAATCTATATGGTCCGTAATCTCATCTGAGAAGATTAGTATAACTATTTTTTTAGCTAAGATGCCTATGATCAGTCTAAAATTGTGGATGGATGTCAGGATTCCGAGGGTCTGTTTGTTTCCGCTTCAGCTTTGCTTTTGGGTCTACAATCGGAAGCTGAAACAAACATGCAAAAATACAATAGTGCTTGTGAGAAGAGGTACAAGAAAATGAACCGGCGAGCGGTTGGGGCCGCTTCCCGAGTTACACAGACAAAACTAGCATCCATAGTTCTGATCTATATCTTCTTATAAAGTAGACCCCCACTAACTATTCTATCTCAACATGCAAGCTATCCACATCACCTACTTTAATAGCCACTCAAAAGTCCATGTCATCCACTAACAATCATTTATAATAGTGTATTTTACATGCAAACATATCCACGTCATCTATTTTGTTCCATCCAATTATCCACGTCACTAATTTATGTTCGTCAAATATATGATAATTTTACATCAATTTAATTTACGATTTCAACTGATTTGAACAAATTCAATCTTTCTCTATACATTCTTTTAGAAAACTTCAAGTTCTATATGTATTATACCTTTTATTTAAACAATGTAGTTTTTGAAGAGATTTCCGCTGCAACGCGCGGGGCATTTTTCTAGTTGACTATGAAAGAAATGCCACCGAGCCCTCACTTTACTGACCCGAGCTGGACGGATAGCCCCATCCAATCCCCTCCCTTCTCCTGTCCTGTTGCTATGAAGGGTAGGTTGGGGTTCGCCGCTGTCGCCCTTCCCTGGCACCAGCACCACCGGTCACTGTCCAATCTCCCCTCCCGCCGTTGAAACCCGCCACCGCCCTCTCAACCACTACCGCGATGGCCTTTACTCGACCCGTCCGGCCTCCTTCCCTCCCAGATCGTACCACGACGAGCCCTCTACCAGCATGCCTCGCGAGTCAACCCAGCCACTGCATCTTCTCGATGCGGCGTCCCCCGGAGCTCCACCGCGAACTGTGCCAGGCCGCCGCTGGGCACCCACCGCAGTGAGTCCACCGTGTCGTGGGAGCCCAGCGCCAGCCCAAAAGCGCGATGGAGGGCGGGCACGGTGGCGGTGCGGGGATCCCCACGTGGGAAAGGGTGGAGATGGCGGAGATGGCGTCGCGAAGGAGCACTATTGCGGACGGCCACGGCTAGGTGGCGTTCAGCGCGCGGAAGTTGACGCCAGAGATTTCCAGGCTGTGTTAGCGCCGGGAGGAGAGATGCAGCGGCCGGATCGTGTTGTGTTCGCATGTGTGTGTCATGTGATGTATTCTATTTTATTTGAAAATCGTGTGTTGTATTCTGGTGAAAAGGTGTTCACAATTACTTTAGCCAAAAAAGTAAACAATTTGAGATAATTAAGACCTTGAACGTGTTATTTAAGTGAATTAGCACAATACCCGTGCGATTGCTACGGACCAAATGTTGAATACATCTATTTTTTATTTCTTTACCTCCTTTTTTGGACATTTAACACTGCAATCAGATATTGAGATACAAATTAAACATAGCAAAATTTGTAGCAAATTCAAGTTCCATATTGCAAACTCTTATCTCTCCTTGAGATAGCTAGGTAGCTAGTAGTGAGAATCCATCCATCTACTTACTTGCTAGCCAGCGTGCGTCCGGTGTATGTATGCTATCCATCTCCAAGGCTAACGTGGCGGTTAAGGTTATGTTTTTTATGCCGTTGATGCAGTTAAGTTGCCCCTGGAAAAAGAGTTTTTGATGTGTTATATATACTCCGTCATCGCCGCCTATGGTCTCTCTGTCGAGCGCTACTTACCCCAGTGGGCTTTTTCTGGCGTCTTCTTCAACAAGCATGCCTGCTGGACTGATTGCTCCTTCTTCGCCCCGCCTACCTCACGACGCCTCTACTATCCGAGCGAGGACATTGTGTTGCAGTCATGCAACGGACGCCCCCTCCTCCTTGACTATCGAGGAGATTACCACGTGCTCAACCCGGCGATGGCGAGACACGCCCGTCTACCGTGCCTGATGCCAGGGTGTGCGGATTTCATGGCTCTTGCCTTTGACCCTGCTATGTCGACCTGGACGAGGCGGCGAGACCAGAGCGTGAGGAGGCTCCACAGCCTAGGCAGGTCAAAGTGGAGGTGGCCCAGGACCACAAGGAGAATTATCGATGTACTCGTCGTACACCAGACGGTACGAGAACCAAGCGTTTGGGCCAGGGCTTTGTGCCCCAGGGCACACCTTTGGACCTTCTGGCCAGGCCCCCCATTGTTTGCTATGAGGAATCGTTTTGGTCGTCCCCAGTACTAGCGCAGGTCACTCTACGTGCATTGCCATAACAATGTTCTCCTGATCATGTGCCTCAATAAGGGTACTTACACTAGTGAAAATGGGCCTATAGTCCCATTTCGTAAGGGCCTTTAGTCCTGGTTTCTCAATCGGGTCTACGAAATCGGGACTAAAGGCCACCCTTTAGCCTTTAGTCTCGGTCGGCCACAAAATGGGACTAAATGCCCCCTTTCCACCGCGGTCGAGCGCGGACTAAGGATTTTTTTTGATTTTTTTTCAAATTTTTTTTCCGATATATTTCCCAATTTTCTTGAACTTTTGAGTTGTTCGACCCATTAATCTCTCGCATCTCTCATTTTAAACACTAACTATATTTAATCTAATGTGAAATTGCACTTATGATCAAACTTCCCTGTCGGCCACCCATTCTAGCACTGTTCCACCCCCAGCACGCTTAACTTTTCCATTCCATCCGAATGTCCTCACACGAAGGACCTTGTACCTTGTTGTCAAGACTACTATATCAATCATATTAACTCATATCAATATGTCACATGTTTTTATTTTTCGAAATTACATACAATTATTTAAGTAAACAACAATAAATAAGTAATAATCATATTCCAATGAAAATAAAAAACTAACTAAAATAATAATTTATTATTTTTTGCCATTTATTCATTTAATATGACATAAATAATATCTTTAAATCTGTAAATCGAAATTCGACAAATAATATATCCATTATTATCAGAAAAATGAGAGGAATCCAAATATGAAATACAAAATTTACTAAATTAATTAATTTTTTAAATAACTTTTTTTCCTTTTCGAGTTTTAAAAATCTTAAAAAATCCAAAATGACCTAGGGACTTTGAAATTGAACAAGAATATTTTTACTGCACATTTTGATATGTTGTACATTTTTCTGAAATCATATGCAAAAGTTGTGGCCATTTGAAATTTTCATGATAATATTTTGCAAATTATATCGAAATTCATGTTTGTTAATTTTCTTAACAACTAAATCACTTAATACAACTACAATTCGAAGGATTTTTCTTTTGGATTTTTTTTAAAAAAATTGGCATGTTTTTGAAACTAGAAAAGGCGATCTCCTGTCGGGGGTGTGGTGAACAGCGGGTTCTCCTGCCGCGGCAGGATTTTTGCCCGTTTTCCTGCTGCGATAGAATCCACGATTTTTCCCAGTTTTTTTTGTCCCGGTTCGTGTCACGAACCGAAATTAAAGGTCTCTTATTTAGTCTCGGTTGGTGACACCAACCGGGACTAAAGGGGTTGGCACCGGTTGCAGCCTGTCGCAACCCCTTTAGGCTTGATTTTTGTCTTCAACCGGGACTAAAGATCCCGTTTGACTCGGGAATAAAGCTTGACGGCGTCCTAACCGTTGTCTCGGGTCCAACCACAACCGACACTAATGCTTCGAACGGCTCTGGACAAAAGGCTCTTTTTCTACTAGTGTTAAGATATGGTTATGCTCCCAACGAAGCAAAACATGCCAAAGAACGATGACGGGCTACCCTAGAATCCGGTAGCTACGGGAGAGGGATACACTATGTGGTTATCGATGATTTGCACATCCGTGTATGGTTGTTAACCGAATCGACAGATGGCCAGCTAGGGTGGACAGTGGCGCATGATGCCAACCTCAACCTGCATGGTCATATGATTCACCCTCTTAAAATACAGCCTAGGGAGGAGGAGGGAGAGGACTCTGCATATTCATGGAAATCCTTCAAATTGAGCGGCCCTCAAATTAAGTACTCCCTTGTTTCAGTTTACAACTCTGTCACGTATACCTAGGTTGTTAATTTAATCAATAAAATATAAATTATATAGCAAAGAAATTACACCATTAAAAACTTTAGATGTTATATTTTGTATTGATATAATTTTTATGTTATAATAAAAAAAATATTTTAGTGAACAAATTGATAACCTAAATATACGCGTAGGACTTGTAAATTGAAACCATGAGAGTACTCCCTCCGTCCCAAAATTAGTGACTTGAGTTTGTCTAAATTCACATGTATCTACATAGTAAAATATATCTAGATACATTTAATTCCAGATAAACCCAAGTCGCTTATTTTAAAACAGAGGGAGTAGTATAGGCTCCCAATAAATGATGATTTCTAGGTTTAACGTAGTTGTCACGGAGGGGTACCATCTCGTTTATGGTTTTGTGCTCCGCTGACGATCCCAATCGCCCTGTGACATTGCTTTGTGAGCCGAGTTTGTCTCCTCGTTAGTGCTCTTTCGTGAGATTAATCTGTTGCGACCTATACTTTGCTACTTCTCTCTCGTGTGCTACTGCTAGGGCCCGTTCGTTCCCTGGATGGCGGAGGAAAGCGGCGCAAGTGCGTCAGGCCTTGGTGCTGGGGATGACAATGATCTGGATGATATGCTCCAGCACTTGGATCTGCGCGATGATGAACTTGACGATGTTGTCCCGGGTGCAACGGCAGTCAAGGAATACCGTAAGGATGCTCGTTGGATGGCGGTCGGGAAGGTCATGACGACCAGATCTTTTAGTGCGGAAGCACTTTTTGAGATGATGAAGGCAGTATGGAATCTCTCGCGCATGCCTGATTGCCGTGAGGCCGGAGAAAATTTGTTCATCTTCCAGATGCATTGCCTCGGGGATTGGAAGAAGGTAGTCCATCAGGGTCCATAGACGTTTCGTGGTTGGGGCCTGCTGATCGAGGATTATGATGGCCTAGTCGATCCAGAGAAGGTGAAGTTTGGTGACATGTATGTGTGGGCGCAAATCCATGGAATACTGGAGTTATACAGGAAGGTTGAGGTTGTTGATGTTCTCGGGCGTCGTGTGGGGAAATAAAGTAGGTACAGATGGCCCCTAAGCTATTCTCCGAGGGAAACTATGTGAGAATTAGGGTGATGATCAATGTGTCAAAACCCCTCATGCGACTGGTTTCTCTTTCTATTACTGGGGAAGGGCGGAAGCAATTGGCGATCAAGTATGAGAAGATCCCCTTTTTCTATAAATGTTGTGGCCTTCTAGGGCATGATCATGAGGAGTGTGGAGATGGGGTATGGGAGAACAAGGATCTTCAGTATGGTACTTGGATGTTAGCTAAGCGCCGGGTAATTCAATTGGTGCCAGAACTAAGGAATTTCGCCACGCAAGCCCCTTTCCGTGGTGGTCGGCATGGTCAGGTTGGAAGAAATTTTCCATCAAGGAAAACATCAACATGCTTCTCTGGATAAAGATGATGGTTTAGGAGACACGGCTACTAGCCCCGTGAAGACAAATATGGAGGAGGAAGAGGATGGTACAGAGCAAAATAACGGAGTCAGAAGGGAGCTGGATCTCTATGCCAATGGCGTTGGAGGGTATGAAGGAGCTACTACACCTAATCCTATGGATGGAAAATATGAGGAGGTGCCACCACCACCAGCATAGGTGGATCCCTGTGACAGGAACAGGCTGCGTAAGGTAACCCCAAATGTTAATGACGTGGAAACACCGGCGGCCTCCTCCGAGGAGGACCACCCGGCCCAATGAGTATTGTCGGCTGGAAGCCTGGAACTGTCGAGGTGCCAGGCAGCCTGCGATAGTTCAAGAGCTTAACTGCCTAGTGCAGATATACAAGCCCGGTTTGGTTTTCCTCCATGAAACCAGACAAAGTGAGGAACGTGTGAAGAATTTATATTTCGAACTGGCATGAAGCACTGTTATCATATGAAAGGTGATGGAAAAGGCGGTGGTTTGACCTTGTACTATCAGGAGGACATTACCGTGGGTTTGCTCTCTTTTAGCAAGAAATACATAGATGTTCATATTAGTGGAGATCCGTATGATCATAAATGGAGAGGGACCTTCGAATATGGAGAACCAAAACCATCAGAGCGTCATCACATGTGGACTCTTTTGAGGATAATTAAACCTCGATCAAATGAACCATGGTTAATGATTGGGGACTTCAATGAAGCCATGTGGTAGGAGGAACATTTTTCGCGTACCCGGAGATCCAAGAGACTGATGAGGGATTTCCGAGAGGTCTTATCTCACTGTGACATGCATGATATTGGCTTTATTGGCTCAGCATGGACTTTTGATAATAAGCAACAAGGAGATCATAATGTGAAGGTATGTCTGGACCGCGCGGTTTTGAGCCCAGCTTGGTCTGCATGTTTCCAAGATTAACAACTCCGGCATATACCGCCGCCACGGTCAGATCACTGGCCACTCCTGTTATCAGTGGAACATGTGAGTAACACTAGTCCAGAGAGGTTGATGCGCCGGTATGAAGTGGTCTGGGAAAGGGAGCCCTCCCTAGCAGCTGCTGTCGAAGAACCATTGTCTCAGCGGATACCGACACAAGACCTTGGTGATATAAACAACTCACCGAGACATGTTATGTCCAGCTTGTATGGGTGGAAATAATTTTTTTAAATCTGTCCCAAGAAAGAGAGTCAACATATGCGAGATCAGCTTGAGAACCTGGAGCACTGTACAAACGAAAACAGCTTGAAGGAACGCCATCAGTTCCTGAGGAAGATGGATGAACTATTATATTGGGAAGAAATTCATTGGATGCAAAGATCATGTATAGCTTGGTTGAGAGTAGATCTAAATATTTCGGTTGGTCGAGGAAAGACCCGACCGGAATACATAGTATTTCCATCGCAACGCTTCCTGGTGGCATAAAAAGAATAAAATTCATAAGTTAAAAAGTGGACATGGTTCATGGACTTCTAATACGGAGATGGAATTCATGGCTCGTGAGTTTTTTCAAAACTTGTATACCCGTGATGAGGACACGGATCCTGGAATAATAACGAAGCTGATGCAATCCTGTGTTGATGACGAGATGAACAAGAGATTGTGCGCTTCTTTTTCAGAGAAGGAAATTAACGATGCTTTATTCCAAATTGGGTCACTAAAAGCCCCGGACCTGATGGTTTCCCGACGCGTTTCCTGCAAAGAAATTGGGATATTATGTGCCATGATGTGGTACAGGCTGTACAACGTTTCTTCGAAAGCGGCGTTATGCCTGAAGATGTTAATGAGACGGATTTTAGACCAATAAGTCCGTGTAACATGGTGTTCAAAGTTGTGTCAAAATGATCCTCTAGAACTCAAGGATTTTAGACCAATAAGTCAGTGTAACGTGGTGTTCAAAGTTGTGTCAAAGTTTGGTCAATTGCTTGCCCTCTATTGCAGGATATAGTTTCTCCTACTCAGAGTGCCTTCATTCCAGGGCGACTTATTACTGACAATGCATTGGTGGTGTTTGAATGTATCCATGCTATTCAAATGGGTTCGGCAGCAAGATCGAACTTTTGTGCATATAAATTGGACATGGCTAAGACGTATGGTCGCGTTGATTAGAGGTTTTTGGAAAGGGTTTTAGCGAAACTAGGCTTTTCATAGTCAACGGATACGGTGGAGTGTGTAACCATCGTACTTTACTCAATTCGCTTAACGAACATCTGTTGGACTCTTTCACTCCACCACGCGGGCTTTACCAAGGTTACCCTTTGTCTCCTTATTTATTCTACGTGATGATGAACTTCGACAAAGTTGTGTCAGCGCTACTCAATTCTTGTTTGTCGCTGATGGACTTTCATGTTTGATCAAGAAGGAAATTGAGAATAGTGCTCTAAGGGAGTTACATATCTGCCAAAGAGCCCCTGGTATATCGCACTTATTATTTGCCGATGATAGCTTATTGTTCTTTGAGGGCTCTACTGATCAAGCTCAAGTGGTTAAGTCTATCTTATACCGCTATGAGCGCAGCAGGACAATTGGTGAGTCTTGGAAAATGTTCTATCGTGTATGGTGATCATTGTTCCCTAGAAGTGTAAGCCCCAATAAAGGAAATGCTGAAGTATGAAACCTCAAGTTTTGAGAAAAAATATTTGAGACTACCCGTGCTTGAGGGGAGAATAAAGAATGGGAAACTCAAATCTACTAAAGAGAGATTTTCAAAAAAGGCTTCTGAGTAGGCGGAGAAATACTCTTCCAGTGGTGCTAAAGAGGTTCTCATAAAATCCGTCCTTCAATCTTTGCCCACTTATGCCATGGGTGTTTTTAAGTTCTCTGCTGGCCTCATTGAGGAGCTCACAACAATTGTTTGGGACTTTTGGTGGGGAGATGACGAAAACATGCATTGGATAGCCTGGGATAGTTTTTTTTTCGAAATGTGGATTGCCCTGGCTTCTGCATCCAAGGATGCACACATCCCTTTATTAAATAGATGTCCCAGAAAATATCTCCAAAGTATTACAAAGGCATATACCAGAATACTATGGTACGCAGATCAAGTATCGGATAAAACAAAAGGGTCTCACAAGAGAGCTTGTAGAAACTACTAGACCTCAGTCAATCTACTAGAATGACGTCACGAAGCCTGGCTAAAAAACCGAGGTAACCGTCACAAGACGGGTACACCCAGTGACCATGGGTTGTCGTTGATGTTCTGGGAGTAGGAAAGCCCAGAGCTGAATCCAATGTGCCGCCATAATGATAACCTGTAAAAAAGAAGGAACTCCAGTCTTGTTACAAATACAGTTGTTGCGGCATTTCCTAATAGACTAACAAATGGCCGAGATGGTCTTCATACATAGATTTAACAGAAAAAATCCCATTCTCGGAGAGATTCCAAATAAACTTATCATGCTCATTCATTAGGTTTACTTCCATCAACCTCTCACATAGGTGCAGCCATAGCTTGGGATAGGTTGGCTCGACCTAAATATCAAGGTGGTGTGGTTTTCCGCGATCTGAAAATTTTCAACCAAGCTCTTCTTGCAAGCAAAGCTCGGCGACTCGTGAAGTTCCCAGATAGCCTATATGTGCATGATTGTTGTTGGCAAGGTACTACCGGTCCGCGAATTTGTTGGATACTACTTTTATACAGAACGCATCGCTGACCTGGCAAGCTATCATGTTTGGTTTGGAGCTACTAAAAAGGAGCTATATGGAGTATTGGGTACGACACTAGCGTCAGGATCTTCCGCGGTAATTGGCTGCCAGGACTGAGTGGGCAAAACTTAGTTCGAAGAAGGAGAAATGCTCGTCACCGATGGGTTTCTGAGCTGATCGACCCTTTTTCTCGCACTTGGAACGAGGAACTGGCCAGACACTGCTGTCATCCTGATGATGCTAATGCTATCTTGCCCATCGAGCTGCCCTCGAGTGTATGTGTGATGATTTCGTCGCATGGTATCCTAAGAAAAACGGCGATTTGTTAGTCAGGTCGGCCTATCGCCTTGTGTTGGATCCTACCCTGGCTGTTCTGAGTAATGGTCAGTCGAGTTCAGAACCTAATGGATATCGTCATGTTAGGGACCCCGTATGGAAGGCTAAGGTCCCTCAAAAGCTTTGTATCATTGCATGGAGGGTTGCCACCTCGTCGCTTGATGTTCGTGTAGGGCTGCACCGCCGCATCTCTTCGGCCGATCCTACCTGTACCATATGTGGCCAAGAGGTTGAGGATGTGGACCATACGCTCGTTAGGTGCACACTGGCATGAGCGCTCTGTGATGGCATGCGAGATCATTGGGAACTTCCTCCAGAGACTGAATTCCGACATGCAGAGGATGAATGGTTGCTGAACTTATTGGGCAATGCGACAACCAGTATGCGTTCCAGGTTTATTTTCATGCTTTGGAGAGTTTGGCACCATCGAGAAACAATATTGTTCACGGTGATGGGAAAGCATTTGTAGCTGCATCAATCCCTTATCTGTGTAGCTACTTGGAGTCCTTCACGCAGATACTAGCTCGACCTCAAGCTCCGAGGGGAAACGACCAAGCATACCTGCCGATATTAATAGTTCTGAGGGCCCTTCGTCTCGTTGGGCAGCACCATATACAGGTAATGTTAAAGCTAATGCCGATGCAGACTAGGACAGTGCCAGTACGAGCGCAGGCCTGGGTATCATTTTACACGATCAATGCGGACATGTCATAATGTCAGAGTGGAAACTTTTACCATGGTGCCCAAGCGCAGAGGAGGCCGAGGTCTTGGCATGTTTGGAGGGGCTGCAACATCTAATCAATATTCAGTGTACGTCGGCTTACTTGGAAACTGATTGCCTTCGCGCAGCCAAGCTTGTTCTCTGCTACTTCCTCTGTTTCAAAATATAAGATATTTTAGTTTTGTAAATGAAATATATCTAGACCTCTTTTAGGGCATGTTTAATGGTAGCCTCTTCAATAAACGTTTAAATAGTCAGTTATTTCCTAGAGGTAAGCGCCGGCGGTCTGGTGGGTGTATTTTCTATACAAAACACAAGCGACCGACTCTTAGTTATACATCAACGCTTAGGAAACGGCTGGAAACGAGCCAAAACCGTCGGGATTTATTCCCTAGCGTCCGGGCCTAAGCGCCCCGTAGTACGTGCCTTTAGTGTTTAGGTTCATCTAGGTTTGGAGTGAACCTAGACACTAAAATAGGTCTAGGTACACTCTTTTCACAAAGCTAAAATATCTTATATTTTGAAACAGAGGGAGTAATATCAAGGACATGTCATCTAGTTGGAGCCTCTACAGTTAAGGACAAGAAATTCTGAAAGTTTATCAGCGTATGAGTGTGGTCAAAGTGGATCGCGTGAGCAACGGGGCGGCGCATGCCTTACTGCATTTAGGCAAGAACGGTACTAGTAGTGTGTTATACGGTTTGACTCCGCCCTGTGTATCGGCGATAGTCGAAACCGATCGTAAGAACATTGTTGTCTAATCAATAAAATTCACGAGTTCCTTAACAAAATAGTTATCACGGAGGATTAATCAGTCTCCTGCTCGCTTTGTCGTGATTCCCAAGGGACATCAGTGCCCTGGGGCTATTTGCACAAAAATAGCCCAAACTTAAAAGAAATTCACGCCGAAACAATTTCACTAGGTCTAATCATTTTTACCTGTATAAAGGTGGTGTTGCACTGTAGCGTGCAGTGCCACACTATATGGCGTCGCAAAAAGGTTAGACCTAGTGAAATTGTTTCGACCAAGGTTCAGTATGTGAATTTCTTTTGAGTTTGGGTTATTTTACTGCAAATTGCCGTGCGCCGGTAAAAAAAACAAAGCGAGAGAGTGGCGCCTAATTTGGTGGGCACCTTAATTACTTTGTTGCACTTTTTTTTCATTCTCACCAAAGATGCGTGATTTGTTTATTTGCGATTTTTTTTTGCCCTCCGCCCGCTTCGAGGCTTTGCACGCGTACGCGAAACAACTCAGAAAAAATACCTGACATGGAGCAGGCGGGTCCCTTAAAATTACTATGTACTATGCTACTCGCTCCATCCATATTAATATTCTCATATCTATACTATTAATTACACAACCGTCATTTTTTTAATACGTACGCCCCGTAGGCATACATTACTTGTATTTATAACTGTAGCAATACAAAGGTGAAACGCATACAAGTAAGAGAAAACAAACGGTTGAACAACTGCAAACCGTCCACGCTGCAACTAGTAAGGATCCAAAACCTTCGTCGTCGCCGGAGAAGAATAAGATCACCAGCAGCCGGTCCACACTTTGGCACTGAAGAAACCCCTAGTCATAAGGCGTCAATGAGCCGCAATAACCACCAGCCCCGTAAGACTAGATCTAGCCTGCTGCTATGCAATATCGACCGGAGGATCCCTCCGAGCATCTTCAACGCCGGATCCGGGGCCAGCGCCACCCCGCCTATCAAGCGGCCCAATCCTCCACCATCCACCACAAACCAGCAGTAGTCCGCACCGCCGCACTCCAAGGCCGTCATGACCAGATCAGCGGCAAGATCAACACGACACAAAGCCGGAGCACACGTCCGGCGAAGACACAATCCCACAAGCTTCTCGACGTCGTAAACGTCGCCGAGATGGGGTTGAAGCCGAGGTACCATTATTCGATATAGCGCATCTACTGCCATCTAAGATGCGCCACCACGACACCACAAAAACGCTAACGTTAGGGACCTTGATGTACGCCGAGCGTAGGTCCTGGGTCCCCACCCCCTCTCGCCCGCATGAGCAGAAGCGGAGGAGGGGAGGACCCATCGATCGCCGGCGGGAAGGAGACGGCGGCTAGGGCTTTTTTTCGAGGAGGAGGCTGCGGCTGTTTAGGCTAGTTCTAAACTTTAATTACACAGGCATCGTTCATCACCTTCAAAAAATCCGTTTGTCTTTTTTTTACAATATTGCCCCTGAGAGTCTAGAGAATTTACGCTGCATTGCCACCGCCAAGTTAAGATGTTCGTTGCCCGATCCTTCCGCCCTCCCCGGAGTCGACATCAGGAACTAGCACGACCTCCACTCGAGCCCGAGGAACAAGAGGAGACCAAACACTGTGGCGCGCACAGGAACTCTCGCGGTCGAGATCCACTCTGCTGCTGAACAAAGCCACCCACGAGGAGAAAACCCTAGCCTACCACGATCGCATGCCGATCACCCTAAGAAACTTCCGCTCGCGGTGGACCCCCTCTCAAAGTCTGCAGGATTCCTAAACTGGATTGAGTCACTTCTCGAATTCATGTCATTTGGCATTCGCTCGTAACCACGGCATAGGAGATCAACTAGTTGCTGTGGGGCGTGGACGCAGGCAAAACTTTGTAGCACACACATACACGGGCAAAACAATTCACAGGCAAGTGACTCTTTTTTTGAACACCGGACGCAAGTGACTCAATCCAACCGACCAAAGCAGTATAGAGCTGTATACGACTAGAGCAAGCAATCTTTCGTTTCTATTGAAAGAAGTAAAAGGCACAGGTACTCGTCAATGGACAAATTATCTTACACAACTGTGAAGAAAAGTAAATATATTCATGAGAAACGACGCCAAGTCTTAATTAAGTACAGAGAACTTGTCATGTGATGTATAGTATATATAACATGAACGGTCAATTAATTCTAAAACGACAGGGACAACTTCCCAGGTGCAAGCACGTCCTCGTAGCAAGGTCGGTAGGTGAACGAACCTTCGATACCACAACCATGTTGCACAGGATCTCTCATGAGTTCGTGCTTGTTGGCAAGATATTGCATTCTCGATGTGTCTAGATGGTACACTACCACTGCAAAGTGAATTATGAGGATGAGTGCATTCTTGTGAGGATGGAATCCCACAATCCTGAAGTAGTTACCCCATTTTGGCGGGCCAAGGTTTGGGGCGTTGTCGCCGACATCGGTGAAGTTGTTCTCGTCTGAGTTCCATGAATGTCCATAGCCATCTCCTTCGTCATCATAATCATCGTCGTCGTCCTCCTCCTTCTTCTCCTCCTCCTCCTCCTCATCATCATCATCACCACTGTAATCATCATCCGCATCTTGACCCACATTATCATAGTCGTCATCCTTTGCAATGTTGACTGGTCTGCTTCTAACAATTCCCCATCTCACCATTGATTTTATTGTAAGAGGCTTAATCATATGACCGTGCATATTGAGGCTAACATCGTATGCCATTGTCCACCCTAGCTGACCATCGGTCGATTCGTTTAGCATCCATACACGGAGCTGCAGATCTTTTATCGCCACGTAGTGTATCCCTCTCTCATAGCTTGCTAATACGAATTTCCAAGGTAGTGTGAACGTGTTTCCTGGACTGCCTGGTTCCCCAGGGAGCAGGACCATATCGTAAGTCCCATACGAGGGGCGTAGCCATTAGGATATTTTTGTGGCGGTGCATGTAGAGTGACCAACGCCAATAGTCCGATGACCACACAGTTGGATCGTATTTACTAGGTGTCGCCACGACATCGTAGAGGAGTACATTAACAATGGCACCACCTTTTCCTTGGGCTCCTCGACCACCTCCCCTTGCTGTTTCTCGAGCGGCAGAACCTCGCGTTCCTTTGGCTCTGCTAGCATCCCTTCCTGAAGGAGGAACACATCGTAGTGCAGTGACACGGCCGGGTCGAAGGCGAGACACATGGCGTCGGGCGTGGTAGGTGAGTAAACCGGGTTGTTTCTGGGTTGAGCACATAGTAGTCACCCCAGTTCTCCAGGAGGAGGAGTCCATTGCATGACTGGCGCATTGTAGCCTCGTGCGGATAGAAGAGGCGCGATGAGCCAGGCGGGGCGAAGAAGGAAGTATTGGACTCGTACCCGACCTTGCGGAAGAAGATGCCTGTGAAAGCGTGCCTTGGAAAGAAGTACGGGAATCGGAGGATGAATTTATGGGTGTTGACGATGGCACGCCACGTGCGGCAGACGCAGCGGGACCTGGCGAGGTCGCGCTCCGGGAGCTGACGCAGGATGTGGAGGAGCACGTCGTAGGGGAAGCAAAGGCCGTTCCCGTCGCCACCGCCGGCGTCCATGGTGGTGATGTATCGGTGGTGGGCTTTCGTTTAGGTGTTGTAATCTCTCGGCTTGGTGCGCAGATATGTATATGCACGAGCAACGGACCCCAAACAAACCTAAACGTACTGTTACATGAAGCCGGACACTATTGACTAATATAGCTACAAGGACTCAAGTCAGCTACGTTTTGTTACTATTTATTTTTCTGTACGGAGCCAACGTAACCTCCACGAACACGAGAGTCTGAACAAACAACAAAAGATTTGGTACGAGGGCGGCCGAGGAATCGACTGCTGAAAAGTCGCGCTGCCCGTGCGAATCAGCCACCGATCCACCACGATGGACGCCGGCGGCGGCGATGGCAACGGCATCTGCTTCGCCTATGACGTGCTCGTCGACATCTTCCGCCGCCTCCCCGGAGGCACCATCGCCGCCTGCAAGTGTGTCTGCCGTGCCTGGAGGGACATCATCGACGCCCACCAGCTCTCCCTCGAGCGCTACTTCCCACGGCGTGCCTTCCCCGGCATCTTCGTCACCAAGATCGGATGCGACTCATACTCGGCGCTACTTCCCACGGCGTGCCTTCCCCGGCATCTTCGTCACCAAGATCGGATGCGACTCATACTCGGCCTTCTTCGGCCCGCTGGGACAACAGCATACAGCCGCCGCCGACGAGCCTGTATTCCGACGCCCGGTCTTCCGGCACGGCTGGGCCACCGTGCATCACTCTTGCAACGGCCTGCTCCTCCTCAGGGACTGGGGAGACTACTACGTATGCAACCCGGCGACAGTACGGTGCAGTGCTCTGCCACGCCCACAGATGCCTCCGACACGCCGCGCCGGCAACATGTTCCTCGCCTTCGACCCGGCTGTGTCGCTACATTACGAGGTCTTCTTCTTTCAGGAGGAGGTGCCGCCGCGAGTCCCTGAAACACCCACGTGGGTGGACCTAGAGAAGACTTACATTGGAAGATTGTTTGGAGAAGAGCAATTGTCCGAAGAAGAACCGGATGACAATGCAGAAACCAACAAAGAGAAATTTGGTTTTCGAAGCGAGCCGGATGAGTTGGAGGTTTCAGCACCCAAGCAACAAGAGGAGGGGGTCGAGGAACCAAGAGAAAAAGTGGTGACATTCACCGTGTACTCGTCGCGCACAGGGCGGTGGGACAACCGGGAGTTCAGACCTGGATGCTGTGCCCCAGGGAACCTCTATGACCAGGTGGTGACATTCACTTTGCCCAGCAGCTACAAACAAACCGTATGGTCATCCGAGTACTGGCGGAAGTCGCTCTACATGCATTGCCACAACAACGTTCTCCTGATACTAAGACCCTCAAAAGGGACATACGACATGGTCGAGCTCCCCGGGGAACCCTGCGGCGCAAAGGGTTCTTTCTCGCTGCCCACTCAATCTGTCTTGTCAAGTTATGAGAGAGGGATCCATTATGTGGCCATCAACCAGTTGGAGCTCCAAGTGTGGATGCTGACCACATCGACAGATGGTACTCAACTAGGTTGGACGTTGTTTCACCATGCCAGCCTCAACCTGCACTGTCATGCGGTTGAGCCTCTTACAATACAACCAAGGGTGACATGGGGTGTGGTTCAAAGCAGCGAGGACGAACTAGTCAGCCTGTTCGAAGATTCTAACTATGGAAAAAGCATACGCATTGAGGAAAATTGTGAGAACGATATGATTGAGGATGAAAATTATGATGGTGTGGAGGATGGGGACGAAGATGAAGAATCAGAAGAACTGATGAGGAGCAGAGGTGGCTCCGAAGATACCTGGGATTCCGACGAGGACAACTTCATCGATGTGGTAGAAGGCGCAACCCACCTCGCTCCACTGGCATGGGGCGGTCGCTGCGAAATCATGGGATTCCATCCGCATAAGTGGGCCCTCATCCTCGTACTTATGCGGGTCGTGGTGGTGTATCATATCAACACGTCCAGGATTCAGTATCTAGGCGACGTCTACGAGCTCGTAAATGACAACGTTCAAGCAGCTTGTTCTGCCTATGGTTCGTTCCCTTACCGGCCTTGCTACGTGGATGTACTGCCGGCACGGAAAATCACCCCTGCCATCTTAAAATGATAGATGATTCTGTTTTATGTTTCCATTCGATCTTTGGAAGTTCATGTAAGTTCGTAGATGAACTGATCGAAATTCATGTAATTTCCTAGTTGAGCTGATGCAAAAAAAATCTACAAAATAAAAGGAAATAAGATAGCCTAGTTGTATGGTCGTGTGTTGTTGCTTTTGGTCATCCGAGTATTTGCGTGAGTCTCCCTACATGCGTTGCCAAAATAATATTCTCATGATCTTATACCACCCTGAAAGGGGATATATGATATGGTTGAGCTCCTTAGGAACTTGCAGTGCAAAGGGAATTTACTCGTTGCCGCTCCAAATGTGGATGTTGACCGAATCAATAGCGTTGTCATATGATACAACCAAGGGTGACATGGGGGTGGTTGGAAGCAACACGGACGAACCAGTCAGCCTCTTCGAAGATAAAAAAAACTATGGAGAAAGCATATGTAGTGAGGAAAATTGACCGTGATTGAAAAGTATGATGATGTAGATGAGGAGAAGGAGGAAGGTGAAGCAAAAGAACCGAGGAGCAGAGGTGGCTTGGAAGATTCCAGGAATTTCGACAAGGACAACATCAATGGAAATCACGGGATTCCATCCGCGCAAACCTGCCCTCATCCTTGTACTGATGCGCGTTGTGGTGGTGTATCACGTCGAGATGCACTATCTAGGTGATGACTAAGATCTCATCAAAGAAAACACACAACAGGCGTGTTGTGTCTATGGTTCATTTCCTTACTGACTCTACTATGTTTTTTTGATTAACTGTTGGCACGGAAACGTCTTGCCGTTATTGGCGTTATCAATTTAACGTCGGATCTCTAGCCCAATTTCTAAAAAAAATAGCGTGACTCTACACTAATATGTTATAGACCTGGCCGGTTATGCCCTTGCTAGAAAGTTGAGGGGTTGTGTGCTATTAATTCACGGAAGACATGAAACGACAACTCCACCATCGATTGTAAACATAGCTAGTTGTTCGGCCAGGGTGAAGAATTCTTGGATGGCTTTTTCGATGAGAGATCGTGGCCTTCAAACCACGCCATGAACCAGCCACCCCTTGTTCGGTGATTTGCCTCTTTGCTACACAGTTCGTCAAAAAGAGTGCTGGCAGTCCATCACCAATGTGGGAAGAGGTGGGCACGTCAAAGAGTTTTTTCGCCCACCGAGGGACGGGAAGATTGAATTCGTGTCATGGCTTGTGTAGAATAATATTTGTCTCTTGATTGATTGCATAGTTTGGAGATTACATGGGGTATATATATGAGAGGCCGGCGGCTAAAGAGAAAAATAGGGAGTGTTATGGAGATTGAATTTAGTTGGTCGAATATTGAGAAGATAAGTTGCAGTGTGTATGGCCTCAGCCCAATATCTAGGAGGCATAGATGAGTGAATTAAAAGTGTACGAATAATATCATTAATTGTTCGGAGAGCTCGTTCGGCCTTGCCGTTTTGGGGAGAGGTATAGGGACAGAACAAACAAAGGAGGATGCCATGACTAAGAAAGAAAATTCTATTTCGAGTATTGTCAAATTCTTTACCATTATCGCATTGAATAAATTTTATAGGCAAAAAGAAGTGAGTTGCTACATATCGTTGAAAATTGAGAAATATTGTATGGACATCAGATTTGTTGCGCATAGGAAAAGTCCAAATAAAGTGTGTGAAATCATCAAGAATAACAAGATAGTATTTGAAACCAGAAAAACTTTCATGTGGAGAGGTCCATAAATCACAATGTAGTAATTCAAAGGGAAAAGTGCTAGAAGATTGGGAGGTACTAAAGGGAAGACGAACATGTTTGCCTAATTGACATGACTCGCAAACTGAAGTATCATGATAATCTTTATTACATAAAATTGAAAAATCACTAAAAAGATTGGATAGTGTGGCAGCTTGAGGATGTCCGAGTCGTTGATGCCATAAATCCACCGAAGCAGCCATGGAGGAGGGCAGAGCGGTGGTGGGTGCGTCGTTGACAGAGTATAGGTCTCCAGAACTATTGAAACGTACGATCTCCGCCTTGGTCATATAATCTTTCACAGATAAGCCAAAACGATCAAATTCGACAGAGACAGGATTATCACGTGTAAATTGGCGAACGGAAATTAAGTTTTTAATTAGGACAGGGGCAACAAGAACATCGCGAAGAAGAAGTGGTTTGGTGGTGGATGGAAGATGGGTTTGACCAACACAATGGATAGGGATTAAAGAACCATCTCCAAGAGTAATAGAGGAAAAAGGTGAAGAAGTGCACGATGACAGCATATTACGCGAATTAGACATATGACTAGATGCACCAGAATCGAAAATCCAATCCATACCTGAGTTTTCTTGAGCAGCAAAGTTGTTCATGGCCTGGAGGAACGCGGCTTGGTCCCAGCTAGGGGTTGTTGCAGGAAACGAGGTTGGTGCAGTTGGCGGCGCTGAAGCGAGCGGTGGCGGCGGAAGCTGGTACATCGGATAGTTGCCGCCTGTTCAGGTGTTGTAGTTCATTGGTGACGGTGCGCTGTAGGGATAGTAGGATGGAGCAGTGACGTAGGCCTGCGATGGAAGGCGCATACCAAGTAGTCCGGGGGAGCCGGTGTGCGGGTGCATGCCCCGCATCCAGGAGCCGGTGTAAGCGGGTGGATCGCCGACTGGAGATGGACCCGCCCAGGGCATGGGCCAGGCCTGCACAAGGCCGGTCCACGGGTCATGGGGTGGGCGGTGGTTCGGCGATGCTGGAGGTGCTGGAGCCGGTGGAGGAGCCAGAGCTGGTGGCGCGCCTGAAGGAGCCGATGGTGTCGAGGGTCATGGAGGACGGTAGATCGGCCGTGTGCCACGGTAGTTGGGGCTAGGGCGCCATCCTGGAGGTGGTTGCACCGGTGCAGGAGGAGGCGGCGGTGGTGGTGCTGGAGCCGGAGGGCGTTGGATGGCCGCAAAGACTTGGCGACGAGCCTCCTTGGTGGTGATGGCGTGATCGGCCCATTGAAGCATGGAGCGGACCTCGGAGAAGGAGGGTCGCGGACGCATCATGGGGATGAAGGAGGCTTGCTTCTCAAAACATTCACCGAGTCCGACGAGAAGAACATTGATGAGTTGGCGGTCGTCGATGGGGTCGCCAAGTTCGCGGAGCTCGTCAGCGAGGGACTTGAGCCGCTGACAATAAACCCCCACAGGGGAGTCACCTTGGACGGTGTTGCGGAGCTCGGTGTGCAGGGTGTTGACGCGGGCGTCGACGTTGTCTTGAAACAGTTGACGGAGGGCCGCCCAAAGCGTGGCGGCGTTGGAGGCGTCGCGGAAGACGAGATTGAAGATCTCGGTGGACACCCGTTGGTAGATCCATTGGATGATGGCGAGGTCATCCTTTACCCAACGAGGATCCGAAGGCTGGGGAACGTAGTTGGCTTCGACATGGCCGAGGAGATTGCAGCGGCCTAGATGAACTTCGAAGAGGTGGCGTCAATGGTAGTAGTTGTGCTTGAGAAGATCTAAAGTAACAGGGATAAAAGGACTAACATCTTGAATTGTATCGGCATATTGGATGGTGGGTGGGGTAGGATTTGCTAGGTTTTGGGTGGGGATAGAGCAGTGGGATTGCGCCATAGCGGCGGCGAGTTTGGAGGCGGCGAGCTGAAGTAGCCGGGCGGCGGCGGTGGTGGCGGGGTGGGCGGCGACATGCCCTAGATCGGTTTAGTCTGATACCATGTAGAATAATATTTGTCTTTTGATTGATTGCATAGTTTGGAGATTACAAGGGGTATATATGAGGGGCCGGCGGCTAACCCTAACTTGAATTACAAGCAAACTCTAAAACAAGTCGTAACGGACTCTTATTCTAACAGCTTGTCGTTGTCCACGGTTTAACATATCCGACAATAACATAATGTGTGGCATGTATCAGGAATCAAATACTATGCACGGCGGTTTTGTATTGCAAATTAAAGGAAACTAAAGCCAACCAAAAGGCTGAGCATGTACACATTGCCATTGAACTGTGAAAACTACTCAGAGCATCTCCACCGGCGCCGCCTCCCCCAACGCAGCCGGTGGTGGGCAAAACTTGTTAAGGGAGGAGCAATACAAGTAGCACGCACGTACAAATAAGTTTAATCAACCAACGATACAGAGCAAAATGCGCTCAATCCAAAGGAGTAAAATCAAATTATATTGTTGAACCTGGGCAAGTAATTCTTCTTTCCTAAAATAAGTAAAACACGTGTGTACGCGTCCATCAATGAACAATCTACATAGCACTTAACAGAGCATATGTAGACACACTAACGAATGTTGTGTCTTACGGGTGAAAGAGCACTTGGAAGTGCTATAGTATAATATAACCACTCATTTTAAGGAAAATAATATATAACCTCAATAATCTACTCTAAGATGGGGATTTTCCAAATGACAGAACGTCCTCGTAGCACGGTCGATAGGTGAACACATCGTCGACACAACAAGCCGATTGCTTAGAATCTCTGGTGAACTCGTTGTCGTCGCCGAGATACTGCATCCTCAACGTGTCGAGATGGTATACCACCACCGCAAAACGAATTGTGAGTATGACCGCGTTTTTGTGAGGATGGAATCCCACGACACAGCCACCCCATGTAGGACCAAGGTGTGCGTCATCTCCATGCACATCGATGAAGTTATCCTCGTCGGAGTTCCAGGAATATTCAGGGCAGTCTAGGTCCTCCTCCTCTGTATCCGGATAGTCGCCATCCTCGGTCAAGCTGACTGGTCCACCACTGCTTCCAACAATCCCCCATGTCACTCTTCGGTTGTATTGCAAACTAAAAGAATTTAAAGCTAATCAAATAGTTGAGCATGTACACATTGCCACATTAAACTGTGAAAACTCAGAGCATCTCCACCGGCACCCCGAACACGGCCGGTGATGGGCAAAACTTGTTAAGGGAGGAGCAATACAAGTAGCACGCACGTACAAACAAGTTTAATCCACCAACGATATGCACTCAATCCAAACGAGTAAAGTCAAACTGTATTACATAAAACTGGGCAAGAAATTTTTGTTTTATAAAATAAGTAAAATATGTGTCTACACGTCAATCGTTGAACAACCTAAATAACCGTTAACTAGAGCATGTTAAGTCCTATGGGCGAAAGAGCATGCACTTCAAGCTATAGTATGCTACATAACCACTCTTTTTTAAGGAAAATAATATATAACCTCAATAATCTATTCTAAGATGGCTATTTCCCAAATGACAGAACATCGGCGTAGCAAGGTCGATAGGTGAACACCTTGTCGACACAACAAGCAGGTTGCGCATAATCTCTGGTGAACTCGTTGTCGTCGCCTAGATACTGCATCCTCAACGTGTCGAGATGGTATACCACCACCGCAAAGCGAATTGTGAGGTTTTAATGAGGATGGAATCCCACGACACAGCCACCCCATGTAGGACCAAGGTGTGCTTCATCTCCATGCACATCGATGAAGTTATCCTCGTCGGAGTTCTAGGAATATTCAGGGCAGTCTAGGTCCTCCTCCTCTGTATCCGTATAGTCGCCATCCTCGGTCAAACTGACTGGTCCACCACTGCTTCCAACAATCCCCCATGTCACTCTTCAGTTGTATTGCAAACTAAAAGAATTTAAAGCCAACCAAATAGTTGAGCATGTACACATTGCCACATTGAACTGTGAAAACTCAGAGCATCTCCACCGGCACCCCGAACGCGGCCGGTGATGGGCAAAACTTGTTAAGGGAGGAGCAATACAAGTAGCACGCACGTACAAACAAGTTTAATCCACCAACGATATGCACTCAA
This sequence comes from Avena eriantha, assembly GCA_910589775.1. NCBI lineage: Eukaryota > Viridiplantae > Streptophyta > Magnoliopsida > Poales > Poaceae > Avena > Avena eriantha. The sequence continues at coordinate 345,735,955 of OU342746.1, read as the reverse complement.
TCCAAACGAGTAAAGTCAAACTGTATTACATAAAACTGGGCAAGTAATTTTTCTTTTATAAAATAAGTAAAATATGTGTCTACACGTCAATCGATGAACAACCTAAATAACCGTTAACTAGAGCATTATTAAGTCTTATGGGCGAAAGAGCATGCACTTCAAGTGCTATAGTATACTACATAACCACTCTTTTTTAAGGAAAATAATATATAACCTCAATAATCTATTCTAAGATGGCTATTTCCCAAATGACAGAACATCGTCGTAGCAAGGTCGATAGGTGAACACCTTGTCGACATAACAAGCAGGTTGCGCATAATCTCTGGTGAACTCGTTGTCGTCGCCTAGATACTGCATCCCCAACGTGTCGAGATGGTATACCACCACCGCAGAGCGAATGACGATTATGACCGCGTTTTTGTGAGGATGGAATCCCATGACACAGCCATCCCATGTAGGACCAAGGTGTGCGACCTCTCCGGGCACATCGATGAAGTTGTCCTCGTCGGAGTTCCAGGAATATTCAGGGCAGTCTAGGTCCTCCTCCTCTGTATCCGTATAGTCGCCATCCTCGGTCAAGCTGACTGGTCCACCACTGCTTCCAACAATCCCCCATGTCACTCTTCAGTTGTATTGCAAACTAAAAGAATTTAAAGCCTACCAAATAGTTGAGCATGTACACATTGCCACATTGATCTGTGAAAACTCAGAGCATCTCCACCGGCACCCCGAACGCGGCCGGTGATGGGCAAAACTTATTAAGGGAGGAGCAATACAAGTAGCACGCACGTCAAACAAGTTTAATCCACCAACGATATACAAATACACTCAATCCAAACGAGTAAAGTCAAATTGTATTACATAAAACTGGGCAAGTAATTTTTCTTTTATATAATAAGTAAAATATGTGTCTACACGTCTATCGATGAACAACCTAAATAACCGTTAACTAGAGCATGTTAAGTCTTATGGGCGAAAGAGCATGCACTTCAAGTGCTATAGTATACTACTACATAACCACTATTTTTTAAGGAAAATAATATATAACCTCAATAATCTATTCTAAGATGGCTATTTCCCAAATGACAGAACATCGTCGTCGCAAGGTCGATAGGTGAACACCTTGTCGACACAACAAGCAGGTTGCGCATAATCTCTAGTGAACTCGTTGTCGTCGCCTAGATACTGCATCCTCAACGTGTCGAGATGGTATACCACCACCGCAGAGCGAATGACGAGTATGACCGCGTTTTTGTGAGGATGGAATCCCACGACACAGCCATCCCATGTAGGACCAAGGTGTGCGACATCTCCGGGCACATCGATGAAGTTGTCCTCGTCGGAGTTGCAGGAATATTCAAGGCAGTCTAGGTCCTCCTCCTCTGTATCCGTATAGTCGCCATCCTCGGTCAAGCTGACTGGTCCACACTGCTTCCAACAATCCCCCATGTCACTCTTCAGTTGTATTGCAAACTAAAAGAATTTAAAGCCTACCAAATAGTTGAGCATGTACACATTGCCACATTGAACTGTGAAAACTCAGAGCATCTCCACCGGCACCCGAACGCGGCCGGTGATGGGCAAAACTTGTTAAGGGAGGAGCAATACAAGTAGCACGCACGTACAAACAAGTTTAATCCACCAACGATATACAAATACACTCAATCCAAACGAGTAAAGTCAAATTGTATTACATAAAACTGGGCAAGTAATTTTTTTTTTATATAATAAGTAAAATATGTGTCTACACGTCCATCGATGAACAACCTAAATAACCGTTAACTAGAGCATGTTAAGTCTTATGGGCGAAAGAGCATGCACTTCAAGTGCTATAGTATACTACTACATAACCACTCTTTTTTAAGGAAAATAATATATAACCTCAATAATCTATTCTAAGATGGCTATTTCCCAAATGACAGAACATCGTCGTAGCAAGGTCGATAGGTGAACACCTTGTCGACACAACAAGCAGGTTGCGCATAATCTCTGGTGAACTAGTTGTCGTCGCCTAGATACTGCATCCTCAACGTGTCGAGATGGTATACCACCACCGCAGAGCGAATGACGAGTATGACCGCGTTTTTGTGAGGATGAAATCCCACGACACAGCCACCCCATGTAGGACCAAGGTGTGCTTCATCTCCATGCACATCGATGAAGTTATCCTCGTCGGAGTTCTAGGAATATCCAGGGTAGTCTAGGTCCTCCTCCTCTGTATCCGTATAGTCGCCATCCTCGGTCAAGCTGAGTGGTCCACCACTGCTTCCAACAATCCCCCATGTCACTCTTCAGTTGTATTGCAAACTAAAAGAATTTAAAGCCTACCAAATAGTTGAGTATGTACACATTGCCACACTGAACTGTGAAAACTCAGAGCATCTCCACCGGCACCCCGAACGCGGTCGGTGATGGGCAAAACTTCTTAAGGGAGGAGCAATACAAGTAGCACGCACGTACAAACAAGTTTAATCCACCAACGATATGCACTCAATCCAAACGAGTAAAGTCAAACTGTATTACATAAAACTGGGGAAGTAATTTTTCTTTTATAAAATAAGTAAAATATGTGTCTACACGTCCATCGATGAACAACCTAAATAACCGTTAACTAGAGCATGTTAAGTCTTATGGGCGAAAGAGCATGCACTTCAAGTGCTATAGTATACTACTACATAACCACTCTTTTTTAAGGAAAATAATATATAACCTCAATAATCTATTCTAAGATGGCTATTTCCCAAATGACAGAACATCGTTGTAGCAAGGTCGATAGGTGAACACCTTGTCGACACAACAAGCAGGTTGCGCATAATCTCTGGTGAACTCGTTGTCGTCGCCTAGATACTGCATCCTCAACGTGTCGAGATGGTATACCACCACCGCAGAGCGGATCACGAGTATGACCGCGTTTTTGTGAGGATGGAATCCCACGACACAGCCACCCCATGTAGGACCAAGGTGTGCGTCATCTCCGGGCACATCGATGAAGTTGTCCTCGTCGGAGTTCCAGGAATATTCAGGGCAGTCTAGGTCCTCCTCCTCTGTATCCGTATAGTCGCCATCCTCGGTCAAGCTGACTGGTCCACCACTGCTTCCAACAATCCCCCATGTCACTCTCGGTTGTATTGCAAGAGGGTGAATCATATGACCATGCGGATTGAGGTTGACGTCGTGTGCCAATGTCCACACTAGCTGACCATTTGCCGATTCGGTTATCAACCATACTCGGAGCTGCAAATCGTCCATGGCCACGCAGTGTATCCGTCTCTCGTAGCTTGACAACAGGGAACATGTGGGCAGCGCGCCAAAGCCCTTTCGACGGCGGCTTTCTCGCGGGAGCGGCACCATATCGTAAGTCCCCTTCGAAGGGCGTATGACCATGACGACGGCATAGTGGCAATGCACATAGAGCGACCCGCGCCAGTACTCGGATGACCAGAACGCTCCCTCGTAGTCAGCAGGCGGCCTGGCAACCACATCGTATAGGTGCCCTGGGGCACAAAGCCCTGGCACGAACGCTCGGCTCTCCCACCTCCCCGTGTAGGACGAATACACCAACAAAGGCACGACATTCTCCTTCGGCTCCTCGGCCGCCTCCTCTTGCACTTGCTCCGGCATTGGAACCTCCTCTCCCTTCGGTGTCGCAGATAATGACTCCTTGACCAAGATATCCTTCTGAAAGACGAACACATCATAATGTAGCGACACGGCAGGGTCGAAGGCGAGGGATATGAAGTCGATGGAACGCGACGTCGGGTGTGGCAGGTGAGCATGCCGGCTCGTCGCCGGGTTGAGAACGTGGTACTCTCCCCAGTCGTAGAGGAGGAGGAGCCCGTTGCAGGACTGCTGGACTGTGGCATCACGCGGATAGTAGAGGCGTCGGTGGCCTGGCGCTGTGACAAAGGAGGTATCGGAATGACATCCGGTCTTGTTGACAAAGAGGCCCGGAAAGGCCCGGGGGAAGTAGCGCTCCAGGGAGAGCTCATGGGAGTCGATCATGGCCCTCCACGCGCGGCAGACGCACTTGCACACGGCAATGGCGCCTCCGGGCAGTCGGCGGAGGATGTCGAGGAGCACGTCGTAGGGGAAGCAGATGCCATTGCCGTCGTCCATGGTGATGATGGAACGCTGGCAGATCGATCTGCAGCGGCTGCGCGATTGTTGAGCGTCATACGAGAGGGACTCGGCTTTATCCTGTTTCGAACCGTGTACGAAACGTACTCAGTTTGCTTTCTTTCCTTTTTCTACGGTATATACGAGTGGATCTCGGATGCCTACGTCTACGTGCAAGCTCTGTATCAATATTTTCCTTTACGATAAACTCCCTCTGTCTGGAAATAATTGACTTAGGTTTGCCAGAATCATATGTATTTATAGAAACATGTCTAGATACATCCTAATTCCAAATCAGTTATTTCCAGACAGAAGGAGTACCATATATATTTATTGTAATAAATAGTACTCCAAAATAAAATAAAATCGACAATTACAAATTAAAATCTAAAAAAAATCAATTATCGAGGTCTTTAACTTTTTTCTTCTTTCGTGACACAATCTTGTGCTTTTCTGAATACAGTCGCATAAAAAGACATAAATACCAAATCATAGATCTGTAAATACCAACAAGGGTTCTCTCATAATTTTAGTTTGAGCCGCGGTGCACATAGCCATTAGAGTAATCATCCAACATCGGCAAGAGTACCAACGTCAGTATTCCAAGAAAAACGAACCGAACAACCTCATCGACATTGCTAGGGAGGAGAGGGGCAAGAGTACGAATCACCATTGTCGAGAACGTGGCGGCTAGAAAAGATATTGCTAGGACAAACATCCTTGTAACGACCAACAAAAACCATCCAAGATCGATCTGGCGAAGAAAGATCTGAAAAAACATACCTAAAAAAACTTGATTTTCTAGCACCACCATTGACGTCAAGAAGAAACTCACATCATCAACGTCGAGAAGAAACCCACATCATCAAACGAAAGCTTGAAGCACACTTGTAGACGATCTCATCTCCATTGACGTGGAGACCGACTGAAAAGGAGCAGCAAACTCTAATCTATAATTAACTAAAAACACTACTTTTATCAGAGACTCAACTCAGAGATCAAGGTTCCCCAATAATAGGGGGGGGGGGGGGCGACTAGGAAGCTGTATCAATCTTGGTGGACCCATGCTAGATTAGGGAGATGGCGATTACTCTAAAAGCAGGACCCGGGCTGGAAATTAACCCGTTGGTGCTTTTGGAATTTCATAGAACATGTCATAGGTTGCAACGAATTTCACTGAAAATAACACGATGTGGGTCAGGCGATCATTCTAATTTGCAAGATGATGAACCTGATATGTACACCAGAACTGCGACAACACTACCACCATCGGGGTGCTCATAGCACGCTCTCTTCCAAAGCATCAAACAGGTCGAGAAAAATATGTATTCTGTACTTGGCGCCAGCCGCAGATTAGTTTGCTGCAGGCAAAGGGGCAGGTACGTACGTGGTAGATAAGAAAACGAAGTCATTTCAGATGTGGCACGGCATTAAAAGATCAACTTCTATAAGCAACAGGAGCAGATCAACTAGTACAAGGCTCAATTCAAATCTGCAATACCAATATTCAGATTACAGGAGAGCAACAGCTTCCGAATTTAAAAGTGCACATTCAGTACCAAGTATTATCAATCAATACACAAGTCATCGCAGAGCGTGATCTCCGAGTACAAATTCCAGGAACCAACTTTTAGCACAGCATGCTAAGCCAGCTGATCCAACAGAAGCACTCATCGTTCACAACCCTCGAATCACCACCTGAGCTCACAGCCAGTTTTACCTGCCAAGAGAAAAGAAGTCTTACCTGCCAGGTGCACACATGTCGCGGGCTCTACTTGCGCGGTCTGGGAGAAGGTGAGCTGCTGCTCCCGCTACCACTGGAGCTCCTTCCTCTAGGACCCCTAAGAGATATAACATTTTAGTTAACATTGCTCGATTGCTATATTTTTGTCTGGCCATAATGCAAAGCACCAGCAGCCTACCTTCTAGGACTGCGGCTCCTTGATACCCTTCTTGGTCCCTAACAAAAGTGTTTGGGATTAATCACTTAGCATTGGATAGCATGATCCAAAAAAAACACAAGCAAACATTCAGGAACCGTTTGCTATGACAGGCTACAAAAACCACAACTGACATTGCTCTCACCTTTCTTGGAGGACTGGGTGATGCAGAATAGGATGAATCTGACCTTCCACGCCTCAATGGAGGTCCTCGGCCCCTGCTACCACAAAGAGGATTAGGAGTATTATTTAGGAAGTTGCACAAAACAGATGAGGTCCCTTGCGAGATTAATAAGGCAGAGAGGCAGCAACGACTTCATTACCTGCGAGGAGAAATCGATCTGGAGCGGGAGTGAAGAGGGCGGCGAGGAGGAGGTGAACGACTGTGACGACGCGGAGGTGGTGGTGGGGGCCTTCTTGGGGGGCTCCTCAGTCTCCTTGGGGGTGGTGACCTGCAGATAAAAACGGAGATGAGTTAACACAGTTAATATATAAATTAAAATGAGGAAAATGAGATCTAGTAGAACTTTCTGACACAACAGATGTACAGCACCCAATAGGGCAACACACACAGAACATGTGAAACAGGTGAAAGAAATAGAAACTATCTTATAAACAAGGCAACTGGCAAATGGTATTGGACTTGTCCATCCAATTGTCCAAGTTTCAGCAATCAGCTCTAACACAATATTGACACGATTACAGCCAAAAGTGTATAGTGAAGTATAAATGGGAAGGCAAAACCTGCCATAAATGAAGAAAATGCCTGATACGGCCAGTGTAAAATGTACTAGACAAAGGTCTGAAAGCATGTAGGACATATATTGTATTCATGAATGAGGTAGGCACATTGTACATCGTTATCGATAGAAAAAAATTCAAAGTGACTTACCGCCTTCTAGGAGGCCCAGGTGAGCGCCTAAGAGGCCCAGGAGAGCGTCTGCGTGGTGATGGGCTGCCACGACCCCTCCTAATTGACAGTCGTGATACCGGTGTCAGCAATGCCAGTTACTATACCCTAGATATAGGAACGGAAGTTTGATAACTCACCGGACTGGAGACCGATGCCTTCTAGGCGGTGAAGGAGAACGCCTTCTAATTGGAGATCCTGGTCTTCTGTCGCCACGCCTAACAGGGGATGGGTCTGGTCGACGACGAATCGGAGAATCAGCACGACGATTTGGAGGAGACCGCTTTCGGGAAGGTGAAGGTGGCTTTCTTCGTGGAGATGCTGCTAGCAGGAAATAAATAGGATTATGTCACTGTAAGGCTATAATATGCACCTATAAATTTTAATCGTAAATGGAAGCAAAAGCGACAGAGAAATGCCTTTTAAAGAATCAAAAATAGTGCTGGGCTACTGCCCCTGAATAACTTAAAATGTATAAAGCTTCAGAAGCTTACATTCCCTTGGACGCTGCTGAGCATCCTTTTCAACACTAGTAGCACCTTTATCATTCTGAGGAGCATCTCTTTTTGGAGGAGGGGGCAGTGGCTTCACAGGTGAAGAAGCCTTTTGGCGTGGTGCCAATGTGAATCTCAACTTAACAATATTTCCATCAATTTGAGCCTGAGATATGTGAAGTTGTTAGTCATTTGCTTATAAGAAAACAAAAAATAAAAACAGAGGGTAGGAGGCATACACCATCCATGTAAAGAAGAGCCTTCTCAGCATCAGCCCTCTTCTTGTACTCAACGTATCCATACCCACGGGGAAGATTAACCTACATTACAAAATAAGTTAGAGCAGGTTCCAAGAGGAACTTCCAGAGATAATGCCAATGCAACATATTAACTTACAACTCGGTCCATTGATAGCTCCACATTCACCACTTCACCAAAATTTCCTGCAAAATAGGAGATAGGTCTCATAATGTTGTGTGCTTTGCTAAGTGCAACACTGTTAATATGCAGAACTGCAAAACAAGAGCATTTTTTTCAATGCTTGTGCAAACATTCAACACTGGTATCATGGAGAAGACAACAGAAGTGAGTAACCAGTTTTAGGTCTGCAACCATCTTAATGTGAATACTTAGTGCAAGGACATGCATAATTTACCAACTTCAGTTTCAAACTCAATGTCTATCAGCATTTTTTCAAGCTTGTCGAAACAAAGCTCAGACCAATTCATTTAACACCTAATACGCGGAAGGACATGGGTTGTGGATAACATTTTGAATGGTTTATTTGCTTGACGATAAAATGTGAGCAAAGTTGCATATTGATATCATTACTAGATTTCACAGAATTAAGCATATGCCGACATCAAACATTGAGGCAAACTCACCAAATATCTCTTTTAAATGAGCCTCATTGACATTCCTGGATAGATGATCAACATGTAGAACAACCGATTCAGGAGCAGGAGATGATTTCCTGAAACAGATAACATCGATTTAATATGACATGCACAATAAGAGAGCAAAATACATCATAAGTACATTTGTATATGTTTTCTGTTTACCAGAAAATGAAAAAGACGTTGAAATATATAATGGAACAGGGAACTATTTGTACTGGAAACAAGAATAGCAAATGCCCAACAGCAGCCTACAAATGTGAGACCGGGCATAAAATACAGGGGAAGCATGGTCAAAGTAATATGAAGCCTAAGTAGAAATCTATCAGCTAAGTAAGAAAACTGGTACATTCTTTTAGTGACGATGAGGATGCTAATGTTACTTGCATCATGTCAACATAACAGAACTGAAAGCTCAATATAAAATGGGTAACATGGAGTAGCTTTGTATTGTCACCCCATAAATGGCACTCCATAAACTTCTAATCCTGAGTGACTATTTGTGACAAATGAGTTACAATTAATAAGTTCAAACAACATGCTTAAATGTACAAGTACCAATGCAGCGCCAGTAGAATAAAAGAAATATGCATATCCTCTGCAAGTTTATACCTAGGAGGTGAAGCTTTTTTAGGTGGAGGTGATGGTGAGCGGCCTTTCCTTGATGGTGATCCTTTTTTAGGAGGAGGTGATGGCGATCGACCTTTCCGTGCTCCAGGGGAACTGGACAGATAATATTTTCCGTAAATAAATGTGCACATGTGAAGCAGAACTAACATAAAAAACTCAGCAGAAAAATAACCATCTTTTGTAAGCACAACAAGAAAACCAAGCAAACTTAAATATGAGCAAATTCAGTGCGCCTTTTAATGTGATACCGCACCATCAATGACAAGTGACAGCAGTGGTTTTAAAGGTAAAAGAGAGAAGGAAGTAGTGCACCAGGCAGCTAAAGCAAACAACAACATTACATCCAAATTGTGAAGCTTAGTCGGAGGCAGTTAACTTAAATTTTCTTTCCTATCTCAAGCATAGTTCAAAAAATATTTTCTTAACAACACAGCTGTTATCAACACCTTGTCATATCGATCAATCACAAGAGGACTAAGTACACTGAGAAACGACAAGGAACTGAAACATAAAATCAACAAATGTATTAGTAATTTACACATCAGAATCGACCACGCTAACCCTAACACTACAGCATATACTCCAGCTGCAGTCAGTTCCTCAAGAATTGGTTTTGCCAAGTGTCACGTTCCACCTGAAACTGCAGATTTAGATGAACAAATAAGAACTTCAACCATCACATCGCAGCCTCAGTACCTAGTCTTTACAATGGCACCTGCGCAAGCTCTAACGTTTGTATTACTTCGAACAACTGTCACTCAAGTTAGTAAATCCAACGACACTCATCCAATGTGGTGAAGTTACATAGATGAAAGGGATGCTAGACATAAACAAATAAGACCTACAGGTTGCTCACAAGCGACTGTCTCCAAACTCTTTTTCAGACGAACTGTTCCAAACTTTACTGAATTGGATTGGGTAGAGCAGATTTCTCAGTGTATCCTCGATACCACAAATCTACTGCGGGAACCATCACCGGCCTAGAATTCAAAACCTAGACAACCCGCAAGGCGAGAACGGCGACGTGCATTCGAAATCCACAGCAAACAACTCGCCTAAACCGCAGCACCTCCGAAGAAGAAACGGCGGCAGGAAATCAAGTCTACAGCCACAACCGCATGGATCCGGGCCTAGCGGTGGGGCACGGTCTCACCTGCGCTTGGCGGCGGGAGGAGAGCGGCTCCGGGATGGGGAGGACGAGGACAGGGAGCGTGAGCGCGAGCGCGAGCGGGACGAGCCCGAGCCCGAGGAAGCGGAGCGGGAGGAGGAGCCCGAGGAGGACCGCGAGCCGGAGCGTCCGCGGCGAGGCTTCGCCATCGTCCGTCTCCCCGCGGTGGCGGCGGCGGCGAGCGAGCGAGCTGGGGAGTTTTGGGGTCTGGGTCTAGGGTTTTGCTCGGGAGGAAGGAGAGGGGGATATGGAGGGTGTGCGAGGGTACGGTACGGCAAGGTGGACGGGACGCTTTGGTCTGAGATTTCTCCTCGGGCCCACCTGCAGCATCTGGGAGACCGCAACCGCAAGCAATCCAGTTTTTCTCTTTTAGTGGAAGACTTCAAATTTAAGAAATTTTGAAGGACAGATTCAGATTGATCTATTGTTAGAAAAATCAATCGTGTTCGGAACAGTTATTCAAATATTCATATGTTGACCACATCCTTTTTTATTTTGCAGAAACTTTTGAGACCATTGTATGGCTTAAGTCTCGCAGATATTATAAAAACGAATTTGCTAGTTCTCAGGCGCTTGTCTCAGTCACCTTTTTCACCGTTTGATATACCTCGTGATCCGTGTAATTTGAGAGTTACCATGAGTTGTAATTAGGGTGTAACTGATAATTTAATGAGTTGCAACTGAGAATTAGTTGTAACTGAGAATTAACACAAATAGTAGTATAACATTAGCGACTTTAATTTTGTAGGAAAATGTTGTTGAAATATTTGACTTAGCAAATGTCATTGCCGATCCTGGACTTCGGAAACCAATTGATGAATATAGCACACTTGATATTAGAGATAAAATGAGATGGGCATATTTGTCGAGAGGCCGTAATCGTTTGATTGGTCATAATTTTTTCAAAACAAAATTTGGTCCAGATTAGCGGTCGTTTTTGGATGCATGGTATACCAAATATGATTGGTTAGAGTATAGTGTGGACAAGGATGCTACATATTGTTTTCATTGCTTTCTTTTCAAATCGTTAAGCAATAATTCACACTTTGGATATGATGCTTTCACATAGACGGGGTTTAGAAATTGGAAGAAGACATCGGAAAATTTCAAGTCTCATGTAGGTGGACCAAATAGCATTCACGACAATGCAAGAAATAATTGTGAAGATTTTAGAAATAAAAAACAAAGTGTGGTATATGCTATTGTTAGTCATGAAGAGCAATCCCATATTGATTATGAGATTCGTTTGAGGGTTATTATGGGTGTTGTTAGATTTCTACTTAAACAAGGTCTAGATTTTCGTGGGCATGACTAGTCAAAAAAATTCTTGAACAAACGCAATTTTCGGGAGATGTTGGATTGATATGGCGCAAGATGCAAAGAAGTTATCAATTGACATCTCGTGAAATCCAACTAGATATACAGCTAGATATAGCACTTCCTCGTGGATTTCGACTTCCCAACATGGATACAACTTAATGGTATAATATTATCTTATCAAAATGTAGCTCTATTTTGTTAGTTCTTGTTCTTTATGATCATTTTGTCGTTGTACTTGATGATATATGCAAATTGCTTCGGTTTAGACCTCTTTGTTGAATACACTTGCTTTTCTGTCAAAAAAATTAGAGCTTAGTTTTTCGACCCCCCTCGGTTTAATTCCTGGCTCTGCCACTGCACTCGCCCACGCTTCACCGTAATGGCGCGCCACCGCCCATCCAACTTCCATCCGTTTTCCATTTTCCCGTCCTCGCCGCTACACCCCTCCCGCCCTCGTCGCACCTTCCCCATTTGGCTATAAAAGCTGGCAAGCTTTGTCGTCTTCGGCACCAGTTCTCCACCTCCTCTCCCCAAACGACCAAGAAAGCTCGACAACAAAGCTATGGCGGAGAGATTCCCAGGCGACCCAGCGGCGGTAAACGGCTTCAGCCGCTATCCGTGGGAGGCCCAGCTCCTCCACGACACCGATTATCCGACGCTGCCCGACTTTTGGTGCCCGCCGACGTTGAAGCTCAGCACGGGCGGCGTGCCCGTGCCACCGGTGCCGGAGGGACCCGGAAGGTCGACGAGATCTAGGCGGTCATCGCTGCTATGGACAACCCCGAGCTCACCGAGGACCCGAGCAACCATGCCTATGAAGGGAATATGTCCTGAGAGGCAATAATAAAGTTGTCATTATACGTATTCCAAGTATATGATAGATGTTTATTTTATATGCTATAATTGTATTAATTTGGAACGTTAATACATGTGTGTTCGATAAACAAAAGGAAAGTTCCTAGTTATGCCTCTCTTATAATCTAGCTCGTTGATTAACAAGATGATCAAGGTTTCCTGATCATGGACATTGGATGTTGTTAATAACGAGGTCACAACATTAGTGGAATGATATGATGAACAATCATCTGAAGTATAGCATTACGATCAAAGTCATTGTGTTTATATTGCTATAACATCTAACAAGGTAATCCTAGTCCTTAGACCATGAGATCATGTTAATCACTAATACTGGAAGAGTATCTTGATAACATCAAACGTCACACCATGAAAGAGTGATTATAAAGGTGGGTTCAGTGCTACGAAAGTGTTATGTAGAAGCTTATGGATCAAGAGTAGGATTTGTCCATCCCGATGACGGATAGATATTCTCTAGGCCCTCTAGGTGATATCACATTGGTTAGCTTGCAAGCAAGTGATAAGTCACTAGAATGTTATATCATAGGAAGGATAAAAGAGTACATATCAGTAACGAGATCAAACTAGGTATGGAGATACCGATGATCGAATCTCGGACATGTAATATATTGCGAGACAAAGGGATTTAGTTACTAATGTTAAAGTTTCTCACGATCACAGAAGTCATCGTAGAATGTGTAGGAGTCAGTATGGATCTCCAATTCCGCTTCTGATTATTGATCTGAGAGAGGTCTCGATCATGTCTGCATTATTCACGAACCGTAGGGTGACACACTTAAGGGACATCAACACCATTTGGAGTAAATGTGTTTCAGACGAATGAATTGCAAAGCGCTGGAATTATTTCAATGGACACCAAAACTGTTTCGAGTGAAATTGTAGAAATTGGTTCTGCATGTAATATTAAAATATTGCAGGAAGTTTTATGTGAATGTTTGTTAATTAAAATAATTAACAAAATTCTGAATAAATTTAATAAAATAGTTTTATTAAATGAGAGAGCATTAAATTTAGAGAAATTTAATGCATTTAAAGTGGAGACTTTAAAAAAGAATGTGAAGAGGCATTTTAATGTGGAGGGAGTTACCACCACATGAATGGGGGAGGTGAGGGGTCACCCCCCATGAGGCGCCGGCCATGGGGAGGGCACCCCCTCCTCCTATAAAAGGTCACCCCTCTCACCCTTTTTCCACACACCTCCTCGTGAAGGATCTCTTCCCCCCTCTAGAATTATTCTCCCATGGTCTCGGATTAGCGAGATACATGTTCCCGGTGGCATTTCGTTTAGAAGGAGTTGCTACTTCTGCTGCATCGCTGGAGCGAGGAGGCGGAGGTTGTTCGGTGGCCTGAACATGTGTACGAGTGCGGATGTGCTACTGGTTTACGGCGCTAGGACTTCCACATGATCTTGAGATCGGCAAGCGTACGACTACATCATCCACGAGTTCCTACTCGTTCACAAAACTTTATTGTCTTCGAGGGTAAGTTCTCCATGGGTGTATATCCACCCGTTGCTTGTATCTAGTAGATAGATCTTGGCGTATAGTTCTCATCGTAGGATTTTTTTTTTGTTTTCTATGCTGCGAATCCTTCAGCCTACTAGGAGCAGTACTTCATCGACCGGTGGCAGCAGCAGCTAGCCAACTACGAGGGCGGAGGATCGCCGCCGACACGCAACAATGTCGCAGGATGGCGACGGTGGTGGAGCGCGTCGGGCCGCACACACGTCACCATCCTCGAGCACATCAGCGCCAGAACACCCCGCGACTAGGCTATCCTCTGCGCTCGCCACCGTCATTTTCTTATCGCCGTGGGGCGGCCTCTTGGATGCCGAGGAGGATGACCGACTCGTCATCATCTTCGGTCTCGACGTCACTCTCGTCCGTCTCAGCACCCTCGCCACGACACACGGTGCCGCTCCGGCCGGTGAAGCGGGAGCTGAAGTCTCCGGCTCGCTCATCCCCTCCCACGCACGCGCTCCCGCGGCATCGTCATCGACGAGCGCCGAGCTGCGTCGACACCGAGCGGACACCTACACAAGCCGAAGCTTGTGGATCCGGTGAGGCCGAAGAAGGAGCCCGACCTCCGCAAGCCGAAGCTTGTGGATCGGTGGAGTGGGTCGTGCCCGTCGCCGAGGTTCCCCCTCAAACTAGCGATGGAGGTGCTGCTAAACGACGTTCCGCTGATGAGGGGGGCGACGCATGCGCCTGGTCCAGGCAAGACTTGGAACGGGAGGAAGCCGAGCGTCTTCGACATTTGCATCTACGGGCCGAGCACCAAGCCACGTGCAGTGTTCGCCGGCAGCGCACCTATCAAGGAGCGCCACTCGTCATCCTCGACGACGACGATGAAGACGAGGCCGAGTCCTCGACGACGACGGCACACGCAACGCCAACTACACCATCTTCTACCGCAACTTCGGCATGTGATCAACGCGTCTCAGTATCGTCTAATTTTTACTATTTTCAATGTTTTTTATGTTTTTCTTAGCCTACTGCAGTCAAAATTCGGGTATATGTCCAAATTTGACATAATATGTACGAACTCGCCTATATTTTAATGCAATCACCTGAATTAGTATTTTGCTGTGTTTTGTCAAATTTTGGCCGAACCCACGAACTCGTCCTAGGATCGCGACTAGGAATTCGGCGCGCTTAATTCTCAGTTGATCGAGAGTTAGCAAAACCAATTAATAAAAGGCAGTACTATTTACAATTGCAGTTATTTCAAGGATAAATATCATGTACATAAGAGAGCATTGGAAAAATGGACTACTGTTCGGAGGTATTTATCTGTGTTGCGACCAAAATGGAGAATTCATCAGCAAAGCAGAACCAAAATATTAACACATTTGCTATATCAGTTCACGAGTGGAGTCAAATTTCGTACTTTCTTCAAACATTTACAGCACTACCATAAAAGTTAGACTAGTGTTATTAGTACATGTCCCCAAAAAAATCAGCAAGATGCATGCTCCCTTCAGTCTATCTTGTGACTTGTGTCAGCTAGCATCTTTCAGAAATCTTGTAAAGTTTCCTCTGGAGAAGCAACCTGCATAATAGGTTAAAAAACAAGCAATTCAAAATCAGCAACCATTTATAACGTATCATCCATAAACGAAAGGTAATTTGCGCAAGACCTAGTGGCTGGAATTTCACGTCAGATCTTTCTCCTGCCTGTCAACAGAAAACAGGATAAGTCTACTCGGAACAGTTTAAGAGGGTCTGTAGTTCCGTGATTCCTAAGGAATTTATTTTACACTTTGGTTAGTACTTACGAGTTACTACCATAATTTTACGACTTCAGACCAACAGAATGTGAATGCTTGTATGAGAAAGAGGAATGGACAGACAACTACTATACAGGCATCTCAGGGTTGCGATGCCAGCATCGAGAATTTCAAAGGATGGAAGGGTGTAGAAGTTGCAAATAGCGCTGCGCCGTTCTGAAGCACTCTTTCTCAGCGTCCCGGATATCCTATTATAAGGTGGTAATCACTACAGATCGGGACTGCCAGTTTGCAGAACTAAAGTACAATCTAGAAACAAAACATCTCATAAAGCGACAATTAGCGAGACTGAAATTTTTGAACAACTTAAAATAGAAACAGAAGTTACTATATTCATAAATGGAGCGATGCTACAGGCATCAGAAGATTGAGCTGTAACACAAGACAAGAATCAAGAAACAGATACAACATGCAGATGGACAAATGAAAAAATTACATCTGTTCCATCACCTACAAGATCAACAAAGACTCGAGGAATTAAGAAAACTTACTTCTGCAATTTACATCACTCATTGATTCGTCATTTTCAGTGCCTCATCAGCAACTCTGGAAGCGGAGCTTGGTTCACTGAGCTGTTTAGCATTGATGTTTTAGAACAGCACAAAGCTTGTTGGTACATGAGTTCTTTGCTGCATCACAGGTTGAATCATCAATATCAGATAAAAACAACACCATAAGTGATCTAGTGCGGAAAAAAAAACGAGGTGGTAGTAGTAGTAGTAGTTGCAGGCTTTCAACTGGATAAGATATGAATGGGTAGCAGTTTGATGATGGTGTGTGCGACCAGTATTGCTTTGTACTCATGCATTTGCAAATGTGTACAAGGAACTGGGGCATTGGTTACCTTGGACGAACCATATCAGATAACAGAAATTTTCTAACTTACATAAGAGATAAAATGCATGTAAGAGTAACAGTAGTCATCAATGTATAGGGTTTACCTAGCATTTACCACATTCACAAATATAAGCGAGTATTCTGCTGTATCAAAGAGAAAACTTCGGCAACTCCAACATATGTGCAATTCTTAACAATATCCAAAAGGCCTAGCAATACATAAATCATCAGTGTACAAAAATGGTGACATGTTCAAGCATCACAGGTTAAGATGAGCTCACCAGGGTGCATCTTACAATCATTTTCTGTAAGAAGCTCATAACAACTGGACAAATCACCAACATCTTTTGGATTTCTTCTTGACCTTACAAAATATCTTGAGGAACCATATACAATAGAAGAAAATATTAGCCACAATAAGAAGATCAGTATATCATTTTACTCCCTTCTTCGGATAGGATTTGCGAATTAGCAACCAATGTACAAAAAGGTCCAGCACACACAACTAAACCAGAGTTGTGTAAACAGGATTAATCATTAAATCCTCATATGAGGAAAGGCGAACAACAGGTAATTAGTGCGAAATTTGATGGGCATACAGGAAATGTTTAGGTAGCACAAACAGATGATCAAATCAATCGACATAGAAAGTACATAAATTGTGGATGCTGTCAGCCTGCAAATAAAGATCATACCTTATGGATGCATGGTCAGATTTCTTTTTTCAAGATTTGAAGATTTGCCCGTGCCAAATAGGTGCGCAACTTTCCAGATGTATTGCGTAGTTTTGACCATTTGGCTCATAGGAATCTTTTGAGATTTACTCCTCCAGTATATATGATTATAGTAAGATGCTGGGAGGGGAGGTGGCGGTTCAAGAATTCACCTTCCAAACCATTATACTTGTCATTACCAGTAATCACCACAGGAACATGAGCCATCCCTGAAGTGATGGAAGCGAATCGCATCTCTCAAGATGATCTCTCTACTTTCGCTCTTGGATATCAACTTCATAGTCAAGTGGCAGTCACGGCAGACTCTCAAGTTCTTCATTATTCGTATAGGTGCTGACTGTGGTAAATGAATCATCCCTAATGCCACAGCTAGTTTCTCACTGTGGCAATTCATCAATTTTTGCGCATTTCCAGTTATTTCATCTGACTCTACGCTGGTAGTATCATTGGTTATCAATTTATCAATCTTGGAAAGCATCTCTGCAAGTTTCGTGTATACCGCATTGCTCTCTGGATGGGACTTGTCACCCGCAACAAAAGAGTGAACTCCAGACTTTAGTTCAATCCAACTAAGACCAGGTTCTTTCTTTACGCCTCGCTCTTTCATCAAATCTCTAATTTTTGAAGCTAAGGAGAGCTCCCCAGCATCCAGGTACATGTTGTAGAGATTTACATAGGATGCTGAGGAAGCGGGTTGTAGTTCCATTATCCTGTCCGCAACAAGTTGACCTCTCTCCATGTCTCGATGGATACGACATGACGCTAGCAAGGACCGCCAGATGATAGGTTCATCATGGAATACTGAATCCCTTATAAAAGCCTCGGCATCGGCTAGTCTCCCAGCTCGTCCAAGGAGATCAACAACACATGTGCAATGCTTTGTGGTTGGGCTCAACCCATATTCCCTTTTCATGATTTCATAATACCTGCATGAGACAAGGAAATGAGATGGAGCTATGAGGAGCTAGTATAGCCATGGTTTTAAAGGCGTTAAGGCGTCTTAAGGCGACCAGGGGGCGCTCTGACGCCTAGGCGACGCCTAGGCGGGTGCTTTGGACGCCTAGGCGCCTAAAGCGGGCGTTTTTCCAAGGCAGAGGAGGGGGGCCTGGACGCCTAGGCGACGCCTTTTAAACCATGAGTATACCTCTAATATAAGACGGTAAGATGCACTCCAGCAACACAAAATCACCAAAGTTCTATCCATGCATAGTTCTTTTTGTGATGAAGATACTCGCACCATAAATGAAGGAATGAATGATCTGACAAAAAGATGATAAAGGCATACCTGAGTCCCTCATCAACCAACCCTCCATGGCTACATGCAGTAAGGACAGCCAGAAAAGTAATCTCATTTGGCACCACTTTTGCATCCACCATTTCATTGAAAAACTGTAAAGCTTCCCTTGCGCAGCCATGTTGTGCATGGCTTGATATTACTGCAGACCAAGAGACAACATCATGTGATTCCATTTCCTGAAACCTCCGAATTGCAGCATCAACATCCCCTGACCTAGCATACATATGTATACAGGAGTTCCCCATCGCAGTGAATCGGCCAAAACCAGACTTTGTGGCAAAGCACTGAATCTGCTCACCAGCCCTTGCAACAGCCAAACTGGCACAGGCATTCATCACGCTCGATATAGTGAAAGGGTCAGGTTTCAGACCAGCAGCTAATAATTCATGGAACAAGGTCAGTGCCCTCTCGAAAAGCTCATTTTGGACACACCCTGAAATCATCGCTGTCCATGTGACAATATCTCGCTTCGGAACAGATCTGAAACACCTGAATCCATCTTCCATACAGCCGGAGTTGAAGTACAAGTCAATGAGTGCGCTCCCAATGAAGTCATCTCCCTGGAAACGGTGCTTCAGAACTTGCCCGTGTATCTGTTTACCGAACTCAACATCAGCTGCCAAGTTACACGCTCGTATCACGCTGGAGAATGTGAACTCAGTAGGCTCCATTCCTCGACTCTGCACCTCTGAATACAGACTTAAGGCTTCTCTGGCGACTTCCTTACCAACTGCAGCCTCATCACGGCACAGCCCCGCAATCATGGCGTTGAACACAACCACATTTGGATCAAGCACCGACTTAAAGAGCGCGACAGCTTCACCCAGTGCGCCTTTCTTGGCATACATGTCAACCATCGCGCTCGCGAGAAACACGTCGGCGTCCAGCCCCGCCTTCACCACGCATCCATGGACCACCGCCGCCATATCCTTCACAGAGTCATCGCTGCCAGCGCAACACTTGATGACACTGCCAAGAGCGAATGAATTCAATCCCATACCACACCGGCGCATCAGAGCAAACACCCGCAGCATCTCCTCGTGCGCATCGGCACGGACATACCCAGAGATCAGTGAGTTCCAGGAGACGTCGTCCCGCTCCTCGGCGGTGTCAAACACCCGCCTCGCCTCGCCCATGTCGCCGCACTTGGCGTACATGCTGAGGAGCGAGTTGGAGACGAACACGCCCCCGGCGAGCCCCTCGAGGACGGCCAGTGCGTGCACCGCCTTGCCCTCCCTCAGGCACCCCGCGCGCGAGCACACGGCGAGTGCGGCCGCGTACGTGAACTGGTCGGCTTTGACGCCAACGGCGCGGCGAGCGCGCTCGAAGGTATCCAAAGAGGCGTCGGTCTGGCCGTCGCGGGAGTAGGCGTCGATGAGGAGGTTGAAGGAGACGGCGTTGACGCGGGGCATTTCGTCGAGCAGGCGGCGTGCAGGGAGAGGGCCGAGGCGGCAGTAGGCTGCGAGGAGCGTGTTGCGGAGGAAGAGGGACGGGGAAGGGTGCGCGCGGGCGATGTGGGCGTGCACGGCGGCTGCGTGGCGCGGCGTCGAGCAGGAGCGGAGGAGGTGCAGGTAGTACGCGTCCTTGGACGGGAACGTCGGCGGCGTGGCGTGGCATTGTGCAGGAGTGGAGGAGGTAGTAGGCGTCGAGGCTGCCTGTGACGGTCTGGTGGAGGACGCGGCCGTGACGTACTGTCCGCGGCGGCCGGTACCGGTCGGGCGGAAGCAGGAGGTGGGGACGACGAACGGGGCGTTGTAGTAGTAGAGATAGCGGCTCTCGGTGTTGCGGAGGAAGCTCAGCATGGGGGAGGTGTTTGGTTGAATCGCGCGGTGGCGGTGGAGGAAGCCTGGCTTGCAGGCGAGGGAGGTACGCGCGAAGCACACGGGGCCGTTGGGCCGGAGGCGGAGGGGGACGCGTCGATCAGCGGCGGCGGCGAGCAGTGAAGCCGTCCCGGCGGACGGTGGCGGCGGGTGAGGCCGCGAGTCAGTACTCGCTTAACTTCCTAGGTGGGTATGGGTACCGTGGGTAGGACAAATGGGCCAGTACTTGGGTTGGGCTCGGATACGTTTTTCATCTGAGATTTTTTTTTCTGTTCCCGAGATCTATCTTAGATTTTCGATACGTATTGTTTTCCATTTCATTTTTTCTACCCAGAACACAAATATAAAGCTGAATTTTAATCAGAGCAAAAAAAAAGATGGTTAAAAACAAAAGGCTTACATCGCATCAAAGCTTCCCGCCCCGAGCACAAATGAAATGACCGACGGTGACAGGCCCTCGGGGCCGGGCCCAGCGGGAAACCATGTAGCGACTGCTCTTTCCTCGACAGGCCTGGAGTACAAGCCTGCGTCCTCGGCGATGGAACGGCAGGAACGTTGCCTTTTACGTTGGAGCGGCCGACCCGAGTTGGGCGATGTGGGACTATTCGGGCCTCCCTGCTCTGCTGCTCCCGCTTTGAACGGATTGGGATAGGGCTCGTCTGTCTCTCGACTCTTCCTTTCGGGAATTTCTGATCTTCTCAGGGGATGATGGACGAGAAGATCACAAGAGAAGTGTTACGAGTAGTAACTAACTTGCGTGTTCATGCAGCTGCAGGATGATACCCGGCTATTCAGCAGGATGTTAATGCGGAGCCAAAGTATTCACAGAAAATCTACGTACTGTTTCAGTTCAGAACTGGAGTCAAATTTTGCTCTTTCTTCAAATATTTACAACGCTACCCAAATAATACGAGTCAACGCCACGCTACGGTTACTTCCTTCTATCTCGTGATGATTTGTGCCGAGCTAGCACCTTTCGAAAATCTTGTAGAGTTTCTCCAGAGAAGCAACCTGCGTATAGGTTCACAAATAAACAACTCAAGTTCAGCAATCATTACTCCACTGTCATCTATAAAAAGGTAATTTGAACAGCTCCTAGTGGTTGCACTTTCATGTCAGTTCTGTTTGCTACACGTCGACAGCAAACCAGATAATCTACCCGGAAAAAATGCCGTGCGTATGTAGCTTGGTGGTTCCTAAGGAAATTACTTTACGCTTTGGTTGGTAACGAAACTTAACGACCTTACATGCAATTCTCTGAGCAAGGCAGTGTACACGCTTTGATGAGAAAGAATCGTGGAAAGGAAACTTCTAGACATGCATCTCAGGTATTGCAGTGCCAGGACTGAGCATTTCGTGGACAGGAGTGCAGTAACAGACTATGATGCCATACCGTAGAAAAATTGTAAATTTCTACAAGTCCAGAGCATATGTAGAAGACTGAAGCACATATAACTACCAAACATGCAGGAAAGCTGAACCCAGGTTAGAAGAGAACCTGCACAAACGTTCCATCTGTTGCCATTGACTTCGGGGGCTTGAGGAAAAGTCTCATCGACGGAAACAAGACGTGTTGGATGGTCCACTCGCGTTGAGCCCATGCAGCCTCTGCTTCCGCAAGCAGCTCTTGATCAATTTCATCGTCATCTGCAGTGCGATATGTAATTATACACAGTAGATTCGAAAAAGAATACATGCATAGAATTAACAATGCAATTGACTTTATTGATACTATATAAAATTGGCTCTAGCTGCAGGATCGCAGATCACAGAAATTTCTTTAGTATACCAATTTCAGTGTCATGTTATCTGGGTGGTTAATGAGTAATAAACTGGGAAGAACGACTCAATTACCACCATTATGGCGTTACACTAAGCATACATGTTCTTTGCACTTCGATGAATATAGAATACAGTTACCAACAATCTCACCTGTATTTGTTATTAAATCATCATCACGTTCACCACTTGCCATGCAATCTTTACTTTTCTTGTATAACTGAATGCCATTGCCAGATGGATTTGGAAGGATGGGAGGATGAAGTGCATAGAAGTTCCCAATAGCAGCTGCTACCGTTCTGAAGCAGTCTCTCTCAACATCCCAGGTAACCTATTGTAAGATGGTAATCACTAAAAATGAGGATTGACAGTTTGGAGAACTAATGAAGAATCTAAAACAAACAAAATTCATGAAGCAAAATCTCTTCGGAGTGAGATTATGAAACTACTTAGAATGTAAAACAGGAAACAGAAGTTACTTCCGGATACCTAGCTGGCATATCTACATGAAACACCAAAACTAAAATTTGAACACGCAGTATCAGCCTGCAAATCTACATGCCATTGCCTCAGCAGGGAGTGGATAATCAAATAACGGGCCCAAATTTAATTACCATATACAATGAACGTGACAGGTTAATAAAAGGAAACCTACATCATTTGCCAGAGTCAGCACGAATTCTGGAAGGCGATCCATATCAGGCGTGTACTGGTCAAGTACAACAGGAAGTCTGGTCAGGTTGCCGCTTTGGTCAATGTGAATAGAGAAGTACTCATTAATCATCTCAGCATTTTCTTTTAGTATCTCTGTGTTGACCTGTACACAAGTAGTATCTTTATCAACGGAGTGATGCTACAGGAGTCAGGGGATGAAGCTGTAATACAAAAAAATCAAGAAATAGAAACAGCATGAACGTGGACAGATAAGAATTTACATTTGTTCCATCACCTACAACATCAACAAAGACTCCATCGATTAAGAAAACAACTTACTTCTGCAATTTCCAGTTTCTCCTTGTCATTTTCATCACTCATAGTCATTGATTCATCATCCTTCAGTGCCATCATCAGCAACTCCCGAAGAGGAGCTGGTTCACTGAGTTGTATAGCATTGAAGTTTCCAAAACGGCACAAAGATTGTTGGTACATGAGTTCTTTACTGCATCACAAAGTTGGATCATCAATTTATCACATTAAAATGCCATATAATGGTTTAGAACAGAAAATATCAATGCAATATTTGGAAGAGGTGGTAGTACTTGCGAGCTTTCAACATGATATGAATGCATGTATAACGGTTTGATTATGGTGCATGCCAGCAATATTGTCTGTCTACGCCTGCGTGCATTTGCATGTGTGAGGATAGAATAGAGTTTCGGTTACCTTCAATTCATATCTGATATTTGGAATTTCTAGCTTAGGTATATTAGGCATAGAACAATAACACTAGTCATCAACATATAGGGTTTACCTAACATTTACCACATTCACAAGGTATAAGCGGGTATTGTGCTGTATCAAAGCGAAAACTTCATCGGCAACTCCAACATATGTGCAGTTCTTAACAATATCCAGAAGTCCTAAAACAATACATAAACAATCAGTCTAAAAATATGGAGGCAGATTTGGACATCACAGGTTAAAATGAGCTCACCAGGATGTAAGTTTGTATCTATTTCTGTAAGAAGTTCATGGCGACTGGACAAATCACCAGCATCTTTTTGATTTCTTCTTGATCTTACAACATTTCTTGGGGAACCAGAGCAATAGAAGTAATAATCAGTCCCAGTAAAGAAGAAATGTCAGTGTACCCTACTTTGTTCCTCGAATAAAATTTATGAATTAGCCACCAGTGTATGAAAAGGGCCAGCACTTGCAGCTAAACCAGAGTCATAGCATGCAAACAGCATGAATTATTAAATCCTCACATGAGGAAAGGCGAACAGCAGGTACTTGGTACAGAATTTGGAGGGCATAGAAATACAGAAAGTGGTGACGCTGTCAGCTAGCTAATGAGGAGTTCAGGACCACACCTTACGGAAACAAGGTCGGATTTCTTTTCAAGATTTGAAGATTGTCCGTGCCAATAAGTGTGCAACCTTCCAGATGGATCGCGTGGATCTGTTCTGACCATTTGGCTTGGAACCTTTTGAGATTTTGCTCCTATGGAATAAAATGATTATAGTAAGATTATTTGCTGGGTAGGGAGGTGTTGGTTTCATGCACTGTTTAGCAGATAGCTCAATAATACACAGCTAACTAATGTGCTGTAGCAATATAGTGTATACTTCAAAACTTTTTAGCTTGAAAAGGTATTAAAATTGATATTGAAGCATATTTATGGGGTATATGCTAGCTACATACCAGTAGGCGTGCTGACCTCGGTACCTTTTTCCTTTTGTGTGTTAGCTTGAGTAAGTGCTGAAGAGTCTACAGCCTGCAATGCACAACGAAAAGCATCACTGATGCACACAAAAGTTCGCATCAAAATGCAAAATATATCTGCACATAATTTGCACTGGAGGTAAGTTGCTTTTGCAAGCAGGTACATCTAAAAATTAGCTAAAAGCACTAGCATCAATTATCGAACTACAAGTGGGTCATTGCCTAAATGTAGAAACCCCAGGTGAAGTTCTGCAATATACTGCATTTCTAAGTGCAGCAAATAGCCAAAGATCATAACAATCTATTTTGAAAGGGGTATATAAACAGCATTGACCATAGACATACAATTGTACAAGTACAGGGGTGATGATTGACTCAATATCTATGCTTGACTATTTCGCCGAGGATCATCTAGTGTCAAGTCCATTTTCCATGATAGCAAATTTTTAAGAAAATGGCAATTGTACGAATTTGTGCTTAACTTTCTGCAAGTATTATGCATATTTTAATGGACGCACCTATGCACCTAGTAGTAGCTTTGAAACAGATACACATAACCAAACAGTTTCATCAGAGAAGTAACCATTTTTACACTTAACACAGACTAAAAGGCCAAGTACCAGCGGAATTATGTAAATCATAACCAATGGATAACCTGAGTTTGGAATATCCTTGTGGTATTACAGTTCATCAGCTTTTCCTCAATAGCATCTTTAATCATTTCAATAATACGCTCTTGATTCAAGAGGCTAACCTGCAAGCCGCAACAGAATCATCAAACCAATTGTTTGAATCTGAAAATTGCAGAAATACTTGCACATCAAGCACCTGATTTTGTCACAATTTACCTCTTTTTTGGTTGGATGTATATTGACATCCACGTGTTCCGGTGGAAGATTGATGGACATGTATATGAAGGGTTTAGATGCTTGAGGCAATATTGCAGAGTACACAAATTCAATAGCTCTTTTCAAAGAAGTGCAGTCTACAAGCCTATCTGGAGAGTAAAATAGAGACAGTTATTCGCTAAAACAAAGAAACAAGCACAGGCATGATAACATATGAACTATACACAAGTTCAATGGATGCATAATTTGGAACTTTGTTGGCCTTAAAAAAGCATTCTGAAAAGATAACCCTGTGTCCATCAAATTACACATCAGTTAAATCGCCGAATTGCCAAACTCTTCTTTTTAACTTTAAAGTATATCTCTACCCTATATATTCAGTTAAATGGACAAATTGCCAAACTCTAATCACAGTTACATAACATGTATTATCCACACGATTAGTACATCCAAAATCTCAATATAATTTAATTATGGATGAAAATCTCTAGAAACATGACTACTGCCATATGTGTGATCTTCCTATGTCATCGAGCTGCAGATATCTTATGTACTCCCTCCGTTCACTACTATAAGACCTTCTAGCTTTTTTTGAAAATGCATGTAACTAGACATGTTTTGCAGTTTAGGTTCATCCATTTTAGTCCGAATCTAGTCTATTTTGAAATATCTAAAAGGTCTTACATTAATGGACGGAGGGAGTACCATTTATGAAAAGAATCATAGTAGTCTTCTTTGCCACATAGTTAGCATTTGAGATGAAACCATCCATCCTGAATATTTCATCTACAGCATTCTCATCTGAAACCTCTATTTCCATCAGATCACGGACAACAGAAGCCCCATAGACATTCCTGATAGCATCTAGCCTTGAAGTTGTGCTCGCACTATGAACATCTGCTCTATTCACTCCATGCTGTGACAAGAGAGGATGCAAATGTCACCCTCTAAAAAGTGATGAATTCACAAAGAAAGTAATATTTACCTTTCTGCAAGAGAAGTTCACGTTGATGTGATGGACTGCAAACCGACTGATGAAGTCCACTATCTTGGGATAGTCATCATTGGAGTTCTGCAATGTTTTCCTGCGAGCTACCATATTGAAAAACAAATTTTCAACCTGCATAGAAAAAAATTGCTGTAAGAAACGCAGTGCATATCAAATACATCTATAGTACTATATATATGCAAAACTGCAAACCCACCATGACTTGAGTCCCTTTAACTGCCGCACAGGGCTTCGGGTCACTTTCCATTACTCCATCCCTATATGACACTCTGAGGGGAAAGCATGGTAAATGATCATTAACAAACGGCTCCTTTTTGCAGGGAAATTACCAAACGAGTTCAGAGTCAAGCAGAAAGCTTTGATGTTGAACATGGACTGACCTGTAGCCATGCAGTTGGCCTTCCGTTATTGTTGTCACGGTAACATGACCAACGTAAGTCATACTGGCCAAAGCCTCTCCTCTGAACCCCATGGATGTAATCGTCTGTAGATCCTCGTATGCAGACAACTTTGAGGTAGTATGCCTCTCACACAATATTGGCAGGTCCTCAAACTGTGAAATGAATCCAAGTTAGCAGCTAACAAGAGGTGCTGATGATCAACAATGCATATGCTTGATCTCTGTGCTGCTTAAGCAAAATTTTGAACAAGCCCAACTCTTCATATGCCCAACATCAATAATGTAATCCTATAGAATAGGCTGCCGGTGACTAGGCTCCCTTGATAGCGCACCACAAGCCCAATATACATTAACATCATAGCGCAGCAAACCACTAAAATGCTGCCTAGAAGCAACCGGCACTAACAATCTTGAGTTGCCTGTTAATGGAAAGGTACGCCCTCACCTCCCCATAGGTCGCTCTGTGCAATTTTTACAGCTAAATTGGGAACAAACAGATTCAGTGTGCAACAGCACAAGACTAAAATCACCCACATGCTTGGAATTTCGCCCACATGACCCTGTACGCACACGATTAGGCAGCAATCGCAATTAAAATCTCGCGAGCCCCAGCATTTTGCACGAATTTGGGACTAGAAGGTAGTGAAGTGGGGGGATTGGCCTCGGGGTTTAGGGTTTAGGAAGCGGGCGTACCCGGATGCCGTGGCCATCGTCGGAGACCTGGATGAGCTTGATGCCTCCGTCCTTGACGGTGATGGAGACGGTGGACGCGCCGGCGTCGATGCTGTTCTCGACGAGCTCCTTCACCGCCGAGGACGGCCGCTGGATCACCTCCCCCGCGGCGATGCGGTTCACCACCGACTCCTCCAGCCGCCGGATGCGGGGCGGTTCCCCGCCGCCTGCGCCGCCGCGCGGCACCGGGTCGTCGACGTCCATGCCCGCCGCCGTGGGCGCGGAGACCGGGCCGGGAGGGAATGGGGAGGAGGAGGCGGTGGAGGTTTGCCGATTTGGTTGGTATTCGCGCGGTACACTGGTTATTCAGGCATTTTCAAGCTCTTTTTTATTAGATGGGCATTTGCAAAGCTCTAGTTGCACGGCTTTTTTTTCCAGATCAACAGGGGCACCCCGCCCCCAGTTCTACTGACTCATCAACAAAACTTAAAATAGCTCAGATCTTTCACAAAGAAACTACAAGAGAGGTTATTCAACAACATAAACTACTCCCTCCGAACCAAATTAATTGACGTACATCCGAATCTAGACAAATCCGAGTCAATTAATTTGGTTCGGAGGGAGTAGAGTTAACAGATTTAAAAGCTGAGGGTACACTTGCAAAACTACATACAAAGCAATTGGGGTGCATCCACACCGGCTGGAGAGGACTAGAGAGGGGAGGGGAGGATTGCAGCTTCTAGAGTGGATGTCGGCGTCTCCCATGTCCCTTGCAATGTTGTCCTCTTGGGAGTTGGAGACGAGGGTTGATCTTGAAGGTCTCCCATCTCATCAGCAAGCTCCCTGCTCAACCACTTATCAGTGTAAAGTTTGAGTCCAGGATTTTGGAGAGGTAGACACAGAACTTGTCCCCCTCTTCCAGCATCTCCTCCTTGAAGATCAACCTCCAGTGTTTTACTGAAGTCAAGATCTTCCTCAGGACCTGGTGCAAGTTAAGCCAAGGTAGACCATTAAAGATCATTTCATTCCTAAGTCACCAGAGGGAAGCAGCACATATAGAGTTTAAAACTGCATTTTTCTTGTTAGCAATCCAGAATTTAGCTACTGACATGTAATCATTCCTAATATCAATGTTAAAGAACCTAAAAATGACCCCCCAAACCTGTGTAACTAAGCACCGGAAAAAAAGGTGAGTAACAGATTCATCTTCACTACAGAAAATGCAGTCTTCAAGCTTATTCATGTGCCTCTTCTTCAAGTTATCCCTAGTCATTAATTTGTTATGAGCAAGCAGCCAAAGGAAAATATGCACTCTAGGAGGTATGTGTAATTGCCAAACAGCAGGTATACAAATGGGTGTCACCCCTCCAAAATTAATATTAGCATACAAGGAAGTGGTGGAGTAAACCCTTTATTCTCATACTGCTAGATCAAAGCATCAGTGTTAGAGTTAAATGAGATACTGGAAGCAATCTCTTCTAATTCATACCACTGAGTTAGCAATTCATTATTAAAATTCCTCCTAAAAGTGAGTTTGAGGGACGAACAATCCCAAATCTGCTTGACAGTTTTATTATGCTCATTACAGATGACATAAATTTGAAAAAACTGGACAGATAAAGGGGAGGTCCCAAACCAGGTATCCTCCCAAAACCTGACATGTGCACCATCCCCAATCTGCCATCTGTAACCAAACTTAATACTATTAATAGCCCAGAGGACCCCCTTCCAAAACTGAGAGACACCAGTTTGTTTGCTATAGAAGATATTAGGGTTTTTTGTGTCATACTTAGTTCCTACAATGGTCCTCTAGATTTTCCCTTCATCTTGGAATATCTTTTAATCCAAGAGCCAAGAAAGGACAGATTGACATTGGCCAAATCAGGGATCCCAAGACCACCAAACTCTTTCTTTTTACAGACTACCTTCCAACTAGCTAGATGCAGCTTCCTATGCCCTTCAAAATCATTCTGAAGGCAATTAGCCATTTGAGAGTTAATCAGGTCCAGTGCCCATTTTGGAAACTTGAAGAAGGAGAGAAGATATATGGGAATACTTGCTAAAGAAGTTGTAATAAGAATTACTCTAGCAGCATAAGTGAGTAGTTTCCCTCTCCAACCAGCAATTCTTTTGAGGATTTTATCAATCAGAGGTTAAATATCTTCTCTCCTAAGCTTCTCAAAGTGGAGAGAAATACCCAAATATTTAATGGGGAAAGCACCAACAGTACATTCCAAAATATTAGAATATGTAATAATAGCAGGTTCCTCAAGGCCTATAGGAATAAATTCACTTTTGGAGTAATTGATTTTCATCCCAAAGACCTATTCAAAGCAGCAGGACCCACTTAAGGTTGATAACATAAGTAGGGTTATTATCAGAAAAAAGGATGGTGTCATCTGCATATTGTAGACAGATGATACCACCAGGATAAAGATCAGAACATAGGCCTTTAATCAGGTCAGCATTGTATGCTTTAATGAGCATCCTAGTCAATACATCTACAACTAAGTTAAAAAGCAGAGGGGAAATAGGGTCTCCTTGTCTAAGCCCTTTCCCACAAACAAAGAAATTACCAATGGTGTTATTAAGCTTGACACCCACTGAACCTCCATGAGTGATAGCTTTAATCCAAGAAATAATTTTAGGACTAAAGCCTCTCTTAGTTAACAAATCTAGGAGAAAGTTTAGATCTACCTTATCAAAGACCTTCTCATAGTCTAACTTTAGGACTAGTCCCTGATTCTTATCATGTGAAACAGAATGAATAACCTCATGGGTTGTGGCCACACTTTCTAGAATAAACCTACCCTTAATAAAGGCAGATTGGTTTGAAGAAGTGAGAGTGGGTAAATTTTGCACACACAAAAGAATCTTCTATTTCATGAGAACCAACCCGTGGACCGTGGTCGTGGGTGGTGCTATTGGCCGTGTGGCATCTCCACTACGCCGATCTAAATAGGTGACCCAAAACGTCTGATGCTGTCCATTTGGGACATGCCACGGGGATTTGAGGGTCGTGGTCTAGCCTGTCCGGCCAACCGCGCCCAACAGCCTGACCCATTTGTATGTTTCCCCTGTTGTCATTGCTTGACGCCCTCAGTGATGGGAAGTTAATTACGACGTGACGTCGACTGTCAGCGCTGGCGGCTTCCCGTGCGGCCGGCGTTTTCTACCATCATTGCGTTCCGTTTCCCGCGCGCATCTTCCTGCCCGCGGCCAGAAAACTTCCCGCGCCTGGCCGACCATTTCCTACCTTCGTCACAGGCTATAAATGACGGTGTCGGCGCGGCAGAGAGAACGAGCCCAAGCATGAGCAAACACCACCCAAGAAAGCGGCAACCACCACCACCAACCATGCCTCGCCGCAAGATCGACAACTGGACTAAGATCAGACATGCCGCACCTACTTCCCGGAGGTCGACGTTGATGATGTCGAGCTTCAGGCCACATTGCTGACAAAGCGCATGGACGAGGCGGAGGTGGTGGCCTTTGAGGAGGAAGGTCGTGTGGCCGAGGAGGTGATACATCATAAACGTATCTATAATTTTTAATGCCCCATGCTTGTTTTGTATCAACTTTCTTATGTTTTGTTTACACTTTGAGGTATTTTTATACATTTTCTAGAACTAACCTATTAACAAGATGCCGTAGTGCCAGTTGCCTGTTTTCTGTTGTTTTTAGTTTCAGAAAAGCTAGTAAGGAAATATTCTCGGAATTGGACGAAACAAAAGCCAAAGTCAATATTTTACCAGAAAGAACACATAGTCCAAAGGGCAACCGAAGTTGGGCCACAAGGTAGCCACACCTAGGGCTAGTGCGGCCACCACCTAGGGCGCGCCGCCCCATGGTGTGGGCCCCTCGGGCGCCCACCGACCTTGCCCCTTCGCCTATAAAAGTACTCCGATGCAGAAACCCTAAAGACCCATCAAAAATCCACGAAAGAGTCTATAGCCGCCGCCATCTCCATCCCTAGATCAGGGGGATCCGAAGCTCCTCTCGACACCCTGCCGGAGGGGAGATATCATCCGGGAGGCCTTCTTCATCACCATGCCAGCCTCCGGAGTGATGCGTGAGTAGTTCACCCTTGGATTATGGGTCCATACAGTAGCTAGATGGTTGGTTCTCCTCCTTTATGCTATCATGTTTAGATCTTGTGAGCTCCGTTCATGATCAAGATCATCTATTTGTAATCCTATATGTTGTGTTTGCGGGGATCCGATGGATATTGAGATACTATGTCAAATTGATTATTGATTTCTATCATGTCTATGTTATTTGTGATCTTACATGCTCTCCGTTGCTAGTAGCTATCTTGGCCAAGTAGATGCTTGCAACTCCAAGAGGGAGTATTTATACTCGATAGTAAGTTCATGCCTCTAGTAATCTAGGGAAGTGACAGAAATCTCTAAGATTGTAGATGTGTTGTTGCTACTAGGGAGAAAACAACAATCCTTTGTCCGTGGGGCAATTGTATTGTTTACTTTACACACTTTGCTTAATGCAATTATCTGTTGCTTGTAACTTAGTATTGGAAGGGGTTCGGCTGATAACCTGAAGGTGGATTATTAGTCATAGATGCAGTTGGATTACGGTCTATGTATTATGTTGTAATGCCCAATCAAATCTCCTAGGAGTCAAGATGTCTAGTATATGCATTGTTATGCTTTCTCAATCTGTCAATTGCCCCGCTGTAATTTGTTCACCCAACATGCTATTTATCTTAAGGAGAAACACCTCTAGTGAACCGTGGACCCTAGTCCATTCCTTTACCATTGATATACCATCTACTGTTTACCGTTTAATGTTTACTTTCTGCAAACAATTACTATCTTCAACACTATACGTTTAATCATTTCTTTTCAGCAAAACCAGTGAGATTGAGAACCTCACTGTAAGTTGGGGCAAAGTTCTGTGGTTGTGTTGTGCAGGATTCCAAGTTTCTAGCAACACCTTGGAGTTGTTTCCTTACTCCTACTAGTTCGATAACCTTGGTTTCATAACTGAGGAGAACTTGCTGTTGTGCTCATCATACCTTCCTCTTGGGGTTCCCAACGAGCTCTACATATCTTGAGCCATCAGGAGGTGCTGGAGCAGGTGGTGGAGGCGGCTTCAAAGGTGGCCGTCGTATAATGGGCGTTGCGCAAGGTTCACCACGTGGCCGCCAAGGAGGCGGTGGCCATGGAGGCCGTTTCAACGGCCCTCCGCGAGATCCGTCACGAGGCGGCCATGACCACGCTAGAGGAGGTGGCCAAGGAGGCCGCCAAGGTCGCCATGCGTGACCTTCGCCACGCCGCTGCCGCGCGCACAACGGCAGAGAAGGTGCTACGTGAGCACACGACCGACACGGCGGCGGAGGACCGCGTGGCCACTGCCGCCGAGGTGGCGGCCACGTGGGCTCTCATCGACAGGGACGAGACAGAGGTGGAGGAGGACGACAAGGAGGAGGAGAAGGATGCTAAGGCGGGGCAGATGCGGGGAAGGAGGGGGCGATCACCATCCCCCTGCAGATTGCAGACGTGCTGGGAATCGACCCCAACAAGGCTCCCACGAGGGTGACCCCGGCGGAGAGGTCGTAGTGCAGGAAGGCGACGAAAGACCACGCCCGCCGGGAAGAGATGGTGGCGGCTCGGGCCGACCCGGAGTCGAGGGACCACTGGGCGGCCGAGATGGAGAGGGCTCTAGCAAGTGAGTCAGCGGCGAGTGGTCGAGCATGCGACCGTTACCGCGAACGTCTCCAGCAGCACGCCATCTGGGTGGTGAGGGTGGCGATAGATGGGGCCAACGGTAGCGGCAACAACGACGAGTAGCCGTCAGGATGACTTCCTCTAGCAGTAGTCGTAGCCCTCTTTTTTATTTTCGAATGTACCTTTTTTGTAATGGCAGGGCCTAATCTAATGAAAAACAAGTTGTAGTGCTAATGTTTCACTTGCATATGGCCCCGAGCGGCCGAATGGCAGACATGCACGCGGTCCACGCGCTGACTGGGCTGACCCAACCATTTCCCAAATTTGGGGCACGGATATGACGAGACGGACACATCGGTCTGGATGAGTCGTGCCGCTGGAGAGGCCACGCATGTCCCCCGCGGGGCATCTCCACCGGTCCGAGCACGTCCGAACTCGGCTGCACGGACTGACGGACAGCTGCGTGCCAGCCCAGCGGGGCGACCCATCTAGACCGAAGTGCACGGACCGACCCATCCATGCAACAAATTTGGGCCACTGTTGCATCGGCCCGGACAACGTGCTTGCCTCCCGCGTCCTTCCTTCAGCTTGGCGGTCCCTCCTGCTAGTGGCACACAAACCACTCCACTCTTCCCTCCAAAAACCCTCTCCAAAATTTCCACTAGCGGGAGCAGGAGAGGAGGAAATGGATCATGCCGCCACAGTCGATGGTGCGCCCTCCTGTGGTCCCACCGCCAAGAAGCGCGGCCGGCTGAAGAAGAAGGCCAAGGGTATGACCGTGGAGGAGCGAAAAATTGAGTCGGACAAGCGCGCTGACCGACGGGGAGCCGCGAAAGCTCGTATCATCGCTGCCAAACTCGACAAGGAGCGCCAGGAGGAGAACGAGCGCATCGTCGCCGCGCACTCCAGGGCCAGCGCCGATGAGCTCGTAGTGAATGTCGCCAAGCACATCGTCATCATGATGAAGCAGGAGGCACTTGTTGGGTTAGCAACATAGAAAACCAAAAAATTCCTACGATGGGAACTACTAAGCACCAAGATCTATCTACCTAGATACAAACAACGAGTGAATATACATCCATAAAGAACATACCCTTGAAGACCGACAAAGTGTTACGAGGTAGACTCGTGTAGCGATGTAGTCATACGCTTGTCGATCTCAAGATCGAGAGGAAGTCCAGCGCCACAAATCAGCAGCACATCCATGATCGCACACACGTCCGTTCCACCGAACAACCCCGTCTCCTCGCTCCGGTGATGAAGCGGAAGCACCAACTCCTTCCAGACGAAAAGCCACCGGGAACATGTATCTTGCTAATCCGAGACCATGGGGAGAGAGATCCTTCACGAGGAGGTGTGAGATGAGAGGAGAGAGTGGGGGCCTTTTATAGGGAGAGGGTGCAACCCCTCTCCATGGCCGGCAGCCAAGGGAGGTGCCCCCACCTCTTCCTCATTCATGTGGGTGGAGCTCCCACTCACATAAACATGCCTCCACTCATCCCCATTAAATTTCCACCAAATTTAATGCAAAATCTCATTTAATAAAACACTTTTATTTATTTTATTCAAATTTTTGTTAATTACTTTAATTAAAAAACATGCATATAAAAACCCCTGCAACATTTCAATATCACATGCAGAACCAATTTCAGCAATTTCACCCGAAACAATTCCGGTCTCCATTGAAATAATTCGAGCGCTTTCTAATTCTTTTATCTGGAACATATTTGCTCCAAATGGTGTCGAAATCCCTTAAGTGTGTCACCCTACGGTTCATGAATAATGCAGACATGATCGAGACCCTTCTCCGATCAATAAGCAGCAGCGGGACCTAGAGATCCGTACTGACTCCTACACATTCAATGATGACTTCTGTGATCATGAGAACCTTTAATATTAGTAACTAAATCCCTTTGTCTCGCGATATATTACATGCCCGAGATTCGATCATCGATATCCCCATACCTAGTTTGATCTCATTACCGACATGCACTCTTTTCTCGTTCCCGTGATATAATATTCTAGTGATCATATCACTTGCTTGCAAGCTATCTCAATGTGATATCACCGAGAGGGCCCAGAGTATATCTATCCATCATCGGCTGGACAAATCCCACTCTTGATCCATGAGCCTCTACATAACACCTTCGGAGTATCTGAACCCATCTTTATTGTCACTCTGTTATGGTGTGACGTTTGATGTGTTATCAAGTTACTCTTCCAGTGTTAGTGATTGACATGATCTCATGGTCTAAGGACTAGAATTACTTCGTATGATGTTATAGCAATTTAAACACAATGACTTTGATCGTATTGCTATACTTCAGATGAATGTTCATCACATCATTCCACCAATGATGTGACCTCGTTATTAACAACATCCAATGCCTATGATCAGGAAACCTTGATCATGTTGTTAAACAACGAGCTGGTTTATATGAGAGGCATTATTAGGAACTTTGTATTTTGTTATTAAACACACATATATTAACGTTTCCAATTAATACAATTATAGCATGCAAAGTAAACATTTATCATATACTTGGAATAATATAATAACAACTTTATTATTGCCTCTCGGACATATTCTCTTCAGCACTGACCTCTGCTTTCAGTGGCACCATCATTCTTCCTGGCCTGGCCATGTACGATGTGTCCTCTACCAGCTCAATCTCTTCCACACCGAGCAACCGGCCACCAAGTCCACCCAGGACGTTAAGCCCGCACACAACGTTGCTTGGCGGCCAAGGTAGGAACGTGGCCACGCTCTCCCGGTTCGTCTCTCCCTGCACGGCGTCGTAGGAGATGGAAGAGCTCGCCATCGACCTCAACCGCACTCCAATGGTCGCGGACACAACCCCGGAGGCGTCAAAGAAGCGATGGTTCATTTCCGCTGCGGACATGCCAGTGCCAGTCAACTTGTTTGACGAAATGTCGGACTTATGGCTCAAAATATATTCAAGCTCGTTGGGGAACCCCAAGAGGAAGGTATGATGAGAACAACAACATGTTTTCCCTCAGTTATGAAACCAAGGTTATCAAACTAGTAGGAGCAAGGAAACACCTCCAAGGTGTTGTTTCCAACTTGGAATCCTACACAACACAACCACAGAACTTTGCTCCCAACTTACAGTGAGGTTGTCAATCTTACCGGTTTTGCTGAAAACAAAGGATTAAATGTATTGTGTGGAAGATAGTAATTTCTTGTAGAAAGTAAACAGAAAATAGTAAATAGTAGATTGTAGATTGATAGTAAAAGAAAGGACCGGGGTCCATATTTCACCAGTGGTGATTCTCCTTAAGATAGATGACATGTTGGGTGAACAAATTATAGCGGGGCAATTGACAAACATCGAGAAAGCATACATGCATATACTAATCATCTTGACTCCTATGAGATTTGATTGGGCATTACAACATTATACATAGACCGTAATCCAACTGCATCTATGAGTAATAATCCACCTTCAGGTTATCATCCGACCCCCCTCTAGTATTAAGTTGCAAGCAACAGATAATTGCATTAAGAAAATTGTGTAAAGTAAACAATACGATTGTTCTATGAACAAAGGATTGCTGTTTTCTCCCTAGTAGCAACAACACATCTAGTACCTTAGAGATTTCTGTCACTTCCCCAGATTCCTAGAGGCATGAACCCACTATCGAGCATAAATACTCCCTCTTGGAGTTTCTAGAATCTACTCGGCCAAGATAGCTACTAACAACGAAAATCATGCAAGATCACAAATAACAAAGACATGATAGGATCAATAATCAATCTGAAATAGCATCTCAATATCCATCGGATCCCCGCAAACATAACATGTAGATTACAAATAGATGATCTTGATCATGAACGGAGCTCACATGATCTAGACATGGTAGCACAAAGGAGAAGAACCAACCATCTAACTACTACATGGACCCGTAGTCTAGGGATGAACTACTCACGCATCACACCGGAGGCAGTCATGGTGATGAAGAAGGCCTCCAGGGTGATCTATCCCCTTTGGCAGGGTGCCAGGAAGATCTTCAGATCCCTCCCGATCTAGGGATGGAGATGGCAGCGGCTACAGACTCTTTCGTGGAATTTTGATCGGGTGCTTAGGGTTTCTGTATCAGAGGCTTCTTATTGGCGAAAGGGTGAGGTCGGTGGAGTACCAGGGGGCCCACACCACCCCCAGGCGTGGGTCAGGCCTGGCCGCGTGGCCAGGTGGTGTGACTGGCCTCTGGCCCCTCTCCGTCTTGTCTTCCGGCTCCGTGCCCCCCTCGGTGAAATATTGATTTTGACTTTTGTCCCGTCCAATTCCGAGAATATTCATTTTCTGACTTTCCTGGAACCAAAAACAGCAGAAA
This sequence comes from Avena eriantha, assembly GCA_910589775.1. Classification (NCBI taxonomy): domain Eukaryota; kingdom Viridiplantae; phylum Streptophyta; class Magnoliopsida; order Poales; family Poaceae; genus Avena; species Avena eriantha. The sequence goes on along the minus strand of OU342746.1, from coordinate 345,698,492 downwards.
ACAGGCAGCTGGCACTGTGGCATCTTGTTAATAGGTTAGTCCAAGAAAGTGTATAAAAATACTCCAAAGTGTGGACAAAACATAATAAAGTAGATATAAAACAAGCATGGAACATCAAAAATTATAGATACATTAGCAACGTATCACAGACCAACGGCCATTGGCCAATGACACAGTAGCCCGCGCTCTCCGCTTTGTCATGGCCAATTTTTGTGTAGGATTTCGTGGCCAACGATGACAAGGGCATTATGCACGACATGATCAATGAGGGTGGCGACCACTATTGCGAGATCGAAGAGACCTAGCAAGAGACCCAACAAGAGACTCAACAAGATGCCTACAACATTAAGGACGAGGCATTGTTTGGAAACAATGGCACCTCCGTGGGCGAGGGGGTCACGGCCGTGTCGTTAGCTGCTACACTTGCGGCATCACTTGTCGATGACAAGAAGTTGAGCCAATGAACCTCAAGCTACACCACCGATGATGACAAGATCCTATGCAAGGCATGGATGGAGATTTCACAAGATCCACTATGCAACGCTGAGCAAAAGGGCTTTTCCTATTGGAAAAGGGTGAGCAAGTTCTTCCATGAGCATAGGAAGTTCGGAAAAGACGCCTTCTATAGCGATCGAAATGATCTCTCCCTCTCCAAGCGATGGGGCACCATCCATGCCAAGTGTAAGTTTCAAGGCTCGTACGAGAGGGTGACGAAAAGGCTAATAAGTGGCATGATGCCGCTTGACATGGTAAAACCTCTTCCTTTCTTTATTGATGTGTTGCATATGCATTGAGCCATTATTGTCGTATGTGTAAGTCATGAAAGCAATGGAGCACTTCAAGAAGGTGAATGACAACAAGGATTTCATGTTGCCTAATTGTTGGGGGTTGATCAAGGACTTAAAAATGGGAGCTTAGATATGCCCTTTGGAAAGAACTTGACAACAACAAGAAGGGAAATGGAAAGGGAAATGCTTCGGTAGGCGGTTTCGTCGACCTAGATGACGACAAAGGAGAATGCATTGGCAACCCTACAGGTGATGGGACTGCCGCATGTGCCCGCCGGCCTGGGGGCCACAAGCCTACGAAGGCCGACATCGCCCGCCGGGCTGGGTCCTTGGCCTTCCAGGAGACCTTGAGGCAGATCCTGGATAAGAAGGAAGAGGCAATCATTGAGAGGGAAGGTAGGTGGCGCAAAGAGAAAGAGGCCACCGCCAAGACCTTTGTCGAGCTCCAGACTAGGTCTATTGAGGTGGAGGAGGCCAACGCCAAGGCTACGCTAATGCACATTGAGGCTAAGGTAAAGGCCATGGAGTTCGAGGCCAATGCGAAGGAGGCCGAAGCCAAGGCCAAGGAGGCTGAGGCCAGGTCTAGGGTGTTGGAGGCAGAGGCCAAGGCCAAGGAGGCCGAAGCTAAGATCATGGCCGAGCAAAATGCCATCATGCTCACCAACCTAGATACCATCAACGACCTCGATCGCAGGGCTTGGGTCGCGAGGAGGCAATAGATCATCCAGGCTCGCGATGCTTGAAGTGCAATGACAGTGGGGAAAGCGACTTTTTGGGAGGAACCTGCCATTTTTTGGACATTGTGTATGATATTGCCCCCTTTTGCATATTTCAGATCGACTGGCCACTTGTTGGTGATGCCCAAAGGGCGATGGCACACGCCTGCCATATTATTTGCTAGTCAATTGATGTATTTGAGCTGATTGGCGAAGTATTGGCCAGCGATGGCACCAACTACCAGGGCCGACAGATGGGTCGCACCGCTAGGCGCGGCTGGCCGGACAGGCTAGACAGGCCGAACCATGACCCAAATCGACCTACAGTGTGACCCAAACAGACAAAAACCGGACGTTTTAGGTCGCCCATTTGGGTCAGCCCGACGGAGATTCCCTAAGCGGCACGGCCTCCATGCACCGCACGCACGACGTCGATATTGGGCTGCCACCTGTCGTGGTCAACTAGCCGTGTCTTTCTTGTGTGCGCGTGGTCATCGTCTTCCTCGCGCGCCTCTCGTCATCGTTCCCCACACTGCCAACTCCTCCACCTCCACTACACCCTAAGAACGCACCCCCTCTTCCCTAAGTTTTCTTCCTCGCCTCCGCCGGCGACACCGCGGCCAGCCGTGTCGCCCCCATTGTCAGCGAGGTCCTGGCCAGCCGGCAGACCATTCCTCTAAACCCCCCGACCTACACTCCCAACCCTAACTCCAGTCACCGGCGACATCCCCGCACCCTAACCCTAACTCCGACGAGACACCCCACCCCAACATAAGGTTCTTCCTCGCCTGCGTCGGCGATGCTGCGGCCAGTCGCGTCGTCCCCGTCTCCGGCAAGGTCACATCCTCACCTCTGCCGGCAACGCTCCGGCGAGGCGTGTCGTCCCCGTCATCGGTGAGGTCCTCCGGTGTCGCCTCATCCTCATCTCCGGTGGTCACCCCACCCGCCGTCGTCCTCATCTCCGGTCGCCCTCATCCCTATCAACTAACAGGCCCGACCCAAAAGGAAAATCACAGTAAAGGGGGTACGCGGCGTTGGCGACTAGCGCTGCGTCGAGCGACAATTAGCATTTGTCCTCGTGGTCTAGTTTAGTTTCGTTGTGATTCCTATAATGGGCAGGGAGAAGGGATTCAGTAAAATATGACTTTGAGTCATTGACATGTGGGCCCATGGTATGGCGGGCCCGCATGTCTGTGACCCAACATTAGGCGACGTCACATCACCGACTGAAATATGAGCCCATGGGCATTTTCGAGCTTTTTTTCTTGGATGGGCATTTTCAAATCACCTTGTAAGAACGGATTGATACATTTATAAACAACACATAAGTTGGGATATAGGATTATATATTTTGCAAAAAAGAACTATGTTTATGAATGATTTGTACACACCACATAAGTTTCATGGCGAGAACCATGTTTCAACGTCATTCATTTTGTTATTTGAAAGGTTTCATATGTGTATCTAGTGCACTCCATGCTTGTTTGGGGGAAGTTTTATGGAAAGATAAATTGGGTACGATTTAGACAAAGGTTGGCGGTGGGTATATTTAAAAACCTTACTTTCACTACTATTATATTGCAGTTTAAATTGATTGTATCAATAATTCTACGTTTAACTGTGGTTTCGCATGTATTTAGTTCAACTTCGAGTATTCATTTCAAAGCTCCACTTCATCAGTGTCTCAAATGTTAAAAAAAGGTTTCAATGGACAAATTCAAAACACAGCTAAAGCCGCACTGAAATACTCCCGAATTGATTCAATACAATAACACCATTCTTAGGCTTTGAGCCCAACCTCCTTTCATATAAGGAACATGATACATCACGTGTCTGAAAAATACTCGTGCATGAATCAGTTTACTTCATAGCATCTTCCTACGAGCTTTAAAAGAGTAAAATCCACTAGCAGTACCTAAACTTGGATCTCTCTCGAAACCCCCTGACCCCCTCACGTCGCCTCCTCTAAGGCGAACGGGGGGCGAAACCCTAATCCCCCCGCCACCGCCTCCCTCCCCCCGACCTCCCTCCCCTCGCCGTCCCCTGAGGCTGCTGTCATCGAAGGCCCGCAGCGCTGGTGATGGGGGCGGCGGGGATCTACGTGCGGAGCTCCTGGCGCGGCTGCATGGAGGTAGGCGGCCGCGCGGGGGCTGGACTCTGCTGGGCTGCTCGGCTGCCTCCTTCTTCCCGTCCCCCTCTCCAACGCGGCCTCACCGACGGTTGGTGGTTGTGGGCGATGGAAGGGATGCTGTCCGCGGCGGATCTACCTAGGTCCCGGAATGCCGGGGCAGTGACCCTGGGCGGAGATGCGGTGTCGACCGCACCACCGTTGGCATTCACGGGTGCTGTTGACCGGTGCTCTGGTCGCACATGCGATAGGGCGATGGCGGAGGTGGCCGGGTGTGGGCAAATTCGTTAGCTTGCTCCAAGATCCCGAAGGTCTGCTTTTCCTCGGCTCCCTCCTCCCTGCATGATTCTTGCTACTGGTGTCCGCCGGCATGGAAACCGGCTAGGGAGCCGGTGGAGCGTCTTTGGTCCAGGAGAAATCCCTGGTCTATTGACCACAGCGGCAGCGACGCCAAGACAAGGCCTGGGCGCCGTTTACCTTCTTGGAGGCGCCGTTGCAGACCTGTTCCCCCACCCCTACCACTGACCTAGGTGAAATCCCAAAATCTTTTCGGATTGGACGGCGACGGCGCTACCGGCACCGCTCCCTTCTTGGAGGCGTCGTCTGGGGTTCGTGGTAGCCAGTGAGGGATGGCTAGCTGCGGAGAGTTTGTTTATTCGATCTCAGAGTCTACTCGCAAGCCTGCCCTTCTCTGTTTTGGGATACTTTGGCTGAAGGTGCTTGTTGCACTGGAGTGATCGTTGCTGGGTGGTGCTCTGCATGGTCTGGTCTTCTCCGGTGGTCTCTCGAGCAATACCTCCTCTTATTCTCGGGTGAATGTTTCCCCGCATGATGGTGTGGCGCCCTTCGATCCAGGGCGAGTCTCTCTTCGGTGTGGGAGGAGGATGGTGTTTCCGTGTCACCTGAAGCAATTCATCTAGTGTTACCTACCCTGTCGGTGTGCGGTTCTTCTGCGGTTGCTTGCTTCTGTCTTGGCGTTTGAGCGAGGAGGTATTCATCTTCTTCAAGCGGAGCTTTTTCTTTCGATTTTGTGTGCTTGAGTTGTGCGTGGTGTTGTAAGGTGTTTTCAGCACCCTTGTACAGTTGGCCGTATGGTTTTGTTAATTCAAAGCAGGGCATTTATGCCCCCAGTTTAAAAAAAGTACCTAAACTTGGCAACCTTTTTATACGGCCTCTCAGACCTTAGAAATATACGATCTACGGTTACTAAATACGGTGTCTCTCTCATTACGGTCAGTGGTTTATGTACATCAATGTATTTGTTGACATAGAGTGGTGTTGACCGATCCAAATAGTGCAATTTTTGCAGAAAAAACCCTCCCTAAATCAAGCCCTAGCCTAGAGGCTAACAGGTAGGGCCAACCCTTCAGTGTCACATACATCTTCATCCTACTCTCTTCTGCCCCACCCGACTCTACCTTCTTCCTCCCACTCCTCTCTCTTCCTCTCACTCCACCAAACCACCACTAGACGCCAGCGTGCGTCCATTGCCTCCCCACGCTGGTGCATTCAAACTTTTGCTTGAGTAGTACATAGATGAAGCATTTGTGTAAACTTTTGCTTTTATCAGGTTTAGACATGAACTTAAATTTGAAACAAGAAGTGTGAATAGAATAGAGTATATGCTTTTAGAAATGTTTTTTCAACTGAGAACAACAGCCAGATTTTGTGTCCATAACTATAGATTTCATATACTTATATTGTTGCCTAAGAGAATATCATTGAATTAATTTTAAAAATATGTAACATTTATCACATAGAAATGCTTCTAAGAGGTGTATGCCTTACCAATTTGTTTGCGGTTTAGTTTACACTTAAGCCAGAGTATCCGTGTACTGCTTAGTTTCCGTCATTGCAAACCTTTCCTGCAACTTGCAGTAGTAATTTCTTTATACTAATGAATTCACGAAATAAATAAAAACCATTTTGAAGCTTGCAAGGCCTAATCAGTTTGGGCAATATAGTGTGATTTACTATGTATATGCTTCTAAAGTATTATTAATTGAACATGAATTGTCCGTGTATTTATTTGCTCTCTCTGTTGTATTAGCACGCAATTCTATGTCCAATGGTTAACACAATATACTGAAACTTGTATTTTTATTAGAATCAAGTTATGGTGCCCTTTAATTCAACCTTTTATGAAGCATTATGCATTGTTAATACACTTGCTCTACCTTATTTTGTTTTCATTTTCCATCTTAATTAGTTCTGCTTTTTTGTCTAGGTCTAAGTTTAAAGTGTATTTTAAGATAGCTGAAGTACTATAAACTATCCTCAGATTGTTTTCATATTTGGCTGTTGCTATCTACTTGCGGTTCTGCTGTGATGTTTTACGTCTACTTTGAAGTCCAAAAACATCTATAGTTCGATATGTTCTGCTTGTGATTCTCATTGAATTTCACGGTGCCCACTTTTTCATTAGCATCATTTTTTTCTATTAACATCTATATATTCTAGTACAAAAAATATATTTAAAACACAATTTGGCAATTAGAATGTCATTTTTCATATGTATAATATTAAATCTATATGTCATAAAATTATTAAATAATCTACATTTGTGATGTAATGATAACATTTGGCATCCCTTTAATCTTATAGATTAACATTATAATAAAAGTTTAACTTGAATGTGTTGGTTACACAATTAGTATAATTATCATAAGATAACACTTGTTTTATTTTGTAAGTATTATAGTTCGATACAATCTTAAGTGGTACCTTCCTATTTATAATATCGTTGAATAATGTAGGTGAACCATGGTATTTATATTTCCTGGTATGGGCCACCTTTGAACAAATGTATCCACAGAACCTTCTCATGTCCTCAATAAAATATCTACAATATATAATAGTCACATTAATATCTTGCCACAACATATCAGGTTGATGATAATTAATCTATCTTGGTAGTATATCTATTAATACTAAAATTGTGTTCCAATTTTTTAATGGCTTAGGATTGAATTATTACATTTGGGAAATGATTAATTACTTTGTAAAACACTTAAAATAGGATTATTATTTTTCAAATTTGGAGGTACAATGATGAATTTCACTTAATGAAACTTTTATATATAGTTTCTTCCAGTTTTTTGTAAACCAACCCTTCAAGGCCAAGCCTCAAAAAAATTAATATCTCCTTCTTTTAAGTCAAAACTAGAAACAATTATCTAGAAAACGCATCATTTAACTCTTATAGTTAACTCACACATGAGCAAATAACTTGACATCAACTAAAGCATTATTATCTATTGTGACCTTCATAAGGAGTACCTTTTTCATGCCCCCATACACCACCTATGGAAACATATTTTCTTCTCGGGGTATCTCTGTGAAGACCAAACTAGAAGTTTAGTTAAGATTTTACCAATGGGTGCGCGCAAAAACTTGACGACTATTTTTATAAATTATATTTTACCTATTACCAATGGGTATGCTGCGCCAAAAACTTGACGGTATTTTCATAAATTATAATTTAATTTACCTATTCAACATATAGTTATAAAATTTGCATTGTAATACGGTATAGAAGCAATAAATAATATGCAATTGGAATATAAAGTTTAAAAAATTCCATACATTACCCTAGGACAAGTGGTGATTCATTTCAGAAATCAGTCTAAAAATGGCAATGTTTCTGATAACATGGAGAAAGATTTGAAGCAGCATCGGCCTTGTTTTCTTCCTGTTTCTGAAAAGATATGCAATATCTCCGGTTTCTCCGCCTTTCTTCATAACTGATCCATTCAACAGAAAATATAAGTCCAACAATTGGCAATATGTACAACGCGTGTAACAAAACTATGCGATGACAAAATCAAAGTTCAGTCCTAGAGGATGCAATTTTTTTACAAAAATAAATACAATCAATCATAAAATTATATACTCCCTTCATCTCGAGATTTGTCTAGATTAGTATTTATGTATACACCAAAACGTTTCTAGATACATAAATCTAGATAAATTTGAGAAATCTAGATAAATTTGAGATATCTAATTTGAGAAGAAGAGAGCACAAAATCAATCTGTATTTAACTATTCATCCCTAGGGTTATATTTAAATCATTGCCGTGTGGCGAGGATGCGGCTTGCTGGCGTCAATCACCGACGGAGGTCTCGTGGTCCTGCGCTTCCGGCGGCCGGCATGGATGCGGCCGAGCTAGGCGCTTCAACCTTAAGGTGTTGCGTGTGGCGGTCGTCTAGGTCATAGTCGTGCAACGGTTCAGTTCCGCAGACTGCGGCCTCGATCGAGTTGATGGTGGCACAGTGGGTAGCTGGATGCACATGCACCGGGGCGGTCTTTGGATCGGTAATTTTCCGCTAGCTTTTTTTAGATTAAATGGCTGCATTCATATCACACACTCAGGTGCCAACAAGTTCACAATAGTCTCTGGTGGGTACTCCAACCAGGTGTTACAAACATTATTTCCGCAGCCTAATTTCGCTAGATGGTGCGCCACTTTATTACCAGAACGACGCACATGCCTGGCCGAATGATCTCCGAAGGCTTTCAGCATTTGCTTGACCTCCTCCACAACCGGTCCATAAACCGATCGATCCAGCTCCTTGCCCTTCAGCTTCGACACAACACCCAAACAATCCGTCTCAAGACAAATCTTCGCAATACCCTTGTCCTTAGCCAGATCGAGAGCACGCTTGCAAACGAAGAACTCCGCACCTTCCAGGTCAGCGATGGAGGGCAAAAAATGGCTGGCCGCTGCCACAAACCCGCCATGGTGATTCCGCAAAATCACACCACAACCTCCTCGACCCGAAAATGGAAAGACAGAGCCATCCGCATTAGCCTTATGCCATCCCTCCTCCGAAGCTTGTCAGTGCTCCTCCGGGCTTGGGTCTTTCGGTGCTACAGGGGGTTTAAGCCCCGCCCATTTGTCGACGAGGTGAACGACCCTCTAGGCAAGTCCACAAGGAACGACGATATGTGCCTCTTCACGGGCTTCATTCCTGGCTAGCCAAATTTGGTACACGGCCATGATCGCCAATGCCACTTCCTTATCATTCAATCTGCCTAACCAATCAAGTAGCCAGCCATGCAGGTCAGGGCGAGAGCGGATGTCATTCGGAGGTGCCTGTAGCTGTGCTCCAGTGAGCTCCCTTAGCACCTCCCAGAATTTTATGGAGTGGGGGCATCGCCAGAAGCGGTGCAGCAGTGACTCCGGTCGGTTGCACACCACAGAGACCACACCCAACTTGATATTTCTTCGCTGCAGCTCATCACCAACAGCCAACCCATTTTTAATGAGCCTTCAGACATGTATTTTAGCTTTCCCCGGGACGTTCGCTGCCCACAGACTAAGCCAACCTTTATGCTCATCACAAGAAGATGACGAACCCACACACCCCTGCCGATTTTGTTTCACTTGCATCGTCAGATGGTACGCCGATTTTCCGCTAGCTGATAGCTGATACGTACGGGGTCTAGACTGTATATCAAAGCAAGTAATTTCACATGGACTGGGCTCTTTTTTTCGTACCATGTAATATGTAATACTAGTGAGTATGATGACTCGACCGCACACTGCATACCTGGCATACCATGTAGGTCCGCCGCTGGAGCCACCTATATATTTCTGCATTTTCCATTCTTTTTTATAGCTACTAATGGTCTCATTGTATATAGATTTCTGCATTTTCATTCTTTTTTATGGCTAGTGGTCTTATTGTTTATTCCATCCGCATTAGGTTGATCATTAAGAGTGAGCTATCTAAACAAAATGAAACTTCAAGCACGGTTGAAGTGCTTCAAACCATTTTTGCTATCGACTCACATGTAATGTTTAACTTGTTTCATTACTTAAGGGAGGCAGAAAACTTTGGTGGGCTTAGACCAGCCACACTGCTGGTCGACGCATGAAAAGGATCGAACCGATCCCATTTAGCTGCAGTGTATTGAATCGGTTGGTACAATAATATGGGACCTAGCTACTGACAGAAAACTACCCTACCCATATTCTTCCCATCTAGATGTGGTTGCTCTTTTGCTTGTGTCGGGATAGAAGCAAACCATGTATGTGAACCGCTAGCGTACCGAATCGGTCTGAAGCACGGGTCTGAATCGCCTTTTTGCCAACATTGTGGCTGGTCTTACTTCTGCTCTGTTTTTTTACCAATTTTAATTGCTTGCGACGAGAAGCCACATTAAATTAGTTAGACAGCGTACAATGCTGGCTATCTATTCTATTGCAAACTTGTGCACAATCGTGACAGTCATCTATGCAGCTTGCTCTTTTGGTTGACACAAACTAGGTTTTTCCTCTTCGCTCAGCACACAAGCTCTCTGTATATATATATATATATATATATATATACATGTGCTAATACAACAGTACATAATGGTCCAGCTCTTTTCGGTCTAGTTTCTCTAAATAAATGTTTTAACTTCTCTACACTTTCTTTTTATCTACTATGAAATTCTGTTATCACAAGCTTAAAAAAAGGATTCTGGAAGCCAGAATTGCCCTAGAAGCCGATTTGGTTCCTACAGTAGGAAGACATATCATAAGGATAGAATCCAAAGGCACTTGGATCAGTGGACACAGCATGTACATCCGCACAAGCCATCCTTGTTGGTTTCCATGAAATCAAAGCAGCCGTATTCATCCTTGTTGGTTTTACGAACTCCAAGCGGTGTCTTGGGAGATAGTTGAGCACCGCATAGGCTATTCCGTAGCACATAGCAAGCGTCCCTGCTGCCCATAACACCTTGTGGTGCACATAATAGGGGTGCTGGGGCTCCCTACGTACAAATCAAAGCAAGAGCGAGTTACCAAGTTATTCTTCTACTGTATTAGATTACACAATAAGGAAATGCACATGAGAGTTGAAAGATGCATGGTTACCATATTGTTAGGGGGATCTCCACTTTCATCTTCCAAAATGGCGAATCTGGCGGAATGATGTCGTCTGCGACTGTGGCTGCTGGTTTGGCTCCCTGCCAAGAACAAATTCAGATGCATGGTTTGCGGTTACTAACTACACAGAATAACATTAAGTGTCTGATATATAGCAGCAGAATAGATGTATACTAGTATTACAATTCGCTAGGCTCTCTACAGTAGAAAAGTTCAAAAAAAAAGTAGAAAAGTTCAAAAAAGAAAAAACAATTCGCTAGGATCTCTACACGAGGTCGGATGCCAGGTTTAAAGACAGGGAGGAAAAAAATATCAGAAGAATGGCAACTCGAACATAGACCAAAAGTAGTTGTGTGTAGTTTCTATTGCCACCTACTCAACAGTTAACAGGGAAAGAGTGTCCGTACCTTGCTATTATTAAGCACGTTTTGTGATTCGGAGGAGCTGAACCGGCGAAGCGGCGAGCTCCCGCCACGGCTAATCCTTGGCAGCAGCAGCCGCCCCTGTTCCTCCTTGAGGGCAGCCGAAGCGGCCGTCGTGAAATACGCCTGAGATCGCTCAAAGGAGCCGCCGCACACCTTCCTCGCAGCAGATCGAAGTGCTGCCGCCGCCATTGGAGAGGGAATTATTCAGGTCTCGACCGTCCTAGGTACTCTGTCGTCGCCGAGTTCCTCGATCCTCCTCCGACGTTCTAGTGCACTCTCCCGAGGTGCATTATATATCCTACCGGCTAAGCTATGGTTGGACTGGAACTCGGCCCGCTTGTGCAAAACCGGTGTCAATTTCTTTCTTGTCCGTCTCCGTCTCCATACACTGCCCGATCTCTTTCCTGCCCACGCTTCTCTCTAGGTACTTAGCGCAAGGCTCAAGGCCTGCTAACGACTTCCATTTTAATTCCAGCTCTACAAAAATTCCCTAAAAAAATTCTGGCTCTCTCTCTCTTTTTCTTGTAATCATCAACAATGGTACATATAGGACCAAAAGGAATAAAGATTACAAATAGGTCATTGGACCACCTAGCGAGTAATACACACTAGCACGAGCTCAATGCGCGTCGCCGTCCTTGTCCCTCCATCACCAAAGACGGACAAATCTTGTCGTAGTAGAGCACCACCAATGATGGCAACCGTAGATTGAAAGAGACTGACATGAAATCACACCAACAAACACGTAAAACAAATCGGATACCATGAGATCCACGGGACAAACGACTCCATGCGCCCTCTAGGAGCGCTAGATGCACCACCGGAGCGAGGATAGAACGGGAAAGACCTTATTCTGACTTCAAGATGTAGTTGTCGCCTCATCATCCCGAAGAAGATACTGAAAAATAGTCTAAAAAACACACGAGACCTCCTACCAGCGAGAGGTCGTGGTTTGCCACGCCTCCAAGACCCTAAGGCCGCGAAAGGCGGGACTTCCCGATGGTATCGCTGGCGAGAGGAAGGAACCCAGATGGGGTATTAGCCATCACCTCGGAAGTGCCTCTCTCTCCTGCTTACCAGCCTACCCTGGCTCTATCTAATTCAACCCAAAGAAATCGTGAAAACTTTATATCCTTTTACAATGTACAATTTCCAATACTCAATGCTATATGAAGCGGTTTCCGGCTCATGTCATCTGGCAGAGCATGCTGCGCAAGGGAGAGGACCAAGTACAATTTGTGCGTCACCTTCGCATGGCTCTGTCTAACTTGGTGACCTTGAGACCAAAGCGTGCTTAATTGGGTTGAATTTGGAACCTTCTTGCTTGCATGTCCATCCCAGCTCCTACCAAGAATAGGAGGAGAGAAAGGGCAGATGTTTTTAAATTGTGTAGTTGTATCTCATGCATCTGAAAATATGGGAGAATTTAAGCTTTTGTGTTTGAGTACCAAGTGATGGAAATTTGACTATAGTGTTGAGTTTGAGTTTGACTCAGGTCAACACTAGAATTGGAAATTCAAATTTCACATATGTTCTTGAAATGTCCTAATTTAAGTAATCCAAATAAAAAATCTACTAAAAAACTCACACGCACATGAAAGCCAACTCTGAATGACCTAAGTAGCTGAACACTAATATTTGAGTTCAAATTGGAGGTTTGAATTAGTCAAACTTGAGTTCAAATTCACAAAATTGTGATAAATTGAAATGGACACATAATAATAAAAATAATATATTACAACTATAAGATTAAAGAAATCATTTCAAAGTAAGTACAAGATTTGCACAAGTCAAATTTATAGGAAGGGTTAAAAATAAGAAGAAAATCCTAATACAAACTACAAAAGAAAGAAAATGATCTAAAATAAACTTATCTAAATTCTTGTCATCTTCATTTTATCTTATCATATTATCTATAGACCAATTTTTTTGTCTCATACCCATACTACAAATGGATTTTTACCCGGTAGATACGCGGTTCATGGGTACACATTGTCATCCCTACCCACATGCTTCTGCCATCACAAAACGACGACAATTTAAAACATCAATTAGTGATCACAGTTCTCGAGAGTAGTCTACAACAATGTTTCCTTACGAATGGTATTACTTCATGTGCACATGTAAACGACATGTGGATCCATTTGTTTGTTTGACAGTTTGACAGTTATTGTACAGAAAGTTAATTGTATGTCAACTTCCCGAGGTTTCTTAATACACATCAGTAATTCGGTTAAATTTCTATGAGATATAAGTTTGAATGAAACTGCTCTATAGGCACAATTTATAGAGAGGGGAAGATATGTGTGGTACAGGAAAGGGAACATAGCAATTTTTTCATGTATTTATATTAAATATTTTTACTTAATTTTAAATAATTATATTTGTATAGCATGACATATAGTCTTAACTACTTTTTCTATTGTATTGAGCAACATTAACAACATGTAATTATTAAACCACATATTTTAGTACTCTACAGTTCAAATCCTCATCACTAAAAATACAAATTGATGTGGTGGTCGAACTACGGTTGTCATTAATGTCGTCAGATTGATGTCAAGTACGCCATGAGGGGGTCATCGAGGCGTGCAGAAGAGAGGGGTGTGAGACGTACGGTGTTCCGGGACGGTGAGCACACAAGTTTACCTAGGTTCGAATCCGCCGGCTTTGGACGGATCCTACTCCTGCTAGCAATCCAGTAATACGGCAGAGCCGGAATATGGGTTACAAGGGTTCGCCTGTGCGAGTTGAGATTGTAGACTATTGAGTGTTGCCCTAAAGGCTCTCCCTAGGACGGCTTATACAGATATCCAGCCTAGGGTTTACAGGAGAGATCTATCCGGCTACGACTAAGAGTCGGTTACAGAGTACATCTTGAACTACAAGTAACACTATGGGCCTAAGTCGATAAGTCTTCTGGGCCTTCCAGTAGCCGGATTGGACTCCGTCTTTTCTCCCTGACTGGGCCGCCCATGAAACAAAGATCTAACCCGAAGTGGGCCACCCTTTCCAGTGAGGAACTGTGAGGATACCCGGAAAGTATATCCCCAACAGCAGCCCCCGGAGGCCTCCAAGATCCAAAGTCGGATTTATCACCGTCTAGCTTGATCTTTGACTTGTAGAATCTTGAAGGGTTCCTGAAACTTCACAACAAAAAATACGATCCGGGTCTTAAAAATAAGTCGGACCTATCAACATGTTACTCGGATTTTCCAGCTTGATTTTAAACTAAGCCGGAACTTGGTCTCTAACGCCACCTGACACCAGTCATGGTCAAGTCACGTCATCTGACAGACATCCTGTTAGCACGACCGTTGGTGGGTCCGCAGTTCGCGGAACCGAGGCACCGTTTCAATGCGTACGTAGAGATCGAGGCGACGTAATCATCGCGTGGGTCCTTCCCAGTTCCTTCCACGACGTGTGGCGGTTATATAGTGTCATTTGCACGAATCTTGGCGTGGTTAGATGGATATAAGGGGTGAGGATTCTCCTCCTCCTTTCTTCACCTGTTCCTTTGCCGTTTCTTCTCCTCCAAATCTCCCCCGTGCACAGAGCTCCTCTGCTTTCCCCAAAAACTCACAGCACCGCCCATCTTAGGTCACCGGCGCACCGGAGAAATGGCTTCCTCATCCTCTTCCGGTTTGGCGGCGGCAGCGGCGACGGAGGTGGCGGCAGAAAAGGAAAGCTTCCGCGGGGTTTGGATCCCTTGCGTGCTGGACGACGAAAAGCTCCGCGGTGTTGAGACAGGCTCCTCCGTGCCGGCGACTGGCGGAGCGGCATCGGGAAGACCGTCCCCAACCCGCGCGCCGGCGAGCGGGTACACTTCGGCACCCACCTCGACAGAGGTTTGTCCTTTCCTCCCTCGAAATTCTTTTCCGAGGTGATAGATCACTATAGTGTTCAACTCCACTATCTTCCTCCCAACTCCCTCCTAGAGATGAGCGCCTATGCGGCTTTGTGCGGGGGATTTCTCGGCATTAGGCCGAGTCTTACCTTATTCCGGTACTACTTCCATGTCCGGAGAAATTCTATCACTGCCGGTAATCCATATATTACCGGTACAATTAGCTTTTCACTTAGACGTAAGCGCGCATATCCTAAGATTCTAGCCAGTGACTCGGTCAAACAATGGTCATCCACCTTCTTTTATCATAAGGATGTTCCGGCTCCCGGCAAAGCCACTGCTTTGCTGGCTTTCATTGACGGAGCCGCCACGGCCCAACCGTATTGGGATGAGGCTCCTCTGACTCTCAATGACGATCTGATCCTCGCTAAGAGGCAGATCGAATATTTGATCAAACACAAAGGACTGAAGGGATCCGACTTGGTCCAATGTTGGGTGTCACGCCGTATCCAACCCCTTCAGTACCACGGAGACCGACTGATGCATTCCATCATGTCGTCCAAAAAGGATTCCCTCCGCATTAGCCCTAGAGCCTATACCACGCAAGGTTATATAAGCCAGATTAAATGGCTGATAAGGGAACAGATCGAGAGGAAGATCCCGGAGGTTTCTCTGGATATGCACACAGCGGAAAACCCCATTGTGCCGATAAGTTTCTAACAATAAACCTTTTTATGTGTTTCATTCTTTAGGTTATATCGCAATACTGATATGTTTTCTTCTTTTCATCTTGCTGACCTCCCCGAGTCGGAACTTGCTCCACTCGAGGGATATCCTCCAGAGTTTTCTCAGGAGGCGGAACTTGTCCCATTGCTGGACATTGCGCTTAAGAAGCGCAAGGCTCCGACAGTGGCTGTCGGTACAAAGGAGGTGCCCGTCGTGAAGAGGTAACTTTCAACACAACGTTTTCGCCTATGTACCTTACTCGAATTTTCTTCCGAGATGTAATGTTTTCGACTCTATTACATTCTTAGAGCTAAGCAGCTCATCAAGGGCAAGGGGAAGGGAACTTCTTCGAAGCCCCTCCGACAGACGAAGCTGATCATAGCCTCTCCTGTCGTGGCTCCTCCGACTCCTGCCCCCCAATCCTCTGCAATGCCAGTGACTACTCTGTCGCCGGCCGTCACAGAAGATCCGGCTCCTTCAACGGGGCCAGCGATCCTTGAATCGCAAACTGACATCACCATGGGTGAGTTAGATTAAGATAAGGGTGAACCCTCTTTGGGTAATGATCCCTCGGCATAGACCTTTGCCGAAAACCTTCTCAACAATCCGGGGCTTGCCAAGTTTGGCCTGTCCTGGAAATCTGCTGAAGAGATCCAGAGCCTG
Organism: Avena eriantha; assembly: GCA_910589775.1. Taxonomy (NCBI): domain Eukaryota; kingdom Viridiplantae; phylum Streptophyta; class Magnoliopsida; order Poales; family Poaceae; genus Avena; species Avena eriantha. The sequence continues at coordinate 345,682,321 of OU342746.1, read as the reverse complement.
GCCAAGCAATGCCTGGAGAAAAGAAATCTTTCTGCCGAAGAAGAAGCGCAAGAGGCAGAGGACATCAAGCACTCTAACCTTCTTGAACAAGTACGTCTTCGCAACGAGAGGATAAGGTCCGGTGAGCTTCCAACTGCTCTAGTGGCTCCTCTGACTCTCGCCGAGAAGGTTGTTGTTGAAGTAAATGCGAGTTTGGATAAACTTACTCACGAACAATATGTAAGTCGGAATTCTAACTCCTGTTTTTCCTTTATTTCATATCATATCCTTTAGCCCCCAAGCATGAATTAGGATATATAATCCGGGTTTATGCTTCCTTAGGATGCCAAAGAATGAACTAGTGTAGCCCCCAAGGCTCGTGCTGATATTAGCAAAAATATTAGCCCGAGTCTTTAGTAGTCTTCTGACTTTGGGTATTCTGACTTACAGAAAGTATATTCCTATAACCAGGATTTGTTAAAAAATGTCTGCAACAAACGAAGAGAGATCAAAGCTCTCTGACTTAAGAATGTTGAACTTAAGGTCGCCAAGGATGAGGCCGAAGGTAAACACTCCGAGACTCAAACCTTGTCTTTCTCGTTTTCATAGTCGAATTTTTTACTGAACTATTGTTCTTTTTGGCTTACAACGCTGGTGAAACAGTCCTGTGCTATGATTGAAGAGGCCGAAACCTCAAAACCTTAGTGGTGGAGACCAAGGAACTTCGCCAAGAGCTGCATAAGCTCAAAGCGGATCATGAGAAGAGCATCGCTCAAGTTCTCGAGTCCTCCTCCATGGCTACTGACGAGCGTGATCGTAAGATTGTTGCTCAAGATCAGAGAATCTCGGATCTCAATAAAGAACTTTGCAGAGAGAAGGATCTTTTTGAGGCGCTCCGGGCTGAACTCCAGAGTTTTCGGGAAGAGAAGACCAAAGTTGATGACGTCATCTTCGGTATGTTCCATCTGTCTGTTTTGTCTATTTTCTTCGACTTCTTTCAATGTCGGATTTTCTTAACTGTTTTTGTGTATAGGTCCTCTGAACTTGAAGGACTCCATTTCTGTCGAGCCTCGCACCCACCGGCTTCCGCCAAGTCGGTGACCTGCTTCATGACTTCCGCCAATCCCTTGAGCATGTCGGATTTTTAGGTGCGGGACAAGACGTTGGAGATGCCGCAGCTCGTCCAGGACTAGAACATGTCCTACGCGCGATCCGTAGCGCAGAACGCTCTCCCCATGGTCATGAGCCACCATGAAAGCATGGAGATATGTCAAGTGACCAGAGGGTACTGCAAAGTGGACGAAGACGGACAAGAGCAAGACATCAAGGCAATCATGGACTCCTGCATTGGATATGGGTGCCATGTAGCTGATCTAACCAGCTATGACACTCCCTTCTTCACCTGCGTGGACACGCCGCCTCCGCCTCCAGAAGAATCAGCAGAAGTTTCCGACGATGACCACAACAATTCGGATGTGGACATCTCAGAACGATATCAAGGCATTGTATCCAGCGAGCCGACAGCTCCTTCCTCCCCTCCCGCATCATAGATTGCCAGAAACAATTGTATTATTCTGAGAAACATGATGGGTCTGTAAATATGCAGTACTATAATTTTGCTAGTGCTAAGCTTTTGATCTATTCAGCACTTTTGGCTTTGAATTTTTTGTGTGCCTGAAATGTTTACATAAGCACTTGTATTTTTTCGCCTATAATTATCGTTTATCTGGCTTTCCGCCTCGTCCCTTTCATGAGCTGGCTAAACCTTCTGCTCGGAAACTTTGCCGAGCAACGGAGCTCAATTGCTAAACCAGTTTAAACTCGGAAACAAAGCCGGCTTCTAGTACCAACAATTCACTACTCAGAAAATACCCGCATCCGGCAATCAGACAAATAACCGAAGTATAGACTAGAAACTTTAGAGTTATACCCGAAGGTAGCATTTTTAGAATCGGAAATCTAGACCAGAACAAACATGAGCATAAAGTACTTTCAAGTATTCTGCGATTTTCGACTATGACATGATCATTAGGAAATAAGATGGTAAAAACTTCTCAAAAAAAATTCGAGGCAACCAAAACTTTTATTTCTCACAGAACATGTACATATATATGTTTACAAAGAAGGATAAACTAAGAATAAAAGGGACGTAGCTGAGCAATATTCCATGGTCTGTCTAACTCATCTGGATTTGTACTGCCTCCAGCTCTCTATCTCTTCTTAGTAGCAGATCTTTCTTTGACTGGCCTCATGTTAGTTAAGTAGTACGAACCATTGTGCAATACTCGACTAACTAAAAAGGGCCCTTCCCATACTTGGGAAAGTTTGTGCTTTCTTTGTTGCACAAGCCGGAGAACCAAATCACCTTTATTGAAAGATCTGTTTCGGACTCTCTGGCTATGATACTTGCGTAACTTCTGCTGATAGGCTGTTGATCTCATTTTAGCAACGACACGAACTTCGAGATCATTTTGTCGAGAAATCTTGGCATCCTCTTCAATATACGCGGCCACTCTAGGAGAAGTATGAATTAAATCACTAGGAAGAACTGTGCCATAGACCAAGAAGAAAGGTGTGTGTCCGGTTGACCTGTTCGGAGTTGTTCGTAAACTCCATATTACCGAGGGTAATTCCTTTGCCCAAGCCCCCGCAGCACGTCGTAGTGGTGCTTCGAGTCTCGGTTTTAGGCCTTGTAGGATTAAACCATTTGCTCTTTCGACTTGCCCGTTAGCCTGTGGATGTGCGACTGACACAATGTCAAGCCGGATATTTTGCTCATTGCAGAATTTAGCCAATTCTCCCATAGAAAAGTTACTCCTGTTGTCCGTGATAATGCTATGCGGATAACCATACCGGATTATAACATTCTCAACAAATCTTTTGGCTGTTGCTCCATCACAACTAGTGACAGGTTTAGCCTCAATCCATTTGGTGAATTTATCCACCATCACTAAGAGGTGAGTAAATCCACTTGGAGCTCCTTTAAATGGTCCTACCATATCAAGCCCCCAGACTGCAAAAGGCCATGTTATAGGTATTGTTCGCAGCTGATCAGCCAGAACATGAGCTTTTTTGGCGTACTTTTGGTAGCCTTTGCACGTCTTGACTAATCGTTCGGCATCTGCCTGAGCTGTAAGTCAGAAAAATCCGTGTCTAAAAGCTTTTGCCACTAAAGATTTGGCTGCAGCGTGGTACCACACTCGCCTTCGTGGATTTCTCTTAAGATTTCCACTCCTTCTTCCGGAGATACGCAACGCTGAAAACCCCCAGAAACACTCCGCTTATAGAGCTCACCTTTAACTATAGTATAGACTTTCGCTCGTCAGATAATCTACCGGCTCAGAACCTCATCTTCGGGTAATTTGCCATCTACCAAATAATCAAGGTAGGGTTGAGTCCAGCTGGGAATTACAGCCAGAACTGCAACTAGAGGCGAGTGGGCTTTGGTCGGATATTCCTCATCTACTCCCTTTATTGAGGGAACTTTGAGGTGCTCTAAAAAAGCGCCATCCGAGACCTCTTTCCGTGTAGAGCCTATCCAAGATAGTGCATCTGCTTCCTCGTTTTCTGCTCGAGGGATGTGTTGAACCTCAAACCCTTCGAACGATTTAGATAAATCATCCACGACAACTTTACATGCTGCCATATGTTTATTTGCATTACAAATATCCGAAACTTGCTGAGCAACAAGATCCGAATCTCCATAACACATCAAACGTCGGATGCCAATATCCTTAGCAATCCGGATTCCATGCAGCAGTGCTTCATACTCGGCAATATTATTTGTCGCTGTGAAGTGGATCTGCAACACGTATAGAAGTTTATCTCCTTGGGGTGATTTGAGCACCATGCCAGCCCCCGAGCCCCCTCGAGCCTTTGACCCATCAAAGTAGAGGGTCCAATATTCCGACTCAAGGAGGGTCATATTCTCCTTCGTCTCTGTCCAATCAGTGACAAAGTCGCCAAGGATTTGGTATTTGATTGTTATCCGGGGTTTATACTCAATATAGAAAGCTGAAAGTTCTATGGCCCATTTGGCGACGCGTCCTGTGGCGTTACTGTTGTTGATTATATCTCTCATGGGAGCTGTGCTCACCACGGTAATTGGATGCTCCTGAAAATAGTGTCGTAACTTACGAGATGCTAGAAAAACACCGTAAGCCAACTTTTGATAGTGCGGATACCGCTGTTTTGATTCTCTCAGGACCTCGTTGACAAAGTAAGTCGGACGCTGCACCAGGTGTTCCTGATTTTCCTCCGGTCTGTCCACCACCATGACGATACTAACGACCTTGTTTGTCGCAGTAAGATAAAGCAATATCAGTTCCTGTGGTTCCAGCACAGCAAGGATAGGAGCAGATGAGAGTACTTTCTTCAGGTCTTGTAGTGCAGCTTCAGCTTCTTCAGTCCAAACAAAATCCTTGGTCTTTTTCAGGAGTTTGTATAATGGTGCGGCTCTTTCACCAAGTCGGCTTACAAACCGACTGACTGCAGCGATGCAACCAGTTAGTCTTTGTACGTCCTTCAGGCGAGTTGGCCTAGAAATATTAAGTATAGCCTTGATTTTGTCCTGGTTCACCTCTATGCCTCTTTGAGACACGATGAAACCTAACAATTTTCCGGCTGGTATTCCAAAGAAGCATTTCTTCGGGTTAAGCATGATGTTGTATTTTTGTAGATTGGCGAATGTTTCCTCCAAGTCGGAAATCAGCGTTTCCTTCTTTTTGGATATCACCGCAATATCATCCATGTATGCATGTACATTGCATCCGAGTTGGTCGTGGAGGCAACGCTGCATCGTGCGCTGGTAGGTAGTTCCTGCGTTCTTCAGCCCAAAGGGCATCGTAACAAAACAGAAGGTTCCGACGGGGGTTATGAATGAAGTTTTGACTTTGTCAGATTCCTTCATATGAATTTGGTGATAACCGGAATATGCGTCGAGAAAACAGAGGAGTTCCGAGCCTGCCGTAGAATCGATAACTTGATCAATTCTAGGCGAAGCGAACGGATCTTTTGGACAAGCCTTCTTCAAGGTAGTATAATCAACACACATCCTTAAATCAGTGGTGTCCTTTTTAGGGACCATTACAGGATTGGCCGACCACTCAGTGTGGATGACCTCTTCTATGAATCCGGCTAACTCGAGCCGTGCTAGTTCCTTAGCTATTGCCTTACGCTTTTCATCGTCAAAATGTCGTAAGGACTGTTCGACGGGTCTAGCGTTCGGGTTTACATTTAAAGAGTGATCGACAAGTTCCCTAGGTACTCCGGTCATGTCAGATGGATGCCATGCGAAGATATCTTGATTTGCTTTGAGGAACTTGATGAGCGCGCTTTTCTATGCGCTATCTAGGCCTACGCCTATCTAGGTCACCTTGGAGGGGTCATCATCCTTCAATAGCGTCTTCTTCGTCTCTTCTGATGCCTTGAACTCCGGATTCGGCTTTGTCACCTCCTTCTTTGTTGCTGGCATCTCGGACGAATCTATGCTCTTCTTGATCTCCTGGTATTCCTGGGCGTGCAACACGGCTTTAGCAAAGGCAGCATTTCCATCTTCGCACTCTCGCGCTTTCTTCGGGTCTCCCTTGATGGTGATTACGCCGTTGGGACCTGGAATTTTCATCATATTGTAAATGTAACACGGACGAGCCATGAAAGCCCAGTAAGCTGGGCATCCAAATATAGCGTGGTACGCGCTCTCGAACGGGACCACTTCAAAGGAAAGTGCCTCCGTCCGATAATTCTTTGGAGTTCCAAAGGTAATATCCAAAGTGATTTCTCCCAGGGAATTAGCTTTTCTTCCTGGGACAACTCCGTGAAAGATCAAAGAGCTATGGTTCAGCTGGGTCTCCGAGATCTTCATCTGGCGTAGCGTTTCGACATAGAGAATATTGATACTGCTGCCACCGTCCATGAGGGTCTTGGAGAAACCATAACCGTCAATAAGTGGATTGACGATTAAGGCGTATTTTCCTCGCTTGTGCAACTTAGGCGGATGATCAGCGCGGTCAAATGTGATTGCCACTTCCGATCAGTCCAAAAATTGGGGGACATCCGGAACTGTTGCATTGAGCTCATGTAGAACTGCTTTCTTAACCTTTGCTGGTTGAGATCCGAGGAAGGTGACATAAGTGTCTTTCTTGGTCGGAATTTTTTCCCCTTCCGGCTTGGGATTTGAAGCATCAGCTTCCTCCATGTCGGAATCTTCCTTGGTCTCTTTATATTTTTCGAGATTTTTCTTTCCCTTCTTCCGCTTAGCTTTGTAGCCCGCAGTGTCATCTCTTTTGATGTCGTCATTGAAACGACATTCGGCGTTGGTGTGGGATGAGCCCCCATTGACGTCTAAGTGATGCACACATGGGTTATTGGCAATGTCGGCCCGAGAGTAGGTTTTGCCCGGTTGTTGGTCTCCTCTACCTTGGACTCTTGAAGTCCCATGGCCACGCCCGCGGCCTCCGCCGCGTCCTCCTCGTCCTCCAGACCCGAAAGTAGCAGTGACCACTGCCGTTTCCACGTTGGGTTTTTCTTCCGAGGTATTTTTGCGCTTCTGAGCTTGTTGCTTTGGTTGTTTTGCCGACTGTGGCACATCTAGGGCATTGAGTAATCCCTCTGCATCGTCGTCGGCATATGCATACTTGCTCACTGTTTCTATCATCTCTCCCAAATCAGTGACTTTGTCACACTTCAAGCGATGACGCAGTAGACCAATTGGGAGACCTGCAATGAAAGCTTCAATCGCAGTTTGATCATTTACTCCTTCACAGGAGTTCTTGGTGTTGATCCATCGTCCGAGGTAATCCCGACAAGTTTCTCCGGCCTTCTGGGTGCAACGCTGTAGGTCTCCAACCGTACAGGGCCTCCGGTATGTGCCTTCGAAATTCCGAAAGAACGCACTTTGCATGTCATACTAGTTGTGGATGGTGTTCTCTGGAAGTTAATTAAGCCATGAGCGTGCCGTCTTCCGCATCATAAGTGGGAGATATCGGGTTGCGACCAGGCTATTTCCGCCTTTGGCGATGCAACAAGCTTGGAAGAAATCCTGTAGCCAGGTATCTGGCCGAGCAATGCCGTCGTAGGCTTGGATATGTCTTGAGATAGCAAATCATTCCGAGAATCTTGTAGCTCTGATGCGTGGTCCGAAGCACTTTGGGCCCACGTAGATATCATTGTTTTCGTAGCGTCGTGCCTCTATGTTGGAGTTGATCATGTGCCTTGCGTCGTTCGGGGATAGAGATCGTCCCGAATGTCAGCTGTGGCTGCGGTGCCTTGGAGCCGGACTTCGGCTTCTGCCACCACCTCCTCCGCCATGTCGTCCTCCTTGTCCCCCTTGAGAGCCGTTGTGATGACTGCTTGGTGGAGAGGGTGGGGTAGCTGGATTGTTTCCGGCTGTTCGTCGGCCTCCATCCGGAGCGTCATTATTCCTGTTCCGGGGAGGGTCTTCACTACGACGAGCCCCCTGCCGGCTTGTCCCGACATGGTTTCCGTCGTTCCTTCATCCGTCGTTCCTACTACGGTGAGGACCAGCCGAACGGCTTTCATGTCTAGGAGGTGGCATTTTTTGACGATCCTCCTCCCGACGTTTCTCTTTATCTTCTCCCCTTCAATCATTCGACTCTCGTCGGGAGGATTCCTCGAATACAGTGCAGCAATGGCCTCTTGCTCGGCCGCTGGAGCGACGTTGCTCCAGTCACGTGCAGATCTGTGATGCTGTCCTGATGATCCGGTTCTGGAGTAGTTGTCTTCCAGTCGGTCGGAACGGTGATGTTGTTCCGGAACATGCTGGGGCCTTATATCATTCCAGGCTGAGTCCGTGTGACATTGGTCGGATTTGGAGACCAGCTTTCCACTTTCGGATTTCGCAGCCATTTGTTGCTTCAGACCCTTGGTGAGTAGCTTGATGCCCAATCGAACTTGTTCTGGGCCTGGGTTATTTGACTGGATATCTCGAGCTGCGACAGTGTTCTGTACCGGTGTCGGATACACCAGATCTCCTTTACTGTCGAGACGAGGCATCCCTGGATCTCCTTCAAAGAGGACCCTATTCACTTCCGGAAATTGACCGTCACGTGTGTAACGTTTCCGTGTCTTCTGATGCAACAGAGACATGTAATCCTTAGTTGCCATGCGTTTCTTTTCCTCCTTGATGTTTTTGGCTTCATGCAGGAGTTGTTGACGACACGCTTCTAGGGCTTGGGCCCTTTCCTCCAGCTCTTCAGCAGTAAGTTCTGCAGTTGTAGGGATAGGTGTGGTTAATGCAGCATCGATGAGTTTACGCGCACCTTCAGTGATCACGTGTCCATCCACCGATTCTTCTTTTTTCAGCTCTTCTGGGATAAGTGCTCCATCCGAGTCTTCCTCATATTCCTCGGCAATCACCTCCTCTATCAAAGGGTCTTTTGTCGGGGTCTTGTTCTTCTTCTTTGCCTTCTTGGTAGCGCCGGTAGCAAAGACGGCTTTGGGTCCGTTTCCTGAAGTCAAGCTATGATTGGTACTTTCGGACATCTAGACTTCGGGATTATCTCCGACTTCCATGTCATCCTGCGCTTTGGGAGAGTGTTCCCGGATCCTTCATCCATTTCTTCCTCTGCAGCTTTGGAGTTATACTCCTCTTTATATTCCGCGGAGAACTTTCGGAAATCTGCTGACGTCATCGATTCATCCGAGGATGCGGGTACATCGGCGTTTGTTCCAATTGCCTCCAGCATAAAGTCGGTGTTTTCTCCAGCATCGGCAGAGCTGGATCCGGATCCAACATATCCGACGAAGTGCGATGTGTTCCTCCTGAGGTACCTGCGGCTCTCGCGATCAGCTTCGTCGAAACTTTTGATGGTCTCAAGAATTGCGTCTACGCCTGAGTTTTGCATTATCATGCATCGCAGCGTGTACCTTAGGAAAGGCCTGTCTGTCCTGGTATCATCAGAGCCGGAATCAGTGTCGTTGATATGTTCCTCCTGGATTTCGACTTCCGCGGGCGGGTTGATCTGGGATTCAACCTCTCCGAGGAGATCCACTCCAGATTTGACTTGGGCCGCTAGGTCTTCCTCAGGCTCGGATTTCTCCACTATCTCCGCGACTGGTGCGGGCTGGGTGGGATTAGGCTTTTCTGAGATCCAGAACTCTACCGTCTCCGCGGACAAAGGGGACCCAGAAGATTCTTCTGCCTCTATCATCACCGCTGGGGTGGGTGGGGCAGGTTCAGCGAAACCGATGTAAACATCGATCTCGCCAAAAGACATGATTGTGTATGCAGTTACAGCCTCCCTAGACGGAATCCAGGTCTCACCGAGAACAATGAGAGGGACGTCACTTGCGTAGAGGATGCGACCGACGGTGATAGTCTCGCCGATTCCGATTCTTGTAGATTCCGCTCGGAACGCAGATCCGAAGCTCACTTGCCCCACGGTGGGCACCAACTGTCATCGGATTGATGACAAGTACGCCATGAGGAGGTCCTCGAGGCGTACGGAAGAGAGGGGTGTGAGACGTACGTTGTTCCGGGACGATGAGCACACAAGTTTACCCAGGTTTGAATCCGTTGGCTTTGGACGGATCCTACTCCTGCTAGCAATCCAGTAATACGGCAAAGCCGGAATATGGGTTATAAGAGTTCGCCTGTGCGAGTTGAGATTGTAGACTATTGAGTGTTGTCCTAAAGGCTCTCCCTAGGACGGCTTATATAGATATCCGGCCTAAGGTTTACAGGAGAGATCTATCCGGCTACGACTAATAGTCGCTTATAGAGTATATCTTGAACTACAAGTAACACTATGGGCCTAAGTCGGTAAGTCTTCTGGGCCTTCCCGTAGCCGGATTGGACTCTGTCTTTTCTCCCTGACTGGGCCGCCCGTGAAGCAAAGCTCTAACCCGAAGTGGGCCACCCTGTCAGTGAGAAACTGTGAGGATACCCAGAAAGTATATCCCCAACAATTAAATTTATATAATTTTAGTTCATGAAATTTATATTTGCAAATTGAATTCAATAAAGTGTAAGCAAGGTACAAAATGTTGACCAAAACACATTTGTGTTATAAGTTATGTCATCGAAAGTACGAAAGTATGATTATATGTGTTGTTTCTATTTTTGGTACTTTAATATCATCGTATAGATATTTTTATAGTGCGTGAATCTAGCAAATATCTGATAGAGATTTCTAGAGCAAGATTGTCTAGTTTAGGTTTCACTATTAATAATGCAATCTATAGCATCGCAAAAAACTTAAATTTTGCAGCTTTTCCTATGAATCTAGAGGTTTCACTATTAAAAATACGTTAGCTGCTTTCCTCGATGAACTCAGTAACAAAGACTGATAGCCGCCGTGACACCTCGATCGAGTAGCCAACATCTTGACAACAATTCAAATCAGAGCTCTTGAGCATATTCCCATGTAGAAAGACATTTAAAATAACAAAAAAAATCTAAGAAAGTTTAGGCATGAACTGAAGGGTTCGCATCAGAAAATAATGTATTATCATATCATACTAGCTATCATACTATGTCGATGACGATTCCGAAGACGATCCTGAAGCTGTGTACTGCAAGACTAGATATGATTATGACTAATTTTTATGTTTTAATATTAATAAATGTCTAGCCACAGCAAGTTGCAATACTACCTATTGAGATCGAGATAGTTCATATATATATATATATAGGGTTTTCTTCTAATCCGTAATCATGGAGCATCTTACTTACTTAATAGGATGCTTGGGTCATCCTTCACAACGAAGGCGGAATTTCATGAAACTTATCATAATCTTCTGATATGTCTGTCTTATCCTTCACCCTCATGATGTTTCTTTTTCCTGAAAGAACTATGTGGCGTTTTGGCTCATCGTATAAGCAGATCATTAAAAATAAAGGTTTAATAATATTGTACATCACCAACATATACACATCTCTATTGTTAGGGTTTTCTTCTAATCCGTAACCATGGAGCATCTTCCTTACTTAACAGGATGCTTGGGTCATCCTTCACAGCGAAGGCGGAATTTCATGAAACTTATCATAATCTTCTGATATGTCTGTGGGCTGCCTAGGGTGATATCTGTGCACCCTAATCTCACCGTTGAATCATTCTGTAGTGTATTATCAGCCGTTCATGCAAACTGACGGCGTTAAACTGGGCGAATATCTCTTGGACCGGCCACCTCGAACGAACCAGCACCCCACGTACCCCTTTTTCCTTGCGTGAGAGAGGGCACACGCACAACAGCCTACCTCCACCAGGAACATCCACCACACGAGAGCCACTCCGCCGCTCAAGACCTCCACCGGCTGCCTCCCCTGGCCACCCCAGATCCCCCGTCCTCTCCCCGCACTCTGGTGCCGCCTAGACCCGTGTGCCGCCGAGCCCCTACACAGCCACGCCGCCTTCTTCACACAGGATCTGTCTGCAACCTCCGCGTTGTTCCTCTTTCCCCCGCCGGTGGTGGGCAGGGCTGCCACAGGCGGGAGACGACATGGAGGTGGGAGGGGATCTGGACCGTTGCCTCCGGCGCGGTTGCTATTTCTGCAAGGACGACAAAGAGGCAGACTCTCTTCTAGTTGCTTTGCTATCTTTCTAGGACCCGAGGACTTGTACTTTGATTCAGGATTTTTATCCAGCAATTGAGGCCGGCCACGCACTAGTGCTGCGGGCAATTGGTATAATTTCCGTTTGATTCCGATTTCCGATGGCTATTTCCTGTCCTCATTCTTGTACTGATTGTTATGTCAAACTTGGTTTGATCTGCAAGACTGCAATTCCAATTGACTTCTATACCTTTACCACCCACTTGGTTAATCTGTTATTCATTCCGGAAAATTCTTTATTTTCTTAGCAAATTCCTGTTAACTTTTGATTTTTTCTGATTTTTCATGAAATCTTGATCATTGGCTGCAAGTATTCGATTCTTTTGCCTTCACGGATGTCGAGATCTGCTCCTTTCGGAGCGGCATTTTCCCGTGCCCCGTTTCTCCACTTCTTCCCCGCTTTCGGTAGCGACGCAGTCCATCGCCTACACTTGTTCCACATGTTCAGCGGTGGATGCGCTCTGCTCGCGTCCGGCAGCTCTGGCCATAGAGAGGGGAATCCCTGCAGCGGGCGCGCGGTTGTCTCTCGGCGGGGCGCGATGCATGGGCCGTCGGGACGAATCTGAGCCTAGGACGGGCTTGCTGCCTGGGCGTCGTTGCTGGGTGAGTCCAGGTCATGTGCTGGTCGCCAACGGCATGCCGGTGCGCAGTGCTGGATCGGGAGAGGTAACGACAGAAAACCACCACAATTAGGGTTGCGGTGTCACATAACCACCACATAGAGGGCGAGGGGACAAAAACCACCGCACTTTGGGGAAGGTCCTCGACAGATAGAACTGATTTCACGTTTTAGGGCGTTTAACCACGTTTCTGACAATGGGCCCGCTGTCAGGTGCCACCTACCGCTGTCTTGATGGAAGGGCAGAGACGCCGTTAGGTAAA